>OX465600.1:15591954-16197345 GCA_950022295.1 Bromus sterilis | reverse complement strand
TTGAATGATATACCGCTGCATCTGAAGAGCTTGCAGAGCCTTAAACTTTATGGGCTTAGAGACCGGTTGCCGAACTGGAAAGCACAGCTCACCAAGCTCACAAAGTTGGATCTGGAAATAGTCAAATTAACAGAAGATCATGTAGTCCCACACTCGGGAGACGTGGCACCAGAAGGAAGCAAAAAACCAACTAGAGGCGTCATCAAGTTCCTAAGCGAGCTGGAAGGGCTATGTATTCTACGTCTTCGTGTCCATCATCTTGAAGATAGTCAGCTCGAAGTGTCTATCATTACAAATAACCTAGAGGAGGACTCTTTCAAGAATATGAAGATCTTCGAGATTGCTTGCAGCTCCAGCTCAAAAGTTACTTTTGGAGAGAAAACAATGAAAAAACTTGAGCAGCTGACAGTCAACTGCGGCAGTGGGTCATCGTTTTCTGGCCTAGAGTATCTACCCGGACTCAAGGAAGTCTTGCTCAAGGGTTCCAGTGATGAAACATTGAAGGCCGGTCTCATCACTGAACTTAAGAACCACCCAAAGGAAAAGAAACCTGTTGTGAAGACGGAGGAACTAACGTCTGCGTCCATAGTTCAAGCCGATCATTAATTTCGTTTTTGGTTTAATCTTGTTGCACTTCATCTTAGTTTCTGCCAGTATGTACGTGTACTACAGCAGTAGTTTCCGCCTCCAATTAGAGAGCATGTGAAAGCACTTCTTAATATTATTCCCCACCCTTTCTCATTCTCTCCTTTGTTGAGATATCAAGGAAGGGTGGAATGGTATTGAGGATCTTCGAATCCATTGATGCATTTTAAGTTTGTGATACAAATTTTAAGATTAAAAACAATTGACAGGGTGTTTTAATGTATCCGTTATATATGTTAAGGCAAAACATGTGTAGAAAGCACATCGGAACTGCTATTCGAGATGCACGACGATAATCCAAAAATAGCGTCTAAGAAATTTGTGTAGTTAGCGCTAGTGCATCGACAAATCTTTTTACATGTTTTGAGGCTGAACAGATATGGTACTGAACTTTAAAAAGTGCCACGCACCTGAGTCAATGATGACCCTAGCCTATTGCAATCAGGTGATGAGTGCATTTGTACAAATCATTTCATTAGTTCAGTCTTGATATAGTTGAGATTTTTCTGAGTGGCAGTGTCCCAGACTGCTACTCTAGAGACACACGGCAATAATCCAAAATAGTCTCTAAAAGGCAAAAGTTTAAGTTTGCAGTATTGCATCGAGAAACCCTTTTACATATTTTCAGAGATTAAAAAGTAGCAGGACTATCCAGTCTGGGTCAGTGATGATCCTAGCCTATCACAGTCAGGTAATGAGTTCATTTGTACCGATCATTTCGTTTGTTCATTCTGGATACCGATACCGTTGAAATTTTCCCCGGGGTATCACTGTAATTGCCTGTTAATCACTAATTAACTGTGCGATGTACAGATGTCATCGCTCAATGCTATCCATCAAGAAAACGATAGGGTGTCTGGCAAAGGCTTACCTGCTTGCAGTGCTGTCAGTGAAAGATAGAGAGAATGTTTGTTCACCAGCAAATTTCCAAAATTAGTCTGTAAACAATTTCCGCAGGTGCAGCTTTCCTGCCGAACCCTGTACCACAAGTTCCACAATGCAATGAGGATGAGACAGGAATGAAACAAGGCTACTGAGTACACATCAGTCTGCTTCTAGTAAATTAGTAAATCAGCTGTGCGGACTGTAGTTGCGGTAAATGAAGCAGCACAATGCATCAGGCTGCTAGAACTAGAACAGAGCAACAAGGTCAGACGCTTGGCTGGCAGATGGGCCCATGGGGAGATTAGGCAGGAACAGGGTAAAGGGGGTGGCGGGGAAGGGGGAGGAGGATGAGCACCTGGGTGGCAGTGTTCGCGACCCGCCATTGGGCGTCCTCCTGGTGGGCGAGGCGGCGGGCATCCTCCGGGCCCCGAGCGCGGAATGCGCCGGCGGCGGCGAAGAGGCGGAGGAGCGCGGGGGGAATTGGTAGGGCGGCGGAGGTGCCGGTTTAACTTCTTTTTTTCCTTACCCTATTTCACCTTCCCAATCTCTCTTTTCTGTCAGATTATATTCGAACAAAATAGAGTTATCTTTCTTTTTTTTAGCTTCCTCTGTTTTTTCTTATCCTTGCCATTAACCTAAGACGAGAGGAAAAAACAATATCATTTTTTACAATAAAAATCAAAGTTTTAAATAACCGGCTATAGCCTATTGGAAGACCTGAGGCTACGGCTATGCCAATTATAGGCTAAATGCAAAAAAGCCTCTAATAGCCGGCTATAGCCCTATTTAGCCTTTAATTAACCTTTATTTTAGCCGTTAATTTTTTTGTTTTTTGAATTTTTTCACTTCTGTTTTTTATCTCTTTCTATTCAATCAGATTCGATATTACTTATGAGTTGAATACTTGTTTGGGTTGAATAGATGAATGAGTTGTAGCTCGAATCATGTTTTAAATCATAGTTTCCTTTATTTTTTGGCAAAATATGACTAATATTTTCTCTGTTAAAAAAAACGGCTAAATGGATTAGCCGCTATAGCCTAGACTATAGCCTTTCTTAGCTTCTGAAAATGCCAGGGCTAAATGAAATAGCCGGCTATTTTAAACATTGATAAAGATGCAAATGCTCACATACATGAATATGTACTCATATTTATGAACGCAAGCACGAATCAACACATACATAGCTTACCATTAAAATGATAAAAATCGCTAAATTTTATAATAAATTCAAAAAATGTGTAAATCATGTGAAAACTAGCACGTTTTTCTTGAGTTGTGATAACTGGGACTTGGATAAGAACGAACAACTTCCATCCATGTTAACCTTGAAAGAAAGAAAAGAAAATATTGTTTTTACTAAAAAAAACAATGGAAAAGTGTGTGGTGGAGAGAGAATAATAGATAAACAGATCTGAGTGTAATAACATATACGATGGGATATACTACACGCCTAACAGATAAACAGAGGTTCATCGCAAAATTTATAACATTGCTGTTTCTTTTCATCGGTTTTTTTTCTCCCGCTACCTTTGATGGCGTCGAGCACATCATTTCCTTCCGCCTGATCTCTCTTGTTGATTGACTCCACTCGGGCTGGCTAACGAGTGACCTTGGTGTCCTGTTGGTAGGTTGGTTGCGTAGTGAAATATAAGAGTGTTTAGATTACAAAAATAGTGATCTAAATGCTTTTATATTTCTTTACGGAGGGAGTAACTAGTAAACTGTGACTATAGACAACTGTTGGTTGCAGCCTAGCCTTGCTGTTGGTGGTCATTCATCTCGTGTCCATGTGGATATATGGACGATGGCACGAAATCTAGCCGAAATTTCAAATTCGGCAAACTTCACAACATAGGTGTCCCTCCTGGCCTCCTCACAGGGGCCCAGCTGAAATTCATCGTTTTTTTTAGCCAAAGGGTGACTTTACCACTCGCTTCTGGTTCCAATGGATATGGGTTAGATGGATGGAGTCTTCCTTATTGAAGTGGGCAAGGCAAGCAACTCCTCTCGAATAGGCTGATCGGTGCGAGTTCAACGATTGGGGTCTGGTCGCCAGCATCCGGTTAAGTTCTGGTTCCGAGGAAGCGAGTAGGTTCACTGGTTCGTAACAAACAAGCAACTCAAATTCCTAGAAATCGAGGGAGTAACTACTATGCTCTTTCAACGGTTGACAGAAGAGGGGGACGGGCAAGGATGATCAGACTGCTTGGTTCGGTTCGTCAGAGGTATTAAAGAAACCTTCTTTTTGGTCTTTCTTGCCGCCACTTTCACAGGTGCCGCTGCAATGAGAGCGTAAGTTGCGGAGTTTTTTCTGGATTCTTTTTTGTTTTGGTGCGCTCTTCCTTTTTTTGGATAGAAAGAAGGGTTCAGTGGGAGGGCAGGGGGTAGTTATAAGTTTTAGGTTGGCTCTTGTTTTTTTAAAATCTATTCGTTTCAGTTCCACTTATTTTATTTCTTACTGGCTATTCTTCCTACATATTGATGTTTGGCCTTCAATCACATTTTAGCTTGACGTTCTTCTCCTTTGTTTTTTTTATCTATGGCATCACTTCCTTCTGCTGAGGAGTCGCCTTTCGTACCTCCGACAAGCTATGATACTATGGTTTTTAGGCTCTAAAGTCCCCTATTTATGGTATGGAAAAAGGGAGCCTTGTGCAATCTCTCTCGGGATCTCGGAGAAGACCCATCAATCCCGCTCTTGATCCACGTGCATAGATGTCTTTTTAGATCTATATTGGTAGATGTTAGTGATATTGTTGGGGAATAGGCGTGCGTTCCCCTTCGGTTGGTGGCGGACTTTATGACATGTCTTCTTTTCATAACAACTACACATGTGTTCTACCTTTCTTTCTTGACACAATTTCATTAAATTTTGAGAAAAATTGCAAGTTAGACATCAATGCATCCATCATCCAACCAAAAATTGCATGTACCAGCTACACTAGCAGGCTCCTACCAAAAGCTCTGCTTCCCCTTACAATGGATGAATTCTTACTGGCGGTAAGGTTACAAAAAGAAACTCTCTATTGTTGTGCTACATTCGGAAGGCACAGGATCACAATGTCCTCCTGCCGTTCATGTTACATTGTTACATGGTGAATCCCCTGCAGAACAAAACTGTGGGACAAAGCAACCGAGGAAGAGAGAGAGAGAGAGAGGCTAAGTTCTGCTGCGGCATGGCCCTTCCTTCTGGCACCTTCTTGTCGACGCGACCCATCTTGCTGAGCGGGCCACACCACATGTGTCACCCTCCCCTGCACCAGGCTGAGTGGCACCTGCAGCAGACAACACAAGAACAAGTATGTTCAGCATTGCCAAGACTAAGTATGGTCGATAGCGATTAGCGAATCATCAAGAGGCAGTGGTAGACCGGTTTCGGGCATCTTCGTGTTTTTTTTTTTTGCAGGGGAGGCGTCTCCGTGTTCTACTTAGCTTGGTCTCATATAATGGGGTGGGCAAAAACACATAATGTGGATTATGTTCATATCGTCACTCGAGATTATAAACCCATTGCCCTAGCATACTGGTATTTTCTTCTCAACCAAAACAACTAAACACATCGTCATTCAAGAAATTCATTGTGCTATCCCATAGTGTGCGAAGAAGTCATCGACTACATATATAAATGTGCCCACCCAACAGGATAAAGTAAAAGATAAAGTACGTAAAGATGACTAAGCCTCACAGTGCCATATGTAATAGGCAAGACAGCTAAAGGTGGCATCGAATTTAGAACAGTAAAACTGCCCCTAATCCCTGCCCTCTCAGTAATTTGGTGTTCCTGGCTGTTGGATTTTATTAGCTGAGCATTCTTAACCGTTGGATCTTCGTTTAATTGTACGTTAATCGCGAAGTGGGCTAGATGTCGCAAGGGCAGCTGCTCCCGTAGCTTTTTTTGACTTCTGTGGTTAACTGGGCTGCATCGGGCCCGTTTTCACTTTAACCTCAGCGAGATCTCCCCTGGAAAAAACCCGAGCGAGATCCCAATGGGCGGCGCTACAGAGAGGGGACACAGGCGGCGCTCGATGCGGCCGGCGAGGGTTCGATGCGGACAGCTCAGGTGACCTGCGGCGTCCGGTTCCAGGCCAGTCGATCGAGAGGATCCACTTCAAGGGTATCCAGCGCGGGCTGCGGGTCGAGTCGCGAATCAATCGAGAGGACGCCTCGCCTCCCCTGCATCGTCGTCGCCGTTCATCCCCTGCATCCCCTCCATGCGGCCTTATTCTTCCATGACGGCAACTCATGCATCGGTATGGGGTGCTCGCCAACGCGCGTACAAATGAGGCTGCATGATGACTTCTGACCTTCTCATGTGCAGTGGTGTCGGCTGCAAGGAGGATATGGGCCCCCGCCGGCCGTCGCCATGGCTTCCGCGGACAACGACGACCGCCGTCCGCCGGCAGCCCGCCCCGCGCGGCCGCGCCTGCCCCCGACTCTCCGCCTCTCCGGTCTTCACTTGCTGCTTTGCATTGCCGGCAGCAGGTCACCGAGGACGAGGAGTGGAGGACCTAGGTATGCATCTCGCCATCTCCTCATATCCTGGACTAGACATTCTCAAATCTTAATCTTTAGTTCGTGACATCGGGCTCATGCCTTCGTGTGGACCACTGCAGATATATGCTGCTGTTGTGCAGCATCTTCTATATCTCAACTTCTCAAGTTATTTGGATGCTTGTGTATAATTTATGCAGTACAATAGTGCATCTAGATGAAACAATCTTCCAACTTGTAAATTGTGATACTCTGTATTACTTGGCACAAATACAACTCCCAGGGGCGGACCCAGAACTAAAATCACCCGGTGTCCACATGTACATGGAACTAAACAGCCTAAATTTTTCGACTGCAATGATACTTACCAAAATGAAGCGTTTGACTTGAAATTTTAGTTAATTATGTAAAGTTGAACAATAAAACATAAAAACTCCAAACAACAAAAACAAAAGGATGAACAACTCAACAAAAAAAATCAGCGACGGCAACATAAATTTCCCTATAGTTTACCAATTATTTATTATCACAAGTGGCCACTAATTTAAATCACTTGAGTTTGCTGATGAAACAATAATTTTTTTTGAGAAATCTGAATCTCAATTATAGTACTCTTAATTTTGAAAAATCTAATCATATATTTTAGGGAACAAGAAATTGACATACGTAGACGTTCGTGAGAAAGAATGGTACATATTTCCTTCAATTATTCACAACAACCAGTAGGTACTAACTAGGACCTACTTTGGTACATGTAATCGAGATTTGACAAGCTGCTTGGTTCGGTCAAGCGTGCATGTGGTGCTGAATTGGTGGCTTGATGCTTGATAATTTATTTTTATATCGCCAAGTCTGAAACTTTGAATTTATTTGCATATGTATTGTCAATTTATAACAAATATATATTATTTTACATTTTAAAAACCAAACAGTGAACCTGTGAACCAGCAGTTTGACCGGTAAAAGTCTGAACCGATAGCCTCACCAGTTCGATCACCGGTCCGGTTTTTTAAACTATGTATGAGGGAGACAATGCTACTCTGCTCTAGATCCAGGTAAGCACATCGGTTCATGTTGTACTGTCCAATGGTGGATACACCACTGGGGTGAGTCGACGAGCGAGGGTCACCGGCAAGCAGATTCTATGGGGATGGCGGTATTCTTATTTTCAATATTCTCCATGATGTATTCAGATGCGGAGGCCGCTTCGATTGTTGATGAAGAACCTGATGAAGCACTTGAGGTTGAGAATTTAGTGGCTTTAGGGCAGTGGCCTGAGAGTAGCTTCTCCATCAGGGCTGGTAGGGACAATTAATGGCATAGGAACACATCAACAACTGCAAACAGGTACACGACTACAACAACAACCAGCGAGTATATCCTGTTCTCTTCTCTACTTTTTATTTATTTAGCACAACTCTATTTGATATGTTGGTTGAGCAGGACACTCCCAAAATTGTAGAGAATGCTACCCTAGAAATCAATTTTCATGCATCTCTAATTTCTGGGGCACAAACGGGATGCCCAATAGCATGAATTTCATCTGTCGGCAAGCAGTTTCTATGGATCCCTCTTTATTGAAGCTACAACACGTACAAGATTGGTTAGAAACAAGTGGCCAGAATGTACATAATTTTTTTTCTTTGCGAATAAGAATGCATCCCTCTGTTGGTACTATTTCCTGTTTGGTGACAACATAGATCATTTCGACTCTCTGGAGCATTCAGAATGTGAAAATATGATAATTCTCCTTAAGCTTGATGTTGATTGAAAGAAATTTGTAGTTCAAGTGTATATATCTACCTATTTATTTATTTATTTGTATCATAGTGGCTTGAAGAAGAAATGTCATCGTTTAAGAAGTTACACAACCATCACTTGTTAAGGATTTTTTGTAAGTTCCATTCTATAGTCTTGTGATCATTTGATTAGGAAAAGGGATGTTACGTGTTTATATCACGTTCTAATCAAACCTACAAAGACCAACAAAATTGATTGTTGCATTTTTATTTTCTATGGTATCTGTTCTAACTTCTAAGAAGCAACTAATAAATATGTGCATTATGTGCGATCTCGATTTGGCTTGCATGGTAAATTTAGGTGTCCAAGTGGTAACTGTAGTACCAAATGGTAGCAGCGGCTATTTATTAATATAACCCTAGCAACAATTATGTATTCTAGATACAATTGCTAAAATGATGGAAGAATGCTCCTCGTCAAGTGGAGCGCACATTGCCTCTGCCATGGGCGAGAGCACCGGATTCCCATGGAGCCGACCCCGCAGCTAGCAGCATGGTCCGATCGCTACCGAACAGGGGGCATCGCGGCGGCGGTGAATCCAATGCATATCCGCTGGTTTCAGGAGTCAAACTGAGGCAGGTGGGTGCAACAACAGATAATGACTGCACTTTTCTCCTCCTTGTCTTTTCCTTAGCCAACACCACCAGGCCGGACACTCCCTCTTCCATCTTTGCGCCATCTCATGAATCGCCTTGCGACCTATTCGTCCAACACATCTCACTTGTGAGTTTGTAATTGGTCCTTCAAGTTTTTTCACATATTTCTCTTTTGTTTTCTCATTACCGCTTTACATAATTGTTTACCAATATTATCTATGCTCCTATCTTCCTATCGACTTTGTGTATTCCTCAAAAAAATAGTATTAGTTTGTCTTCATTCCCATCAGGTCTGGATGCACAGGTGAAGATTTGTTTCCATTGGGGCTGCTTCTTGGATTGTTACCCAACTAGCGGAGGAATTCCCTGGTATTTGCTCGTACCCGTCTCCTTCCAATATCGACTTCAGACCACCCCTTTTCACCTTCAAATTGTTCAGTTTGTGTTTCTAAATGATTTTATGTCCTTACATTTCATTGATACTAAGTGTGTTTGTTGAATATCAATGCATGTTGTTACAACAAGCAAGCTTGGACTCATTCCTCCTCATGTGCAGTTTACTAAGTTTTTCATTCTTAAGAAACAAAACATGCTCGAGGCCTCAACAGTAAAGGATTTTGATTTACTCTGTTTGTGCTAAAAATTATGTCATTTCAACAATCATTCAGCAGCACCTGTTTCTCAGAGAAAGATATTTCATGTATGCAAAGCCAGGAGCAGAATATGAAGATTTTACTTGCATCCTCATAGAAAGTAACTATTGCATTTTCTGAACTTTTGTTTCTATAGCTGGGTGCGGGGCTGCAAATGACAACTGCCAGACAAAGTTATTTTCTCTAATGCATGCTTGTGGTTCCTTGCAAATTCTTGTTGAATGTTATTTTCAGCATGGAGCGTGGGTGCGGCTGCGCCGTGACTCCAGGGGACCATTTTTGCCAAGTCAAAGCTACATGTTGCTCCATCCCAGCTTAGAACAATGTTATTCTCTTCTAAGTTATTACTTGCTACTGGTTGCCTCATTTGAATTGAATAGAACCTTTTTGGAGGAAAAGCTTATTTTGATCTATTTTTACCATTTAACATAATTTATTTTCTCTTGGCGTATATAAAATAATAATCATATCTCTATTATAAAACATTCAAAATAGATGGTCGCCCGATATTAAATAAATACTTTATCCCACAACCACAAACTAGCTTTTGAGATACAATTAAGACGACAAAATGGCTAGACCAGCCCAACTCAAATAATGAAACTTTTATTATGTAGCCCATACCTGCACAAAAGTTGTTAAATTTTTAAAGCAAACTAGATGTTTTCACAAAAACATTGCAAACCAACTTCAACCAAAATTCCTAATACATGGGCGCAGCAACGCGCGCCATTCACGATCTAGTATATATATAAATGTGCCCACCCAACAGGACGTGAAATAAATAATGTACCATGTACTTATATTCTAGGAGTAGTATATACAGGTTTGGATAAGACAAACAAGGACAGACTAGAATTTAAACTAATGTAAAGGGACAGTACTCTAATGCTATGGATCTAGCCAATTCAACCAGAAAGCAACCTGCAAGTCTTCCCTCCTTGTTTAAGGGGTATTGGCGAAGCTGCTCATCCCATAACTCCGTTCATTATCCCGTCTTGACTCATTTCCAGTGCACCTCCTGATCTCTCCTTTAAAACCTTCTTCATCTGCAAGGGCCCGTTTGCTTCGTCTTGCTATTTATTCTCCAGGTAAGTGCCTTAATTTGCAATAGTTTCAGGTGTAGATCTGTTGAGATGGTCCCGTCGCAGTTGTGCTTTTAATTAGCACAAATCTTCATTAGTTTTGAGCAACTAATTTGATCAAGTACGCGCCCACAAACTTATATGTTGATACATGTGTTCTTTTGCAGAAGGTTGCTTGTGTTTTTGGTGCCAGATCTAGATTAAGTAACAGCATATGGAAGCCAAGCAAGAAGAATGCACAAGCACAAGTGACGAGCCAAGTAAACTACCGTACAAACTGTTAAGACAGATCACAAATGATTTTGATAAGGAGCGAATACTAGGTAGTGGTGGATTCGGAACAGTGTATAAGGTAGTATGAACAGTTTATATATCTTCTCTTGGCTTTTCATGGCTGAGCTGTGTACACAAAACTCTCTATCTGTGCTCCTTAATTAGTAAACAGACAGTTAACTCTGCATATATGATCCTTGCATTTCTCCAATACTCCTTTTCTTAAGTAATCCAGCACAATGCAGATTTGGCAAGCTTGCCTGCTAATCTGATGGTCACAGTGACACATTAGACCCGATTGGCAGGGGGCAATAATTGCAAGCAAACACCAAGAATTACGGCATTGAAAGATATATATACAGAAAAAGAACATTTCTGAAGTGGCCCGCGAAACTTATTCTTGAACTATATGTACAATCTGAATAAGGATATCTCCTGTTCAGAGTTTGTTCCCTCTTTTCTCAGGACACAATCGTATGAAAAAAAAAGATAACTGCGTCCAGCTTTGATCCGTGTCTAGTACCGTGCAACATCTAACATGTGCAGGACGGAGCGGGCCAAAATTTATTTACATTACAAATCCCAACAGTTCCCATCATGAGGAATGGACAGATGCAATATATATCGTACAGAAGGCAAATGGCAGCTGACGACTCCTGCAGACAGGAAACGGAGAGGTCACGTTTTCTAGAATCATTTCCAAATTTCATCGAAGGAACAGGGGAGAGAAATCACCCGCTCACATCAAATACGTTTTAGATTGTCCACGATGAGTTTTTCCTGCCATTGAAGGCCTTCATAAAAGCTCATTTGAACTAGGATAAACCAAGATGCTGCGAAGACACTTGTAACATATATTCCGGGATTGCCTTCCTCTCTAGTCAGGGAACTGGATATGGGATTCTTTACATGCCTCTTAGCGTTTTGATAACTCCAGCCTTTACTTCACGTTCATTGCCGCGGCCATTTTCCTCAACCTTTGAGATATTTCAGTGAAGGATGGTCTTTCGGCTGGTTCACCAGCCCAACTACCTTCCATCAATGATTTCCATTCAGGATCGCACCACGAAGGGATCTGAGGACGAAGAGAATTGTTCACGATGCCCCCTACAAAATGGACATGGTAATTAACTCCACAGGGTGGTGGTGTTGACCACAAGGATCACCATCCTACTACAGGTCAATGACTAAAATTTGATAAGCACAAAAGGTATCTCCTCTTTGCAATAACAAGCATGACTAATATTATATGATAAGCACAAAAGGTATCTCCTCTTTGCAATAACAAGCATCAACATCTTACTACAGGTGCATGACTAATATCTTTTAAGCACAAAAGGTATCCCCTCTTTGCAATAACCTGTGTTGAATAAAATACAGCGCAAGTAGGGGAACATCACTGTTATTACTTAGTTTCACTGATTCCAATTTCATACTTTCACAGGAAAATCTGAAACAGGGTTAAGCTTCTGAAATTCCACCTTCAGAAAGATGGTTATCTTAGCTAGTCAAACATGGATACTTTAACTGCAGTTACCACATCAAATTGGGCAACATAATGATGCAAATATAACGTGAGTTGCAAAATTACCTACATGACTACAGCTGCTTTACTTAACTGCATTATTTAATAATCCCTCCATTCCTAGATATAAGGTGTAGTATTTCTTTTAGAAACTCAAACTTGTTTAACTTTGACTAGATTTATAGATAAATATATCGATATAAACTATACCAAAACGGTATTATCATCTTGAAATGTATTTTCATATTGTATTTATTATATATAATAGTGTTCATATTTTTTGCTATAAATTTGATCAAAATTAAAAAAATGACTTTTTAAACAAACTTATACACCCTATTGTTAGTCTCTTGAACCTTACTCTCATCTAGGAAGAGGATGACACCGGGGAGTTGGGGCAATTTTCTGGTTTTTCTCACTCAATGTCATGCCAACCTGAGGGGTTGGGGATACATATTTATAGGAGGCTGCTAGCCAGCCAAGCATATGCTAGATGCTAGTCTAAGATGCTATCCTAACAGCCACAAGGACCATGTGCTGCAGCCAAAGATGCTAACTGCCTAAAAGCTGTGCTGCAGCCCCACAAAGATGCTAACTGCCTAAAAGCTGAGCTGCAACCCCACACAGATGCTAACTGCCTAAAAGCTGAGCTGCAGCCCCACAAGGACTGGAGTACAAAGACTTATCCATCATTCTCCCCCTAAGTCTTGTGCGTCGTCTTGTGGGAGAGTTGGACCATCCCGATCCTGGAGCAGAGTTCGAGGAACTTGATCCTCCCAAGGGGCTTGGTGAGCAGATCCGCGAGCTGGTCTGCGGTGTTGATGTAGCTCGCCTGGATGCTTCCTTCTTCCAAGCAGCCTCGGATGAAGTGGTACCTCACCCGAATATGCTTGCTCCGTTCGTGAAAAACGGGGTTCTTTGCCAGAGCCAGAGCGGACTTGCTGTCCACCTTGAGCTGCACCGCTCCGGTGTCTCGACCGAGGAGATCACCAAGCAGTCGAGCGAGCCAGAGCGCTTGAGTGCATGCGGTGGAGGCCGCCATGTACTCAGCCTCGCAGCTGGACATGGCCACCACCTGCTGCTTGACCGACTGCCAGCTCACAAGGCACTTGCCTAGAAAGAAGAGAATCCCGCTTGTGCTCTTGCTGGTGTCGATGTCGCCGGCATGGTCGCTGTCGCTGTACCCGATGAAGTGTGTCGCACCAGGACACCGAGGGTAGTGTAGGCCGTGGTCGAGAGTCCCCGCAACGTAGCGGATGATCCTCTTCACAGCCTGCTGATGCTCCGTCGTCGGACGCTGCATGAACCGGCTAACATAGCCGACGGCGAACGCCAAGTCCGGCCGTGTGTGGGCGAGGTAGCGAAGGCTCCCCACAAGACGCCGGTACTGTGTAGCATCCACCTCCTCCGTCGTGCTGTTGCGGCTCAGTTTCAGCCGCTCCTCCATCGGAGTGAGAGCTGGGTGGCAGTCGGTGAGCCCTGCGAGCTCAACAACGCGCTTGGCGTAGGCGGTCTGTCGAAGCGTGATCCCGGAGGCATCCTGGTGCACCTCGATGCCCAGATAGAAAGAGAGGAGCCCCAGATCACTCATCTGGAAGGCGGCCTTCATCTCCTCCTTGAACGCCGCCACCTCCGCATCCTTGGTGCCGGTGATCACCAAGTCGTCGACATAGACGCCCACCAGCAGGGCAGTTCCTCCACTGCCCCGTCGGTAGACGGCCGCCTCGTGTGGGCTCAGCTCAAAGCCCATCCCCTTGAGCGTGGAGTCCAACTTGGCATTCCACGCCCTTGGTGCCTGCCGCAGGCCGTAGAGGGCCTTGCGCAGGCGGAGTACCTTGCCTTCCTTGCCGGGGATCACAAATCCCGGCGGTTGATGCACGTAGACCTCCTCCTTCAAATCGCCGTTGAGAAATGCAGACTTGACATCCATGTGATGGACACGCCAGCCCTCCTGGGCAGCTAGCGCAAGGAGGAGTCGCACGGACTCCATTCGTGCCACGGGAGCGAAGGCGTCGTCGAAGTCGACTCCCTCCTGCTGCAAGAAACCTCGTGCCACCAGGCGAGCCTTGTGCTTGACGATGACGCCGACTTCATCCTTCTTGAGCTTGAACACCCACTTAAGGGTGATCGCGCGATGGCCCCGAGGGAGGTCTGCAAGCTCCCAGGTGCGGTTCGTCTTGACCGCATCCATCTCCAACTGCATCGCGGCGCGCCAAGCCGCGTCTCCCTCGGCCTCCGCAAAAGACCGAGGCTCGCCGTCTTCACACACCAATTGCAGCTGCGCCTCCAGATCACGGGACGCCAGTCCCGGCGTTGGCTGGTCGCCAAGGAGGTCCTCCATCGTACGGTACCGCAGCGGCTCGCCGTCATGGTACGCGTCAATGCGCTCCTCGTCGTGAGAGAGCGGGGAAGCAAACTCCACCGGGCTGGGAGCTGGTGCTGGAGTAGACGTGCCCGGAGGAGTGGCTATTGGTGCTGGAGTACGTGGCGTCGCCGGCTGCGGTGGAGCCGGTGAAGAGCTCGGTGCCGCTGAAGTCGTGGTCGGAGAGCGTGGTGCTGCTGGTGGAGTAGACGCCGGGGTCGAGGGAGACTTGGGAGCTGGGGTAGGCATGCCCGATGAAGAACTGCTGCCTACTCCCCCAGCCTCCTCGAAGTGGACATACTCGACGGTGAAGTCGTCATACCTTGGAGTCGAGCCGTCGTCCACCGCCTTGTCCCAAGCCCATCCTCGCCCTTCATTAAACACGACGTCGCGCGCCGTGCGCACACGTTGTGTCTTTGGGTCGAGGATGCGGTAGGCCTTCGAGCCCTCCGCGTAGCCGATGAACACTCCCGGAGTGCTCCTGTCGTCGAGCTTGCCGATGTGGCCAAGCTCCTTGGCGAAAGCGAGGCAGCCGAAGACCCGCAAGTGGGAGACCGTCGGTTTTCGCCCGTGCCAGGCCTCGTATGGCGTCCTGCCGTCGAGAGCCTTGGTAGGCAAGCGGTTGAGGATGTAGACGGCCGTCGCCACCGCCTCTCCCCAGTAAATAGCCGGCACCCCTCTCTGCTTGAGAAGGGCCCGGGCCATCCCCACAACCGTCTGGTTGCGTCGCTCGACGACGCCGTTTTGCTGCGGGCTGTACGGCGCCGAGTAGTGGCGTTGGATGCCTTCATCAGCGCAGTACGACGCAAATTCAGCTGCCGTGAATTCGCCTCCGTTGTCGGTGCGTAGTACGCGCAGTTTGTGGCCGCACTCCGCCTCCGCAGCCACCTGCGCGCGCCTGATGGCGTCTGCCGCCTCTCCCTTGCTGCCAAGGACCAGCACCCACATGTAGCGGGAGAGGTCATCAACGAGCAGCAGGAAGTAGCGTCGTCCTCCTGGTGTGGCCGGCGTCACCGGGCCGCACAAGTCCCCGTGTACGAGCTCGAGCCTCTCCTTGGCTCGGAAACTCGTCTGCTTGGGAAAGGGGAGTCGCCTCTGCTTCGTCATTACGCAGATGTCGCAGAATTGCTCCACATGGTCGAGGCACGGGAGGCCTCGCACCATCTCCGTGGCACCGAGCCGCTTCAGGGCCTCGAAGTGAAGATGCCCAAAGCGCTCATGCCACTGCCACGCCTCGTCGTCCCGACGAGCTGCGAGACAGAGAGGTTGTGCCACCTGCACGTCAAGGACGTAGAGTCGGTTTGCACCTCTGGTTACCTTGGCGAGAAGGCGTCGGTGGCGATCCCAGATGCGTAGGATCCCATGCTCGATCAGCACGCGCGAGCCGTTCTCGTCCAGCTGTCCCAGGCTGATGATGGAGTTCCTCAGCGCGGGGATGTAGTAGACGCCAGTGAGCAGCCGATGCTCTCCGGTCTTGGCGGCGAAGATGACGGAGCCGACACCCTTGATCTCCACGGCGGAGGCATCCCCGAACTTGACGGAGCCTCGTACGGTGGAGTCAAGCTCGGCGAAGAACTCCCGTCGACCGGTCATGTGATGGGTGGCACCGGTGTCGAGGCACCACCCGCTGGTCTTGTCCTTGCCGGAGCCATCACCAAGAAGGGCATGAGCTTTTGGCTCGTCGAGGTGGAGGAGAGCCGCTGCGGTCGGGGCCGCTGGAGCTAGCTCGATGCTCGCATGTGCCATGAACAGAGCCGGCTCCTCCTCCTCCGCCTGTGCGACATGGGCCTGACCGTGGCGTGGCTGCCGACAGTCCTTGGCCCAATGGCCAGTCCGGCCACACTTGTGGCAGGTATCATCTGGCGCCGGCTGGAATCTGCCGGCGGCGCCTCCCCGGGTGCCTTCGCGGGGATCACCTCCGGCACGTCCTCGCGCACCGGCCTGAGCGTCGTTGCGCGCCCTGCGTGGCTTGCCGCGCTTGCGGCCGACTCTCATGGAAGAGGGCTCCCCCCTCCTCCTGTCACCATGGCGGGAATCCCACTGCTCCCGAGTGAGGAGGAGCTTTCCGCCAGTGGTGATGGGCCCCGATAGGGGTTGTGGCTCGTCTGTGTCGATGACCTTGAGGCGGCCCATCGCCTCCTCGATCGTCATCGTGGAGAGGTCTAGCAGCGACTCGATCGAGCGAGCCATTTGCTTGTACTTCTCGGGGACGCAGCGAAGGAGCTTCTCGACAGCTCTCTCCTCGTCGTAGGTGTCATCGCCGAACTGCACCATCTTCTGTAGGAGAGTATTGAGACGGAGAGCAAAGTCATCGACGTCCTCACCTGGCTTGAAGGCCAGGTTCTCCCACTCCTTGCGAAGGGCCTGCAGAGTGGACTTGCGGGCGCGGTCGCTGCCTATGCGGGCTGTAGCGACGGCGTCCCAAGCCTCCTTGGCAGTCCGCTTGTTGGAAAGCGAGAACTGCATCTCGGGCGGGACTGCGGCGATGAGGGCGTCCAGTGCCCGTCGATCCTCATGGTAGTCAACGTTGCCATGCTGGACCGCCTCCCACATGTGCCGCACCTGGAGCCTGATCCTCATGACCACGGCCCACTCGACATAGTTGGTTTTGGTGAGGGTAGGCCACCCAGCACCGGGACCAACTTCCCTGACCACAGTCCGGACCCCGTAGAGGCCGTGGTCTTGGTCGTCCCAGCCGCCGCCGCCGCGGTGCACGCCTCCACCGTGCGCGCCTCCGTGCTCAGCTGCCCACTGCGCCGTCCGCTCTTGTGCTGCACCATTGCCCCCAGCGTTGGCGCAGTCTTCAGCAGAGACGGAGCTGTTGGTGCTCTCACGCAGCACCTTCACCTCCGCCGCCGCCTCACGTGCGGAGTCCGCTGCCGCTGCTGCTTCTACCTCCGCTCTGGCCGCTGCCAGCTCCGCCGCTGCCAGCCTTGACGCCCTTGCTGCCGCCGCAGCGGTTGCTGCAGCCGCTCGCTCACGCTCCTCTGCCGCGGCGAGCTCGGCCTCCTGCCGACGCCGCGTACTCGAGGTAGCCGTGTGCTGAGAGTGGCCTGCAGACATGGCTCGCTGCTGGGGGGCTGCTGCGCGAAGGGCGGGTGGCTGCAGACGAGCTGCTGCTCGGCCGGGTGGAGGGAGAAATGTGACCAGGGGCAGCCGGTGCCGCTGCTGCTCTCTTGGCAGCCGGCGCTGCTGCTGCTTTGGGCTGGGGCTGCTCCTTCCCAAGGGAAATGGGTGAACAGGAGATGCTCATGCTGCAGGATAACGAGGCTCTGATACCACTTGTTAGTCTCTTGAACCTTACTCTCATCTAGGAAGAGGATGACACCGGGGAGTTGGGGCAATTTTCTGGTTTTTCTCACTCAATGTCATGCCAACCTGAGGGGTTGGGGATACATATTTATAGGAGGCTGCTAGCCAGCCAAGCATATGCTAGATGCTAGTCTAAGATGCTAGTCTAAGATGCTATCCTAACAGCCACAAGGACCATGTGCTGCAGCCAAAGATGCTAACTGCCTAAAAGTTGTGCTGCAGCCCCACAAAGATGCTAACTGCCTAAAAGCTGAGCTGCAGCCCCACACAGATGCTAACTGCCTAAAAGCTGAGCTGCAGCCCCACAAGGACTGGAGTACAAAGACTTATCCATCACCTATATCCAGGAGTGGAGGGAGTACTTTATTAATAATTAATATGTATAGCATTTATCACTGAAACGCATCCAGGTATTTACATTTGACCATTTTCATCAGCTCAGCCTTGAAAGCCTTTCGAAGTTTCCCGCAATTAAGTTTTTCAAAATTGTATCAGAACATACAGAGAAATTCTCAAAGGAAGAAAATGTCCAAGCATATATTTTGCAGCCCCGAAACAAGTTATTCAAACCAATACATGTGCACACAAAAATTTAAACAAAGACGAAGGTATCATCAGAAATCAAAATGTAGAAATCAACATAACTTAAAAGTTTCATAAGTTACCAATAATTTCAGCTGCACGCATATCAGAATACGGGTCTTCCCCAGTAAGTAGCTCCCACATCACAATACCAAATGAGTACACATCAATCTACAAAATAAAGTTAATCTAATTTTTGTCAGAACATCAAACGTTATAAACTGTTTACAGATTAAACAGCTTGCCAAATATAGAAGGTCCTTGTGGAACAAGCACTATTACCTTCTCTGACACCATATCACTTTTCCCACTCAAAAGCTCTGGTGCCATCCATGGTAAGGTTCCTCTAACACCACCTGAGACCAAAGTATGCTGCTTCACCTTTGATAATCCGAGATCACCGATCTGATCCGGATGTATTAAGATAGGATGAAACAGTCAGGGAGCCATGTATTGAATTTGTAAGGAGTGCAGGCAAATAGAGAAGCAGAAGCAATGAGGGGAACCGAGTGGGGATCGAACCTTGCAGATCGGACGTTGTGGATCTCTCATGTTTACCAGTAGGTTTTCACACTTCAGATCGAAATGGACGATATTTTTCCCATGCAAATATTCCATGCCAAATGCAGCATCCATGGCCAGTATAACCCTTTTGCGGCGATCAATTGTCCTATGCAGTTCTTATAGGATTAGAATTTGGACATGCCAGAAATAAGAAATCAAACTGTTCTTCGATCAAACAAGCATTACCTGTCCTTTTTCCTAAGGAATTGTTTGAGAGACCCATTGACCATAAACTCGGTAACAGTCGCTAAACTTCCATCAGGACCATCACGAACAACACCATAGAATGAAACTACATTTGGATGATGAAGCGAGCTCAGGATCTGAGCTTCTTTCCAGAAATCCGCTATCTGCAAATAGATCAGAACTTGAGGCATTTCCCATGAGACCAAACCATTAACACAGCAAATTTAATAAACCCTTTCCTCATTTTTTTTCATGAACATAAACTATCTTTATTATATTGTTAGTATGTATGTACATGTAGCCAAGGCCTCCATTACTTTTTTACTTGAGAAAAGAAACATATCCACAGCAACTTTTTTTTCTAAGAAACATGAAACTACTCCAATATTATATGAGTAAAGGTAAAAGGTTTTGACCCTGAAATAGGTAAAGAGGATTTTTGCTAAGCTGCCAATCCTTAAGTCGATAACTAACTAGGAAATAAAGCATACCAAGCGCTCTCTCTCGGATGGCCTTCCATCAAAGCAACTCGCTTTTATTCTTTTGATGGCAACATCACATCCCCTCCATTTACCATGAAATACTGCCCCATAAGTACCTGCACCCAGCTCTCTGATTTCCTCCAGATCATCATTTTTTATAGTCTGCATGGACACAAAGTATAAATAGGACATAAGCTAAAAAACAAATAGGACAACACATCAAGAGATCAGCAAGTGACCTGTAATCCTTTAGACAAAGCTTCAGCTTCAGCGGGTGTAGATTCGATCCCAGAACTTTTGTGCTGATCGCAGCTTCCATGCACATCAGAGTCCTGATCTCCATCGGTATTCTGCAGATGAAAGGATTTGAGTGGAGAGCATTAGGTAGATTGGTGCTTAATATGTTTCTTTCAAGTATTACTCACAAGTCACAACCGCAGTTACCTCATCAAACTTCTTTCCATCATTGTCATTAGCATGACGAGCATCTGCCTGAACCTCAACTGGCTTCTCAGCCTCTTCTAGCGCGGCCTTTTTAACAGAGGCAACAAACTCTGGAATGAAATTTAATCTGTTCTCCGATATATCCGCACCTTGCTGCAATGCTACAGCCCCGCCGTCATGTTCTGTAGGTTTGCCCCGTTGGAGATCAACTCCAACATTGTGAACCAAGGTACTAGGGTCACTCGCAGCGTGTGAAGGTTTTGTTTGGATCACATTTTGAGTGTGCCTTCCATCATCTGCTCCTTCAAATTTCTTTGTAGTGTTAATGTCCAACCCAGACAACTGATCAGAAAGGGGTAACGCAGCAACAGATACTCTTTCAGGAAAAATTTCTACCAATGGAGGTCCAGGTTGCTGCTGGACTGAATCTGGGGCAAAGTAAGGCTGAACATACTGAGTAGTATTTGGACCTGACCGAGGACCAAGGGAAGAAGGGTTTTCAACAACAGCAGGGATATCATGTCCAACGACTCTATATGGTACGTTGCCATTGGGTGTAGGCCATGGGTTTGGGACTCGGTCGTATGCAGGCATACCAGGAACCCTTGGACTAACATCACCTGTGTTTCTGACAAAGTTGGAGTTAATGCTCCCATTTGAGATTGGCAGATGAGGTGATTCATATGTTGAACCCATATGAACAGGGCTGCTTGCTCTCCTTCTCATAGATTGAAGTGGTGGCAAGTTCTGCTGCATTTGGTAAAAGGTATCACCATCATATGTTGAAGTATGGCTGTAATGCTGGCCTGTTGATTCTTCAAAACCTGATGTCTGGACATAGGAGCCACTGCTTACAACTTGTTGGTTATGATATGGATCATTGATATGCTCGCCACTGCCATGATAATAGTGGGGACTTTCATGGCTTGAGCGACTGTGAGATGTTGAATGCATTTCATATACTTTGCTGGGTGCAAATGCAGAATTAGCTGAGTTGCTATCAGCATACGGATCCATCACTCTACCATTACCAGGCAGATTCAACCTTGGATCCTCATAACGCTGATGGCTTTGGTTGGGATGCACATGCCAAGATCTATCATGAGAATGTGATTCATTGTAGAAGATGGGAGGGTGACCACCAGTTTGTTCTTTCACATAAACACCATTTTCCAGTCTAACATCTTGGCCTACAACATAATGCTCACCAGGACGGCCATAATCTGGACGCAGATTAGTAGGGTGAGCAGAATACTCATTTGACATGCTCGACTGGTCAAAATGTTGTTGGACTGGCCTCCAACGAGGATCCATATAGCGAGGATCACTCACTGAACCTTGACCCTTCTGGAATGGCGAGCGGGAGTCATACACACTGTTTCCATCCAAGAAACTGCCAGAACGGCCCAAATTCCCTGGGAAGCCGGCATTTTGCTGAATTACAGCACCAGGTGGAAGCCAGACCAAGTTATCCACATGTGGCGGTGACTGAGCCTCGTAATGCCGATATTTTGGTGACTGCCTCACAAAATCATCAGGAATCCTCTCATCAAAGTCCTCTGCTCCAACTTGAAACCTTGCAGATGATGGTGAAACGGGAAAATCCCTTGGATCAGGCACTCCATACTGCCCCGGAGATATATATGCAGGGCTCCAAGGAGTATCCATCTCCCCATACCTCTGACTATGTGAGGCGCGAGGAACATTCAAATGCCGCAAGCCAGCAATATCAGGAATCCCAGACTCATTGCCTCCAATGCCAAAAAGCTGCTCCACTGATACAGGAGAGGAAGGTGACCTCATGTCGCCGAGGCTATTAAGCGCGTCGACATACCTCCTCTCCGTCTCCTGCTCATCCCCATGGTAGTGCACAGCCGCTGATGCAGCCTCATCATCCAGGTGCTGTGAGAACAAGAAGACCCTGAGCCGAGTGAAGCCCTCTCCGGCAGCAATGAGCTTGTCATACTCCTCCATCATGTTCACCACATCATCATCATTGACAACCGAGACCAGCGCATCAAGATCCTCATCGGGCTGCTGGTACTTGATGATATCGGCATCGTCATAGAGTTCCCGCATCCGCGCCGCCAGGTCGGTGTAGGATATGTCGTGGGGCAGCATGACGATCCTGGTGTCACCGCCGACGTAGCGGAGACGGCCGTCGAGCGGGCGGGGCACGATGCTGCCTCCGAAGCTGCAGAGGAACTTGGCCATGCGCTGCGCCCCGTCAGCCTCAGCGCTGGCTGAGGCAGGGGCGGCAGCAGGGGGCGCCATGTGTGGTGCCGAGACTGCGTGATCAAGCTGGCCTGAGTTGGATCGGCGCCACAGCCAAGTACATCACACGATTCCAATCCAGCAGTTCCAACCAGCTGCGCTTGTTAGCCAGCCCCTTTTTTTCCCTGTTGATAGATAGTAAAACACCAAAAATATTAGTGTGCAGACCAAAGATTTGGCACCTTCTTCAATCAAACAAACAATGAAGGCATGTAATTGGACAATTTCGCAGAGATTTCACCGATAAGGCCTCAGATCAATCAGCCTACCGTCAGAGAAAGAGACGAAATTCCCAATGTTCTTCTTTCCCCCCAAAAAGAAAAACGATTAGCTGGGGCACCCAAAAATTGGAAGAATGCGTGGAGCAGGGCGAGATCGCAATTGGAATCTTGAATGCCTCTGCCCGCAAAATCGCAACCAAAATCGCAATTAGAAACCTCAGAACAGAATCTATGTGCAGGAACTGAGCTCCTATAATTCCCCCACGGGCGGAAAAAGAAACAAATCCCAACGGAATTCCCCAGCGGGGTGTTTGCCAGAAATAAATAAAAACAGAAACGCGTCACGGCCCCGAAACGAACGGGAGGGGATAAGTTCGGGCGAACGAACTAACAACTTGCCAAAAAATCAGGAGAAAAGCAAGGGAAATTTCTTAGAGAGGGGTGGGAGGGGGATGCCGCTGCTGCTGCCGTACCTTCCTGTGGCACGATCCTCGGGTAAGCAAGCGAGCCCGCGAGCAGCCGACTTGGACGGACGGCTGGGTTCCGGGCGGCGGTGCGGTTGCGGTTGGCTTAGGGGGGGGGGGGGGGGAGGCGAGAGAGGTGGAGGGGAAGTGAGGAGAGGCCTTTGGGGCGCGCGGATATTCGCTGGCTCTAGGTCGTCACTTGCGCTCTGACTGCGTAACCGCGGGGACCATGGCCGGCGCCGCCAGGTTCGTCGGCGTCGGCGTCAGGTGGGGGAGGGGGTGGAGTCGCGTGGACGGCCGGCGCAGGAGCGCGTCCCCGTTGCTGCGTGCTGGCCGTGGGACGGGAGTGGAGGGAGAGGGAATGTGGGGGAGGGGAGAGGAGGCGCGGCGCCATGCCACTCGGGGGATGTGGGGATTGGGAAACACTTAGGGTGTGTTCAGTTGGAGGAACCAACTGTCATGGAATGGAATGGTTCCATTCCAGAGGAACGGGTCGGTTCCGTTCCTGTGTTCAGTTGGAGAAAAAGGTAGAACGGGTTGGTTACATTCCAGTGTTTGGTTTGGGGGCATGGAATGAAAAATGGAATAACATAAATTCAAAATTTCAACAGGATTTCATTAGTATTTTCTAGAAAAACAACATAACAAAATATATTGACATTGAACACAACTTTCAACAACAATATGATAAGGTAACGATCAGGTAGCAAGTTGTATTTCAGCAGAAATTAGTGGACAATGTAATCAGCAACCAGTGACTTGTAAACAAGCAATACATCAACATTTCAGCAGAAATTAGGATAAGATCCCACTACTACTTTCAACATATAATGCAAGGATAAATTAGGATAGCATGTAACAAGCTCCCCATGCTGGATCTTACTAGCAATCTTTCCAGCCGGCTTGAAGAGCCTCTCTCGGCTGGGCACATAAAAAAGGGGAAGGCAGAGAGAGGATGCCGGAACCAACGCTGCTCACCTTGCTGCAGATCGAGAGAGGATGCTAGGGTTCCTGTACTGCAGATCGAGAGGGAGAGAAAGGTCAGCGGGTGGCGAGGGAGAGAAACGGAGAGGAGAGGAGAGGGGCGGCGTGGGAGAGAACCGGAGAGGGGCGGCGCAGATCGAGGGAGATGGGAGGGAGGCGGCGTACCAGGTCCAGGGGGAGCGGGGTGGAGACGCGGAGTACAGGGCGAGAGGGAGGAGGTGAGCGCGCGGTCGGACGCCCTCGCCGCGCCGGTGCCGACGAGGCCTCCGCGCTCCGCGCACGCCTCGCCGCCGTCCAGGACTCGCTCCGGCTCGCCGCCGTCCAGGGAGCGCACGTAGGGGCCGCAGCCAAGGGCGGAGAGGCCGACGGGAGGTGAGCGCGCAGGTGCGGCGGCGAAGAGGAGGAGAGCCGATGGAGCCGAGGGGCGAGACGAGAGGCAGAGCGAGCGGTTCCAATTTGGAGGTATGACTTTTTTTTTTTTTTTGACACTATAAGACCCTCCTTTATTTCTCCACCAAATTTAAATCTGTTACAAGTAAATCACTAAGAAAATCAGGTGCTGACTCAAGCCAAACCTCTGCGGGGCTGTACTTCGCCCTGTTAGCCAACTCATGGGCTACTACATTCAATTCCCTATTACGGTGTTCAAAGATAACATGAGTAAAATCAAGGGACATCATAGAAAAATCAGCAAAGATTGCACTTGCTGGGGAGCCCGAGCAGCCTTCCTGAAGAGCCACAATGACGTCGGAATTATCTGACTCAATTTGGATCCTTCCACATCCTGCTGTCCTTGCGAGATTCATGCCGAACCTGACTGCCAGTGCTTCAGCTGTGAACACATCTAGACAATAATCAATCTTTTCACTCGCAGCCGCCACAAATTTTCCTTTGTGGTCTCTAATTATAGCACCCACCGTCCCTTGCAGGAGATCAATGTCGAAGCCTGCATCAACATTAAGTTTCAGGTACCCCTTCTTCGGTTTAGACCATATCTCCTTCCTGATCTTGGCTTTTGGGGTGCATGAAATAATAAAGTTTGATGCAATTCCTTTCACCGCAAAGCAAATCTGGTCTGCATTTTGCACTGGCTCATCATGCATCATCTTCCTTCGTTCATACCATAAATACCACGATGTAGTAGCAATAGTTTCTCTGAGCTTCGGTTGCCCCAAAATTTGTAAATCGTTGTTTGACAAGCATAGCAAATATTCAAAGATAGCTTCCCCGGCTCTGTCAACCTGACACGCACGTTTGATTGTCTCATAGAGGCCCAACAGCTTCCACACCTCTGTCGCCTTTTTACATTCAAACAAGATGTGTCTGATGTTATCTGGCCCCCGGTTACAAGCCGGACAATGGCCCGGAATCTTCATGTGTTTATTCGCCAGGATTGCACGGCATGGGATAGCACCGTGCAAAACTCTCCAAACAAAGATTTTAATTTTTGGCGGGCAGACAAGCTTCCATACTGAGCTCCAACAATCCTTCGGCGATGACTGGTTTTCATTGTGGCTCAGCTTACCGTCGTACTGCCTGTTCCATTCCTCGTGGTAGGCTGACCTTACAGAGAACATCCCTGTCTTGGACGGGTTCCATGCAATGAAGTCCGTCATTTCATGTAGTGGCAATAGAATGGATAGAATCCTTCTCGCGTCCACAGGCCAGAAGGTTTGGTTTATCATATCCTCATCCCAGTCGCCAATAACCGGGTCAATGAGATCGGACACCTTTGACAGCAGATTATTTCCTCGTGGTGTAATAACCTGTCTCGAAGCTGAACCAGAAATCCAGGGGTCGGTCCAGATGTTCACCTTCTCACCATTCCCTATTCTCCAGATATATCCGCACCTGATGGTTTGGACCCCTGCTAGTATACTCTGCCATGTATACGAGGCTTTCTTCTTCCACGTCGCTTGCATCAAGTCACCATCAGGGTAGTATTTAGCTTTCAGGATAGTTGCACACAAGGAATTCGGGTCATCTAACAGTCTCCAGGCTTGTTTTGCCAAAAGAGCTAAATTGAAACAGTGAATGTCTCTAAACCCCATTCCACCTCTTCTTTTCGGGATACACATCTTCCACCATGCGAACCAGTGCATTTTCTTGGTTGTTGCATCGTCACCCCACCAATAGCGTGATATCACATCAGTTATTCCTTTACAAGTTTTCTTAGGAAATTTAAAGACTGACATCGCGTATGTTGGAATAGCTTGCGCAACAGATTTTAGCAGCACTTCTTTTCCACCCGTCGACAGGCACTTCATTCTCCATCCAGTAACCTTTTGTATAATGCGATCAATAAGGTATTGGAAGCTCTCACTTTTATCTTGTCCTAATACTGGGGGAAGTCCAAGATACTTATCATTCAAACTTTCAGTCATAATGTTCAGAATCGTACACACCTCATTTTTCACCTCCAACCGAGTACTTGGGCTAAAGAAAATACACTATTTCGCTTCACTGATTGACTGACCTGAGGCAGAGCAGTAGAGGTCAAGGGCAGCTTTCAGCGCCATCGCATTACTAGCGTTAGCCTTCATAAGGATGAGTGAATCATCAGCAAAGAGCAGATTTGTAACCGGAGGAGCATCCCTGCAAACCTTAACTCCTTCCAACGTCCCCAGATTCTCCGCATGTGATAGCAGAGCCGTTAGCCCTTCCGTGCATAGGAGGAAAAGATATGGGGACAACGGGTCCCCTTGCCTCAATCCCCTCGAGGGATGAATTGATTCAGTCTCACATGAGTTAAATCGCACCCTGTACTCAACCGATGATACACACATCATGATCGTCTTGACCCACTCATCATCAAAACCCAATTTTAACAAGATAGCTTCGAGAAAAACCCACTCCACTCTGTCATATGCTTTGTGCATGTCGAGCTTTACAGCGCACCACCCGTCTTTCCCTTTCTTCTTTTGTTTTATTGTATGCAGACTTTCAAAAGCTATTAGCACATTGTCCGTGATCGATCTCCCCGGCACGAAGGCACTCTGTGTGGGACTTATAACCTCCGGCAGTATAGTCTTCAATCTGGCTGCCATCATTTTGGAGATTATCTTATAGACCACATTACATAAGCTAATGGGTTTGTATTGCGAAAGGTTCTCAGGAGAGTTATTTTTGGGTATGAGGACGATAGCAGTATCATTCCATCCCGTAGGCATGCTCTTTGAGTTCACCGCATGGAGGACTTCTTTTATCAGATCATCTCCGCCCAAAACCTCTTATAAAATACTGCGTGTAATCCATCCGGGCCCGGCGCCTTCAAATCGCCAATGGAAAACAGTGCCCTCCGAACCTCTTCTTCCGTGTATTGTGCCATGAGCATCTCATTCATCTGGCTCGTAACTTTCCTTGGGACCTTGTTAAGAACTTGAATGTTTGGAGAGCTGACCTGGGCAGTAAACAGTGCCTGAAAGTAATCTTTAATTATAGCACTGATATTGGTCAGCTCCTCTTTCCACACCCCCGTATCATCCAAGAGTTTCTTAATACAGTTCCTCTTCTTCCGCGCCGTGGCCGCTCGATGAAAAAAACTTGTATTTCTATCTCCATTCATTAGCCAGTTCGCTCTACCCCTCTGGATCCAGATTAATTCTTCTTGATCAAGCAGGCTTTCTATAACAATTTGTACTTCTTTCATCTCATGTCGAGCAGCTGCCGTTAACTGTCCTCTCCGTAATTTTTCGATGAATTTCCGCATCTTATCTATGCGTTTCTTAGGGCCCTTCAGTATATTCTTGTCCCAAGAGAATAGTTCATCTTTAACCGCTTTCGTTCGTGCCGCCAGGTTCGGACCAAGGCCAGCAGACGTAGCTCGTTGCCATGCCGACTTGACTATCTCCTCCACAGCCTCTTCCTGAAGCCATCTAGCCTCAAACCTTCTTTCTCCCTTAGGTATCTGGTTCATCGCCACCTCAAAGTACTGGGTGTCAAGTACTATTGGACGGTGATCCGAGTGAATATGGTGTTCGTGAATTAGGGCTGCATACGGGTACTTCTCTGCCCATTGATCATTGCAAACAGCTCTATCCAGTCTTTCTTTTATCACCCCCCTACTCCAGGTGAAGGGGTCTCCAACATACATGATTTCATGTAGTCCACACTCCTCAAGACAGTCCCGGAAATCTTGCATGAAATGATGCGATCTGACATTCCCACCCTCTTTTTCACTTGCGATCAAGATCTCATTAAAGTCACCAATTATCATCCATGGCCCCGAGGAGTTGTTATGTAAGTTCCGAATGTGGGACCATGATCTGTGTTTTAAATCCCAGTTAGGTTCCCCATAGAACCCTGTAAGCCTCCATGCTACTTCATCACCCTCCATCACAAAGCAGTCGATGAAGTTTGTAGACGTGAAGTTCAGCACAACTTCAGTGGTCTGGTTATATAATAAAACCAAACCACCCGACCGACCATCACTCTCAACCACATGAAGATAATCGAATCCCAATTTGGAACGAATTTCATCTGCCTTTGCTGCACTCAGATGCGATTCAGACAGAAAAACCACATCTGCTTTCACCCGCCCGTGGAGATCCACGAGCTCTCGAACAGCCGTGGTCGAAAGCATCCCACGGCAATTCCAGGCTAAGGTTTTCATTGCTCCCGGCGGTCATCCCTGAGGGGTGCCGCCGATGTATCAATGTTGGTTGGCAGGAGGCCATCATGTATTGAACTCTCCACCTGCCTTTGCTTTTTCTTATTTTCCTGGTTGTGTGGTGTATTTGTGGGATCTTTCAACCCACTGGAGCCATCTATCTGATCAACAAGCATCGCCACAATCCCTGTTTTCTCAATAGGGACTAGAGCTCTCCCATCAGAGTTACCCTCATCGGAGCTAGCGATCAACTTGAGATCTGCTACAGAGTCTTCTGCCAAGCGTTTCCTTTTATATGGATCCTCCATCGGATCATCACTTTCTGCCTCAGTGTCAAATGCCTTTGACAGATTGATTGCTGGGACAGTTTCTTGAGGTTGAAAAGTAACATTATGTCGCCAAGCTGGTGGAATAACTCCATCTGCCTGTCCTCTACCACGTCCAAAGCCTTCCCCAAAACCTCTACCACGACCGGCTGGGCCATCATCGTTCCTCATTTGCCTGTTACGCTCAGTCCATCCTCTGCCTCTACTGCGTCCGGGGTAGGCTAGAATAAAATCCCCCCACTCAAGCTTTGTTTCGTCATGGATCCCATCTCCACACTCCTGGTGCCAGTGTCCCATTAGACCACAAACTCCACAGAATATAGGAATCCTCTCATACTTTACTTGGTACCAGTCCTTTTTCTTGTCCTTAGTCATTGACACAAACCTTGTGAGTTGCTTATCCACTTTCAGATTCACCCTTACACGGACAAATTCTCCCACGAACCCAGCCGGCAATTTGATTTGAACCTCCAGGACTTCACCAATAGGTCTGCAGATGCCCTTGATTATACGCTCATGTAAGAAGTTGTCTGGGAGTTTGTGGATCTGCGTCCACACCGCCACTTTATCAAGAACTACCCCTCTAGGGTTGCTAAACCCGTCATACTCCTCGATCAACAGGGCGTGATTATTTCGGAAGAACCATGGCCCCATCTTGAGGGCTTTGTTCCAATCTGCTAAACAGCCGAATTGTACAGTGAACAGATTGTTTTCGATTCTCCTCCAAACTACTTCTTTCGCCGGGCTCCAGGCCGATCGCATATCAGCGAATAGCGTGCTAGGGCTAAAGGACTTCTCCGTATGAACTTTGGCAATAGCTAGCCACTGCACCACCTGCGGCGGTTCCTCAACCTCATCTTCCCACACAAACCCTTCGTCACTTTCCTCATGAAGATTCAAACGCCCCAGAAGTTTCTCGACCGGATCCGATCTGGAGCTCGAGTAACCCTTGTCCATCCTTCTTCTGTCCAGAGATGGCTTCCCAGAGGACGATGATCCCGGCGGTTAGACACGGGGAAGGTAAACCCTAGTCGGCGGGACGTAGGGGAGAGAGAAACCCTAGTCGGCGGGACGTAGGGGAGAAGAGGATTTGGAGGTATGACTTGGTTCCGCATATAGAGAGAATATTCGGTTGGTGGGAACGAGTAGGTTATGTTCCTATTATAAACCAAACACTGAAACCAGGTTTTGGGACGGGTCCGACCCGTGACATCCCCGCCGGTGACTCAAACCAAACACACCCTTATACTCAGACTTGTGATAACTACCAATTGTCAGACCGATCTTCTTTCGTCGGATTCCTTTCCATCGCACGGCTGAGAGGCTCCAGAAAAATCTTGTTTCAACTGCCCGTTATCCAAGCAAAAAATAAAAACACGGCCACGACCTCCCTTAATCCCGCACCTTTCTTCCTTGCCTGCTTCAGTTTCCTACCAAATCTTCAGATATGGCCTTTCCCAACGCGGCGCCGGCGTGGACAACTGCTTCTCTGTTGACCACCCAGCGTTGTGCCCCTAGTGCCACCATGCTGCTCCACTTCTCCATTGCCAGTCCCGCCACTTCACCAGCGGGTGTGGGAAGGCTCGGCAGCGGCGACAAGTGGTTAACATTGCAGATTGCATCGTGCGCCGGCCGGCCCTTTTCTGCAATGACGACGGTAGCGCACGTGACCCATGGTATGAAACGGCATCGTGTGTCATTCACTTCCATAATTACTGATTTATCCAACTTCTTAACAATTTCGTAGGTCAGATCTACAAAAAAGCAAACAATTGATTTCCCTGCCAGCATATTGCATCCATTCTTGTCGATCCATGTTGATATCATGTGTTTTGTTGGTTGTAGATAACAAAATCAGCATCGGGTTTTGTGGTTGTAGATCACACAGGTATGTACCCACATGTTGGCTGCATCATCATTAATTTTCCATTTTAAATTTCTATGCTTCCAATATAGATGATTTGTGTTGAGATAACACTGATTTCATGCTTCGAAATGTCCTTGCTTCCTAAGCATATTGTATGTGTTTCTTCAGTCTGTTTTTGAGTAGAATTTGCGGGAATATAACCATGCGTCCTTTTCTTATTTGTGGCAATATAACCAAGCTAATTAAATTCCACGTATATGCTTAACATAAACATTGGGAGGGAAGGTTGTTAACCATTTTTTCAGGTTTAGAACCATTCTTAATTAATATGTGGACATAGATTGTCTTATGTATGTGTGATTGGCGGACTTATATATGTATTTTGATTATTCGCTAATGTGCATGTATGTATTTCGAAAAATTGTGGTTGATCACAAATTTATGCCCCCAATTACTAATCAGCTAGAGCTTCAACTACTCACATCTATATGCACCATGCATGCTTCATGCTAAATATGTAGTGCTTTAATTCATTAAAAAAATGCTTCATTGCTAGTGCACCTCAACATTGTGTACATGCATTATGCTTCAAATAATCTTCTGCATTGATTCATAATAATCTCATGTGATGCTTCCATATTTATTTATATTGGCTCAAATAATCTCGAGTGATGCTTCATTTGCTGAGCTACTATGTACCTAAAATGCTTCATTTCAAACTTTAATGATTTATTACTTATTAGTTGACACTAAGCGTTTCAATTTACGTTCTGCTATGCTTCCATCCTAACTTGTGTATGATTCTTTACTTTCCTTTTCATTGACATGAATCTGATTACCTAACCTTCTAAGCATACCTACATGTTGTCCATCCTATGATAATAGTAGTAATAGCTTCAACACTAACCTGCTTCTAGATATATATGAACGTATACATTCTGCACACATGATAAGGCATTTGCTTTCTCATTTCAACCTAATTACATGCTTGAAACTTATTTCTCCCCTTTTGTTACTCCTAGGAGATGAAACCAGCTTGTTGTTGTTCCCGGTCATCGACAAGCCCCGTTGTTCCTCGCCGCTTGCGGTTGCCCCTCCGATCTCGTAGGCGCTCACATCTGTCTACATGGCAATGCCCATGTTCAACCATGTGGCAACCAATTCGGCATGCTTCCATGGTCTTGTCTACGTATCTCATAACTTCACCATGTCTCGCAAGGTAGACCGGTGCTTCGATGGCCCCGTCGAACCATATACCTGGCAAGGTAGACTAGTGCTTCGGTAGGGTCATGACGGCGTGTCCCGTGTTTACGCTTCGTGTTATCTAGGTGGACCAAAGTGCAATTATGTCGAGATGGCACAATGTAAACATGTAACCTTTGTGTTGTATATGGAAGCAAATCCTGACATCGTTAGAAGCAAGTACTATTTCCTTTATAATCCAATTTTGTTCTGTGTTTGTAGTAACAAAGCAAACTCTATTATCATTTGGAAGCAAAATATCTTCTATTTTGGGACAATTTAATGCTAGACTAAACAATTTCTAGTTTGTTTGAAACTCATCTTTCTGTTTAGAAACAAAACTCTAGATGTAAAAAAACTCTAGTTGTCTGGGAAGCAGTATCTTTGTCCATGGAAGCAAAATATTTCTTTGTAAGAAGCAATATTAAGTTGTACTGGAAATACAATTCAGCGTAATTGGAAACTTTTTCTTCGTATGGAAGCAATATTTATGGGAAGGAATTTGGCATCTCAAGACGGAAACAAATTAATTGCTTGGTGCTACATTCCTTAAATCTTGAAATTAGTTGCCTCAAAATTAGTTCCATGTAATTAGCGTTGATTGGTTTCAATTTTGAAAACTTTCCATACAACGCATGGCCCCACTATTAATCTAACGACTGTCCATGCTTCCCATCCTACGGTTAGGCAGTGGTTTGATAGGAAGCAAGGGATCAGTAGTCTGATCCTTAGCGCCTCCCCTTGGGATTTGCGGTGGACGCGCTGCGCGGCGGCATGTGTGGCGTGATTCTGTTCCGTTCCCGATGACGCGACCCCACCCCTTCCCTCCCGTTTTTATATGGATCGGTTCCGTTCCGTTGGGTCGCGCCGTCTGTTGCCTGCACGGCAGGGAGTGTCCACCCCACGCACGCACCGCCACCGACTGCAACGTACGTACCCAAGTAACAACCAGAGAGTCCGTCCAGTGGCTTACTTGCTCATCACCTCCACCAATGGGATCTGGATGTTCTCCTCTGAGTCAGGCGCACTGCATGCCATGTTGTCAACTTCGCCATTAATCCATCCATGGTGCCCTGCATTTGGTCGCGCGCACGAAATGTACGGATCACGCCTGCTGGCTGACAAGGCCGCTCTGATCTGATCTTGCCGTCCTGTTTCGCCGTCGCCGCCCGCAGCTGGCCGGAGAAGGCGAGAGGAGCGAGCGAGCGAGGCCGCCCGTAACTTTCAGCCCGATCAATTACCAACATGGCAACATGTAGTACTTAGTTAGTACGCGCATATCCCGTATGCTCAACAGACCACAGTCCAGAGTGCAGAAATTGCATGCGTATGCCGGAGAGCGAGGGTGGCAAGATAATATGCTTCGGCGGTGGGGAGATGCGCGTCCCTCCCGGAGTAGACAACAGACACCTACGACAGAGAGAGCTCCTGGAAACCGGCCAGGCCGGCCAACAGAATATATTCTCTTCGTCAGCTCAGGCTTGCTTGCTTTCATCAAATCGGCGGTGGCATGGCTGGCGTATCGGAGCAATTTGATAGGAGCTATGTATCGAAAGGGAGAAAAAGCTCATTGCTTTGCTTCCACTTCTGAAAAGAACACCGCACGTAAAATACATTATCGATCGGCCACACACACACAAAAGTGCCCTCTTGACTCTCCTCCCATTCTGCCCGGACCTACGTTCCTTCTATGTACGCCCTTCATGTCTATGGAAATACAGTATATATTCTTTCGATTAGCGCAACCTACTACAACGCTTCTTTCGTCTTGTTTTGTTAGAGACATCTTGAAGAACGTTGCTTTCGAAAAAAAGAACCAAATGCAATTGATTCACTTGAGAGGGTCTCAAGATATGTAATTCTACATATGAAATCGGAGGGAGAGCCCTTTTTTCTCAAAAAAAAACTGCAGGATGCTGCCTCCGAAGCTGCAGAGGAACTTGGCCATGCGCTGCGCCCCGTCAGCCTCAGCGCTGGCTGAGGCAGGGGCGGCAGAAAGGGGCGCCATGTGTGCCGAGACTGCCTGATCAAGCTGGTTTGAGTTGGATCGGCGCCACAGCCAAGTACATCACACGATTCCAATCCAGCAGTTCCAACCAGCTGCGCTTGTTAGCCCCTTTTTGCCTGTTGATAGATAGAAAAACACCAAAATTGTGAGTGTACAGACCAAAGATTTGGCACCTTCATCCATCAGACAAACAATGAAGGCATGTAATTGGACAATTTCGCATAGATTTCACCGATAAGGCCTCAGATCAATCAGCCTACCGCCAGAGAGAAAGAGACGAAATCCCCAAATTTCTTCCCCACCCCAAAGAGAAAAAAAATTAGCTGGGGCACCCAAAATTTGGAAGAATGCGTGGAGCAGCGCGAGATCGCAATTGGAATCTGCAATGCTTGTGCGCGCAAAATCCCAATTGGAAACCTGGAAAGAGAATCTGCTCGAACTGAGCTCCTATAAATTCCCCCGGCTGAGCAACTTTTGTTTCCCCAACGGAATTCCCCAGCGGGGTGTTTGCCAGAAATAAATATAAATAAAAACAGAAACGCGTCACACACCCCCCGAAACGAACGGGAGGGGATAAGTTCGGGCGAACGAACTAACAACTTGCCAGAAAATCAGGAGAAAAGCAGCACGAAATTTGTTCGAGAGGGGTGGGAAGGAGGGGGATGCTGGTGGTGCTGCCGTACCTGCCTCTGGTACGATCCTCGGGGTCCTGGGGGTGGGCTGAGCAAGCGGGCGAGCAGCCGACTGGGTTCCGGGCGGCGGTGCGGTTGCGCTTGGCTTAGGGGGGAGAGAGAGAGGTGGAAGAGAGAGGAGGAGGCGTCCTCCGGATTTGCGGTGGGGGATGGGGTTGCTGTTGTTGGGTTATCAGGGGTTGGGGCCGCGCGGATATTCGCTCTGGGTATCACGCCGTCAGCGCGGGGAGGGGACCATCGCCGGCGCCGCCAGGTTCGTCGGCGTCGGCGTCAGGTGGGGGAGGGGGTGGAGTCATGTGGAGGTGGGCCGCCCGTGCTGCGTGGTACGTGTGGCCGTGGGAATATGGGGGAGAGAGAGGAGGCGCGGCGCCGGGCCACTCGGGAGGCTGGCTCTCTCGGGGGATGTGGGGATTGGGGGTGCTCGGTTTTGCGGTGGACGCGCTGCGCCGCGGCACGTGTGGCGTGATTCTGTTCCGTTTCTGATGACGCGACCCTCCCTCCCGTTTTATATGGATCGGTTTCGTTCCGTTGGGTCGCGCCGTCCGTTGCCTGCACGGCAGGGAGTGTCCACCCACGCACGCACCGCCACCGACTGCAACGTACGTACCCAAGTAACAACCAGAGAGTCCGTCCAATGCTCATCACCTCCACCAATGGGATCTGGATGTTCTCCTCTGAGTCAGGCGCACTGCATGCCATGTTGTCAACTCCGCCATTAATCCATCCATGGTGCCCTACATTTGGTCGCGCGCACGAAATGTACGGATCACGCCTGCTGGCTGACAAGGCCGCTCTGATCTGATCTTGCCGTCCTGTTTCGCCGTCGCCGCCCGCAGCTGGCCGGAGAAGGAGAGAGGAGCGAGCGAGCTAGGCCGCCCGTAACTTTCAGCCCGATCAATTACCAACATGGCAACATGTAGTACTTAGTTAGTACGCGCATATTCCCGTATGCTCCACAGACCACAGTCCAAAGTGCAGAAATTGCATGTGTATGCTGGAGAGCGAGGGTGGCAAGATAATATGCTCCGGCGGTGGGGAGATGCGCGTCCCTCCCGGAGTAGACAACAGACACCGGCGACAGAGAGAGCTTCTGGAAACCGGCCAGGCCGGCCAACAGAATATATTCTCTTCGTCAGCTCAGGCTTGCTTGCTTTCATCAAATCGGCGGCGACATGGCTGGCGTATCGGAGCAATTTGATAGGAGCTATGTATCGAAAGGGAGAAAAAGCTCATTGCTTTGCTTCCACTGCTGAAAAGAACACTGCACGTAAAATACATTATCGATCGGCCACACACACACAAAAGTGCCCGCTTGACTCTCCTCCCATTCTGCCCGGACCTACGTTCCTTCTATGTACGCCCTTCATGTCTATGGAAATACAGTATATATTCTTTCGATTAGCGCAACCTACTACAACGCTTCTTTCGTCTTGTTTTGTTAGAGACATCTTGAAGAACGTTGCTTTCGAAAAAAGAACCAAATGCAATTGATTCACTTGAGAGGGTCTCAAGATATGTAATTCTACATATGAAATCGGAGGGAGAGCCCTTTTTTATCAAAAAAAAAACTGCAGGATGCCGCCTCCGAAGCTGCAGAGGAACTTGGCCATGCGCTGCGCCCCGTCAGCCTCAGCGCTGGCTGAGGCAGGGGCGGCAGCAGGGGGCGCCATGTGTGCCGAGACTGCCTGATCAAGCTGGTTTGAGTTGGATCGGCGCCACAGCCAAGTACATCACACGATTCCAATCCAGCAGTTCCAACCAGCTGCGCTTGTTAGCCTCTTTTTGCCAGTTGATAGATAGAAAAACACCAAAATTGTGAGTGTACAGACCAAAGATTTGGCACCTTCATCCATCAGACAAACAATGAAGGCATGTAATTGGACAATTTCGCATAGATTTCACCGATAAGGCCTCAGATCAATCAGCCTACCGCCAGAGAGAAAGAGACGAAATTCCCAAATTTCTTCCCCACCCCAAAGAGAAAAACGATTAGCTGGGGCACCCAAAATTTGGAAGAATGCGTGGAGCAGCGCGAGATCGCAATTGGAATATGCAATGCTTGTGCGCGCAAAATCCCAATTGGAAACCTGGAAAGAGAATCTGCTCGAACTGAGCTCCTATAAATTCCCCCGGCTGAGCAGATTTTGTTTCCCCAACGGAATTCCCCAGCGGGGTGTTTGCCAGAAATAAATATAAATAAAAACAGAAATGCGTCACACACACCCCGAAACGAACGGGAGGGGATAAGTTCGGGCGAACGAACTAACAACTTGCCAGAAAATCAGGAGAAAAGCAGCACGAAATTTGTTCGAGAGGGGTGGGAAGGAGGGGGATGCTGGTGGTGCTGCCGTATCTGCCTCTGGTACAATCCTCGGGGTCCTGGGGGAGGGCTGAGCAAGCGGGCGAGCAGCCGACTGGGTTCCGGGCGGCGGTGCGGTTGCGCTTGGCTTAGGGGGGGAGAGAGAGAGGTGGAAGAGAGAGGAGGAGGCGTCCTCCGGATTTGCGGTGGGGGATGGGGGTTGCTGTTATTGGGTTATTAGGGGTTGGGGCCGCGCGGATATTCGCTCTGGGAAACACGCCGTCAGCGCGGGGAGGGGACCATCGCCGGCGCCGCCAGGTTCGTCGGCGTCGGCGTCGGTGTCAGGTGGGGGAGGGGGTGGAGTCGTGTGGAGGTGGGCCGCCCGTGCTGCGTGGTACGTGTGGCCGTGGGAATGTGGGGGAGAGAGAGGAGGCGCGGCGCCGGGCCACTCGGGAGGCTGGCTCTCTCGGGGGATGTGGGGATTGGGGGTGCTCGGTTTTTGCGGTGGACGTGCTGCGCCGCGGCACGTGTGGCGTGATTCTGTTCCGTTTCTGATGACTCGACCCTCCCTCCCGTTTTTATATGGATCGGTTCCGTTCCGTTTGGTCGCGCCGTCCGTTGCCTGCACGGCAGGGAGTGTCCACCCACGCACGCACCGCCACCGACTGCAACGTACGTACCCAAGTAACAACCAGAGAGTCCGTCCAATGCTCATCACCTCCACCAATGGGATCTGGATGTTCTCCTCTGAGTCAGGCGCACCGCATGCCATGTTTTCAACTCCGCCATTAATCCATCCATGGTGCCCTGCATTTGGTCGCGCGCACGAAATGTACGGATCACGCCTGCTGGCTGACAAGGCCGCTCTGATCTGATCTTGCCGTCCTGTTTCGCCGTCCTGTTTCGACGTCGCCGCCCGCAGCTGGCCGGAGAAGGCGAGAGGAGCGAGCGAGCGAGGCCGCCCGTAACTTTCAGCCCGATCAATTACCAACATGGCAACATGTAGTACTTAGTTAGTACGCGCATATTCCCTCATGCTCCACAGACCATAGTCCAGAGTGCAGAAATTGCATGCATATGCCGGAGAGCGAGGGTGCCAAGATAATATGCTCCGGCGGTGGGGAGATGTGCGTCCCTCCCGGAGTAGACAACAGACACCGGCGACAGAGTGAGCTTCTGGAAACCGGCCAGGCCGGCCAACAGAATATATTCTCTTCGTCAGCTCAGGCTTGCTTGCTTTCATCAAATCGGCGGCGGCATGGCTGGCGTATCGGAGCAATTTGATAGGAGCTATGTATCGAAAGGGAGAAAAAGCTCATTGCTTTGCTTCCACTGCTGAAAAGAACACTGCACGTAAAATACATTATCGATCGGCCACACACACACAAAAGTGCCCTCTTGACTCTCCTCCCATTCTGCCCGGACCTACGTTTCTTCTATGTACGCCCTTCATGTCTATGGAAATACAGTATATATTCTTTCGATTAGCGCAACCTACTACAACGCTTCTTTCGTCTTGTTTTGTTAGAGACATCTTGAAGAACGTTGCTTTCGAAAAAAGAACCAAATGCAATTGATTCACTTAAGAGGGTCTCAAGATATGTAATTCTACATATGAAATCGGAGGGAGAGCCCTTTTTTATCAAAAAAACTGCAGGATGCTGCCTCCGAAGCTGCAGAGGAACTTGGCCATGCGCTGCGCCCCGTCAGCCTCAGCGCTGGCTGAGGCAGGGGCGGCAGCAGGGGGCGCCATGTGTGCCGAGACTGCCTGATCAAGCTGGTTTGAGTTGGATCGGCGCCACAGCCAAGTACATCACACGATTCCAATCCAGCAGTTCCAACCAGCTGCGCTTGTTAGCCCCTTTTTGCCTGTTGATAGATAGAAAAACACCGAAATTGTGAGTGTACAGACCAAATATTTGGCACCTTCATCCATCAGACAAACAATGAAGGCATGTAATTGGACAATTTCGCAGAGATTTCACCGATAAGGCCTCAGATCAATCAGCCTACCGCCAGAGAGAAAGAGACGAAATTCCCAAATTTCTTCCCCACCCCAAAGAGAAAAACGATTAGCTGGGGCACCAAAAATTTGGAAGAATGCGTGGAGCAGCGCGAGACCGCAATTGGAATATGCAATGCTTGTGCGCGCAAAATCCCAATTGGAAACCTGGAAAGAGAATCTGCTCGAACAGAGCTCCTATAAATTCCCCCGGCTGAGCAGATTTTGTTTCCCCAACGGAATTCCCCAGCGGGGTGTTTGCCAGAAATAAATATAAATAAAAACAGAAACGCGTCACACACCCCCCGAAACGAACGGGAGGGGATAAGTTCGGGCGAACGAACTAACAACTTGCCAGAAAATCAGGAGAAAAGCAGCACGAAATTTGTTCGAGAGGGGTGGGAAGGAGGGGGATGCTGGTGGTGCTGTCGTACCTGCCTCTGGTACGATCCTCGGGGTCCTGGGGGTGGGATGAGCAAGCGGGCGAGCAGCCGACTGGGTTCCGGGCGGCGGTGCGGTTGCGCTTGGCTTAGGGGGGAGAGAGAGAGGTGGAAGAGAGAGGAGGAGGCGTCCTCCGGATTTGCGGTGGGGGATGGGGGTTGCTGTTGTTGGGTTATCAGGGGTTGGGGCCGCGCGGATATTCGCTCTGGGTATCACGCCGTCAGCGCGGGGAGGGGACCATCGCCGGCGCCGCCAGGTTCGTCGGCGTCGGCGTCAGGTGGGGGAGGGGGTGGAGTCATGTGGAGGTGGGCCGCCCGTGCTGCGTGGTACGTGTGGCCGTGGGAATATGGGGGAGAGAGAGGAGGCGCGGCGCCGGGCCACTCGGGAGGCTGGCTCTCTCGGGGGATGTGGGGATTGGGGGTGCTCGGTTTTGCGGTGGACGCGCTGCGCCGCGGCACGTGTGGCGTGATTCTGTTCCGTTTCTGATGACGCGACCCTCCCTCCCGTTTTTATATGGATCGGTTCCGTTCCATTGGGTCGCGCCGTCTGTTGCCTGCACGGCAGGGAGTGTCCACCCACGCACGCACCGCCACCGACTGCAACGTACGTACCCAAGTAACAACCAGAGAGTCCGTCCAATGCTCATCACCTCCACCAATGGGATCTGGATGTTCTCCTCTGAGTCAGGCGCACTGCATGCCATGTTGTCAACTCCGCCATTAATCCATCCATGGTGCCCTGCATTTGGTCGCGCGCACGAAATGTACGGATCACGCCTGCTGGCTGACAAGGCCGCTCTGATCTGATCTTGCCGTCCTGTTTCGCCGTCGCCGCCCGCAGCTGGCCGGAGAAGGAGAGAGGAGCGAGCGAGCGAGGCCGCCCGTAACTTTCAGCCCGATCAATTACCAACATGGCAACATGTAGTACTTAGTTAGTACGCACATATTCCCGTATGCTCCACAGACCACAGTCCAGAGTGCAGAAATTGCATGCGTATGCTGGAGAGCGAGGGTGGCAAGATAATATGCTCCGGCGGTGGGGAGATGCGCGTCCCTCCCGGAGTAGACAACAGACACCGGCGACAGAGAGAGCTTCTGGAAACCGGCCAGGCCGGCCAACAGAATATATTCTCTTCGGCGGCTCAGGCTTGCTTGCTTTCATCAAATCGGCGGCGGCATGGCTGGCGTATCGGAGCAATTTGATTTGAGCTATGTATCGAAAGGGAGAAAAAGCTCATTGCTTTGCTTCCACTGCTTAAAAGAACACTGCACGTAAAATACATTATCGATCGGCCACACACACACAAAAGTGCCCTCTTGACTCTCCTCCCATTCTGCCCGGACCTACGTTCCTTCTATGTACGCCCTTCATGTCTATGGAAATACAGTATATATTCTTTCGATTAGCGCAACCTACTACAACGCTTCTTTCGTCTTGTTTTGTTAGAGACATCTTGAAGAACGTTGCTTTCGAAAAAAGAACCAAATGCAATTGATTCACTTGAGAGGGTCTCAAGATATGTAATTCTACATATGAAATCGGAGGGAGAGCCCTTTTTTATCAAAAAAACTGCAGGATGCTGCCTCCGAAGCTGCAGAGGAACTTGGCCATGCGCTGCGCCCCGTCAGCCTCAGCGCTGGCTGAGGCAGGGGCGGCAGCAGGGGGCGCCATGTGTGCCGAGACTGCCTGATCAAGCTGGTTTGAGTTGGATCGGCGCCACAGCCAAGTACATCACACGATTCCAATCCAGCAGTTCCAACCAGCTGCGCTTGTTAGCCCCTTTTTGCCTGTTGATATATAGAAAAACACCAAAAATGTGAGTGTACATAGCAAAGATTTGGCACCTTCATCCATCAGACAAACAATGAAGGCATGTAATTGGACAATTTCGCAGAGATTTCACCGATAAGGCCTCAGATCAATCAGCCTACCGCCAGAGAGAAAGAGACGAAATTCCCAAATTTCTTCCCCACCCAAAGAGAAAAACGATTAGCTGGGGCACCCAAAATTTGGAAGAATGCGTGGAGCGGCGCGAGATCGCAATTGGAATCTGCAATGCTTGTGCGCGCAAAATCCCAATTGGAAACCTGGAAAGAGAATCTGCTCGAACTGAGCTGATTTTGTTTCCCCAACGGAATTCCCCAGCGGGGTGTTTGCCAGAAATAAATATAAATAAAAACAGAAACGCGTCACACACACCCCGAAACGAACGGGAGGGGATAAGTTCGGGCGAACGAACTAACAACTTGCCAGAAAATCAGGAGAAAAGCAGCACAGAATTTGTTCGAGAGGGGTGGGAAGGAGGGGGATGCTGGTGGTGCTGCCGTACCTGCCTCTGGTACGATCCTCGGGGTCCTAGGGTTGGGCTGAGAAAGCGGGCGAGCAGCCGAATAGGTTCCGGGCGGCGGTGCGGTTGCGCTTGGCTTAGGGGGGAGAGAGAGAGAGAGGTGGAAGAGAGAGGATGAGGCGTCCTCCGGATTTGCGGTGGGGGATGGGGGTTGCTGTTGTTGGGTTATTAGGGGTTGGGGCCGCGCGAATATTCGCTCTGGGTATCACGCCGTCAGCGCGGGGAGGGGATCATCGTCGGCGCCGCCAGGTTCGTCGGCGTCGGCGTCGGCGTCAGGTGGGGGAGGGGGTGGAATCGTGTGGAGGTGGGCCGCCCGTGCTGCGTGGTACGTGTGGCCGTGGGAATGTGGGGGAGAGAGAGGAGGCGCGGCGTCGGGCCACTCGGGAGGCTGGCTCTCTCGGGGGATGTGGGGATTGAGGGTGCTCGGTTTTTGCGGTGGACGCGCTGCGCCGCTGCACGTGTGGCGTGATTCTGTTCCGTTTCTGATGACGCGACCCTCCCTCCCGTTTTTATATGGATCGGTTCCGTTCCGTTGGGTCGCGCCGTCCGTTGCCTGCACGGCAGGGAGTGTCCACCCACGCACGCACCGCCACCGACTGCAACGTACGTACCCAAGTAACAACCAGAGAGTCCGTCCAATGCTCATCACCTCCACCAATGGGATCTGGATGTTCTCCTCTGAGTCAGGCGCACTGCATGCCATGTTGTCAACTCCGCCATTAATCCATCCATGGTGCCCTGCATTTGGTCGCGTGCACAAAATGTACGGATCACGCCTGCTGGCTGACAAGGCCGCTCTGATCTGATCTTGCCGTCCTGTTTCGCCGTCGCCGCCCGCAGCTGGCCGGAGAAGGCGAGAGGAGCGAGCGAGCGAGGCCGTTCGTAACTTTCAGCCCGATCAATTACCAACATGGCAACATGTAGTACTTAGTTAGTACGTGCATATTCCCGTATGCTCCACAGACCACAGTCCAGAGTGCAGAAATTGCATGCGTATGCTGGAGAGCGAGGGTGGCAAGATAATATGCTCCGGCGGTGGGGAGATGCGCGTCCCTCCCGGAGTAGACAACAGACACCGGCGACAGAGAGAGCTTCTGGAAACCGGCCAGGCCGGCCAACAGAATATATTCTTTTCGTCAGCTCAGGCTTGCTTGCTTTCATCAAATCGGCGGCGGCATGGCTGGCGTATCGGAGCAATTTGATTTGAGCTATGTATCGAATGGGAGAAAAAGCTCATTGCTTTGCTTCCACTGTTGAAAAGAACACTGCACGTAAAATACATTATCGATCGGCCACACACACACACAAAAGTGCCCTCTTGCCTCTCATTCCATTCTGCCCGGACCTACGTTCCTTCTATGTACGCCCTTCATGTCTATGGAAATACAGTATATATTCTTTCGATTAGCGCAACCTACTACAACGCTTCTTTCGTCTTGTTTTGTTAGAGACATCTTGAAGAACGTTGTTTTTGAAAAAGGAACCGAGTGCAATTGATTCACTTGAGTCGGTCTCAAGACATGTAATTTCTATATATGAAATCGAAGGAAGAGTCCTCTTTATCAAATAAATAAATAAACTTGAGTGGGTCTTGTGCCAATTTGTATGGATAAAAGCATCTCTAGCATACTCCTTAAAATCGCGAACTGTAAAATCAACATAAATGTTCAAAAAAGTGTGTCGACTTTGACCTGTGACATAACAGAGTTCTCAAACCCAAACTATAAAAATCGAATATTGCCCCTCTTTTTTTCCTCCCTCTTTCCCATGTCCCTCCTCCGTTTCTGCTAGACCCAAACGAACAGAGGAATGCCACGGGCAGCGCCTCGTCCTCTGCAGCGACGGCGCCTACCCATTGTCACCGCCAACACACGGAGAGGCCGGCAGGTTCCTCTCGACCCTCATCGGCAACAGGCCGATGGGGGGGGGGGGGGGTGGCAAGAGGGGCCACGTGGAGGCGTTCGTGTGGTTATGGCGGACTGAGAGGTGGGGCCCGGCTGCGGTGCGTTGGGGATGGCTCGATTTCTGCGGTGAACCCGGCACGGCGCGTGGTCTTCGTACGCGATCTTCTCCGTCACCACGCACGCGCCATGGTTTGATTTCCTTGATTTCGTCGTACCAACCGATGATGATCTATCCATTTCGTTCCCTGCACGGCAGGGATTGTCCACGCACGAAACCAGTCACGCACCAGCACGCAGTGCAACTCCCTCCTCCACCCGTAGTTGTACATAGTTAGTCAGCTCCATCGAGGCTTTCTTCCTCAACTTGTCAACCCCGCCATTACTCCCCACTAATGGCTAATCCACTAGTCCACACTGTGTGGACACTTGCATTGCCCTGTAGATCTTCGAACGTACCAGGTGGTCCAGGTCTCCGATCACATTCATTGGGATTGGATCGTGTCATTCTGTTCACTGTTGCTGCAACTGGAGATCGATCGAGAGAGGCCACGCTCGAGAGCAAGGGAGGCCGACCCAATCAACGGACGTTATTTTCGGCGTTCACGTCACGAAAATTCAGCCACTGGATCGATCTAAAAAACAGCCGTAATTAAGTTTAGTCGAATGGATGTCTAGCTAGCTTTCGATCACCAACATGTACTGTACATTTTTTTTTTCCGAAAAGGGGATTTCGCCCCGGCCTCTGCATCAGTCGATGCACACAGTCATTTATTAAAAGAATACCATTCAAAGTTATTACAAACTTAAGGATCGCTTAAAGTTGATACATGAATCAACCAGCAAAATAAAGAAACTGCATACATATGACAACTAAGCATCATGTAGTCTACTAGTATGCTGCCAGCCAGCCCGGCTGAAGATATCCCGTGCGACCGTCAGCAGACGATTGCATCCAGTGGCCATAATATCCCGTTGATCTGGCGGTAGTAGGAACGCCCATAGCTGAACCCAATGCGCCACCATATGAATAACCCGCAATAAATTGAAAGTTTTGTTTCTATTAAAGACAATGTCATTTCTGCATCTCCATGTTGACCAACATGAGGCCGAAACACCAATGCGAATTCTGGCCTTGGATATACGATCCACACAATTCAATCAGTTTCCAAACATATTTGTAATGTTAGTTGGGGGAGTAATGTTATATGTGAAGTTTACTGTACGCCATAATAATCTAGCAAAAGGACATGAAATAAATAAATGTTCGGCGGTCTCTTGTGCCCCACAAAAGCAACATTTAGTACATCCAGTCCAATTTCTTTTTGCTAAATTATCTTTGGTGAGTAAGACTTTGTTGTTGAGGAACCACATAAAAATAATAATTTTGAGAGGGATTTTTAGTTTCCACAAATACTTGCGAAGAAAAGGCGTATGATCATTCATAAGGTCTTCATACATAGATTTTACCGAAAATATTCCTGAGGTCATTAGGTTCCATACAAATCTATCTGGTTCATCATTTAAACGCACCATCATTATTCGTTGGCATAAGTGTAGCCATGACGTCCACTTGTTACCAGCATATGATCCACATATTCGACGGGACATAAGTACATATATGCTCGAAATATTATACACAATTATTTATATTAGGTAGGGAGATGGCACCGGGAATTCCCAATAATACGCTAGTACAAAGCAAGGTATAGGCCTATAGGGGACGCAAGTTTTCAAACTGGTCATGCATATATGGGCATGCATGGAGTCAAGGAGAATATATTCTTGGCATGCGGTTTTGGAGCAAGCTAGACGCATCCATCCAGCTTGGTCTCTCCAAAATGGGCTGATATATATAAAGGGGGTTTGTTTCCACTGAAAGAAAAGAACGCTAAAAATATGTTATCGGCCATTCTGGTGTGCATTCAGTGCTGTCGACATCCATCCTTAGAGATGTCTTTCTTTAATTAGACCATCATCACTTTTTTTTAAATACTTTTTGCAGCAATGTTATTGAAAAGTAGTCATGGTTGTAGTTTATTAGGGATGGCCCTTTCGTGTTCTTCATGCTTGGCGTCGGGTTAGTGACACTTGTGCTAATCAACGATGTTGTTTTATTTTATTACGATTTTTTTGTAAACCTGATAATGGTGTTCTTTTTACGTTGTTATCTCTTTGAAGGTATTGCTCGGATATGCTTGGATTGATTCTTAAGGATGAAAACCTAGATTGTGGCATTGGTTATTTGGATCCGGTGACGGCAACACTTGACTATCATGTCCTTTTTTCGAAAGAATTGTTGTTGGAGAACCTGGCCATTCATGTGGTACCTTCTATGTAGTTTTTTTATCACCTTGATTCGGTTCAGTGGGGGGAAGGAGGGAATGGCAAGCTTGTTTCATGTTAGACGCATAATGTGACATTAAGTAAGTTCGACTGGAAGCCCCATCCTCGAAGGTGGTCTAGGAATCCTCCTCCGCCATCGTCGGTAGATCACCGACCTCCTACTCCATCGATAGTTTCGCTTGCGGGAATATGCGGGGAGGTCCTGGTCATTCGTGGGAGTCGTAGTTTTTCTCGTCTTAGGCAGTTGCGTAGATCTCCTCTTGTCCTTTACTTTGGCCCTTTCGGTGTTGGTTAATACAATTTTTAATAATGATTTCGTTGCATTTTTCTCGTACGTGATGGTGCGATCGAGCGACGAGATTAATTGGGTCGATAGTTAAATCTTCATTTTCGGTGGTGATGGTGGCAATGTTCAATAAAGTCTCCTCGGCCTTCTTCTCTAACTTCGGTGGTGCTTGCGACATTGGGACTAGCCACAATATCGGGTGAATAAGTTTGCCTTTCTTTTCAATAAATTAGGCGGTTGATTGTGTCTTCATTTGATCGGTGCTACTTTGACGGTTGAAATAAGGCATGGGCTTTAGGCCCATCTAACAATTTCAGAAAATCTCTAAGGGCCCATGTGGGAAAAATGACATGGGTGTGGTGCTAAATTTAGTCCCACCCCGGAAGTGGAGGGTGAGTTGCACCTCTTTATAAGGTGAGCTCTCCTACATGCTATTGAGGAAGTAGAAAAGTGAGAGCTCACGCGCGCTCCTCCGCCGCCCGCCTCGCCACGTCGCGACGCGACGCGGTTTGCGGAATTGAGCCGAGCCGAGCTAAAACCTATGTCATGTGTGCGCTTAATTTTTGCCAGTCAGGAACGTTAATGCAATTAATCACGAGTTAACCGTTGCACGATCTGAGACGTCAATCGTGGGCCGACTCGGTCGCGGGTATCCAGTATTCCAGTCCCACGTCGCCCTACCTCGGCTGTGTATAAAAGGAGCCGCCGCACAACAGAATAGACGATCGCATCTGTTCTTCCTCGCGCACCGCCCACGTCGTTCCACACACTGCTGCTGCCTCCGGCGATCCCATCCCGTCCGCCGCGTGCACGGCTGTGCGGGAGAGCAGGCCTCCGAAATTGTGCTCCTTGCGATCCTGCACCGGGAGAGGAGCAATAAGGTTTTTGGGGAGCGTCTACGACGCGACTTCTCGCTTCCGCTCTGTCTCGTCTACTTCGACTACTTCCTCTACGTCGCCATGTCTACCGAAGCTGAGAAGGCCGCCGCCAAGAAGCTCGCTCAGGAGGAAGCCGCCGCCGCCAAGAAGACCGCCGACGAACTTGTTGCTGCTAGCAGCGCATCCGCTGCTGCGATCTGGCCGAACGGAGGGTATGATCTACTCATCCCGTTCATCGTTGTTTTCATCTATGCCATGCTTATTGTCTGCGTACATATATGTGTTATCTGCGTAGATCTGAGTTGCATGGTTAAGTATCAGTATAAGATTAATCTTGCATGCGTCATGTTCATGATTTATCTAGGGATTAAATTGCTTGGAAAATTGCTAATATATCCAACAACAACATCAATCGAATTTCACGGTTGACTCGGGCGATATGCGTATAATGTGACATTGTTTTTTGGACCGTGGACACTTTGGAATGAGCATCCTCGGCACTTCTCCGCAGAGAGCGATGACTTTTCGACTGATTGTGTGGATACTACTATCAATGCGGCATCGAAAATACATGTTTGGGATGGGAAGGATTGAGGATCTTTGAGTATATTTTCCTTTGGTATCCATGAGTTTGAGCATTTTATGGGCTTGCCCGTGTGTGCACGCCAAGAAATGAAATGCGCTTGTATGCATGCCTAAAATCGCTTTGTTGGTAACCAAGCAAGCAGGTTCCTCTTGCAGCTGCAGGTTCTTCCTATGGTGGTATATCGCTGCTTCGTGTTGTAAAAAAAGACACTTGTTGCTTCAGCGAAACGGCCGGGCTTTGGAGTAAGAGATCACCTGTAGCTAGGCAGGCTCCCTGTAGACGCCGCGCGCGCGACCAACAACACGTCCTGATACAGTAGGTTCCAATCATTTGTATGGATGGATAAGCGGCCTACGGCTGCGATCGGGCGGCACGTACGCCAATGAAAGAAGTCTACCGGACGTCATTGAGCCGGAGCCGGACGAGGCCAAGAAGGGTCGACCGGTCGATGGGTCCTTGTCGCCTCGCTAGGCGCTGCGTGTGGTTGGTTTGGTTGGTTCCTGGAATCGTCTCTTGCTGCTCAGCCTGCCCACTTAAAATCAGTTAGTGGGCCGCAAGGTCCTCGAGGCTGCCGCGGCGCCCATTCTAGGGTCGCTTTCAGTCCTCAAGGAACTTGCTGTGTTTGAAGGGAAACAGGTGACAGCTGAACGTTTGCGGATGGCACTCTGCTTCGAATATGTACAGAAGGGTAGCCTAAATAAACGTATATCTGGTAATACTTGGTGCCCTCTGCTTTTACAGAGCACATGAAGATGTATCTTTAGATCTACAATTTGATCTACACTACTCATTTTATTTTCTTTGTTTCAGACGAAAACACGGGATTCACGTGGCACACACGTTACAAAATAATCAAAGGGATCTGTGTAAGTCTACACTATCTTCGTGATGGAGACCATCCTATAATGCATTTTGACTTAAAACCAGATAACATATTGCTAGATAAGAGTACGACGCCGAAAATCGCGGATTTTGGTTTATCAAAGCTCTTTGGTGAAGAAAATACAAAAAAAAAACAATGGCTTCCGCCGGTACCTGGTAAGCATTATATGTTGGGTCTAGGTAACTGTTACAAGTTTTACATGAGCCTTTCTTTGTGTGTTTCAATTTCTACTATATGCTGGAATTTTGTTACTTAGATGGAAGAAAAATATTGATCTTCCAAACATTATTTATACAAATATGATTTCCAACACAAATTTCTCTTCATGTTTTCATGTAATACAGTGTCATTCATTGCCTCTTCTTTAGTGTTTGACCATCTTCTAACTTACATGTACATCAGTGTGGCGACCTGATGTGGCAATACAATTTTTAAAAGTGAAGGCCTGGCTATATGCCCCTGTCTGAACACCTATCCAAGCCATCTTCAACTAAAACCAGAAAATAAGGTGGTTGTTCCTCCGCCCCTGGCGTCCTGACCTAACAGGTGGATACACCCTACCACGTCACATAAAAATCGATATGAGGACCCAACTCCGTTGCATTGCCAGAATTCATGTACCATATTTGAAGTGGGCTGACCTCCGTGCTTCTCTCATGGTACAATCCTCTTCCTGCTGATCCCCCTTTCTCCTTGGTCCACAAAGAAAAAAATGTAGTACTGGTGCCGACAGTTCATCACGGAAGAAAGAACTCACAGAGCCGGGATCGGTAACTAATAGAATAGTACTACTAACTAATACTAATATATAAAAATAGATATCTAGAAATAGAAACGAACTAATATATAGATAATCGAAATTGAAAAGAACTGTCTTTTCTGTATACTTTTCCTGTTCTATTGCTACCGCGGGTCTTATGCAATTCATCGGATCATATAGACATCCCTTCAACACAACATAGGTCACGTTGTGAAATGTTGGAGGTTTAGAACTAAACGATTGTGGACAATCGGGTTCAAAATGAAATCCAGATAATAGTTGTGGTTTTAAATAAGTGGAATTTTCTGTGTTAGGATAATAAAAGTATACACGAGACGTGGGCGTTCTAAATTAATGTAAAGGTAAATCAAAACAATGTTTTTCGTTGTGTATTACTCAACCATATATGATCTTCATGTCGTTCACTTCACATGTTGGCTTTAGATTCCGTTTTCTATTTGGAAAGAAAAGTTGGAGAAGCAAGGCATGTGTTATCAATTTTTTTTCTAATAGAGTATTAAATTTGAGCATCCGTTATAGTTTGCAGTTATACTCATGCGATTGTTTTAACAAATGTAACATGCAGCGGATATTGGCCACCCGAATATATAAAGCATCAGATAATATCAAGGGAATTCGACATATTTAGTCTAGGTGTTATCATTGTAAAGATAATGAACGGACATGAAAGCTACAATTCAATTGTTGAGTTGCCGAGGCGGAAATCTGTTAAGCTTGTAAGAATAAGTCTTTTATGTGGATTCCAAGATTAATATGTTCTTATACCTTATCATTCTAACTTTAATTCTGATGTTGGAGGTACATGAAAGCTGGAGGAAAAGGCTACGTGGAACAATGAGCCACGCGTCACTTGAATTATGCTGCAACCAGGTGAAAAGATGCATTGAGATAGCACTGGATTGCTTGATCTCAAACCGACAAGAAAGGCCTAATATACAGAAAATTGTGTCCAGTTTGAAGGAAACTGAAACAATGATAGGTGACCAAATAATGCAGAATGAACAGGTAACATCACTTCTGACGTGTTTGGATTTTCTATTTATGGGCATTTATCTTATATTCTCGTTCTCTAGAAATATAAAATTCACATGATTTCTAATGTTTGACTTTAACCAATAATTATGGATGTGTGCATCAATCAATGCAAAGGCTGAAGGTATATCCTCCTTTTGAGAAAATCCATTTGATCGCCAATTTGTCCAACTATATGGACGTAGATTATATAACACAAAAATGATGTCACCAAAGTAAACTTCTTAGGGCATCTCTTCAACTTGACTCCTAAAACGGACACCGCATCCGTATGCAGGAGTTGGCGATCCAACCATAGTCGCATCTGTTCACCAACAGTTTAACAAAAAAATACGTAAAATTTACACAAATTTGGATGGATTTTATTAAAATCTGGATCTAATTTACATAAACCAGTTGTAATTCTTGCAAACTAGGTGATTTTCATAAAAATCCGACGACCATTGGATCAATTATATACTAAATCTCAAAAAAGTTATATACGAACAATTACTTTTGGTAGTATGATGTACATTAAAATATCTCTTTTTTTATCATTCACTGTTTTCGTATGAATATAGTTCTATGAAGATGACGATGGTGGGTCCACCCATCTTTCCGGCATCAGCAACATCACCATGGACTCTACAACTTCTTTAGGTTAGTGCAAGCTATCTGATATGTAATTACCTAAGATACTTGGCGGGTTGCACTACTTTCACGCGAGTAAATCGATTCCTTATTTATAATTGATGAATTACAAGGGCACGATGAAGTTATGATAGCATGCATGTCTACTTATACAGACAACTTTCCGCCTATGGAGATAATGCGTATGACAGTGCAGTTACTACAAAAAATAACATGTTATTTCTCTGAAGCGCGATTACTTGGTTGGGGTAGGTATGGAAGAGTTTACAAGGTATGATCCACGCTATTTACATTTTATATCTTACATTCTTAAGAAGTTGCTCCCACTACAACCAATTCTCTCAACATGCACACATTCCACCTCATCATGCATGTCACATCACCTTCCACTAACATTTTTTTTTTAACATGCAACATGATCCAACATGCATGAGAAAGACTCATCTCAATATACCATTATGCATAATAAAACCCACATGCAACATGCATGCATTGAAATTTTTATTTTATTATGATATTTATATTAAATCGATATATTAGTTCAAAAGTTATTGTCTCAAATATACATACTTCATTCAAACAAATATTTTCACTGAAATATTTTATAAAAAAAAATCCGCAACAACGTGCGGGACATCATCTAGTTTCTAAATATTTTTGTTACCTCACACCACATCTAATAAAATCGAGATGTCCAACTAATTAATATAGGGAGTCCATGCGGATGGACAAGTCATTGCTGTGAAGATTCTTTCTGTACCCGTATTGGATGACAGGAGGATGTTCTACAATGAGATTGAAAACATGGCGAAACTCCAACATCCAAATATCGTGCAGTTTATTGGCTACTGCTATGAGACACGATGGGAAATTGTAGAGCACCAAGGAAAATTTATTTTAGCTGAGAAAGTAGATGTTGGGCTGTGCTACGAGTATTTAAGAAGTGGAACCCTTGCTAAGTACATTCCACGAGGTATATATGTGAGACCGAAACATGCATGCAACACAATATCTTATTTGTCTTTTTTTTTTTGAGAAAATGAATAGCGAAACTTTTGGATGCAATCATTTTGTTTATTTTTACAGAAGTGGAGTCTGGACTCGATTGGCAGACACAGTACGGAATAATTAAGGGCATATGCGAGGGTTTAAAATACCTCCACCAGCAAAAGGGGAAGCCTGTTTATCACCTGAATCTAACACCAAGCAAAATATTGATGGATGACAAGATGAAGCTGAAAATAGCTAATGTTGCCAGAGTCTCCGACATTGCAATGCATACAACTGGAACAAGGTCACGTATATTCCCCCAACCTACTAAGCTTTGTAGTAATGGTCCATACATTTGCTTTATGCTCACAATAACTATGATACTATTTATTTATCTCGCTATGAAGAGGATACTTGCCACTAGAATTCATTGAAGTACAAGTAGTCTCAAGTAAGTTTGACGTATACAGCCTGGGCGTTATAATTCTTGAGCTGATGACAGGGAAGCAATCTTATCATGACTTTTGGAACACGACTCCGCGGGAGTTTATTGATCTGGTAATGAGTAAGTCACTGTTTTGTACTGTCATTCATTGTGTTAAATACCTAAACGCCGCTGTGTACTTCTCCTTGAATTGAATTTCATAGGCTACAACCAAATGGAGAAGGAAGCTGCAGAGAACAATGGACATGAAATCAGTTGAGGGATATTTCCAGCAACTTAAGAAATGCTTGGAGATAGCGGTGAGGTGTGTGGATCGTGACAGACACGAAAGGCCCACCATCGATGATATCGTACGAACGCTGAATAAAACAGAAACCAGCTTGATTCCGCAATTAGGAACTGAGCTGCTTCTTCACGTTCATCCCATGGATCTCTCATTCATTTCATCATCGTCGTCAACGTTGGAAGTACCAAGAAAGAAGAAAGCAGCCATGGTGTGGGGCGGGTCGGGGCAGGAGGGCCCGCGGGAGCGGCGGCCAGCGCGGGGCGTGGTGGGGCGGGTAGCGCCAGGGTGGGCCAGGGCGCGGGGCGAGCGCTGCCGCGACCCGCGTAGACCTGCTGCATGGCGATGGCGCGTTGCTCATACGCGCGTGCGTAGTACATGGCCGTCTGCAGGTCCCCAGGCTCTCGCATCTCGACGTCGACGCGGATGTGGTCGGGAAGGCCCCCGACGAAGAGGTCAGCGCGCTGGCGTGCCGAGACACCTGGGGCATGGCAGGCTAGCGTCTGGAACCGGTCGGCGAAGTCCTGGACCGTGGTGGAGAAGGCGAGGCGGCCGAGCTCGGCGAGGTGGCTCCCGCGGAGGGTCGGCCCAAACCGCTGGAGGCACAGGTCGCGGAAGCGCTCCCATGACGGCATCCCGCCCTCGTCCTGCTCGAGGGCGTAGTACCATGTCTGCGCGGTGCCACGGAGGTGATAGGAGGCGAGCCACGTGCGGTCAGAGACGAGCGTCCGCTGCCCCCGGAAGAACTGCTCGCACTGATTCAGCCCGTTCAGGGGATCGACCGTCCCGTCTAGGTGGCGAAATCCATCTTGGTGAAGCGGGGCGGCTGCGGCACGGGTGGCGCGGCTCCGTAGGCGCCCTCCTGGCGGCCTGAGGTGAAGGGCGTGCTCCCGGCGCAGTGGGCAGCGAACTGCGGCACCGTCGGCTGTGGCGCAGCCTGCGTGTAGACGGGCGGGGCGTCGGCCCATGATGGAATCGGCGAGGGCGAGGCCGGCCACTTGAAGGCGGCGCGCCCCTGGTTGGCGGTGGAGGCCGGCGGCAGCGGGGTGGCGGCCGCGGCTTGCGCGGCGGCCGGTGGGGGCGGCGGGTGTTGGCCCGCCCGGAGCGCGGCCAGCTCGAGGCGGATGTCGCGGAGGCTGTCGGCGACGGAGGCAGCGAGCTCCGCCAGGGCCGCGGGGAGCGGATCGGCCCCCGGGCCGGCGGCGGCGGCGGCCCCCGACGGTATGGGTGGCGTCATGGCGGCGGGGGTGACGGCGACGGCGGCGGACGTGGCGAGGTCGGTGGGGAGGCCGTTGGAGCCCATCAAACCTAAGCAATCTGATACCAAAGTGGCAAAGGCTAGGGCTCTACGAGTCCGACTGCGCAGATTGTACGGATGGAAGTGCTCCACACGAGGGGAAGGAGGGCGGCGCCGGCGGCCAGCCACCGTCGCGAGCCGAGGAGAGGCGGTGCACAAGGGCGGCGGCTAGGGTTTGGGACGGCCGACTCCTCTGGGAGTCGGCAACAATAATGTTTATTGCCGCTTGATGTTCACGTGAGATTACACCTGGTATATAAAGAGGTAAAACTGGAATAAGATTAATGGGCTAATCCCCTAGTTGGGCCCACGGTTGGGCCCCCTCCTCCTATACGTGACTCCGGTCATAACATCATCAGTTTGTTATAACCTAACTTAAGTACTTATTTTTAGGGATCTCGATATGATGTGGACAAAAGCATGGAGACCAGTAATGCATCTGCCAGCACCAATGGGTTACCAATCGATTCCTATAAAATGGAAGCAGCCAAGAAGTGGACCAATGAGCATCCTCTTGTTGGTCGCGGGTCAGAAATGAAGGATCTTGATCTAAACGTAGTTATTGCACGACGCAAAACCAACCACGTTATATCCGTGTGGGGAATAGCTGGTGTTGGAAAGTCGGCTCTCGTCAAGAATGTGTTCTGCCACAGAATCATTAAGGCCAGATTATTTCAGAAATATGGTTGGGTGGATGTGGCACATCCTTTCAATTTATGGGACTTCTCTCGAATCTTACTTTTGAATCTTGGTTCTGGATATCTTCAAGCCAGTGAGACAGCATACTTGTGTACAATGGGAAGGAGAAATCCCATTGTAGAGTGTCGTGAGATTCTGAAAATCCATAAATGTCTGGTTGTTATTGATGGATTGCAGTCCAAGGAAGCATGGGATCTCATAGAAGCTGACTTAGTATCTGGATCTAATCGTCATACTGTTTTCATCACTGTTACAACTGAAAAAGAAATTGCCAGTCATTGCCTCGGAGATAAGGAAGAGCTCATGTTTAATGTCAAAGGTCTCGAAGCAGACACAGCCATGGAACTCTTCGAGAAGGTGCATTATTCATAAGAAACTTTCTTCCGTCTATAGTTCATGCATATGTAGTGTACTCTTGCTTTTTCTTGTTTGACGGCTATGACACGTGGGACCCATATGTCAATCACAACAACAAAAAATCTTAAAAATAATACTCCCTCCGTTCCTTGATATAAGGTGTATAGTTTTTTTTTAAGTCAAACTTTATTAACTTTGACCAAATTTATAGAAAAACTATCAACATGTATGATATTTATTAAATACAATATGAAAATATATTTCAAGATGAATCTGATAATATTGTTTTGGTATAATTTATATCAATATATTTATATACAAATCCGGTCAAAGTTAACTAAGTTTGACTTTTTTATGAAAACTATACACCTTATATTTAGGAATGGAGGGAGTATATATATAATATTCTATTTTTTTTCATTTTTTGGATCAAAACTATATATTTTTTTGAAAGAAAAAAATATTTTTTAGATTTTTTTGTTGAGACTGGCATGTGGGTCCCACGTGTTAAGTGGTCCTGACAATTGGGACCATCTCGTCAGATCCGCTGTCAAAACGCGTTGAATCGGTAGTTTAGTTCTTTTGGCAAAACTATTACTGAAAATAGGTGAAAATTGCAAACAGTTAGCAACTTGGTGGTTTTCAGCCTTTGATGTGGTTTTTTGCAATTAACTCCCCCCCCCCCCCTTGTGGCTCCTCCTCGGTTTGCATCTGATTTCAGCATGTAGTGTTGGCTGCAGATGTGTGTCTGGCATTCCGAATTACCCCTTTCTTTTTCAGTTTGAACTGGTTCTTGTAGCTGGACTTGGATTTCTCTAAATGAAATCGGAAAGGGGAAACCATTTATTTTGCTCAAGAAGAATAGTTCATGCATATTTGTACAAACTTGACTTCTTGTGACCCGGTACTTTATTATGCTTGCATTGTTAGCAGGAAACTCTTTTTTCTGCCTCCACATGTTGTCAACTACAATACATGTGTTACTTTGTTTTATTTATTTTACACTATGATTTTACTATAATCGTTATATTTGTGATAATATTATATGATTGTAGGAGGTTCTACATCCCTTCTAAAAGCTTAAAAATGCCAATTTTGTACTTTACTTGATTTGTAACCGACAATGGCAATAGCCAGATTTTCTCTATATATATAAATTGATTTTACAAACTAAATTTCATGATATGTTAAGTATCTATAATATTAGAGACCCTAAGCATTGTAATAGTGACGACTCCTTGAATGCACAGTGATCCCAGGCCACCAGAGCACAATTGAAAACAAAAACATAATGGACATGGTGTAAGTAAAAAAAATTGAAAAAAAAACTGAAATATTTTTGTGTTAAACTACTTAAACATTGACAAATGTTTGAAATTCTTGTGAAATTTCATCACCAAATAACATTCGTTGAAGCCGCATAAAAAAAACGATGCTCCAAAATGTTATTTTTTGAAGCATTTTGGAGTCCTGATTTTGTTTTTTGTTTTTGTTTTTTGCTGTGACTTCCACGTGATGAAATTTTACAACCATTTCAAACATTTGTCAGTTTTTTGTTGTGACTTCCACGAATATCATTTCGTTCATACTGAGATCATATGAGCTCGAGCTAATAAGGGGACTTTCCAAACATAGTAAACTATTTTAAGAACCTTTGATAATGTTGACATCCTAGATGTATAGCGACCAGAGAAATAAGATGAATAAATCGTACTGCGAATGGTTTCTAAAACAAATGTGTTCATTAAGATTCAAGGTATAGCGTTAATTTCCCGATACAGTACATATCAGCGATCACCACCTTTACAAGATTTTTTCATGACTATTTGGATGTGCTACGATATGTGTTTGGAACTTCGGATCAGGTTAGCACCACAGTATATGAGCGATCAGGTTAGCATCACAGTATATGAGCACACACCTTATTCAATTTCTCGGTTTCTCCAAAGTCCTGTAGTTATAAAGTATTTTTTTTCTCTAGTTTGGTTGCACTAGGGCTAACAAATGATATTATTCTCCTTTGCCTTTTTACTTCATGGTACTGTACCTACCATTCAGACTTCCCAGAGTAATAATTGAGATAGGATTGTTTGAATAACAGGTATCCAGCAAGGGTGAAGCCGAACAGCAACGAGAGCTTACATCATTATGTGGTGGACTTCCCAAAGTAATAATTGAGATAGCTCACTCATTCAAGAAACATACAGAACGATGGAAAGATGCGCTTTCTAGCAATAAGAACCTTATGCTAGAGCTAGAGAACAATGGGGAGTTTGCCAGTCTAAGGAGTCTATTTGATTGGATGAATTCATGCTTCCGCGATTACCCAGATTCTCTCAAGCCATGTATCTTATATCTACCAGTTTTCCCTAGAAATCACTTCATTCGGCGGAGGCGACTGATAAGGCGGTGGATTGCTGAGGGTTACTCCAGGGATAACCATGAAGAATCTGCAGAGATGACTGGGGAGAAGCAATTCCATGACCTCCTTGATTTGAGAATAATCCAACAACCATCTATGTTGGGTTTGGGTGACACAAGGATGGTCTTTTGCCAAGTCAATGGCTTCTTTCGTGAGTACATTGTCTCACACCAAACAGAAGAGAACCTTGTGTTTGAACTTACAGGCAGTTGTGTCTTAACCACCCAACGCACAGGCCGTCATCTTGTGATATCAGAAAGCTGGGTCAGAGATAAAATTGTGTTCGAGAGCATTGATTTCTCTCGGCTCCGATCACTAACAGTGTTCGGAAGATGGGAATCCTTCTTCATTTCTGAAAGTATGAAGCTGCTTCGGGTGCTTGATCTGGAAGATGCATCAGAAGTAGAGTATAGCGATCTCAAGAAGATGATGAAGTTGCTACGTCGCCTCAAGTTTCTCTCACTGCGAGGATGCCATGAAATTTGTAAGCTGCCAATTTCAATAGGTGATCTGAGGCAGCTCCAGACTCTAGATGTCCGGCACACCTTCATAGCCACCCTGCCAGCCAACATCACCAAGTTACAGAAGCTGAAGTACATCCGTGCAGGCACCACTGCCCCAGCAAAGAAAGCACCGACACCACATCATTTATTATCCCGGCTGTCCAATTACCGCAGTGGCCATCAACTAGTTGGTGTTGAGGTGCCTCCAGGGATCGGGAATCTGACAGCATTGCACACGCTTGGTGTTGTCAATGTCAGTGCTTCAGGGACAAAGGCCGTCCTAGAAGAGTTCAAGAAGCTCACCCACTTGCACAAGCTGGGAGTATCTGGCATCAACAAGAATAACAGCAACAAGTTTTTACTTGCAATCTCAGTTCTTGTCCGTCTAGAATCACTGTCAGTGAGACTCGAGGACAACCATCAAGCATGTTTGGATAATATACCATTACCACTGGCACTGAAGAGCCTGCGGAGCCTTAAGCTTTATGGGCTTGGAGACCGGTTGCCAAACTGGAGAGCACAGCTCACCAAGCTCACAAAGATGGATTTGGAAATAGCCAAATTAACAGAAGATCATGTCCCCGTGCAACTGGAAGGTGAGACATGGGAAGGAAGAAGGGAACCAACTAGAGGCGTCATCAAGTTTCTAAGCGAGCTGCCAGGGCTATGTATTCTACGTCTTCGTGTCCATCATCTTCAAGATAGTCAGCTCTCAGTGTCTATCATTACAAATAACCTAGAGGAGGACTCTTTCAAGAATATGAAGATCTTCGAGATTGCTTGCAGCTCCAGCTCAAAAGTTACTTTTGGAGAGAAAACAATGAAAAAACTTGAGCAGCTGACAGTCAACTGCGGCAGTGGATCATCGTTTTCTGGCCTGGAGCATCTACCCGGACTCAAGGAAGTCTTGCTCAAGGGTTCCAGTGATGAAACATTGAAGGCCGGTCTCATCACTGAACTTATGAACCACCCAAAGGAAAAGAAACCTGTTGTGAAGACGGAGGAACTAACATCTGCGTCCATAGTTCAAGCCGATCATTAATTTCGTTTTTGGTTTAATCTTGTTGCACTTCATCTTAGTTTCTGCCAGTATGTGTACTACAGTACTAGTTTCCGCCTCCAATTAGAGAGCATGTGAAAGCACTTCTTAATTATTCCCCACCCTTTCTCATTCTCTCCTTCTTTGTTGAGATACTATCAAGGAGGGGTGAAATGGTATTGAGGATCTTCGAATCCATTGATGCATTTTAAGTTTGTGATACAAATTTTAAGATTAAAAACAATTGACAGGGTGTTTTAATGTATCCGTTATATATGTTAAGGCAAAACATGTGTAGAAAGCACATCGGAACTGCTATTCGAGACCCACGACGATAATCCAAAAATAGCGTCTAAGAAATTTGTGTAGTTAGCACTAGTGCATCGACAAATCTTTTTACATGTTTTGAGGCTGAACAGATATGGTACTGAACTTTAAAAAGTGCCACGCACCTGAGTCAGTGATGACCCTAGCCTATTGCAGTCAGGTGATGAGTGCATTTGTACAAATCATTTCATTAGTTCAGTCTTGATATAGTGGAGATTTTTCTGTGTGGCAGTGTCCCACACTGCTATTCTAGACACACGGCAATAATCCAAAATAGTCTCTAAAAGGCAAAAGTTTAAGTTTGCAGTTTTGCATCGAGAAATCCTTTTACATGTTTTCAGAGATTAAAACGTAGCAGGACTATCCAGTCTGGGTCACTGATGATCCTCGCCTATCGCAGTCAGGTAATGAGTTCATTTGTACCGATCATTTCGTTTGTTCATTCTGGATACCGATACCGTTGAGATTTTCCCCGGGTTATCACTGTAATTGCCTTTCAATCACTAATTAACTGTGCGATGTTACAGATGTCATCACTCAATGCTATCCATCAAGAAAACGATAGGTGTCTAGCAAAGGCTTAACAGTTCGCGGTGTTGTTAGTGGAAGATATAGAGAATTTTTGTTCATTAACAAATTTCCAAATGCTCTTAACATCATCAGCACTAGCAAAATGAGTCGAAACAATTTCCGTCGGTGTGGCTTTCCTGCCAAATCATGTAGCACATGTTCCACAATGCAATCAGGATGAGATGGGGATGAAAAAAATCAGCTCTGCTTCTAGTAAATCAGTCATGTTTTCTCGGAAAAAAATAGTAAATCAGCTGTGCGGACTGCAGTTGCGGTAAATGAAGCAGCACAATGATGCATCAGGCTGCTAGAACTAGAACAGAGCAACAAGGTCAGACGCGAGGCTGGCAGGTGGGCCCATGGGGAGATTCGGCAGGAACAGGGTAATGGGGGTGGCGGGGAAGGGGAAGGAGGATGAGCACCTGGGTGGCAGTGTTCGCGACCTCCATGGGCATCCTCCTGGTGGGCGAGGCGGAGGGCATCCTCCGGGCCCCGGCGGCGGCGAAGAGGCGGAGGAGCGCAGGGGGAATTGGTAGGGCGGCGGAGGTGCCGGTTTAACTTTTTTTTTTCCTTAACCTATTTCAACTTCCCAAGCTGTCTTTTCTGTCAGATTATATACTACTCCAGAAGATTTTTTTAAAGTATATGAACAAAATAGAGTTATCTTTCTTTTTCTAGCTTCCTCTGTTTTTTCTTAGGACACCACTAGGCATCAGACTACTGTTAATTTGCTTCTTATCAGACCGGTCGATAGCCGTACGATTAAAAGCATTGCAGTCGTCCGATATATTACCTAAGCACCATACGTGGTGGTACTAGTTTCCTTTTCAAACGAGTGCTTTATTGGTAATTAATTCCGTGAATTTTGTTGCTTCCTAATCAGTGTGCCCATAATCTGTGATCTGTTTCTTAAACCTACTTCCTAAAATAGCTTCAAATTCCATTTTTTGGGGATATAATTTCGGAAAACATTATTACTTCTCACAAGTAAATTCAGCTATTCATTACGATATTTCTTGAAATGTGTGTCCATACTGATGGCAACATGATTTTAATATCACAGAAGCATTGTTCAAGAGAAACGGAAGCATCATTTTCTGGTGAATTAAACATGCTTCCATCTGCCGATGAATTGGCTTCCATGGTGGATTACCCTTGCTATAACTGTATACGAATTTGTATTGAAGTGATAATTGGTTTAATTCGAAAAATTCAAATTTTTGTTTCGATCAACTAGAAAATTGCTTCTAAACTAAATGAAAATAATCATTATTATGAGGCACACCAACACATCAAGGATGTGTTTCCAAGAAATATTAATTTTCTCAATTTTTTTCCATGGGAAAATATTATGCTTCCATAGTTCCACAGACAAACAATTATGCTTCCATGAGAAACAATTTACATTGAATTGTTCCTTACAAATTAGATATTTTTGCAACTCATTTTACTACTTTATTATGTATGGGATGTGATAATGCATCCCTCAACCTAGTAGCCTTTGGTGCAGCTCCTCATGGCGTGCATTATCTTGGCAGCGATGACATACTAGGAGCTGCATATCGGTTTGCTTCCGCCAACTTGAATAAGTAAATCTCCAGTACGGTCGGCGCTTCAGACGGTGCTTCCAACACTGTCAAAATCACCAAAAAAAATCTTGAAGAAAATCAACATTCCAACCGAAGAATAACATGTTTTTATGGAAGCATATAATCTAGGTATGTTACGTGAACTAGTGTGAAATAACAGCTTTCAAAAAAACAGTTTGAAGAAACATAAGTATGTCCAAATCATAGAGTTTTGCCTTTTGAAGCCATAATAAAGTACGTAAGATGGAAGCATGGAATCATAGGGTTAGAAACGTCGATGGAGAGTCACCCGAGGAGATATAAGCAATGAAATACAAATATATTAACAGGTTAATATATATGCATTATTACTATAATGAAAAGGCCAATTACACAACCTGAAGGGGCCATACACTAAAGAAATTGTACAAGTAATGAGAAATATAATGAAGCATGTCAGTGCAAAAATAAAATAAGAACCTACACACATCGAAAACACATATACTAAATCAAGAACCATGATTACTATTTGTACTGAAAAGCATGGATGCTCCGAAGCAGTGAACATGACATACGTACCTCTAGGAAACATGAAAAGACACTGAAGTTTTGTAGCATGGAAAAAGTATCTGTACATAAGATATCAGGAAGTTCAAATGCTAATGCTACACAGAAATAATATGTACACCTAGCAAGCATGGCGATGATAGACTAAAACCATACATACAAAGGAATGTAGATGCAGTAGTAGATAGGAATCTACCTGTAAACATAGCAATAGATTAAAATTCCATATGTAGGAAGCATGAATGTTTGAAGCAAGAAAATATTGATATCACAATATAAATAAGATGTATTGGAAGCAAAAAAATTAAAGATGCAAAATAGCATGCTTGCTAGCAGAATTTTACAATCTACACAGTGACATCATCTACTCTAATTCCCCGGCATCGACAATGGAGCAAATTCCCCCATTGTCGTTTCTTCATTGTCGAGTGTCACCTGGGAACATGGGGAATGAATAATCTGAATTGTTATGGATAAATGTAAGTGGGAGAAAAATTACTAATAAAAAACTTCATCCATGACTAATCCATATGGCATACAAAATGTAGGAAGCACAAATAATGGGTAGTAGCAACGTTGGCACCATCATGATGATGCATCTTTGTATTTGCAAACATGCTAACTGAACCATTTCTTTGTTAATATGATACAAAATCTGAAGAAGCATTTTTTAATTCCACGGAAGCATAATCAGGATATTGTAGAAGCATGTGTAGTGGAAGCTCCAAACAATTGCAACTGGTGCACTACCATTGTTGATTGGAAGCATTAAAATTTTAAAAGAATAATACATAAATTTGCAGCCAAATATGGATGCAGATGTTGTGCAAACATTAAGAAATGAAGCAAAAAAATCTGAACACTAATGAACTAAATTTGAAGCATAAATTAGTAGACACTGTTGCCTGCGTGCAAGAGCTGCGTGTAGATAATGAGGAGTGTTAATATTACAAATCACGATTGCCTCCGATGAACACAATGCATTACCTCAAACTTTCAATACAAGAAGCTTTGATCAGAGGCTACATCTTGAAATTCCGGCCAGCGCGACTACGATGACCGATTAAATGCCTACAAAATCTGTAGCAAAAACAAAATTAAATATGAGAGGATTGACCAAGTTCTTTAAAGAAGTACTCACTAGTTTCACATCGGTTGGGATCTCAGCGTGGTAGCCGTGCTGGTCGACGAGGGTGACGGACGACGTCGGAGGGGTTCTAAGGAGGTGGCGCAATAGGGGATCCCGAGCAGTTCGTCTCGGGTGGCGCAGTAGGGGATTTGAGCAGATATGGGCAGAAGGGTATCCAAGAGTTCCAAGCAGAGGAGAGGTGGATCTGACCAGAATTGCCGGGGAGACGCGTGAGAGCGAGGGGGATGGGGATTTGGCCGGTGCACGATGGAGCAGGTCTCACGGCTCTGGCATAGAAACAGAACGGGAGCGCTGGAGGGGATTAGGGAGCAATTTGGGGGCATGGGGTGTGGGGTGGCCGTTTTCTTCCTTTTTTTGTTCAAGCACCCAAATTAATAGCCGTCTGATTCCTTTTAGATCGACGGTTTAACAGCGGTCTGAAAACGAAGCATTCTCAGACTACAGATACAAAGCGTTTACCTTTTCCTTATCCTTGCCATTAACCTAAGACGAGAAGGGGAAAACAATGTATTTTCTCCCGATTCATAATAAGTGTCGTTCATCTAATATAAAATTTGTACTAGCTTAGTTTAAAATGAATGACACTTATTGTGAATCGAAGGGAGTGCCATTTTTGACAATAAAGATGCAAATGCTCACATACATGAGTGTGTACTCATATTTATGAACGCAAGCACGCATTAACAAATACATTGCTTACCATTGAAATGATAAAAATCGCATAAATAAATTCAGAAAATGTGTAAACCATGGGAAAACTAGCATGTTTTTCTTGAGTTGTGATAACTGGTACCTGGATACGAACGAACTTCCATCCATGTTAACCTTCAAAATAAAGACATAAATTATTTTTTTTACTAAAAAACCAATGAAAAAAGTGTGTGGTGGAGAGAGAATAATAGATAAACGGATCTGAGCGTAATAACATATACGATGGGATATACTACACTCCTAACAGATAAACATAGGTTCATCAAAACATTTATAGCATTGATGTTTCTTTTCATTAGTTTTTTTTTCTCCCGCTACCTTTGATGGCGTCGAGCACATCCTTCCCTTCCGCTTGATCTCTCTTGTTGATTGACTCCACTCGGGCTGGCTAACGAGTGACCTTGGTGTCCTGTTGGTAGATTGGTTGCGTAAAGAAATATAAAAGTGTGTAGATTACTAAAGTAGTGATCTAAATGCTTTTATATTTCTTTACAGAGGGAGTAACTAGTAAATTGTGACTACAGACACCTGTGCTACATTATGAAGACGGAGGAGCACAATGTTCTCCTGCCGTTCATGATACATTGTTACATGTTGAATCTCATGTGAGAACAAAACTGCAGGACAAAGAAACCGAGGAAGGAAAGGAGGGAGGCTAGAGGTTCCGCTGCGGCATGGCCCTTCCTTCCGGCACCCTCTTGTCGACGCGACCCATCTTGCTGGGAGGCCACACCACGTGTGTCACCCTCCCCTGCACCAGACCAAGTGGCACCTGCAGCAGATGACACAAGAACAAGTATGTTCAGCAATGCCAAGACTGTATGGTTGATAGCGAATCGTCAAGAGGCAGTGGTAGACCGGTTTCAGGCATCTTCGTGTTTTTTTTTGCAGGGGAGGCGTCTCCGTGTTCTACTTAGCTTGGTCTCATATAATGGGGTGGGCAAAAATACATAATGTGGATTATGTTCATATCGTCACTCGAGATTAGAAACCCATTGCCCTAGCATACTGGTATTTTCTTCTCAACCAAAACAACTAAACATACCGTCATTCAAGAAATTCATTGTGCTATCCCATAGTGTGCGAAGAAGTCATCGACTACATATATAAATGTGCCCACCCAACAGGATAAAGTAAAAGATAAAGTAGGTAAAGATGACTAAGCCTCACACTGCCATATGTAATAGGCAATACAGCTAAAGGTGGCATCGACTACATATATAAATGTGCCCACCCAACAGGACGTTAAATAAATAATGCAAAATCTAATTCTTGCCGCCTAACTAGTGCTCACGTCTCGCCACCGTCCGATCGTGATCGTATAGCCGAAACCAACCCCGCCGTTCCACCTGACGGACCCACGAGCAGGGAGCGACAGTAGCGATCCGGGATCCCGCTGTCTCCAGAAATTCTCCATTCTCGTTCCTGTTCACCTCCCCTGTCCAGTTCTCATCCCCATCCACCTAGGGTTCACCGGCGGCAACAAGGCACACGAGCGCGGGGTACAAGGGCTACAGGGATAGGAAGGAGGAAGACTGGAGAGAGCAACACACAGCGTGAATCGCTAACAGAGGAGGCAGGGGGTGGGCGGGGGGCGGGAGGGACGCCGACCGGCGACAAGGCGATTCGAGCGGAAGAGGGAGAGGAGGGAAGCCATCTGTTGGGTAGCGAGGTGATGACCACACGCGCCCATTCGCTCACAGGAGGAAGCAGAGGAGAGGACTACAAATCTGGTGAGTATATTTCGCAAACAAAAAAATATTCATCATTTTCTCGTCGCCCTCTCCGGCAACTATTCTAGTCGTCATTCGCCACATGGATTCGTTGGGGGAGGGGGAGGCGAAGTGGAGGATGGACGAACTGTGTAGAGAATACATGACGTTGTTTTGTTTTCGATAGATCACTGTGAAGGCAGAGGAAGCATATGGCTGCTCAAGGGCTGATTTGCAGGAGCTAATTGGTTAAGCGCAAATCAGTTAGAACAAGATGCACGGGGGCAGATTTTTCTGTGGATTAGTTAGCTATTATCTGCAACATCTAGGATCAGCCACTCCCCGATGCTCTCCTGTTGTGCTAATTACCTCACATCCTCTGTATGCTAGTGTTGGCTTACGTCCTAATTTTATTCATCATGTGTTGAATTTGATACACACAACCATCTAGTTTATATACATCTGAACCCTTGACCACATGTAGTATATTTGTGGATTTTTCTTTCACATGCCCTACAACATCTAGATGTATTTTTTATGCACTTTGTTTACACATGACCATATGAAATAAAATTTGCATATATTGAGTAGTTTTTACACATCAAAAACAGGGTGCTGAATTTTTTCCGAGTTGGACTCTGTTTTTTTCCATCATAGATGGAATATTATCTATGCACACATAAGCGTTGTTACATTTACTAGTAGTTTTATACATCTAAAAGAAGTGGTGGTGGAATAATTTGGTTGGTCCACTTGGCACAACATCTCAAAACCATTGAACAAATGTACATTGTTATGCTGTTTTTCACATGTCCTATAACTATAAATGTAACTAAACGCAAAAATATAGCATATGCATCAAAAAGGGGGTGCTGATTATTTTTTGAGTTAGCCCCTGTTTTTTCTCCCGTAATGGATGGAATTTTATCCATGCACACATCAGCGTTGTTACATCTACTAGTAGTTTTATACATCTAAAAAAAGAGGTGGTGGAATAATTTTGGTTGGTCCATTTGGTACAACATCTCGAAACCATTGACCAAATGTACTTTGTTATGCTGTTTTTCACATGTCCTATAACACATAGATGTAACTAAAGGCAAAAAAATAGCATATGCATCATAAAGGGGGTGCTGATTTTTTTTTTGAGTGAGCCCTTGCTTTTTCTCCCGTAATGGATGGAGTTTTATCCATGCACACATCAGCGTTGTTACATTTACCAGTAGTTTTATACATCTAAAAAAAGAGGTGGTGGAATAATTTTGGTTGGTCCACTTGGTACAACATCTCGAAACCATTGACCAAATGTACTTTGTATGCTGTTTTTCACATGTCCTATAACACATAGATGTAATTAAAGGCAAAAATATAGTGTATGCCTGAGCACCACCATGTAATTATTATCCAAAGTTAGTTTTGAGTAATTTAACATTTTCACATCAAGTGTAAGTTTTATTAGTAGTTTTTTATACATCTAAAAAGAGGCATCCAAACTTTTTTCTATTGCTCATTACATAGTTAGTACTGTAGTTTCTATACATCTAAAAAAAAGAGTTATCGGATTTTTTTGGTTGGTTCCCTTGGTATAACATCTCGAACCATCGAGGACATGTACTTTTATTATGTTGTTTTTTAACATGCCCTATAGCATATAGATGTAGCTTAACACAAAAATTTAGCACATGCCTGAGCATCGCCCTGTAATTTTTATACAAAGGTAGTTTTTTTTTGTAATATATTAGTTGCATTTTTTTCTTTCACATAACACAAGTTTTTCATCCAGGTAACAAACATGAATTGTTTTTGCTCCATATATACTCACACGCTCCCAGGATGTTATCACAAAGTTTTTTCCTCAACCATGCTGAATGTTCTTTTATGCAAATAAACAATCTAGTTTTTGTGTTCCTCACAACACAGAGGGGCTGATGTTTTATTTTGTGTCTTTCTCTTCTCACAGCGTGCACAAGGGAAAAGAGTGTATGGAAAATGAAGATAACAACTACAAAATTTTGACAAGAAAAAACATAATACGCCAGGTGGAAGTTTTAGGGGCTATGAAGTGGATTCTTTAAGTGTGTGTGTGTGTGGGGGGGGGTATTTTTTTCATAATATGTTAGTACAAGTTTTCCCCATAATGTAACTATGCAGAGAGAACCCAAAAAACTCCACCTTTTGTAGTTTCAAGATATCTACTCACCTACTGATTATGTGTTTCGGTTTGATCTTTGGATGTGACAATCGAAGCCGTTTTAGAGGTTTTTATTTGTTACATGAAACTGGGATGTTGTAGAACCACCAATCCACAATGTTTTCATTAGCAGATTAGTGATGGATGTAGTTCCCTTTTTTGCGGGCAGTTGGAGAAAAGAGAAGAACCGGAGAAGGAAGGGGGATGACAAAGTAGATGGAGAACAGAAAATTCACCTTCAAAAATCTCTCCCTGCAGTCTTGGATGTAATTTTTCCTCCAGATCTGGTGAAGGAACTACAGGAAGCTTTGCTCCCATGGTGGTGGCTCCCAGATTTGGTGGAGGAAAAGAAGAAAAGTTGTTCACTGGGTGTGCAGGGGGTAGCGTTTTCGTCATTTTTATTGTTTTGGTGGTTTGGGAGCAAAGCAGCCTGGGAAAACCAGGCGAGGTGTGAGGTGAGTGCACTTTTTGCTATTTCAGGAAAGCAGGGATGGGGGGATCAGGTCGTTTCTATAAAAGGAAAGGGGCACTCCGAAAGCCAAAAAGTGCCCGGGCGGGCACTGTGTAGTCATGTCCAATAAATAATGTACTGTACCATGCACTTATATTCTAGTATACTGGTTTGGATAAGACAAAAAAGGACAGAGTAGAATTTAAACTAATGTAAGGGCATAGTACTCTAATACTAGTACGAATCTAGCCAATTCGACCAAATGAAAGCTACCTGCAAGTCTTCCCCCGTCTTCCCTCTCTGTTTAAGGGATATTGGCGAAGCTGCTCATCCCATAACTCCGTTCATATCCCGTCTTGACTCATTTCCAGTGCACCTCCTGATATCTCCTTTAAAACCTTCTTCATCTGCAAGGGCCCGTTTGCCTCGTCTTGCTATTTATTCTCCAGGTAAGTGCCTTAATTTGCAATAGTTTCAGGTGTAGATCTGAGATGGTCCCGTCGCAGTTGTGCGTTTAATTAGCACAAATCTTCATTAGTTTTGAGCAACTAATTTGATCAAGTACGCGCCCGCATATAGATGGCAGATGTAAGCAAGAGGAAACTTATATGTTGATACATGTGTTCTTTTGCAGAAGGTTGCTTTTGTTTTTGGTGCCAGATCTAGATTAAGTAACAGCATATGGAGGCCAAGCAAGAAGAATGCACAAGTGACGAGCCAAGTAAACTACCGTACAAACTGTTAAGACAGATCACAAATGATTTTGATAAGGAGCGAATACTAGGTAGTGGTGGATTCGGAACAGTGTATAAGGTACGTATCAACAGTTTATCTATCTTCTCTTGGCTTTTCATGGCTGAGCTGTGTACACAAAACTCTCTATATGTGCTCCTTAATTTAGTAAACAGACAGTTAACTCTGCATATATGATCTTTGCATTTCTCCAATACATGTATCACTGCTAGCTCAAGCATGTCGAGTATTAACAAGAAATATGTCGGCACCGGCAGGGTGTGTATGAAAATGGGAGAGAGATTGCAGTGAAGGTACTACATAACATTTCCGGAGTAGATGATAAGGAATTTCACAAAGAGTTCAACAATCTTAGGGGGCTCAAGCATCCAAATATTGTGGAGTTAGTGGGCTTCTGCCATGAATGGGAGAAGGAACTTGCTGTGTTTGAAGGGAAACAGGTGACAGCTGAACGTTTGCGGATGGCACTCTGCTTCGAATATGTACAGAAGGGTAGCCTAAATAAACGTATATCTGGTAATACTTGGTGCCCTCTGCTTTTACAGAGCACATGAAAATGTATCTTTAGATCTACAATTTTATCTACAATACTCATTTTATTTTCTTTGTTTCAGACGAAAACACGGGATTCACGTGGCACACACGTTACAAAATAATCAAAGGGATCTGTGTAGGTCTACAATATCTTTGTGATGGAGATCATCCTATAATGCATTTTGACTTAAAACCAGATAACATATTGCTAGATGAGAGTACGACGCCGAAAATCGCCGATTTTGGTTTATCAAAGCTCTTTGGTGAAGAAAATACAAAAAAAACAATGACTTCCGCGGGTACCTGGTAAGCATTATATGTTGGGTCTAGGTAACTGTTACAAGTTTTACATGAGCCTTTCTTTGTGTGTTTCAATTTCTACTATATGCTGGAATTTTGTTACTTACATGAAAGAAAAATATTGATCTTCCAAACATTATTTATACAAATATGATTTCCAACACAAATTTCTCTTCATGTTTTCATGTAATACAGTGTCATCCATTGTCTCTTCTTTAGTGTTTGACCATCTTCTAACTGCTTACATGTACATCAGTGTGGCGACCTGATGTGGCAATACAGTTTTTAAAAGTGAAGGCCTGGCTATATGCCCCTGTCTGAGCACCTATCCAAGCCATCTTCAACTAAAACCAGAAAATAAGGTGTGGTTGTTCCTCCGCCCCTGGCGTCCTGACCTAACAGGCGGATACACCCTACCACGTCAGATAAAAACCAAATGGGCACGTTATGAAATGTTGGAGGTTTAGAACTAAACGATTGTGGACAATCGGGTTCAAAATGAAATCCGGATAATAGTTGTGGTTTTAAATAAGTGGAATTTTCTGTGTTAGGATAATAAAAGTATACACGAGACGGGGGCGTTCTAAATTAATGTAAAGGTAAATCAAAACAGTGTTTTTTATTGTGTAATATTCGGTCATATATGATCTTCATGTCGTTCACTTCACGTGTTGGCTTTAGATTCCGTTTTTATTTTTGGAAAGAAAAGTCTGAAGAAGCAAGGCATGTGTTATCAAAAAAATTCTAGTAGAGTATTAAATTTGAGCATCCGTCATAGTTAGCAGTTTTACTCATCTGATTGTTGTAACGTATGTAACATGCAGCGGATATTGGCCACCGGAATACATAAAGCATCAGATAATATCAAGGGAATTCGACATATTTAGTTTAGGTGTTGTCATTGTAAAGATAATGAACGGACATGAAAGGTACAATTCAATTGTTGAGTTGCCGAGGCGGAAATCTGTTAAGCTTGTAAGAATAAGTCTTTTATGTCGATTCCAACATCAATATGTTGTTATACTTGATCAATTGACCTTGGTGTTCTTGGTCATTCTAACTTTAATTCTGATGTTGGAGGTACATGAAAGCTGGAGGAAAAGGCTACGTGCAACATTGAGCCACGCGTCACTTGAATTATACTGCTACCAGGTGAAAAGATGCATTGAGATAGCACTAGATTGCTTGATCTCAAACCGACAAGAAAGGCCTAATATACAGAAAATTGTGTCCAGTTTGAAGGAGACTGAAACAATGATAGGTGACCAAATGATGCAGAATGAACAGGTAACATCACTCCTGACATGTTTGGCTTTTCCGTTTATCGACATTTATCTTATATTCTCTTTTTCTAGAAATATAAATTCACATGATTTCTAATGTTCAACTTTGACCAATAATTATGGATGTGTGCATCAACCAATGCAAAAGCCGAGGATATATCCTCCTTTCGAGAAAAAAATCATTTCATCACCAATTTGTCCAACTATATCTAGATTATATAACACAAAAATGATGTTACCAAAGTAAACTTCTTAGGGCATCTTCAACGTTGACTCCTTAAACGGACACCGTATCCGTATGTGGATACTGTTGCGGGAGTCGGCCATCCAACCATAGTCGCATCCGTTCACCAACAGTTTAAAAAAATACGTAAAATTCATACAAATTCAAATGGATTTTATTAATATTTGAATCTAATTTACATAAATGGATGTATTTTATGCAAACTGGATGATTTTCATAAAAATCAGACGACTATTGGATGAATTATATATTAACAATCACCTTTAGTAGTATGATGTACATTAAAATATCTCTCTTTTTATCATTCATTGTTTTCGTATGAATATAGTTATATGAAGATGACGATGGTGGGTCCACTCTTCTTTCTGGCATCAGCAACATCACCATCGACTCTACAACTTCTTCAGGTTAGTGCAAGCTATCTGATATATAATTACCTAAGATACTTGGCCGGTGCACTGCTTTCACGCGAGTAAATCGATTCCTTATTTATAATTCAATAGTTACAAGGCCACGATGAAGTTAAGATAGCATGCATGTCTACTTACACAGAGAACATTCCCCATGTGGAGATAAGGAGTATCTCATTGGAGTTACTAGAAAAAATAACATGTAATTTCTCTGAAGCGCGATTACTTGGTTGGGGTAGGCGTGGAAGAGTTTACAAGGTATGATCGACACTATTAACATTTCTAAATATTTTTGATACCTCACACGCCACATCTAATAAAATCGAGATGTCCAAACTAATTAATAGGGAGTCCTTGCGGATGGACAAGGCATTGCTGTGAAGATGCTTTCTGTAGCCGTATTGGATGACACGAGGATGTTAGCCATTGAGATTGAAAACATGGAGAAACTCCAACATCCAAATATCGTGCAGCTCATTGGCTTCTGCTGTCAGACACGAGTGAAAGTTGTAGAGCAGCAAGGAAAATTTATTTTTGCCAAGAAAGTATTTGTTGGGCGGTGCTACGAGTATTTAAGAAGTGGAACCCTTGCTAAGTACATTCCACGAGGTATATATGTGAGACCGAAACATGCATGCAACACAATATCTTATTTGTCTTAAATATTTTGAGAAAACGAATAGCGAAACTTTTGGATGCAATCATTTTGTTTATTTTAAATATTTTGAGAAAACGAATAGCGAAACTTTTGGATGCAATCATTTTGTTTATTTTTACAGACGTGGAGTCTGGACTCGATTGGCAGACACAGTACGGAATAATTAAGGGCATATGCGAGGGTTTAAAATACCTCCACCAGCAAAAGGGGAGGCCTGTTTATCACCTGAATCTAACACCAAGCAAAATATTGATGGATGACAAGATGAAGCCGAAAATAGCTAATGTTGCCAGAGTCTCCGACATTGCAATGCATACAACTGGAACAAGGTCACGTATATTCCCCCAACCTACTAAGCTTTGTAGTAATGGTCCATACATTTGCTTTATGCTCACAATAACTATGATACTATTTCTTTATCTCGCTATGCAGAGGATACTTGCCACCAGAATTCATTGAAGTACAACTAGTCTCAAATAAGTTTGACGTATACAGCCTGGGCGTTATAATTCTTGAGCTGATGACAGGGAAGCAATCTTATCATGACTTTTGGAACACGACTCCGCGGGAGTTTATTGATCTGGTAATGAGTAAGTCACTGTTTTGTACTGTCATTCATTGCGTTAAATACCTAAACGCCGCTGTGTACTTCTCCTTGACTTGAATTTCATAGGCTACAACCAAATGGAGAAGGAGGCTGCAGAGAACAATGGACATGAAGTCAGTTGAGGGATATTTCCAGCAACTTAAGAAATGCTTGGAGATAGCGGTGAGGTGCGTGGATCGTGACAGACACAAAAGGCCCGCCATCGATGAAATCGTACGAATGCTGAGTGAAACAGAAACAAGCTTGGTTCCAGAATTAGGAACTGAGCTGCTTCTTCACGTTCATCCCATAGATCTCTCATTCATTTCATCATCGTCGTCAACGTTGGAAGTACCAAGAAAGAAGAAAGCAGCCATGGTGTCTTCCAGCTGCTCACTACAGCTAGACAACAAGGGAAACGACCGTGTCGCATTTATACTCGAGGCCAACAGCCCCAATATGTATCTGACAAAGGAGCCACTATGTGGCGTTGTGCCACCAAGATGTGCCTACACCCTCACTCTCACAATGCGCAATAGTAATAAGCAGCCACAATCGTCATCGGCGAGTGCTAGTGTTATCGACTACTTCACACTGTATAGTGTCATGCTGGGTCAATACGACCTTGACGAAGATACCCTCTCAGCCAAGTACGAAGAATTTTTCAGGAAAGCCAAAGAGAAGGCCGGCCATGAGGTCCAAGAGGTGAAGTTGAATGTTTCCTGTTGTCCGCAACAAGCTGATCGTGGGACATCATCTGAGGTATGTACAATTTTGTTAGCTACTGTAGTGTATGTTTAATTGGACATGATTAACTGTTGGTTTCTTTAATTGGCTTGCGCCCACGCATTGTGTGATCAATCATCAATCTGGCTGGCAGCCAACTCAGCCCACAGTTGAGGTGATTTAATTTCATCAATCTTTTTTGTCTTTGCTAACTATCCCATCAATCGTTCTTGTAATTAAATTGAGTGGATGTTGTAATGAATTTGATCAGATCATAACCACGAGTAATGCTCAGCAAGTCTCGTCCATAGATGTCCATCCAACGGAACCATGGTGAGTGCTCTCTCTCCCTCTCTCTGCGTGTAATGCATATATATATGGTGCCTATTTATATCTTAGGACACATCAAAACTAAATAACTAATCCTAATTTGCAGGATTGTGACGACGAACCACGTGGGGAGCCTTCATGGATGGAACCACAAGACAATGGTGAGTTGCCTATCGTGGCGTGTATCTGTATTATCAACATACATTATGTACATACTTATTCAAGTTATTATATGTTTATATCCGCAGGCAACGCTGAACTCGATTCAAGACATCACAGATGAACCAGGCAGGCACTCATATTGCTTAGATGTATTCAATTAATTTTACTGCTTACCCATTTAATTCAACACTACTCACACATGAATGCATCGCCGTGCTAAATCATTCTTTCGACTAAGTATGTATATACTCCTGATCCATGCATGAATATGCAGTCCAAGTGGCTAAGTTTATCGCACGGGAGGAGTGGCTGCTCATCGCTGGCGATCGCAGTGGGTGGATCCATGTGTGCAGCTATGACGAAAATGAGGACATTGTGAGCTTTGAAGCTCACAATAGTTGCATACAAACTTTGGTTGTTCATCCAAAGGGTCCATTTGTGCTATCATTATCTGATGATGATGATAACCTGATCAAGCTTTGGGACTGGGGCACAGGTTGGAAATGCACAAAATTTCAGGGACACGTTGGCAAAGTGACCCAAGTAACCTTTAATCCAGAAAACCCCAATAGTTTTGCTAGTGCTTCCTTAGATGGCACCGTTAAGGTTTGCTTTCATTCTTCTTGTTTGTATATGATTTTCTTCCAAACGTGCTTGTGATTTTTATTTTTACACTTACAATAATTCATAGATTTGGAGTATTTTGTCCGATGACCCTGGCGTCACACTGAAATTGGGAGAGCAGGGTCTCTGTGTTGATTACTTCAAACGCTATTATCAGCAGCAGATCGTCGTGGGCTGTAAGGACAGGAATCTGCAGGTGTCGTCTTGTTCCTAGATAAATGCATACACTTAACTGAAGAATTTCATACTTCTTGCCCTCCAAGAAAACTGAAGAATACACTCCATTATTACTAGCTAGCTAGCTATGAATTAAGTTGACATAGTACATGATATAGGATTATTCAATGGTTTTTCCTCTCTTTCTTCATTGTCTCGGTTGAATCAGATTTGGAAAATGGGGACGAAGGAACGTGTGCATGAGCTAGAAGGGCATACAAACCTTATCAGTGCCGTCAATTTGCACCCGGAGCTTCAAATGTTAATCACAGGTTCACTTGACGGGACTGTACGCATATGGAACTCTATCACATACAAGTATGTAGTACTTAAATTCTTCTGCCCTTTACCACAGCATGCATATATAGCTCCATTAGTTTTCCTTGTGTAATTGTATCTAGTACTGATACATATGAGTCCTGTTGTTTCCAATAAAAAATACTCCCTCCGTTCCAAAATAACTGTCGTAGCCTTAGTACAATTTTGTACTAGAGCTAGTACAAAGTTGAGTCAGTTATTTTGGAACGGAGGGAGTATATGCTTGCTAGTACAAAGTTGAGTCAGTTATTTTGGAACGGAGGGAGTATATGCTTTTGAGGTACTGAATTAACACTGCATGGGCCTTCCCCATCATTACAGGCTTGAGAACATAATTGGTTTCAACCTCGGCGCAGTTTATGCTTTCGGATTTATAAAGGGCTCAAGAAGGTAATAAACAACATTCATGTCCTTTCTCTAGTTTACTAATCGAAATTAATAGTCAATGTTGTAAATCTGTAAACAAAGAGAAAATCAAACCAAACTATGTAACATTTCGAAGTTCAGTCTACAATTCTGAAGAAATATGTACGCATGCCTGATTATTTCGTAACTAGTTAGTTCAAGACTTCCTCGGTTCCAAATTATTTGTCTTCATGTTTTAAAGATATGGATGTATCTAGACTTAACATGAAATCTAGATACATCCATATCTAAAAAAAAATCAGAGACAAGTAATTTGAGATGGAGGTAATACTATATTAGAAATTAAATTTGTAAACATCCTGCTGGCGTATCTAAACTTCACTCGTGCACGTGTGTCATATTAGTTCTTCTGTATGTTTCGTATTAATTCTTGTTGGCAATCTCAATGACTTTCCCCATCAGCAATACACTCCGAGATATTCCTTCACGAATTTGTGCCATACTCCATTAATTGTTTTGTCTTAGTGTTTTAGAAGCATGTTTAAAGTAATCAATAACAAAAATGACATACGGTCGATTTTTATAGGATCGTGGTCGGGTGTCACCAGGGAATAGCAAGGATGGATATCTCCTTGCCTTGAAGACTATGTTGCTACCAGAGGAACACAACAGGAAAACATAAGAGCGGTACAAATTTGGCGAGCGTTTGCTCGACTCTCTTGCTTATTCATGACTAAGAATTAAGATCCGTTTTCAGTCGGGGTCGTGGTAAATTTATTTCAGATGAACACTGAACTGTGTAAGATGGATGCTCTTTGCTTTATGCATAGCCTAAAGCCTGTCTGTGTTGGATTATCTCTGGTGAATATTAACCTCCTGAAGGGGAAAGGTAGTGTTAAGTTTCGCTTGCTTAGTTGGTCTCTCTGGTTGAGCAAGTAGTTGGACGGACAATTACTGTTCATGATTTTTGTGGATAATGTTGGATGTCCTTGTCTACAAAAATTATTCCTACTATGTATGGAAATTAATTGTATGCTGTATGGACTATTTTTGTTGTTGAAATCGTAGGAGAAACTACGGAGGCGGAGTGAGAAAATAACACAGTTTCGTGCAGGGCGGTTTGTCTAGCTAGCATCGTTTTTTATTTACCACAGTAGTATCATTATGTCGGCTGGCATAGATTTAGGGAAATGATACGCATCACACGTGTGGACGGAGCGCTTTCGTCCACACGTTTTTAAATGACAATTTTAGTTATGTATAGATGGCAATTATGAGTCAAAATTGACATGTTAAAGCAAAAATTGTCATTTATGTTTTAACATGGTAATTTTAGCTCATAATTATTATCTATACATAACTAAAATTATCATTTAAAAACGTATGGGCAGAAGCACTTCGCTTATACGTGTGGCAACTATCGGGGTTCTAGATTTACCAAACTTCCATGTCCCGAAACAGAGGAAGGAGATCGGCACCCGATCTGCAGGACGACTAATCCGCGCGAGAGAGGGAGGGAGGGCACGTCAGCACCAGGTCTTCGTCATCCCCTTGTTTCCTGATCAACGGCTTAGAAGTAAGTAGCACGGTGTAGTTCAGGGTCATCGCTTGGGCATGTCCTGCACAAATCAGATCGGATATATGACCTAGGGCTTTGGATTACACCAGTACAACCAGCAACCGTAACGACCGTCAAGACAACAGACAATAATGCTTCTTCATAAGCACTTCCATTTTTCGCTTTTGCAATGTTCTCTATTACTACTTATCATCAAACTAGATATCATTAAAGGACAAGGCGTTCAAGAAGATATTTCTGTTCACGCAAGACTTCTAGGTTTCGTTAAGGACACAACAGTTGTAACCTCCTTCTCAAAAAAGAAAAAAGAAATTAGACGCACGTGTAACCGTCAAGGCTTGGTTAAGCAAAGCCCTTTTGATGGTCATCTTGCTCCTAGTATATTACTCAAAAGTTTAACGCACGTCTGACCGCCAAGGCTTGGTTAAGCAAAGCCCATTTGATGGTCATCTTGCTCCTAGTATTTACTCATAAGGACCGTACTCCCCTGGTCTGTTTTATAAGTCCTAATACATATTTTGAGATAAATATATATGGTATATGGAATAAAATTTGTACCGTTAGAAAAATGTCGAACACAAGTTTGGTGCTATATTGTTTTTGGCATACATCTCATGTGTTAGTAAGTTAGTTTTTTTTTCGAAAAGGGAAATATATTAATATCGAACACAAATTTGGTGTTATATTGTTTGTGGCATACATCTCATATCTTACATTCTTAAGAAGTTGCTCCCCACTACTACCAATTCTCTCAACATGCACACACTCCACCTTATCATGCATGCCACATCACCTTCCACTAGTATATTTATCTCAATATGTAAATATGCCACTCATCATCCAACATGCATGAGAAAACCCACTTTAATATGCCACTATGCATCATAAAAACTCACATGCAACATGCATGCATTGAAATTTTTATTTTATTATGATATTTATATTAAATTCATATATTAGATCAAAAGTTTTTTTTTCAAATATACATGCTTCATTCAACCAAACATTTTCACTGAAATATTTTGCAAAAAAAAGTTCCGCAACAACGTGCGGGGCATCATCTAGTGTTATCAAGTTAGATGATACTCAAAGTAATCTTGAAATATGCATCGAGCCTTGCGTGCGAAAAATTGCACAGTAAAATCTTGCATGCATACCGTTTCATTTACTAGCTAGCCCACTAGTCCATCCCATGCATGAGCTATGATCCTATGACCATTGACCAGACTGTAACAGAAGACGATCCACATCTTGAGGCACTCTCACATGTCATAGGCGACTTTCTCTCCTTCCAGATTCGTTCAGCATACGGACGGAAACCAACAAAGGCTCCCATCTTCAGTTAATGTGATGACTGAGCTAAATTAATTTCTTGAGATCCCCAAGTCGTCTCATAGGTCATTTGTTGTTTAACATTGTCCAAAATGAGCTGTTCGTGACTCATCACACCCCCATGTTAAATTAAGTACTAGTTTTAGTCCGCGTATTAGCTTTAGTCAAAGTCAAGCTTTGTAAACTTTGACTAGAATTATAAACAAAAATATTAATATGTACTCCCTCCGTCCGGAAATAACTGTCGCAAGTGGAATTTTTTTTGAACTAACCAACAATTTACAATTAACACCTTTAAAATTCAAAACAAAACAAAAAAAGCCTCCCAGATCCCCTTCTCCTAGATCGCTCCCGATCCTCTCACCTCCAGGCGGATCGCTCCAGCCCCAGTCTCCAGGCGGATCGCTCCCGATCGAGGAGTGGATCGCCGGCCTCTGCACCAGGCGAGCTCCAGGTCGCCGGGCGGCCTCTGCTCCAGGCCGCTCCTTTGCTTCCGCCCCTCTGCTCGCAAGAAGCACCTGCATCTCTGGCAGCTCCGAGCACCTGCAGCTCTTCGGCAGCTCCCGCAGGTCGTTTCCGTCCTCCCGACAGCCCCTGGCAGCTCCGGCAGGTCGTCCTGCCCTCCCGGCAGCCTTCGGCAGCTCCGGCAGGTCGTCCCCACCCTCCCGGCAGTCTCCGGCAGTTCTGGCAAGTCGTCCCCATCCTCCCGGCAGCTCCGGCAGGCCGTCTTGCCCTCCCGGCAGCTCCATCAGGTCGTCCCCACCCTCCAGGCAGCCTCCGGCAGCTCCAACAAGTCGTTCCATCCTCCCGGCAGCTCATTTCGATCTGAGACTGAGAGAAGTTGATATTAGACGACGAGGTAAGAAACACATGCATTAGAACATATACAGATGCTGATGTTGGCAAGAACAATACTCCATGCACAAAACTTTCTACAAACTGGAGTAGATAAACAAAGTAGCCTGAGAACTTTCTACAAACAAAATGAAGAAACTACAGAGCATCATCTTTCAGGAAATTTATCTGCATAGGAGTAGATAACCAAGCTATATTGAATCCCATATCTGCATTGGATTGACAGATGATCATGGCATAAATCCAAATTTAAAACAGGTCATTTGTATAAAGTAGTGCAACATTTGTATAAACAGGCCATTAGTCACTGCTGCTTGGCATAAAACTCTGAAGATCTTTGTACACTATGCTCAGAAGAGTCATACTTATTCAAGTGATCTTTGTACACTTTACTCGAGATGTCATGAGAGAATATCTCTGCGACAAAGTGATTCCGGCTATACAGGACATGTGGCCTGACGAAGATGAAGGCATCACCATATTCATCCAGCAAGACAACGCAAGGCCTCACGTCCTACCCGATGACGAGGGTTTTGCCCATGTCGTAGAGCAGACTGATTTGGACATTAAGTTGATGCAGCAACCACCAAATAGTCCAGACATGAACGTTCTCGACTTGAGCCTCTTTCGATCTCTTCAGTCACACACGGATATTAGAGCACCTAAAAATATCCGAGAATTGATATAAGGCGTGGAGCAAGAATTTCAGGACTATGATGTCGACAAGCTGGATCGAAGCTTTCTAACACTGCAGACGTGTATGCTTGAGGTCATGAAGAAAAAAGGAGGCAATGACTACGAGACTCCTCACATGAATAAGGACCAAATGATGCCACAAGAAAGGCACGGCCTCGCTCTACCTGTCTCGGCTGAACTACTTGCTCAAACCATTGCCCTTATAGAAGCAGCTCCCCCCAAGCCTCCAAGCAAAGAAAAGAAAAGAAGAGCAGCAGGACCATACAAGGAGAGAAAGGGGAAGAAGAGCAGCAACACCAATCAAGCAGAGAGAGGTAAAGAAGAGCAGCAGCAACCTCCTCCAAGTGGAAGCAACTAAAGACCATGTTTATCTTGACCAAGCAAGTGGCAGCAGCAACCTCCTACTTTATTCAGGTTGGGTTGAATTAGCAGAAATAGCAAAGCAGTTTGTGGGATACAAAACCAGTAGTTAATAAAGTCTTGTGGGATATTAAGATCAAACATAAAGCTACCTCAAACCAATATAAAGTGTTGTGGGATACAAAACCAGTAGTTTCCATATCAAGGTTCAATTTAGATTTTGACTTATCAAATGATTTTATTCTCCTAAGAAATACTCCTTCAAAGCCTGGTTCTCAACTACTTTTACTTATACCTGTAATCCTACAGGAAAATAAATCTCTAGCCTGGTGTCCAGGGAAAGAAAGAACTCCCCTCTCCTCTTTCTAAGAAAATGATCATGGAGTCATGCCAAATGGGATGCAACTAGGTTTTCCATGGAGCAGAAGCAAGCCAGCCAGCAGATTTCAAAATCTAACCGTCACCCGCTCATGCATGCTTCTCTGCTTTCTTTACTCCAAACTTTGGATTGTTCAATACTGCTATCTGTATCTATCTATCCACACTGCAAACGTTGAAGAAAAATCATGGCATAGTAGGAGGAACCAGGCTTTGCAGTACCTGTAATCCTACAACAGTAGTCCTAACTTAAGCAGATTATCAAAAGTTTCAGTAATTAGGTAATCAGACTAACAGTTTCAGGCATTGTTTTCCAACCACAAGCAGATTATCACTCAACTGAAATGAAGCGCATACAGTATGATTTTCTTGCCAAATGAGAAGAGAAGGAAGTTCAGGGCCTCTCTCACCAGGAAGTGGATGACGACGACCTCTCTCGGAGGCGTGAATGATGCAGATGGCGGCCAGCCGCTTGGTCAGCTTCTTCCTTAGGCGGAACACCGACCTGCCCCTGAACTCGAACGAGTCGCGCGTGATGATTCCCGCGTGCTGATGGGAATCTGCAAAGAACCATCTCGCTTTCAGGAGATCAAATGCGAATTTGATGGGATTCTGCAAAGAACCTGGCGGGGACGTCCACATGCAGGATTTGGGGAAAAAACCAACCTTTTGAAGGGAACGCCGAGGAAGAGGGTCGTCCGGTCACCAAGCCGCCTCAGCACCCACTGCCGCGCAGCCGTCCGCCATGAAGAATCAAGCGCCGCCGCAGATCTGCACCTCCTCTTCGTCCACCTCGTACGCCAGATCGACTAACTTGGATAAAAAACGCAGCTTTTTTGGAGCCAGGCGGATGCCTCGGCAACAGAGGCGGGAGTATGCGTAGGCGGCTGCGGCGCTCGACGGGAAGATGCGACAGCGTGGCGCTCTATCTACGGGGGCGTGCGGCGGCCGCCGGCGCTGGAATGGCCGAGGAGTTCGGGTGGATGCGGCCGCCACATGGACTGGATGCGCCGGCGCTGGATGAGGACGCGAGGACGACTGATTCTAGGGACTGCGGGTTGTGTCTCAAAAACATCAAGGTGTTTTTTGCAAAATCGTCAGTCACGACAGTTATTTCAGGACTGAGGGAGTACAATAACAAATCAATACCATTAGATCTATTATTGAATGTATTTTCACATCATATGAATTTATTATATTAAATGTTTATACTTTTTCTTATCAACTTGGTCAAACTTTATGAAGTTTGACTTCAGTCAACTCTAATATGCAGAGTAAATAAAAACAAAGGGAGTACAGTACTAATAATTATTCCTCCTTGAGTATTTAGTGTAATGCCTGATGTGTGTGGATGGAAATTCAATGCTTAATTAACTTTTATGCTATATCTAGAAAATATATAGCATCACATTTTGGCTGTCCAAAACAAAATTTCTCAAGAACTAACTTAGGTAGTGCAAGGTTTAGATGCATAGTGAATAGCCGGCAACTAATTTTATGGGTGTATCGTCTGTCCTATTATTGACAATGTAACAAATCGACTGTCTAACCTTTATTGCCTCAACGAAACTACATGAGAGATTTCAGCCTCATCGTGTTTGGAAAAAAGATTTCTTAACCATGGACATGCTTTCTCCTCCAGGTGTGCCTACTCGTTGCTCGCCCCCACCAGCGATGTTGACCTAAATGCGGAACACATTTCGAGCTTCATAGTCCCCATCAAGGTGAAGATTTTCAGTTGGCTCTTGCTTAAGGACAGATTGAGCACCATGGCGAACCAATGTAGCAAGACCATCTTCTCCAACTCTACTTGCCCGCGTTACGGACACCAACTCGAGGATACTGCCCACATATCTATCTACTGCCCTGAGGCAACATAGGTCTGGACCCGGCTAGGTCTCACTCTGCCCCTGGCCTCGGCCTGTCGGCCACATATGGGATGTCGCCACCCCAATCGACCTCGACATCAACCTCTGGCCCTCGATGACACTGGCAATCACATGGAAGATTTGGGACTCCAGGAATGCTTTGATCTTCCGGCATGACACTCACTCTCCATTCATTACTATTCGCAACATTGTATCCGACTTCTTCCTCTGAATCCATTGATGTAAATATACTACTTCTAGTGAGGCCACCGCCGAGTGGAGGAACTTCCTCTACTCCCTCTCTGATGTAACATTGGGTTTTTTACTGCTTTGAGTAATATATTTAGGTGGGGACCCTCTCGCCCCCGGTGACTTAAAAAAACTATCGTCCTTGTGGTTGTTGCACATTCATATGCTTGTGTGTGACCCACCTCGGTTGTATAAAAAGTCGATCATAGATTAACAACGGACCGGATCTCCGTTAGTCAAACAAGTTAATATTTTTCTATGAAGACTTGGGGGGGGGGGGGGGTACTAAGTCCTAAGAAAACTGTTTGGACAGTAGGCTTTCTCAATTAAAAATGTTCACGTATGGTTTAGTTTAAAGCACTACGTACTTATTACTCATTTAGTTATAATGAAAACATCGATGATGTCTCCATACAATGCCATAAAAGCCCTGAACTGTTTACCAGACTAGCGGATATCATCATGGGTGATGATGCCATTGTCAAAACTTTCATTGGTTTTTGGCCCTTCTTAGAATGGAAAGCCTGGTGTGTGCAATGGAGAAGTAATAAATAATCAAAAAAATTGGTGTTACAAAGAAAAACAAGAATTTGCAGTTGTTCCTAACAGAAACCCCTCAATATCATGTTTATCAGCTTGACACCACAAATCGAGTCGAGCCGAACCAGTTCATGGTTATCTAATGCATAACCAAAAGGTTCCTATTATATTTTCCAAACTAAATGCATGTATTTGGTATGAGACTATTAATGTTGCTGGTATTATGTGAGATTGTTAGACAACGTTATGGGACGAATATGCATATATCATGTAAATCATGTACTCCCTCCATCCTAAACTAAGTATCAATGATTTGTTTAAATATAAATGTATCGACTTAGTTTTACATTTAGATACATTCATATCTAAACAAATTTTGTGATACTTATTTTGAAACGGAGGAAGTATGAGAATATTAATGTTGCTTGGCTTGTTGGACATTCGAGTTGGGTCGACCTCGAGCCAAACCCAACCGAGCCACCCATGTATGAGCCACGACCAGACATGAACAGAAGACGATCCACATCTTGAGGCACTCTCACATGTCATAGGTGACTTTCACTAGTTCCAGATTCATATACCTATAATATAAGTTGGCTAACCTACGGCTGATGCTATTGATTTGAAGTACTAGCCCCTGCTTTCTCTCAAGATGACACGTGGTTTTGGTTTTTCTTTGGCCGGTTTCCAGCAGCCAGTCCAAACTAATCCACCAAAAAAAATCGGTGCATGCATCATCTTCACGCTGCATGTCCAACCGCTTTAACACGTACTCCCGCTGTCCCACACGGCGATCATTTTTGCTGCAATCAACTTTCGACGAAAGTTTTACCCGTAAAATTATAATGTTATTGTCTTTATAATTGTGATATTAAAACATTTGATCTGTATTATCTTTCGCTTAACCGGATGTATTTAGATTTATTTTAATACTAAAAATACATTACTTTGATAGTGTGCATACAAAAAAGCTACTACCCACGAACCATATTACATGTCGCTCCAATGGATTTATCTAGATGTATTACAATGCAAATATATTTATTTCAGAGAGCGTGGCTGGCGATATTGACGACATATCTTTTGCTGCAATGGGCAATGTGAAAGTTATAATTGATCCTCGATTTTTGCTGCACTATAAAATGATGAAGTGTGCCCGATGACGATGAGTTGTTAATTTTTCTACAACCAGCAATGGAAAAGCTACCATCGATTATCAAATTTATTGTCAGCAGGCGACGTTGAGTCTAACTTATATCGACGAAATCATGATTTTTTTAGTTGAACATGGTGCTAAAACTAAAAAATAAGTACACATGATCGTAGGAGACTAATTTTAACTGTAATGGGTTATCCGATTTGTTACAATTACATGTCGCTCCAATGGATTTATCTAGATGTATTACAATGCAAATATATTTATTTCAGAGAGCGTGGCTGGCGATATTGACGACATATCTTTTGCTGCAATGGGCAATGTGAAAGTTATAATTGATCCTCGATTTTTGCTGCACTATAAAATGATGAAGTGTGCCCGATGACGATGAGTTGTTAATTTTTCTACAACCAGCAATGGAAAAGCTACCATCGATTATCAAATTTATTGTCAGCAGGCGACGTTGAGTCTAACTTATATCGACGAAATCATGATTTTTTTAGTTGAACATGGTGCTAAAACTAAAAAATAAGTACACATGATCGTAGGAGACTAATTTTAACTGTAATGGGTTATCCGATTTGTTACAAGGTAATGAAATTTTGTTTTAGGGGACCAACCGACTGAAATTTCGGTAGAACGACCGGCGCTTAGCTGGCATGCCTTCAGACAATGCGAACCTACAAAGTACGTGCAGGATGGTCTTCTTTCAAATTGTGTGCTTTACGATTTATGTTTCTTCTTCTCTTTCAAATTGCATCTGTTCCATAAGCTACTTTAGTACAATTTTGATCATGCCATAATATATATGCCATGAGTACTTCACAAAAAATACTTCAAGAATTTGTTAGAAACAATCTGCATTGCTTTCGAATTTTGTGTTAGAACAAACTAATCTTAAACCTGCTAGGTTTTGTGATCTGTATGGCAAGAGATAGGTTTGTAGGAATTGTTCAAGTGTATTCAGTTGTATCTTTCCAATGGAATAGACCATGTACTATGGCCACAATGAGCATGTAGATTTTAGCAGAAGTGTTTCTCGACTGTAAATATCTTCTTCCGATTTCATCCTCATCATTGCCATTTGAGACGGTCTGTTGAGAGGAACCGTTGCTTTCTTTGTTGATGGCACCTATGGCTATCTTCGTCTTCAAAATCAGCATGTCTGTAGTTTTTTAGTACTTTTTAGTTCATCTATCAACGTGTTTAAGAATTCCTTCTATTTACTTTAGCTTTAATATCTGCTAATTATCTCGGATAATCCAATTGATTCATTTGCCATTGCACAGTGTTTGGATGCTTCATACTTATCTAATTGTGTCAGCAACAACTTGCTCCTTGAGAAGCTAAAATATAATTTAAAATAAATCATTCCTATATGTTTTAAGTTAGTGCTTTCATTCACATAGCACAAATTAATGGTCCATATGTCTCTTTTATCTCTATTATATAGCATACTTCATCTTCATTAATTCTTACAACTTTCGATCTACTTAATGTCTTTTGAATGAAAGAATTTAATCAAGTCTTTCAAGTATATGGATTGGTATCTCTTGACTCCAGTATTTAACACTTTCAATCGAACTGAAAGCCTTTTTACTCACATAAATCAACACATATATTTGGTACTCATGTTCTATAAACAGACCAGCAAAGTGTCTGCACATCATGATTAATACAAATTGAATAAATCATGATTGTCGGTAGACATCTATTAAACTAAAGTATATGGCATGAATTGTGGTAACTTTGCCCTATAAAAACTAAATAAAAAGTTATATTGCTGCAAATTAGTTCTTTTACATTGTTAAGTTTTGTATACAGATAGTAACTATCAAGTGTTCACTTTGTTCAGCATATCCACTACGCAGCTAATATCACCCTGCTCCATCGAAAGGCATGAAAGAATACCAATTTGGCACCACCCCAATTGAAGATGAGGCAGTTCACCTCCTCTAACTTGAAGAAATAGAGTTTCGGGTGAAAAAATAATTATGAAAGACTATTGGCAAAGAAAGTAGCTCCACATAAATAAGCATGCTCTCATATGATGAAGAATATGACTTACAAAGCATGAAGATGGAAAGCAAGTCATCCAAAGTACTTGCAAACTACAACCAGTCCAGGAAGCTTTTTTTTCTTATATAGATGTGTACATCATTTATGTATGAATTGCAACCTTCTACTGTATCCTAACTTTCGTCTCCCTCTATATACCACTGACTTTGTCACTGACTCAACAATTTACAACATATATTGCTTTAAATGCCACGAATAATCGGAAGCAAACACGACCAATTTGACCAACAACGAATAATCGGAAGCAAACACGACCAATTTGACCAACAATGGACTAATACACGGGCACGACGTATCGTCGTGCCTTTCTCTGCTAGTTAAGCATACGGCCGGAAACCGATGAGTCCCACGCTTGCTTAACGTGTAGTCGGGCTAAAATAATTTCTTGGAAACTCCCAAGTCGTCTCTTAGGTCGTGGATGCTTAATTATCCATTTGTTGTTTAACAATGTCCAAATGAGCGGTTTCATCGCTCATCACATGCCCCTGTATGTATTCTGCAACAAGTTTGTCCTCCTGAGCATTTGGTGTTAATGCCCGACGGTGTGGTTTTACTTGAATCAGAATACTGTATATTTGTATGTTTACAGAAATGACATGTTTAGGCAAGAACATGCAGAACCCACCCCATAAGATCAAGTAAAACCAACATTATCGCCTACAACCAGAAAATTATCCTGCATACTCAATCGTATTAAAACTTTCAGAGTTGATTGGAAACTCCGCATATATAGCAGGATATATACTAGTTAGTGTGTCTAGGAAGCATAACTCTTGAGTGCTAGCATAAGGCGGATCCATAATCCATCCATCAAGGCACATGCTTAACTAATTTCCACTTTGATCAAATTGTCAACTCTACATGGTAAATGTGATATTGTTATCACACTGCTTAATAGTTCTTGCCAATCTACCACAATCCATCAGAGTAGGAGGTTACGACTCAGAAGCATGTAAGTGGGGCATCATTTCAGCTATTAACTCATGGATAGACTATATATAAGTAGTACCTTGCACACGTATAGTATTAGAACTCTGCTAATCTTATAGATATGGGATTCATACTGTAACAGGTAAGCTACCAAGTTAATAACAAAGCCTACATATAGTTATGTCAAATATTTCATGGCATTGATTAGGTACTTAGGTGTTTGTTTGAGGCCATAAAAAGATTTCAAAAAATTGCAAACCTTTACTTCAGGAAAATTTACTACCAAAACATTTGGATGTTCCATACAGATTTTACCATCAAAGTCTCCACTTAGGAAAGCCATCTTAACATTTGATAAAAGAGTAGAGCAGATGAGGCAGCCAATGAGAATAGTGTTTATGTAGTGAAATTTCAGGGTTTACTGACAAACGGGTGGAAGAATTTCCCTTCCCCTCCCCCCGACCCCCGAGTCGCTCCCGCGAGCGACCGAGGGAAACCCTAGCCGCCAGCTCCTTCCTTCCCCTTACCCTCCCTTCCTCCCCCCGCCGCCGCCGGCTAGCACCGTCGGGCAAAGCCTGATTGGCGTCGGTGGCGGATGGACCTCGTTCCCCTCGACGCGTCCTCCAGCGGTTGACGCGGGGCAGCTCGGACGGCGGAGGCGCTGTGCTCGCGCAGGGCACAGGGGGCGTGCGGGGCGCCTCCATGGCGTCCTGCGCGGGCGGGCGTGGCGCGACGGCTGCGGGGCTGGCGGCTGATGTGCGAGATGATGATAGTGATTTCTCGCCCTTCGTTGGTAAACCCCAAGTGGAAAGCGTAATGCAGCACAGCAGCAAATTTCCCTCGGTGAAGATACCAAGGTTTGTCTCCAGTAGGACTCCGGAGATGATAAGTAGGTGTCAGCGGCGCAACTGACGCGGACCTGCACACAGACACGATAACTTTATTCCCAACGAAGTTCAGAGAGGTTGTCAATCTCTCTGGTCTTGTTGTTCACAAAGGATAAAACACAAGGGATAATGATAGCAATTGAAAGTAAATGAGCATGTAAACAGTGATGAGGATATGGACCGGGATACGTGATGTTCACTAGTGATGTCTCTCTCCCAAAAGACGATAAAATTTCTATGCGAGGTAAACAAATTACAGAAAGGCAATTGACAGGATTATGAACGCACCGCGATGCTAACTATGCTACAAAAGAAAGGACGAGGCTCAAAAGCATGGGCAGTACGCCAAAATAAGTAGACCGAAATCCAACTGCATCTACTACTAATCATCCACCTTGAGATATCTATCCAGAACATCTCGCTGGTATTAAGTTGCGAGCCCCACCCAAAGTGTAAACCCAAAGCAATAGACAACTGCATTAAAAAGAACTTTGCGTAAAGTAAACAATCCTTGTAACCGCGGTTACAAGCACCGTTGTTTTCCCCCTTGTGGCAACAGCACATCCCCTAGACTCATGTTTCTGTCACTCAAGCGTGTCATCGGGGGGCATGAACCCACAATCGAGCAAAACGTTCCCTCTTGGAGTCACTACCTACTACTTGGCCAAAGCAATAAACAGCAACGGAGAACATGCAAGAATTACTTAGGAACAAAAATATAAGAGATAAGAACCAAAAATATTACTCAATCACAATCTGAACATAATCTCATAATACATCAGATCCTATCAAACTCAACATAGCAATAGCAGAAATATTACAAAAGTGTCTCGATCATGTAGGGCAGTTCACGAGCTCTAAACAATGAAGATCAAAGAGGGGAGGAGAACATCACATAGCTACTGATCACGGACCCATGGTCCAAGGAAAACTACTAATGAGACATCCGAGGAGCATCCATGGTGGAGAGGAGACTCCCGGAGGTCAATCCTCCCTCCAGCAGGGTGCCGGGAAGAGGTCTTCTGGTGCTCCCGATCTCGGAAGCGCGGCGGCGGCGGAACAGAGGAGAATTTGCGAAATAGGGTTCTGTCTTCGGAGTTTCCCCGTGACGGAGAATAAATAGGAGAAGGGGGGCAGCCAGAGGTGGACCAGGGGCCCCAGGCGCCCCCCTGGCGCGGCCAGGGGTGGGGCCGCGCCGGGTGGCCGCCTGGGCCCCACTAGCTCCCCTCTGGCCCCTCCCGGGCTCTTCTAAAAGCTTCCTGTACGCTGATTTTTCTTGTATTTTTCCCGAAATTTTTCTGGCACTTTTATATGGGGGAAAACTGAAATAGAAAACAGCAGAAAACAGGAACTGGCACCGGGGTGCACTGAGTTAATAGGTTAGTCCAAATATGATCAAAAGTGTATGAAAGTGTATCTAGATCATAGCAATATCACACAAAACATGCATGGAGCAAGCAGAAATTATAGATACGTTTTGGACGTATCAGCGGCATCTGGTGGCGGCGTGTCCGCCGGATCCGGTGTTGGATATTGGTGGGCGGCGCGGGGTTGGGAAGCTACCCAGCGTGGTGGTTGCTCTGGCCGTGGTTCGCGGCGGCGTGGGTCGGCCCCGACTCCTGGCAGCTGTGGCCTTCCGACGGTGCAGCGGCTCGACGGGTCCGACTGCGGCGACGACTGGTATTTCCGGCGTCGGCTCGTTTGTAGGCGGCTCGTGGCGGTCTCCGATCTTTCCTCGAGCGGTTTTGCGCTGGTTCGCCGAGGGCTGGTCCGCTCCAAGTGGATGTCCACCGTTGAGGATGATTGTGTCGCCAAGGGGGCGTGGAATCGTCCTTGCTCTCGTCTGATGGCGGGGAGCCATTAGGGAGCTCGCCCTTTGCCCAGTCGGGGCAGTGGAGGTCACATCTGACCGTCCCAAGCGGGTCTTGATGCTGGGGGCCGACCAGGGGTGGGAAAGGAGGTGCATTTCCACTTGTCTCTTTGGGCGTCATGGCTGCAAGTCCGGGTTGGGGTGGCGTCGGGATCTTGGATTCTAGGGCGGCGGCCTTGGTGGTGGGAGCCGTGGAGCTTGTGGGCGGGGCTCGTGGCTCGGGTGTTGGCTGGTTGTCATGGTCGTGCGGGCGACGTGGTGGCCAGAGTACGGCAACCTGTGGTGGTGGTGGTACGGTAGGGGATGGCTCGGTGTACTCCGACTCGGAGGTGTGGATGATTTCCCGGGGTGAAAACTCTTTCTGGCTCTGCCAGGTCGACGGCGGCGGCGCCCTTGGGTGTCTTCTCCTTCTTGAAGGTGTCGTCGCGGTTCCTCTTCACCCTCCTTGTTGCTCCGGGGGAAACCCTTGTTGGGGTTCAGGGCAGAAAACACAAATTTTTCATAACCTACGAGACTCATACCCAAGACCTATGCTATGGCGATGTAAGTAACGGACAGAAATAGATCACATACCAGTATGTAGTCCGTTAAGCGGGAAACATTACCGCATGAACGTGGTTGATGTAGTCATACCGGCAATCCCCGATGCCGCGCGGATCCACGATGACTCCTGTAGCCACCCGATCCTTGTAGACCGATGACGGGATTACGTCCCCGTCGGAACGTTGCTGATGAAGACCTCGTGATACGGCCACGACGACGAAGTAGCACCACAAGTGTAGTGCCTCGCCGGATTATACACATACAGTATACCCGACGTCCCTCCGGGCTCCGAACCAGTAGAGCAGCGGAAAGAAGATGGATTCGGATCCCGATTCCAGCAGCACGACGGCGTGCGTATAGTGGAGAAATCCCCAACCAAGTGTAGACTCCAAACAAGGGGAGTTCACTCGAGGAAGGAGAAAGGAGGGAGAGAGAGATGAGAGAAACTTGTCTCAAATCAATTTGTATTGTGTGTATTAAAAGGGCACCTCTACCCCTCCTTATATAGGCCAAGGAGGGGTGCCACCCCCCTCCACTTCCGAGGTGGGACTAATCCCAAGGGAGGGGGTGGCGCACCTATAAGGGGGGTGGGTCCCCTCATGGTGCCATGGCCCATGGGGGAGGACCCCCTCTCCCCTAATGGGCCCTATGAGGCCCATATGCCTTTTAATTCATTTTTTATTATATTTAAATACATTTTAATATTTAATTCAGATAATTAAATAATAAAACATATATTAAACATTATTAAATATATTTTGAACCTTTCAAAATACCCGGAACAACTTCCGGCCTTCATCGGAACAATTCCGGTGTTCTGTCCAATTTCTCCGGTGATCCCGAATCAATCCTTACTGCGTCGAGTACCCTTAAGTGTAACACCCTACGGTCCGGGAAACAACATACATGATCGAGACAATTCTCATTGATCAATGACTAATCAATTGGACCTGGTTACAATCCTTGATAGCCCCTGTGCTTCCATCGAATGAACTTCAATCGTTGTTGGATCTGTTAACCGTGTGCCTGTTCCCTTTGTCCTGAGGTACTTTGCTTGTCCGAGGTTTGATCATCGGTATCCACTATACCTAGTTCGTCCTCGTTCTCAACAAACAAGTTTACTCGTTCCCGTGATATTACAACTCCGTGACCTAGTCACACGTTTGCAAACTTTATGATGCAATATCACCGAGTGGGCCCAGAGTACCTATCCGTCACAAGGATGGACAAATCCCGCTTTGATCTATTTGCATACTCATCAACCATCTATTTAGGAATACCCAAAGTGCACCGTTATGTCCAGCATATTTCAGTCAGGCGGTGGGATACAAATCAAAGTCTCCTCATAGATGACAATTACGTATGATCATTACGGTCAAAGGATCTGGTCACTACGTTATAGTTATCGCAATGTCGAACTATGTGACTTGATCACATCGCAACACTTCTGGTGGGTGTATGTCCATCATATCATTATCCAATGATACGACTCCATTGTCAACAGACGTCATTATCTCATGATCAGGAAACCTTGATCATCAATCGCCCAATGGACTAGTATACTAGGGTTGACTAGGGACCTGGTTGTTTGTATACCACACCTGTATTGATGTTTCCGCTTAATACAGTTATAGCATAGTATCAAACGTATTATGAACTAATGGAATATGCTCGATAAAACATACTCCCTCCATTCCTTGATGTAAGGTGTATAGTTTTTTTAAATAACTTTCATAATATAGGGTGTGAGGGAGTTTGTTTCCAATACTACCCCTCCACCATATTTTCTTCTTCTTTTAATTAGTTGTCAAACGTGAGCTGAAGAAAATGAAAGGAATGATCATGGGTTAACAACTTTAATCCCGCAGATTTATTGCCTTGTATTCATATGACTTGTTGCGCTGCATGCACTGGCTATGAATGGAAACCGTGAGAAATTGGCAAGTTTTTTTAAGGAGATTAATTAGGCTCAATAATTGATCTGGAATGAGTGATTTTCTCACCTTCTTTTTTTCCTCTCTACTCTCACGAATCCTTCTAGGGGATTTTTAGACCAACCACATCCAAATATGCTCTTCAAACCCTTGCGTTAATATTCGTGCGAGAAAACTATACACCTTACTTCAAGGAACAGAGGGAGTATTTTATTTGCCTCTAGGGCACATTCCCAACAACCCTAATCTTTGGACCGAGCGGTGGCGGCACTTTGTTGTCGTTTCCTTCTTGAAGGCATCGCTTTGGAGAACTCGGTTCGTCGTGCACGGCTTCATTCCTTCACGATGATGTGTCCTCGGTGGAGGGCCCCAGCGGCTTCAAGAGGCGCCCTTTCTTTCTACTTGGAGTGGTCTTGGGATGTGTTGTTCTTCTTCACACCCTTGTATCTTGCCTTGTTTGTGTGTGTTGTGCTATCGTGGGGTGTGTGTGTGGCGTGCGTTTGTATCGGTGTGCTCGATTGTATTGTGGTTGGTTGCTTTATAATATAAAGCAGGACGAAAGCCTTTTTCGGTCACAAAAGTATGTGTACATCAAGAAGAGATAGAGAAAGTAGCACCATCGTTAAGGTTCAAAAGAGAAAAATACATATCATTTATCATTTGTTATGATATCCAATGTGTATTATGATATGAACAAAATAATTATCATTTCTTTTTTAAATAAGCAGAAAATTCCATGCGTTAGTGATATGAAAACAGGGGAAACAACTTACATGGCTCCCAATCACGTATCTGAATGAATTTGTATTTGAATGAAGTTTTTAAATATGTAATTTTTATTCCCGCCGCAAATGGTCTCGTTAATTAAATTTATGGTCAAAGTTGAACCTTAGGAAGCGTGAGCGCACTACATTTTGGAATGGAAGGAGTATAACTCTGCTAACCTTACAACTAGCATAAATAAATGAATAAGTAAGTACAGTACATACTAAATTAGAGTGCAAAGAGTAAGTACAAAGTAAAATAGCGCAATTTGAAACATGGTGTCTGCCAGCTTTAAGAATTGAAACTAGCGTGATGGTTGAAGTATATGTACGAGACTGGTAACTGAAGCTTGAACAGAAGCTACCAACTTAGACAGGAAGAAAACAGAGCCCAACTCTAGCTAGGGGAGCAGATCTAGCTAGTTAGTGAGCCATGGCGGACCTTGTGGTTGGTATGGCCAGGTCGGTGGTGGATGGGGCGCTGAGCAAGACTCAGGCGGCCATGGAGGAGGATGTGAAGCTGAGGCAGAGCGCGGCGCGAAACCTTGTGTTCATCACCGGCGAGTTTCAGATGATGAAGTCCTTCCTAAATGTCGCTGACAGCGAGCGCCTAAAGAACCCAGTGGTGAAGACGTGGGTGTTGCAGATCCGAGATCTCGCCTACGACGTGGAAGACTGCATCGAGTTCGTCGTCCACCTGGACAAGAAGAGCAGCTGGTGGCTCCGCCTCATCAAGCCCGCGAGCTGGCTCCTCAGGCCCTGCGTGGGTCAGGAGCCGCTGCCGCTCGACGAGGCGGTCGAGGAGCTTGACCGGCTCAGGGCTAGAGTGGAGGACGTGAGCAGCAGGAACACGCGCTACAGCCTCATCAACAGTGACTCCAGCTATGGGTCCAAGCCAGCGGCGGCGGAGAAGCCTGCTTCCTCCCACGATGCCGTCACCGGTGCGATGGCACTCAAGGCGGTCTTCGAGGCGGAAACTTTTTTTTAAATAATACATTTATTTAAATAAATTATAGAAATATTGCACGTTTTTTATAATTTACAGAAATAATACACCATTGGTCACGGCCTGGCCGACTAGACCTGGTTGGTCACGGCCAGGTCAACTTGACCCAGTTGGTCACGGCCTGGCCAACTGGACCCAGTTGGCCACGGCCTGGCTGACTGGATCCCAGTCGGCCTACCAGGGTAGCTTTCGGCCAACCAGCCAGGCCTACAGGACACGATTTAAGTATTAAAGTAAAATAATATGTTTTTAATAACAAAATCAGTATTGGCACATGATTTAAAATTATTTCAAAATTAGTACATCATTTAAGTTTTGAAGTAAAGATACATTGCAATATTAAAATTAAGATACATTTAACTATTGCAATAAAGATACATTGCAGTACTAAAATGAACATACACTTAATTATGAAAATAAAGATACATTGCAGTACTAAAATGAAGATACACTTAATTATGAAAATAAAGATACATTGCAGTACTAAAATTAAGATACAACCGTTTGCGAAATTGAAGATACTACCACACAAATCTACTGAGTGCAACGTGGATATTTTTCTTTGCATGTTCACTGTTGCCTGGCCCTCTTCTTCCACATCGGCGTTGTCGATTTATGTGCAAAGAAAAATATCCACGCTGCACTCAGTAAATTTGTGTGGTGATATCTTTAATTTTGCAAGCGGTTGTATCTTAATTTTAGTACTATAATGTATATTTATATCAATAGTTAAATGTATCTTCATTTTAATACTGTAATGTATCTTTATATCAATAGTTAAATGTATCTTAATTTTAGTATTGCAATGTATCTTTACTTCAATACTTAAATGGTGTATGGATTTTGACATAATTTCAAATCATGTGCTAATACTAATTTTGTTATTAAAAAATGTATTGTATTTCTTTAATACTTAAATTGTGTCATGTAGGCTTGGTTGTGGCCGACTGGCCTCTATCGGCCTGGACGTGGCCAATTGCATGGCTAGTTGGCCGACAGCTACCCTAGTTGGCCCGTCTGGCTCCAGTCGGCCAGGCCGTGGCCAATTGGGATCCTATCGGCCAGGCCGTGGCCAACTGGATCCAGTCGGCCAGGCCGTGACCAACTGGGATCCTATCGGCCAGGCCGTGACCAACTGGGTCCAGTCGGCCAGGCCGTGACCAATGGTGTATTATTTTTATAAATTGTAGAAAACGTGCATTATTTCTATAATTTATTTAAATAAATGTATTATTAAAAAAAAGTTTCTCAAAAGAAACCATAAAGGGTGCCAATGGGGTCTCAGCCTCCTGCTCACCAAGGAAGGGTATGAACTCGGAGTGCTTTCTATCTGGGGCACTGGAGGCGGGGATATTGGGATGGCATCAATTGTCTGGCAGGCTTACATTAATAGAAGAACCTGCCAAAACTTCGCCTGCCGTGCCTGGGTGAAGCTGATGCATCCTTTCAATCCCCATGAGTTTGTCCGCTCTTTAACAGCTCAGTTCTACGCAAACTCCTCTAGCCAAGAGGAGCGTGCGGCGATGAAGGAGGCCATCCAAGGAGTAGACCCACTCGATGATTTCGAGCAGCTTCTCATGAAAAATAGGTACCTCGTTGTGTTGGAGGACCTGTCCACCATAGCAGACTGGGATGCTATCAGGAGGATCTTTCCAGACAGGAAGAATGGCAGCTGCATCATCTTGTCCACGCAGCAATCAGAGGTAGCAACCTTGTCCGTGGAACATCCATACCAAGTACAACATCTCAAGAAGCTATCGGCGGAGCACTCTGTTTACGCCTTGTTTACGAAGGTATGTAAGCCTAGCCAGAACCTCACCAGTTAGTTAAATCCTCAGCATATATAATTACTCCTTCCTCGCAGTTTGTGCTATTCTAGAGTCTCCTATTTACTACTCCCTCTATAAATTAATATAATATGTTTTAAATAATTAAACTAGTATTTAAAATATTTTCTCTTTTTTTTATATAAAGTTTAATTCACAAATCTCTTCAACCAAGGTAGATGTTGAATGATGGAACAAATTTCATAGTTTGCATAAATACATATAATCCCAATTTCTTATTAGTGCAGCTGCGCTCATTAGTCTTGCCGAGCGCATCCACTAGCGACAAAAAAATTGCTCCCCACGCATGCGGATAAGAGTACCCATTGCACGCGGATGAAAATAATATCTACGCCCGTGCTGACGTCACGCATTTAATTCGTTTTACTTTTTTTTCAAAATGTTATAACTTTTGAACCGAGAATTGAAACGAAGATCCGTTTTCACCATTAGGTTTCTCACGACGAGATCTTTAAAACTATATCACATATGAATACGTTTCGATGATTTTTTAAAAACAAGCAACTTTGATGCTAAATGAGGCAATTATAGTGCTAAACAGAAGAAACTTTTTGCTAGGATAGTTGCTTGGTTTTGTATGACAGTTGCTTGGTTTGTTAGGTCAGTTGCTTGATTTGTTAGTACAGTTGCTTTGTTTTGTTAGGACAGTTGCTTGGTTTTGTTATTGAAGTTGTTGTTTTTAAGATAGTTGCTTGGTTTGTTAGGACGGTTGTTTGGTTTGCTAAGATATTATGCATCGTGTGTTTTGATAATATAGTTGCATGGATTTGCCAGGACAGTTGTTTGGTTTTGTTAGGATAGTTGCTTAGTTTTGTTATGACAGTTGTTGATTTATTAAGACAATTGATTGGTTTGTTATGACAGTTGCTTGGTTAACTAGGACAGTTGCTTGTTTTACTAGGACAATTGCTTGGTTTGTTAGGTCAGTTGCTTAGTTTGTTAGCACAGTTGCTCTCTTTTGTTATGACAGTGGCTTGGTTTTGTTATTGAAGTTGTTTGTTTTTTGTTAAGATAGTTGCTTGGTTTGTTAGGTCAGTTGCTTGGTTTGCTAAGACATTATGCATTGTGTGTTTTGATAATATAGTTGCATGGATTTGCCAGGATAGTTGTTTGGTTTTGGTAGGATAGTTGTTTAGTTTTGTTAGGACAGGTTCTTGATTTATTAGGACAATCGATTGATTTTGTTATGAGAGTTGCTTGGTTTACCAGGACAGTTGCTTAGTTTTGTTAGATCGGTTGTTTTGGTTTTACACAAACCAAGATGATAGAAAGTCATATTAGACAAACAAGAAGGATTGCTTACTGATAGCACTAAAGTTGCCTTAATACCACACAGAGTTTCTCAAAAAAAAAAGTTCATAGAAACCTATCAATATGGGATCTAGTTTTGAAGAACTCGTCGCGTAAAACCCAACGGTGAAAACGAATCTGAATTCTAACACTCGAAACAAAAGTTATGGCTTTTTAAATTTTTTGAAACCACTCATAAATGCACGAGTTGCAGTGGATAGATACGTTATAACGTACGCTCCAAGGCGGGGGACAGAAAATTTTCTTTTCCAGCGATCCGACAACACGCGCAATGGTCCTTTTCATATTAGGAAGGGACGCTTAAGTAAACTAGGCTAGCCAGCGCATAAGCGCTCGTTGGTTCAATTGAGCAGACTTTACTTTTCTACCGGTATAACTGCTTATTAACTAACAAACCAAGCAACTGGTCTAGCAAAACCAAGTAACTGGCCTAGCAAATCTATGCAACTATATTATCAAATTACATAATGTACAATGCTCTAGCAAACCAAACAACTATCCTAACAAAACCAAACAACTATCATACCAAACCAAGTAATTGTCTGGAAAAAAATCAAACAACTTTCATAACAAAAAAAAGCACATGTCGTAACAAAATTAAGCAATTGTCCTAACAAAACAAAACAACTGTCCTAGTAAATCCATGCAACTATATTATCAAATCATACAATGCACAATGTCCTAGCAAACCGAAACAATTGTTTCAATAAAACCAAGAAACTATCGTAACAAAGCAAGCAACTGTCTTAACAAAAAATAAAACAACTTTCATAATAAAACTAAGTAATTGTCCTAACAAAACTAAGCAACTGCCCTAACAAACGAATCAACTGTCTTAACAAAATCAAGCAATTAACATAATAAAATCAAGCAACTTCATTACCATATTTGATGAAAAAAATGTCTCTCGTGTATCAATCCTCCTTGCTCTCCAAAGATTTTGTATGAATATGGTGAAAAAAAGATGCCATCAAATACGTTGGCATCACCAAAGGTACCTACGATGATGCTTAGTTACCTACATATATACAATAGAAAAAAATCCATCATTTTTAAGTGGTCTATGGTATACTTGCTTGATAAATTTATTAGTATATGTGGTGTAAAAAAGTTGCTTATGTTTATCAGTAGAGTTGCCTTATTTAGCATCAAGTTGCTTGTTTTTTAAAAATCATCCAAACATATTCATGCGGGATCTAGTATTGAAGATCTCGCCGCTAAAAACCTAACGGTAAAAACGGATCTTCGTTTCGATACTCAATTCAAAAGTTATAAATTTTTTTAATGAATCAAATTAAATGAGTGACGGCAGCACATCCATGAGCGTTGTACTCCACAATCGCATGCACCGGTGCGGTTCCTAGTGATGTCACTATCACCAGTGATGTTTCTTTGTCGGTTAGTGAATGCGCTCGCAACAACCAACGAGCGCAGCTGCGCTTCCAAGTCATTAGGATACTTAATTAATACTCTTTTTTTAAGTTATACTATCAATGTATTAATTACAGTGCATGCATGCATGACTACTAAATGACCAAAAACTAGTATTACATGCATTGGTGAGTGTTCTCGTGAACTTTGCATGTAGTAATTTAATGCACCTTAAAATCTAAACATGTGATCATCAATAGTAGAATTGAGATTTATAAAACGGAAAAACAAAATTTTTAAGATGAGCCCTATAAACCCGAAAGGTGAGAGTATATTATATTAGTTTACAAAGGAAGTACCTTCTTTCCAGTTTACAGGGTTTATCTTAAAAATAATAGTAATTTTTTGTTTTATAAATCTCATTTTATTATTCTACATCACATGTTTAGATTTTGACGTGCATTAAATCGTTGCATCCAAGGATTTAGGTAAAACTCACCAATGCATGTAAAAGTTGTTGATTATTTATTGATCACGCATGCATGCATTGCAATTAATGCATTGGTAAATAAAAACATCTATTAATTGAGTACTTTTGCAAAGTACAAAAAGCATTCCACCATTCACCATCTACCTTGGTTGATAAGATTTTTTAATTGAGCCCTATAAATCGAGTAAATAGCAAAAAAAACTACCACAATTGGGGCTAGGGTACTGGAAAATTATCACTTTTCAAACTTTTTCAAAAACCTACATAATCTTTGTAATACGTTTGCAAAAACCCCAAATGATTCACTAATCGATTGTTAACCATGTGTAAGACATCTGGGACCCACTCATCCGTTTTAATATTTTCATATAGATCCCTGCAATGGAAAAATAAATGCAATCAGATCCCTCCCTTCAACATAAAAAAATAGCCGTCGGCAAGCCGCCACTGGCCACAGGCACGTTGAGGGCGAGGGCGAGTGCTCCGGGTACGGTGGGCACGGCGGTCAGGGCAAGGGCGCGATAAAGCTCCAAGTACGACGGCGTGGGCGAGGAACTCCGGGGGTGGCTCTGGGCACGGTGGCCAAGGCGAGGGCGCGGTAGAGCTCTGGGCACGACAGCACGGACGAGGAGCTCCGGGCATGGCTGTCACTGCGGCGCGGGCGAGGGAGAGCCGAGGAGCTCCGGTCAGGCCTGCCACGGTAGCGCGGCCGCAAGTGAGCGGGAGGGGTGGCGCGGCTGTAGAGGAGCGGGAAGGGCGACGCGGCCGCGCGGGACGGAGTGAGCGGTCTACCGCGGTTCAGGGGAGCAGGAGCGGCCTTGCGGGCGAACATCGATCGCGGCCAGAGCGAGCGGTCTTGGCGCGGCGAGAGCGAGGGCTCCGGGCGCGGTGGCTCGGGGCGAAGGCGCGGGCAAGTGCGGGTGCGGCGACGCTGACGAGCGCGAGCGAGCAGCGCGTGGCGGCGTGGGGGAGGGAGGTAGCTGCCGCCGGCCAGCCACATCGAGTGGTCGCGGCTTCCGGCTCGCCGGCCTCCGCCATGACCTCTCATGCGCTGGGGGGACACCCTTTTTTCCCTTTTGCATGGGAGGGAGCTGATTGCATTTCTTTTTCTACCGCAGGGACTTATATGAGAATATTAAAACTGGCGAGTGGGTCCCAGTTGTCATAAAGAGGGTTAAAAATCGATTAGTGAATCACTTGGGTTTTTTGCAAGCGTACTACAAAGATTCCGTAGGTTTTTGAAAAAGTTTGAAAAGTGGTAGTTTTCTAGTACCCTTGCCCCAATTGTGGTAGTTTTTTGCTATTTACTCCTATAAACCGGAAGGGAGAGATTACATACTAAACTAAGAGCATCTCCAATATGTGATGTATAATAGCACCCAAAAAATGCTTTATGTAAATTATACATCACCAAAAACAAGGTTTTTACATCATTGGAAGTGTGCGACTCCAACAGGTGATATATTATACGGCATGAACTACCCAACATGTGATGTAAAATAACATTTGACATTTGAACATACCATTTGATACCATAAACATAAATATTCGAACTACATTCCAACATTCGAACTAGAATTTAAACTAGGCATTTAAACTACTACATCATACTGCTCATCGAAGTCATCAAAATCATACGATGACCACTCGAAGGAGGAGTAGGAGACCAAGTTGATCACCAAAGATGATTCGGTCTCGACCTCCTTCCCGACTCTCGCCATCGAGGGCGTGGACGGCTTAGACCCCTAGTCGGATTTCTTCTTCTCCATCTCCCGCTTCTAGAAAAACTTCTGCTCGTATTGCACATACTCGGGGTTCTCCCATGCAAACCTCGTCATCGCCTCCTCGTCGGTCTCTTGGAAGTTATCCGACTCCATCCGGCTCTCAAGGCGGGTCTTCGCCTTCTTTTTCATCGCTTGCGCGACAAACTCTGCTTCCTATAGAGAGAATACGTCATCAAAGCTGAGCTTCTCCGGTGGAACTCTGATCTTCCAGCTGGCAAGATCGTACGCCCAAGCCGCCCAGTCGATCATCTTGAAGGTTTCAAGCCAATAGCGCATGTTGTCGCATTGCAAATCAGCGGCGTACTGGCCCGACTCCGGCAGCCAAACGCCTTTGTAGCCGGACTTGGCCTTCGGCTTCAGCTTTGGTGCATGGCGACGATGATGGGGCACGACACAGCCGAGGTGGAGGTGTGGCGGGGGCGGCGGGGCACGACACAACAAGGGCGATGGTGAGGCAGGGGACAGCTCAAGGCCTGTTATAAATCGGTGTTGCTCTTCGGTTGAGTGCGATGACACATGTTGATCAGAAATGATTGTGTAGCAGAGCCCAAAATTGTGTAACACATAACGTGTGTAACAGATTAAAGACATGTTAGCATCACAATATACAATACATTATATGGCTATCTCTTTTTGCAATCTGTTTTTGTTTCTATTAGTGTATGGATTAATTTTACATTTCGTGAAGTGATCAGATTGTCATAAACTAACATAATCACTTATTTTAGGGATCTCGATATGATACAGATAAAGACATGAAGACCAATTATACACCCGCCGACAACAATGCAATCATTAAAATGAGAGCAGCCTGCAAGTGGAATGATGAGCATCATCTTGCTGGACGCGAGTCAGAAATGAGGGATCTTGATCTAAATATAGTTTTTGCACGACGCAAAACAAACCAAGTTATGCCCGTGTGGGGAATAGCTGGCGTTGGAAAGTCAGCTCTCGTCAAGAACGTGTTCTGCCACAGAATTATTAAGGGCAAACTGTTTCAGAAGTATGGTTGGGTGGATGTGTCACATCCTTTCAAATTATGGGACTTCTCTCGAACCTTACTTTCCAATCTCTATTCTGGAAATCTTCAAGCCAGTGAGACTGAAGATTTGTGTACAATGGGAAGTAGAAATCCCACTGCAGAGTGTCGTGAGATTATGCAAAACCAGAAATGTCTCATTGTTATTGATGGACTGCAGTCCAAGGAAGTGTGGGATCTCATAAAAACTGACTTAGTATCTGGATCTAATCGTCAAACTATTATCATTGTCGTTACAACTGAAAAACAAATTGCCAGCCATTGCTGCGGAGATAAGGAAGAACTCATGTTTAATGTCAAAGGTCTGGAAGTGGACACAGCCATTGAACTCTTCGAGAAGGTGCATTTTTCATAAGAAACTTCCTTCTCCGTCTATTATAGTTCATGCATGCATATTCGTACAAACTTGACTCCTCATGACCCGGTACTTTATTATGCTTGCATTGTTAGCAGGAAACCCTTTTTTCTGCCTCTACATGTTGTCAACTAGTACAATACATATGTTGCTTTGTTTTATTTATTTTACTCTAGAATTTTACTATAATCATTTATTTGTGATAATATTATATAATTGTAGGAGGTACTGCATCGCTTTTAAAAAGCTAAAAATGCCAGTTTTGTACTTTACTTGATATGTAACCGGCATCAGCCAAAGCAAGATTTTTTCTCTATATAAAAAATTATTTTAATACTAAATTTTGTGGCATGTTAGGTATCTATAATATCAAAGACCCTAAACCTTCTAATACTGATGACTCCTTGAATGCACTAGAAGGTGACGGAGCACAACTGACAGAAAAAGTAAATTATTTTAAGAATGTTCCACAATGTTGACATCCTAGATGCATAGCGTGCTTGAGAAATACAAACAATAAATACCATAAATGGTTGCTGAAACAAACGTGTTTGTTAACAGTGATCCCCAACTTTCTAAGATTTGTTCACGGCTATTTCAATGTGCTACCGTATGTGTTTGGAACATCGGGTCAGGTTAGCACTACAGTACATGGGTGCATACTTTATTTGATTTCTTGTTTCTCCAAAGAATTTTTTAGCTATGAAGTGTTTTTTCCCTCTAGTTTGGTTACAGTAGGGGTAAAAAATTATACTGTTCTCCTTTGGCTTTTTTTACTTCATGGCACTGTACATGGCATTCAGTCTTAAGATATATGATGCATTATTTATATCTAGCAAACAACACTCAACTGATGTGAATGTAGGATTGTTTGAATAACAGGTATCCAGGAAGGGTGAAGTCGCAGAGCGACGAGAACTTACTTCGATATGTGGTGGACTTCCCAAAGTAATACTGGAGATAGCTCACTCGTTCAATAAAAACACAAATCGATGGAAACAGCTGGCACTTGGTACCAATAATAAAATTATGCTAGAGCTAGAGAACAATGCGGAGTTTGTCAGTCTAAGGAGTCTATTTGATTGGATGTATTCGTGCTTCCGCGATTACCCGGATTCTCTCAAGCCATGTATCTTATACCTGCCAGTTTTCCCTCGAAACCACTTCATTCGGCGGAGGAGACTGATAAGGCGGTGGATTGCTGAGGGTTACTCCAGGGATAACCATGAAGAATCTGCAGAGATTACCGGAGAGAAGCAATTCCATGACCTCCTTGACCTGAGAATAATTCAACAGCCATCATATGTGTTGGGTTTGGGCAACACAAGGTGCCAAGTCAATGGCTTCTTTCGTGAGTACATAGTCTCACACCAACAGGAAGAGAACCTTGTGTTTGAACTTACAGGCAGTTGTGTCTTAACCACACAACGCACAGGTCGTCATCTTGTGATATCAGAAAGCTGGGACAGAGATAAAATTGTGTTCAAGAACATTGATTTCTCTCGGCTCCGGTCACTAACAGTGTTTGGAAGATGGGAATCCTTCTTCATTTCTGAAAGTATGAAGCTGCTTCGGGTACTTGATCTAGAAGATGCATCAAAAGTAGAGTATAGTGACCTCAAGAAGATGATGAAATTGCTACGTCGCCTCAAGTTTCTCTCACTGCGAGGATGTCATGAAATTTGTAAGCTGCCAATTTCAATAGGTGATCTGAGGCAGCTCCAGAGTCTAGATGTCCGGCACACCTCCATAGCCACCCTGCCAGTCAACATCACCAAGTTACAGAAGCTGCAGTACATCCGTGCGGGCACCACTGCCCCAGAAAAGAAAGCACCGACACCACATCATTTATTGTCCCGGATGTCCAATTACTGCAGTGGCCGTCAACTGGTTGGTATTGAGGTGCCTCCAGGGATCGGGAGTCTGACAGCATTGCACACGCTTGGTGTTGTCAATGTCAGTGCTTCGGGGACAAAGGCCGTCCTAGAAGAGTTCAAGAAGCTCACCCACTTGCACAAGCTGGGAGTGTCTGGCATCAACAAGAACAATAGCAACAAATTTTTCATTGCAATCAAAGATCTTGTCCGTCTAGAATCACTATCAGTGCAACTCGAGGACAACAATCAAGCTTGTTTGGATGATATACCATTACCACTGAAACTGAAGAGCCTGCGGAGCCTTAAACTGTATGGGCTTGGAGACCGGTTGCCGAACTGGAAAGCACAGCTCACCAAGCTCACAAAGTTGGATCTGGAAATAGCCAAATTAACAGAAGATCATGTCCCGCACTCAGGAGGCATGACACCAGAAGGAAGAAGGGAACCAACTAGAGGCGTCATCAAGTTCCTAAGCGAGCTGCCAGGGCTATGCATTCTACGTCTTCGTGTCCATCATCTTCAAGATAATCAGCTCGAAGTGTCTATCATTATAAATGACCTAGAGGAGGACTCTTTCAAGAATATGAAGATCTTCGAGATTGCTTGCAGCTCCAGCTCAAAAGTTACTTTTGGAGAGAAAACAATGAAGAAACTTGAGCAGCTGACAGTCGACTGCGGCAGTGGGTCATCGTTTTTTGGCCTGGAGCATCTACCCGGACTCAAGGAAGTTTTGGTCAAGGGTTCCAGTGACGAAACATTGGAGGCTGGTCTCATCACAGAACTTGAGAACCACCCAAAGCAGAAGAAACCTGTTGTGAGGAGGGAGCAACTAACATCTCCGTCTATAGTTCAAGGCCATCATTAATTTCGTTGTTGGTTTAATCTTGTTGCAGTTCATCTTAATTTCTGCCAGTATGTGTACAACAGTACTAGTTTCTGCCTCCAATTAAAGAGCATGTGAAAGCACTTATTAATTATTCCCACCCTTCTTCTATTTTGGAACATCAAGGAGGGGTGGAATGGTATTGTGGATCTTCGAATCCATTGATGCATTGTAAATTTGTGATCAAATTTAAAGTTAGAGACAATTAGCAGGGTGTTTTAATGAATATCAGGAACAGTAAAAGAGGACTTTCGAGTTTCGATGTGCTTCCCACACATGTGTTTAGCCACAACGATAATCCAAAAAAGCAAATCGACTGTTCGGACTGTGCTATTGTGGGCACTGTGACAGTAAACCGATACTTCAATAGATGAATATATGCCATACAATCCTCCCGGATCTGTAGGTGCGGTAAATCAAGCAGCACAGTATGCATCAAGCTGCATATGGTATAACAGAGCAACAAGGTCAGCCTCGTGGCTGGCATGTGGGGGCCGATGGGGAGATTCGGCAGGAACAGAGTAATGGAGGCAGCGAGGAGGGGGAGGAGGATGAGCACCTGGTTGACGGAGTCTCCCACCGCTATGGGTGTCCTCCATGGGTGGGCGAGGCTGCGGGCCCCGACCGCAGAATGCGCCGCCGGCGGCGAAGAAGCGGAGGAGCGCGGGGGAATCGGTAGTGCGGAGGTACCGTTTTAGCCTTTCTTTTTCTCGCTCTTTCTTCTTCCTTCCCCTGTTTTCGTGCTAGCTTTCTTTTTCTTAAAAATGTTTTTCTGGTAGCTTTGCCATTAACCTCGAACGCGGGGGGGGGGGGGGGGGGGGGGGGTGACATGATGTTTTTTCATGAAAAAATATTAGTGCTTGACGTTTTTCTAAACTAAAATTGTTATCTGAAAAGAAATTGTTATGTGATGTAAAAATTGTCATGTACAAATAATTAAAGTTATCATCCGCACTATATTAAAATTGCCAGCGAAAACATTCAAAATTGTCATGTCTTCGTGTCACACGTATGGCACTTGTCAGCGTACTTGTTCATTTGTCATTAATCTCTACTAGCAAACATACCCATGCCTTGTAACAAAAAAAACACCCTCATGTAACAAACGTTGATTGGCATGAATTTTTTAAAAAAATAGCCCTCTAAGTCGTCGCTCCATGCCATATCGTAGTGGCCACATGCCCACATCGTGATAGGCAGTGGTATAGATATAATTAGCTCGTGCCCTGGATAAACCCTGGGCCAAACACATGTCATAATATTGAATAGTGTCCATAATGCTACCGTTAAAGAGATCCGATGCCACGATCCAAGTTGTCGTCCCAACACCTAGGGTTTGACTACACCATTGGCGACAAGAAAACCAGTTTCCACACCGCCACCTTCCTTAGGGTTGGAGCGGGCATTGCCGGTGCGACGACATTGGGATGGAGAGGAGGAGTTACAAAGGGTAGGTTTTTTCTTCCTAAGCCGCGAGGGAGGCAATTCAATGGTAAGTGGACAATTTCAATACTCTCATGAGACCCCTTTGTCACCTCTGGAAGGATTTAAATACTCCCGATCTTGGTCTTCTGGGAGATTTGGAAGCATTTGAATGTCATTGTGTTCAACAAAGTTTTTTCATTGGTGGTGACATTTTTTAACAGTATCCTCAAGGAAGGAGAGGCTTGGCACCTGGTCGTGCTCTTGCATGGAGACTTACAATGCCTCTCTACAAAGTTGCATAGGTCGGGATGCAGTGAGCAGTCTATCGTTGCGTTGGGGCTTTGCGCCTAGCTTGTAAGATTTTTGGATTTTTTTACCATACGTTTCTATCAATATATGATACACATACTTATGCGTATTTAAAAAATAGTAAGAGAAGAAGATTGGATAAGATATCCACACTGCTCCCCTTTCTTCACGAAGCCCTCAGGAGCATCGCCAAGTTCCTTAGGCCTCATTTAGCAGAGCTGGATTGGGGAGGTTTGGGGAGGATGGTTTTCATGGGATTCATAATCCCCTTCCTATGAGAAACTTGTTTGGTAGAGGTGGATTAGCATGCTCACATAATATAGTGCAAACATCTATTAATGCAATCTTTACAATTGAAAAAAATATATGGATTTTTTTGGAGAAAATGTTTTTTAGAAAAAAGATCTACAAAAATGATTTTTTGTTGGGACTGACATGTGAGCCCCACGTGTCATAACAGACATCGTGACAGTCAGATGTAACGGGGTTGACTTTCATGTTAACTGATCCTGACGGATGGGTCCCACTATCAGTTTTAGTGTCAAAATGCGGTCAAGTTTATTTTTAGGGTTTTTTGCACCGTTATTACTGAATATTCATTCTTTTTGCAAATTCTTAAGGAATCGGTGATTTCTGGAACTTATCGACTGAATTGTGATGGTTTTCGGCAATTTAGTTGGTTCGACGAGTCCTCATGAAAGTCAATCCCTGACCATCAATGAGATAAAAATGGAGGTCAAAATCAGGAAAAGACACAAGAGTTAGGCTGGTGCCAATGGGGGCGGTAGCGCGGGCGCTACCGCCCCGCGCCGGGCGAGAGAGGGGAGAGAGGGGGGCGAGACGGCAGCGGCGGGCGACGGATCCACCGCCCGGCGGTAGCGGGCGCTACCGCCCGGCTGCCGCCCGCGCTGGGGGCGAGAGCGGGGCGAGAGGGGGCGGGAGTGGGGCGGCCGTGAGAGCTGATGTGGAGGAGAGAGAAGTGAGAGCTGACACTATAGCCCATGCACTGGCACCATGGGGTGAGAGTGGGGTAAAAGCTGACGTGGCGAGGCTATAGCCGGGCGGTGCACTGGCACCAGCCTTAGTGAACATATATTTTGTAACTGGTAAGTTGTGACTACAGAGAAAGCTGTTGGTTGCCGCCTGGCCCTGCTGTTGGTGCTGACTCATCTCGTGTCCACGTGAATTTATGGACAGTGGCACAAAATCTAGCCAAATTTTCAAATTCAACAGACATTCACGACATAGGTGTCCCTCCTCACAGGGGCTCAGCTGAAATTCAGATAACTTTCATGACATGTCTTCTTTTCATATCAAGTACACTCCTTTCCTTCTTGACACATTACTCAGTAATATTTTGCAAGTTACACATCAATGCATCAATCATCCAACCAAAAATTGCCTGTACCAGCTACACTAGCAGGCTCCTACCAAAAGCTCTGCTTCCCCTTACAATGGATGAATTCTTACAGCCGGTAAGGTTAAAGAAGAAACTCTCTATTGCTGTGCTACATTATGAAGGCGGAGGAGCACAATGTTCTCCTGCCGTTCATGTTACATTGTTACATGTTGAATCTCATGTGAGAACAAAACTGCAGGACAAAGAAACCGAGGAAGGAAAGGAGGGAGGCTAGAGGTTCCGCTGCGGCATGGCCCTTCCTTCCGGCACCCTCTTGTCGACGCGGCCCATCTTGCTGGGAGGCCACACCACGTGTGTCACCCTCCCCTGCACCAGACCAAGTGGCACCTGCAGCAGATGACACAAGAACAAGTATGTTCAGCAATGCCAAGACTGTATGGTTGATAGCGAATCGTCAAGAGGCAGTGGAAGACCGGTTTCAGGCATCTCCATATTCTACTTAACTTGGTCTCATATAACGGGATCAGGAAAAATACATCATGTGGATTATGTTCATATCTCCACTCGAGATTAGAAACCCATTACCCTAGCATACTGGTAGTTTCTCAACAAAAATTACTAAACATATCGTCACTCAAGAAATTCATTTTGCCATGCATGGTGCGCGAGGAAGTCATGAGTGTTAAAATATGGCCAGTGACCAGTGTTGCAACATGTTTATGGGTGAACTCTGTTACGAGGGGCATGACTTGTTCAAGTCCTGTGTAAAACATGCCGAGTAATTCAATAATAAGTAGATGGGACAGTTTTTAGCTTATAACAATATCTGAGTAAGGATATGAACCATGCTTATAGAACTGATGTGCACCATTTGCTGGTACCAAATACACAGATACGTTTTCTGCTCTATTTTCCGATCAAAATTTTGCAACTTAAGCCATCAATCATTTTTCAGCTTAAACATCACCGACAAATGCAAGTTGCTGGTACTTTTCAGGGCTGGTACTTTTCCCTAGCATGTATGCTGGTACTTTTCTAACGAAAATGTATTAAAAGACATACCAGTATTCTAGATTCGAACTAATTTTAAACTTCAGATTCCCTGCAGTACATCAGTGGTGACAGTAACCAATTGAACATGACACCATGGCAGTATAGAACAATAGCACCAAGACAAATGCAAGGTCCGACCCTGTTAAGCTCGATTAGACGCTGATGTAGTCGAGCTAATCAGCTAATGCAATACGTGTTCAATTTAGCACAGTCCAAACTGTGACTAGAACAAAGCGGGAGATAAAAACAGAGAATGCAAGGGCTCAAAAGAGCTAAGTTGGCAATGCAAGATATAAACATTCAGAGCACAGGAGTGGCATCATGATGGCTCTGCTTCATGTTTTAAACCTGAACTGTAATGGATGATGTTTGGGTTTCACAGAAATAAAATAGGTTGACGCTTAAGCCCCTTTCATCCAAAACCGAGAGGGATTCGACTAGTTCGTGTCAGGTGCTAAGTAGTTCCTAATTAATCGATAAGTAGAAGGCTCAGTTTTATAAATTGTAACAGATCCAGGCCAGGAGATGAGATATAGATACAGAGCTGATATGCACTCCAGTTGGTGTCAAACTATTAATTACACAAATATGTCTTTCTTTGCTCTATTTTACAAACAATTTTTTGCAACCCAAGATAACAATCATTTTCTGACACGTTAAAAGACGCCTCTCTCGCAATGCCTTAAAAAGCATGAACGAGGATGGCATCAGTCACCAATATATGGAGTAGTTCAGAGCACGGTGATACTAGATTGCAGTTTTCAGTTTTGTATTGCAAGATAAAGATCCAAGGGAGCAGTAGAATGTCTTACAGGGCCGTAGGCTCTCGAGTCTCGGCTGACGCTGCCATTGTCCCCTTCAACCCAGCAGTGGCCCGCCGGTATCTTCCGGACCTCCTCCGTCTCCGGGAGGCTGATCCAGTCACCGGGCAGCCCAATCACCCTCTTGATCGCCTTCTCCCTGTGGTCCACTGGCGACCTACACACATACATCAGCACCAAGAAGAATCAAGATCCAGTATCTGTCTGCACAACCCCCGCATCGGAAGCTTCAGGATTCAGGAAACGCCCCGGCCGGCGACTCGGCGGCGACAGGCAAGCGGGCTTACACGAAGATGACGACCTCGCCGCGGGAGTAGTCGTATCGCCCGGGGCTCCGCTTCACCAGCGCGTATTCGCGTTCACCTAGCCCTGCCGGCGTGCGTACGGCGGTCAGAAATCTGCAAAGTGAATATCCGGTGGGTTGTGTCTGTGTCCGGGGAGGGGGCTAGGCTTACCTGTGCTGCCCTCGAAGGTGGGCTGCATGGAGGCGCCTTGTACGGCGGCGAAGGAGAAGTAGCGGTCGGAGACGGTGATGCCGATGAGGGAGCCGGTGAAGCAGGGCTTCACGAACGGCCTGAGCGCCGCCCACGCCATGACCGGGACTCGGCGCGTCGGTGGTGCCCCTGCCCGACGGCTGCCACGCGAGGAGGAGGCGGCGGCGGCGGCGGCGGGGTCAGTGTCGGAGCGGCGAAGACCGAGGAGTACGGAGGAGTTGTATTCCGCTGCAAGGAAAAAAAAAAACCTCCTTTGTTTCCTGTCGTTTTCTATTCTTTTTTCCTTTTCTTCCTTTCTTTACTGAGTTTTTTACAGCTGTTTCGTGTAGAACAATTTTATTTTAAAGGGACAGCCTTTATTATAATTCATAACTTATATTACTATTGTCTAATAATGTGTTCTTAGATTGAGATCCTTGTACAATCTAATGATCATTGCAGCCGCCAAACAAATCGTTCACGCGGCGATGTCGTAGCTACATATCGAAGCCTTTGCTAATGACAGTCAAGAAGTGTTTGTGCACATGCTTTTTAGGACATATACAATGGTTGATAAGACAGTTTTATCTTAGCTACGCCACATAGTTTAGATATAGCAAAAAAAGATGATGTACAATAAATTATATCTTAGCTTATTTTTAATAACTAGACATTCCTAGATTTATGGTGAGGGTGTTGTTGCTAAGAGATGATCTCTTAAATAAGAGAAGACAAGTTTTTTCTTAAGACATCTCTTTCCTCCACCTCAACATTTATCCTATGTGGCATTTCTAAGATAGCATCATTGTACATGCCCTTAAATACAACCGTTCCGGAGCCATAGTCGTTACCGTTGAAACCTTGAATATATCAAGAGAACCTGGGAGCAAAACCCGTCGTCGCGTGAACGCGACAAGAAACCCTAGTCGCGTCGCCCTCCAACGAGTTAATAAGAATCTATGTTGGAGTTTCATCAAATTTGTCCCGGCGGACAAACTCGAGGAGGATTAGAGCCCGTAAGAGTGGCTCAAATATGAAGCGTCCATTCGCCATGAGTGTTGCCTCTGCAAGGACTAAAACATCAATCTATCTACTAGTTGGAGTGGTCCACCAGGATTCCCCTTTCCATCACCGATTGTCAAAGTGATGGAAATAGGAGGCGAGTCCACAGGCTTGCCGGTGGAAATCGAGTGAAGGATTGTTTTGTCATGGTGATGTCTGAAGTACACACATCATCGCGTAGTAGTTTTCATGGAAGTATCCGTAGCAGGTATCGTTTTCAACGAGGATTAGAGAAGAGTATCAATAATGGCATTTCGGTCGCACGCAAAGCATCACAAGTCCTACATGAACTAACTATTTGAACACCTGCAAATGTTAATATTGTTTCAAAATGTACGGGCGTTTGTTCTGATACGATGAAAAGATTAGGTGCAAAGAGAATTTGGATCATGATGACTATAATAGTGCCAGTGTTGCATAGTACCAGTTATCTTGTATTATGATATTAGTTCATAATTTGTAGTTCAGTAGGCGATTCACCTTTGATTAGTAAAACTCCTCTTCACAGAATTCATTCTTCAATGTCATGTTATTTTAGTGTTCCCATGGCGTGGTCGTTTCCAGATTGAGGATATAGACCAGACTTTAGGTGTCATGATTCTTCATCATCCTCGTGTCAGTTGTGTTTGAATATTCACTAAATTTGCACCTTATGGAATCCACCCTTAAAAATCCCATGGGTGGAGTAAATGATGTGATTATTACAACAAATAACAACTATGTTCCCGTATAATTTATCATTTGGAAATTGAATCTAATTTGACAACGCTAGTAGGAATATTTAGTCTTGTGCTCTCTTGTCATTCACCTTGGTCCCCGAGAGAAAAACCACGGCGAGACAATGCAACATAGCCAGGTCATAAATAAGTTGAACTATCTCGGCACGCCCACATCCTCGACGGTTCAATTTCATGAGATTCATTCATCCCGGCGATGCCCCCTAAGGATCCCGCCGATTTTGCGTCAGAGGATGCTGAATTACCACTCCCCGACTTATGGTGTTTTGTCTCATCCTTCACCATCATAGGCTCGACAACATCATCATCCATAGTTATGTCCTTCTCATTAGCATGGATGCTATCAAAGATCGTTTGAACCAAATCTATCCGACCTTTTTCCTCTCCCTTCTTCTCAAGGTATTCCAGAATTAGTCTTTTCCTCAGTGATATGTCCGCCTCTTACATGATAATCTCATTGTTACCCTTGAGAGGGTTGTACACATCATCAGTTAAATCAACATTACTTTTCTCAGATCAGTCCACATAGTCTCCTCTTCCTTCTTGCCCTGTTCCCTAGCCACCTACGTACACATCCTCTTCTAGCTCCTCCCCTAATACAAACCTTCCCTACCATGTATCTCGGTCATCCTTGAGCCAATTACCCCGGGTCAATTGGTTTTCCTAGTATTCGCTTGTACCGCATTCCAGATGAGAGTGCCTCAGTAACCCATAGTGAGAGCAGCATCTCGGATTTTTTCACATGCTACACGATTTTTTTGTCTCTTACCAACCCTGGTTATAGTCACCGCTTTTTAGTGGTTCATCGACCTTCATCTTTACCCTTAATCCCAGAAAATTCTCAACTCATTTTAGTTTTGTCTCCACTTCAATCATCTCTCCTAATCTGGATGCAAGGTTTTCGGGCATGGACTTGGACCTGTACTCCGGAGGCACATTATGAATCCAATTATAGATGATGATTTTGTTTAGCATGATTGTCTTCAGCGGAGCTAGACTATCATATTCTTCTATGATCACCACAAAGCCTTTGAAGTACCATGGACCCCCCCCCCCCCAATTCATCATGTTCCTCCAACCACATCTTCCGGAGCATCTCATCTAGGTCCTCTTTCGTTCTACTCACCTCACCACTGTCCTTGCTACCGACGCTCGACGATCCATCCGCCACCATCTAGTTCCATCGCCTTAAACTCTAGCCGAAGTGCTCAGAACTTCTCAATCCGCCAAGGCTAGGAAGACGGATAAATCGTCCCCTAAATCAACTTGAGTGGATCACAGGGAAGAGATCGAGTCGCATACAAGCCGTAGAAGAGTACTCAGACCGGGAGATCGGCAGAGGAAAGGAAACCCTGATCGCAGGAGACGTATAACGACGAGTATCACTTAACTAATATCATTCTTCCTCCGATCCGATGTATAGGTTATGCATGTGTACCTAGGTCGTTAATTTATCCAGCGTAATATAAGATATGCATTATAAAAAAGGGTTTGTCTAGATGTGACCTAAGATAGAGCACATCTAAGTTCTATATTATCGATTTTACATGATGATTTGTTTATATTTTTTTAATGTTTTTTCTTTTTCTTTCTAGTTTGATTGAATCTAGATGTGCTCTATCTTAAGGCACATCTAGATGTGCCCTAGCAAATATGTATAAAAAATGAATTGAAAATTTAGATATTTTTATTTTATAATGGTATATTTTCTTATGTTATAGTACAACTCACATTAAATTAATCAAATTGACGATCTAGAAACACCTATACACCCGGACCCAGGGGAGTACCAAATGTCAAAACACAATTAATATTTTATCCAACATATCACCGTACAATCAATATTTTATGCAATATCGGTGTACAATAAATATTTGATTTAATATAAATGTGCATTCGATTATTGGGCGTGGCAACCGGTAAGAGAGAGAGAGAGGCAGGGAAAGGGTGACAGGTAGGAAGAATTGATTCGATTCTGCGTGATGTAATACAACTGACTTACATGCGGGGCCACGAGAGAGAGGTGGTGCGTCCGTTGTCCCGAACCGCCTGCGCCGGGCCCGCGCCGTCAGCCTCCCACGCACGCACCACGCAGTTGGCTTCCTTCCCCACCCCGTCTCTCCTCTCCCTCTTGTACCCGGCCAAAGAGAGAGAGAGAGAAGAGATGGTGGTTTGATTTGATCTCATCCATCCTCTCTCCTCCACCACCGCCGCACGCCTCCCCCACCCCCACCCCCCTATCGCCGACGACGACCGGAGCGCGCCGGAAACCCTCTCTTCCTCCTCGGTAAGCCCCCGGATCGACCCCGCCCTCCCGTTCACCTGTTCCGCGCCGCGGATCGATCCGATCCAGGTCTCCGCCTTAGTTCCTCTTAGCACGATTGCGACGGAGATTCTCTCTGTTTGCTGTACCATCTTCTTCTTCCCGGTGCCTCCGTAGAGACGCGGCCGCGGTCCTTCCTTGTGTGTTACTAGTAGATTTGGATGGGTGGTTTCATGGATGGATGGATGGATGTTGCCGAGGTCCTTGGTTACTAAGTAGTAGTACTAATGGCGGTTGGTTGACCGATGTCCTCGCCTGGTGCTAGATTAAACCGTCGCGGTTAGTGGGTGCCATAAATATACACGGATCAGTGGATGGATTTTAGTCTTGGTCTCTTGCTTTGTTGTGGGGGGAAGGACGGCCTGGTTGATTAGGCCGTACTAGTTGTTCCTGTATGCTAATACCACCGATTCTTTAGTCGTGTGATGTTCAAATCGATTATCCTTCAATCTGATATACTGCCTGAATTGCTAGTATTTCTTTTCATGTGTACCGCTCCCCTGTTCGATTCTGAGTGGGTTTCTGTCTGGTCTTTTGCTCTGTTGTGGACGGGCCTGATAGACTGCACCCGCTGTTTGACAATGCGACTGATTGATATATCTTATATGATGGTGTCGATTATCTGCAAGTCTGATATGATGATGTTGATCTTTTGAAATTGGCCAGGTTCTGTGGACATGTCTGACGGTGAGAAAGACGTGCCGGTGGAGGGAGGCGCGTCCCGGGGAGCGGACTGGGAGGTGGTGACGCTCACGGCATCCGCCTACGAGGCTGCATCGGGTGGAACAGAAGGAGCGGCGGAGGGCAGGGGGCTCGGCGACGGCAAGGACGGCCGGGGCTCGTCCAACACGCTGCTCATGTCCGACCACTTTGTGTTCCCACCGAGCGAGCACGAGAACCTGCCAATAGAGACCGCCCTCCTTGAGCCTGCCGAAAAGGACTTCCAGCAAGAGAGCACCAGTGTGGAGGGTGCTGGTTTCAAGAACGTGGGTGGAGGCTACGATGATGGGTCTGAAACGGTCCGGTACTATGACGAGGGGAAGAGCCTGTCCGTTCACGAGGCTGAGATGATGGGTGATGTGGCTGAGCACGGTTCGTCGTTCCATGCCGGAGATGGCGGGCGTGGTTTTGTTGTCCATGATGATGATGGTGACAGTTCCCAGGACAAGTCTGATGCGCCTCTGGACAGCAGCAGCAAGGGCCGCGGCTCTGGTGCCCCCTGCCAGTGCTGGCTGAAGAAGCACATGTCATGCCTGTATGACCAAGCTAAGGAGACAAACACCCTCTGGGGCGCGGTGGTTGTCGCTGCCCTGGTTGGCCTTGTAATCTTGTGGCGCAAAGACAAGTTGCACATGAGCTGCCTTAAATGGCGCTCTCGCTCAGCAGTGAGGTATGTTATGTAAACATTGACCTGCCTTAAGTCGATATCCTGTTGCATGTTTTTGAAAGAATATGCAGCCTAGCTCTTTCCATATACGTATTTAGCAGTGTAAATACAGTTGTCAAGTATGTCCACTAATGTGCATGTTAGTTGCTTACTCTGTGCACACCATCATCTGTACTCTCTCCTCGGCATGTGCTCAGATTGGCCTAGGATTTTCTTTGACATGTAGCATAGTGCTGCTTCAACCAGTACTGGCAAAATTGAATTTGTGCAGTAAGCCTCTCTTTCTGTTTTTCCTTGCTCCATTATGGTCCTGAAGGTTGATTTAACTCCCTGATACATCTCCTGAGAAGTTTAATCCCTTATCATGGTCCTGCACCTTCCCCAAAGTTAGAACATAACATGCACTTGCTTCCTGACATTAAGTATGTGCAATTGTGCATCGATCTCTTTTTTTTTTTAAGTTCGTGGGGGTATGGTTTCTGTTGAACGTTTTTTTAGAGACGTAGTGGGGCATGGTTAAAATGAGCTGTAGAAGAACTGTTTGGATACATCATTACTTATGAAATTGTGGTACTACCTCCGATCCATATTAATGGACTCAACTTTGTCTAGATTCGTATGTATCTAGTTAAGTATTTAGACTAGATGCATGTGTATCTAGACAAACTTAAGTCCATTAATATGGATCGGAGGGAGTATATCACTTTTGGTTTCGATAGGAAGTACTGTATTAAATTCTTTTCATTTTGCTTCACTTGGCATGAATTTAGTATGGATGATGAGGTAATTTTTGTTGCTATATGTACTCGTGTTCATTATTATTGAATAGAAACCAGCAAAGCTCCATTTAGATGCAAAGTTGGATTTGATTCGGATTTCACTTCGGTTTAGTATGAATTACTAATGATTATTAAATAGTCACCCCAATCACTGATTCTGCTGAGCTTGGAACGAACTTGGTATGAATAATGAGCCAGTTTTCTTTTGTTGTTGCCATTTGAAGTTAGTATGGATACTGAAATTGTTATTATCAAATGTTAATACAGTTTACATGTTATATAAAAGTGGTTATGCTTACCAATATTTTATCATCTGAGTGGTTAGTCTGTATAAAAGTAGTGGATGCTATTTCAGCACTGTAGATATTAGTTTGTTTACGCCGGCAATGTGCCAGGTTTCTTTCTGTCCAATATTATGATACCCAGTTGTCATCTGTATGTGATCCAACATGTTTGCTGTCATGTTCATGTTAGCAATATACTCCTACTACTTTGTGGTATCATTTATGAAACTTATAGGCAGTCACTAGATTGGCTCTTCTTGTCATCAACATTTTTAACATTACATCATTCATTAACATACGAGACATTTTAACATCTCATCATTTAATTTGTTTCAAGTCGTCTATCTGGCAAACAAGCAGTTCACCTAGGTCCTTAACCCGTAACAGTGTCCTAACTGGTCAGACTACTTGCTTTAGTGAATTACTATCGAATACTCCCTTCATTACTGTTGTTGTCACTAACTGTCGTTGAAATGGATGTATAATAAAAAAAAAAACATGACAGGTACCTTGTTTCTTATGTTTCTATTATAGCGCACACTGATTATTTTGTCTTAACGACAAAAATGTATTAGAGATGATAATTCATGATGTCTGTTGCCATCTGCCAATCATGATGTCTGTTGCCATCTGCCAATCATTATGTTTTTGTTGCTAACTGAGGCTCTTTTCTGTTGTCAGTTGATGATCCCCGGGATTGGTGGGTTTGTTCGTGGTCTTCTTCGTCGATACAACAGCCTCTGATGAGTCTTCACAGATCACCCTGGAGTCATGATACCAAGAAAGATGGACGTGCCAATATTTGTGACAATGACGAAAGGGATCTCTCTTAGTGTAATAATATCAAGTTTGACAGGGGATTTGCTTGTGACTAGGCTTCTGAGATGTCAAAGTTTCTTCTTGTTCTTGTCTGCATATCGTCGTACCTTTGCACTGTTTAATACGAACGGCGCGCCCTTTGAAGATTCTACTACATTTTGACAAATGGTTGTTGGAATGTGCATACCTTAATGCTGTGATATCCATGATGACCCTTGTTCTTGCGTTTGAGACATGAAACATGGGTTGCTTTTGCTTTGGTTTTGACCGTTGAGAATCTATATGTTAACAGAAATAATTTGTTAAGCACTTGTTCACTTGCTGACATGCATTTCAGACACTCCCAACTTCTCGTTCACTTGTTGACGTTCATTTCAGACACTGCCAACTTCTCGTTTTTTTCTGCACCAATAAGCTTGTAATAACAGATGGCAGTAGCTTAAATTGACTCTTCTAAGCGAAAATCACCAAAGTTTCAAAGAAAATCGTTTAAGGGAGGATGAATGAATGGTGGAATAAACAAACTACAAATAACATGTATACTTATGTGGTAAACTGTGTCTAAATCAATATATTTTCACTGAACATTCAAAATAAAGTCACTTAAGTAGGATGAAATGAATTAGAGCAGATCCAACAGCATACAAACAGCCATATATAACAGAAAAAAATATATGCTTATACTTACTATTCCAACAAACTTCTACAAGAGAAAGGCCAGCAGGCAAAATTCGCAACTTTACAAAACCAATAACAAAACCCTGTCAATAAACACATGTTATGCTCAGAGAGCCTGCACAAGCTACTGGATGTGCTATACTGATTGCACCTAAGCTTCCCAGGTACTAGTAGCTCTTCTAGTGGCGAAATAACAAAGAAGACTGTCTCATGCGCCTATGCTGCCGAGCCAGAAGAATAGGGGGAATTGCACGATGGCCATGAAGAGCAGGAAGTAGTGCTGCCGCGTCGAGTGCCTCTCGCTGCCCCGCATTTCCGTGAAGATCACCCGCTTCATCGTCCTCACCAGGAAGATCCCCATGCACAGGCTCATCCACGGCATCATCACGTAGTATGAGTACGCCCATAGGAGCCGAGCGACGATGGCGAGGGAGAGCCCCGCGAACAGGTACCCGCTGTAGGCTACCAGGTCGAGCAGCGGCACCTCACCCCCGCCCATCGAGTAGAGGAGCCCCTTCAGGAACACGATCTGTAGGCCCCATCCGATCAGCCCTCTTGTGAACTGGAGGTTTATGGCTTCTGGGGTGAACCTGCATATGAATTCAAGTGCATTAGGAATGCCGGGTTTGAGGTTGCTCTTGTTTTTCGGCCGAAGAAAGTAAATATAGAAAGGTAGAAATCTCACTTTCCCATGAAGCCTAATGTGAAGCCTGCGAGAATAATGAAACTACCAAATGCCATGAAAGGGATGTACAGATCTGGAGCATTTATGTCGTACATCGGAGGCTTGTACGACAATCGGCCGCCCACAGGCTCACTTATTCGAGTCCAGTGCCCCTGAAAAGGCATTGCAAATACCTCATCAATTTCGGTACACCGGATAGATACATATCCAGTGTGGATGGATAAGACAACATACCCTGTGAAGGAATGGAAACAATATGACTTTCAACTTATTCCTGACATACTGATCATTCACATGGAAGTAGTACTGTGGGTTGGAGAAGTATCTACTGATCTGCAAGAGTACATCCAATAATTTAGAGACATTACATGCAGGATTGAAACACCTGGGATCCAGGTTCTTAAGAGGATCCTTACATTGCTTTGCATGAATTCTGAACTGGAGCCAAGGAACTTCTCCCCATATACTCCTAACCCAGTTTTAATCAGACCCGAACTTGCACCGTACAATGGATTGTCATACGGGCCAGCCTGAGGATTTGGTGGGGGCATCTGCATCCCAGGAGGATGAGGATTTCTGTAGTTATCATACATGGCTGCAAAAAAGAAGCACAGTTACAATAATTTATATGGTAACTGGTAATTAGATATTAACGTGCACGGTGGTGGTCACAGAAAATTAACAGAAACAGACTCTTGAACACAGCATTCGCATGCAGAAGGTACAAAATATCAGGTACACACGACAGGGGGAAACAGAGATTATCTTGGTACTGCTAGGGTAGTAGGTTCATTTGCTTAAGCGCTAGGCATACCGTTCAAGTGATTCCTCGACCAATTTTAAACAGCATGTCACAAAATAGCTCAGTTTGGCATCTTAATCATTCTACTATGTGGTGTAAACAAGAAAGATTCTAAAGACCAGAGAAAAACAGGAAAGATTATATAGACACAAGATAAATTTCACAGTTCTGGTATATTTGCCATACTGCTATATTATGATCCAAATTTCTCCCATCATAAATGTGAATACCTGCATAGCTCTAAACATGAACCCTTGATTCGCTTGTTTCATGATGGTATAAAGACGTATCATCCTCAATGGCAAGAAGAAAATTCCACTAGTATAATGACAACACGTATCAGGAGTAGCGAAGCAAGCTACTGACAGAGGACTAGCTAATATTTTACGCTTTTTGATGTAGATGACTAGAGATGCAGAAATAGCAAACAGTTAATCTGCTAAAATTTATAGGATATGCAAACTCAGAAACATCATTCTTAGATGTCATTTTGAGTAATAATGCTAGCATGTTTTTTATTGCCTCTCTTGCTACATAGACAATTTTGTTTAACTCGATTTTGTATACTATCATTGTTTAGACTTGCGTTAGGCTGGTCGGAAGAAATGCAAAGCACCATCAATAACTCTCATCAAACAAACAACATGCGGGTATGGACAAAATATAGTATCCTCCAGTCGACTTCCCAAGGGAAATTGCATCCAACAAGCTTCCCGAGTTTTGATCAGTACACCAACCCATCTTTTATTGGCAAGAATAAGCAGCAAAATATCATATGCCAAGAAGAGGCATACAATCAACTGGGAGAAAAAAAAAGGAAAAACACCCCATGAAGATCCGGCCAGTCTAATGCATGTCTAAGTATCAAATTCTGCATGCACCATCAGTAACTATCACGACAGGGGACGAGTATGTGCAAAGATATTATCCTCCAGTCGATTTCCTAAGGACAACTGTATCGAACAAGCTTCCCGAGTTTTGATCAATACACTATCCCGCCTTTTACCAGCAAGAATAAGCACCAATATTTCATACTCCAAGATCATCCATACAATCAACTGGGTTAAAGAAAATAAAATCCCATGAAGATTGCAGGCTGTTACGGAACAAGACCATTTCAATCGAGAGTTGGACCCACCGGGGCGCATAACAAAATCATGACTACCTGGCTGAATTTCCCAGGGAAACTGACTGTTAAGCAGTAGTACTCTACTTGTGTGGTAAATTTTATGGATTATGTAATCTATACTCTGCATCTACCAAAGGGAAAGGAAATCGGCTAGAACAGAACAGGGGTTGATGCCATACAATCCAAAGGCATCTAACTAAGAATAAGGCGAAAAATTGGTGCTTCCGCGGCAAATTCGATCGAACCTAACAACACACTAACAATACTTGTTCACCTGACCAGATTTGGAACAAAGAATCGTCGAGAATGAAAAAAATACCCAATCCAATCCAATCGCTGGCTCGTTCTGCAACAAAGCCGATCGACGAGGTACCACCGGACGGGCGAAATCGCAGGCTAGGAAGGTCGTATATAAGATCTATCAAACCCGCCGATAACCGGACGGACACGGGAGGATGCTTTCGGATCCGATTCGCTCACGGCAAGAAGAGAAGGGGAAACGGGAATACGAGGACAGCGAGACTCACTGGAACGACGGCGGCGGCGGAGGAGGCGTCGGCGGTGGCGACCTTGGCGCTTGGGCTGGCGGCGGAGGAGGAGATGCTCTGGGGCGGCTGCCGGCGAGAGAGAGGGAAGAGAAGAGGCGATGTGGACGGACGGAGGAGGAAGGAGCGGTGGGAAACGAGAAGGAAGGGGGGAGGGGAAGGGGACACGCGGTCGGCGTCGGTTACCTCGGAGCCAAGGAACTCACTCTACTTTACTTTGCTCTGTCCAAACACCATCACGCGTTTCAGTTTAGTTTGAATTTGAATTGATTTGAAAAAAGTCTGGCTCTCTCAACTTACTTGGAGTTGGATTGTTCGAGTCTGTCTCCATTTTTTCTAGGAAAATTATTTAATTCCATCGGCTGATCTCTCTCTCATCAACCGCCTCTCCAATTGACACGTGCTTTTTGCGGGATCCGTCGACTGCATTCCTTTCAATTTTATCTGAAAATTCACATGCATGTGTTCGCATCTTTCTCTCTTTCGTTCTATCCCTCCTCTTCCTCCTTTCTATCCCTTCTTTTCCGTTGAGAGTCTTTCAGGCGCGCACGACTCTCATCTCCTTCCTTTTCGACAACGCTGTCGTTTGGAGAGGGGGTGAGACGAGGGAGGGATGTGGCTCTTCTGTAGATAGTTTTCGGTGCAGCTTGTGGTTTTGGTCTCGCATTATGCCGTCTGGGGAGTTTGAGGTCTATGCGTGCGAGCTGCATCCAGATCTTGATAGTGTCGTTCCTCTTGGTAGTGGTGCTCCATTGGTGCGAGCCAGATGTGGTGAGAGGAGCGTGTTCCGTCACTCCCTTCAATAAGCTTGATGGATCCCTGGTTGTGCTGCTCGATTTTTTCCTCCCGTGGATCTTTTTCTTGTTGCCCTGGTGAAGGAAGGGGAGATACGTGAGGAACTACATCGAGTTGCTGACGAATTAGTGTCCTTTGTCCATTTTGTCTCCGGATTTGGAGGAAGACTCCATATATGTTGTTGGAGAAGGATGAAGGGGATCCAGAGCTCACGTGTCGGCGCATTTGGAATAGCTATAATGCCCACACAAGCTGGCTGATTCCTCTAACGATCTGGCGTATTTTCTTGCGAAATGGCGGACAAATTTCATTCCTCCCATCCTTGAAGCCATAAGGGGAGGCATTGTTGCTTCAACAAGGATTCCGCGAAGCGATCTGCATAGGTCACGCCATTCCAAGTGGTTCGTCCATGACACTAGCGTTGATTCTGTTCTTTGAGGAGCAACGGGGACCCGATTCCTCAGCAGCGAGGTTGTCATCTTCTTGTAAGAAACCCGACCCGATTGCCTCCTGGATCCTGGCGCTTTCGATGTGTGGGTGGTGCAGACACATACTGGATCTTGCTTCTTGATGCTGATGTATGTATGTATGTATGTATGTATGTATGTATGTATGTATGTATGTATGTATGTATGTGTATGCAGGTGGCCGAAGGACCACCAGATTAAGGGGATCAATAGGGTGATTGGGATGCCCGGCAACTGGATCAGCCTCCGGGAGACGGAGGAGATCCGGGAGATACCGGCGGGCCACTGCTGGGTTGAAGGGGACAACCGCATCGTCAGCTGGGACTCGAGAGCCTTCGGCCGTGTACGCAGTCATTCTTCTCTCCCTTGGAATTTTCACATATTTTGTAGTATCATCTTGCTAGAAAAATTTGTTTGCAAAGATTTTAGTTCTGGAATGTCACCCATCCATTTGTCGCCGTCAAAGATTTAGTAACCCCCGGAGACTTTTCTGTTTTGCAAAGAGTCTTGTTTGGCAGGTGCTACTCAGTTTTTCCCGAGAGACTTGCTTCAAATAGGAAACAAAACCAAGTTATCATTCTCCAAGTTGCATAATACTATTTCCATTTTTCCATTTTCACCCCATTGTGGAGATTAACACAGGGCCAATCCTGGACTACATGAAGAATGCACGAGGTGCAACTGATTTTGACTAAGTACTCGATGTTGGAAATATGCTCTAGAGGCAATAATAAAATGTTATTATATATATATATATATATTTCCACGTTCGTAATTAATGTTTATATTTCTGTGCTATAATTGCAATGACCCTGACTATGAGATTCAGAAGAAAACTCACTTGCATGTGTGGAAATCTAAACACCAAGAGTTCCTGGTTTAGCCTCTAAGACCAGCTCATGTGCTAACTGATGATTACGTTTTCTTAATCATGGACATTGTTCTTGTAACAAGGATGTCAGTAGCAATGGGAACATATTGTTAGCAGAACAATGATGTTGAACCGACCCCAGTATTGAATTATATACTTAGAGATCACATCGTAACAACGTTATAAGTCATATCATGAAATGTTATCATATACGTAATTCCTTAGACCATGAGAGTATCAAGTTGCTTCACACAGGAAGATGTGCTTTGGTTCTTAGATGAATCTTCCCGTTACTGGGAAGTAGTAAAATAAGTTCTGGGTACATTGGATAGTGTGTCTAGTAATTGTGATAGTTCAAGATTGGGATTTGCTCCTTCACGATGAAGAAGATATTCACTTCGGGCCCACTCGGTATGACGGTATCCATTATAGTCTGGCCAGACGCATTGTGATTCAGTCACGGGGATACCGGAATACGATAACGAGAAAAGGGACAAACGAGCAAAGAGGACAACGAGTGGCTTGTGTTCAAGAAGTTGTTACACATGGGTGCCAAACTTCTCTCCTCTAACTTTGTCATATATCGCGAAGAAAAGGGAATGATACATGACTAAACATAATGGTTCACTCGAAGTTTCTTCGTGTATGTGCGGGAGTCAACATGGGTGTCCATGGCTCCGCTGATGATTATTGGCTATTGACAAAAGGATGTTGACCTATGTCCGGAACATGTTCTGAGTCATGTCCGCATTATACCGAACCTATTGGGTCACACACTTAACGAGTAGTAGTCTGTTAGAATACTGGAATGGTAGAAGGTTTAGTGGAAGCAAAACGGAATAGTTCATACGGGCGCCGGAAGTAGTTCCGGGTATTTATGCAATTGTTCATAAGGGCACCAGAAGAAGTTCTGGGTATTTAAAGATATGTCTGGATCACTCTGGAATAGTCCCAGGTGGTTCTGGAACATATGAGAATGGTACTGGGGAAGTCCTGGATCAACCGGAATAGTTTCCGGTTAATCGGTGGATGTCCCGAAAATGACCGACGAACCGACGCAGGGCATCGGGCAGGCTAGACCGTAACCCGGATCGTCCCGGAACATATCCAGATAGTTCCGGAACGTCCGAAAACGGCCCCGAAAGGTCTTGGAAGTGTTCCAGAAGGTTCCGGAATGTCCCGAAACCATCCCGGAAGGTCCCGGAATGGTCGAGAATGGTCCCGGCGGGTCCTGGAAGGTCATGGAAGGTTCTAGAAACTTCTGGAAGGTTCCACAAGGTTCCGGGCAGTACCATATGCGCCCCACCACCCTTAGACTTGGGGGGCAAGGCACCCCATAGGGGCTGTCCGAAATTTGGAGGACTAGGCTTTCCAAAGTGGGAAGGACTCCTCACAAGGAAGGAGTCCTAGGGGAAAGTTTTCCCACCAAGGGAGGAGTCCTGGAAGGACTCCACCCCCCTTATTTCGGCCAAGGGCCCTCCTGGCCACCTATATAATGAGGGGAGGGGGTGGGGGGCGCAGCATACTTGATCCCCAAGGCCTATGCGCCACCCTCCCTCCCTCTAAACCCCGTTGCTCCACAATTAGACCCCGGTTTAGACGCTGTTCTAGATCGGAATCCGTTAGGGTTTTCTCCCTCTAGTTTTCTCGGTGGCGTTCTTCTCTGGACGGCGGAGCGCTGCTGGATTGCTGCTACGGGATGTGTGGATACCGGTAGAGGGATCATAACTTTGATCCTTCTTCGAGGAACTTCTTCTTCTTCCTCGGAGATCTGTTCGAGGGAATTTCTCGAGGGATTCGTCCGTGGGATAGATCGTGGGATGGATCGTGAGACGCATCACGAGATCTACTTCCACCCGCTTCATTAACTCTTCTTCCGCTGCAACCGTTGGTGAGCAATGGCCTAAACCTTGTATGCCATCTTTCTTGGATGATCTTGGGATCTTCATTCGTAGGCACGGATTTTTTTTTGTTTTCTACTACGTTTCCCAACACTCGACTAGCAAAATATAAGCCTCACCGACTGATTGGACTTCCGAAGAACTAACCAAAGGAACAAATGTACAAACAAACTGGTTACATGTCCTCTGGAGGATTACTACTAAAATATGGAGTTCATTATGAAATCGAATATCAAGATGGTTTAAGTATGGTGTTATGATTCTCATCATCACTGACCAAGAAAGAGCCCCTTGCCAATGAATTACCCCCCCCCCCCCCCCCCGCTTTCTCCACCGAAGTTGAAAAGCCCAAATAATTTCCACAACAAACTTTGCTAGAACAGAGTGCACATATGTAAAGTATGGAAGGATTCCAAGGAAGGACATATGCAAATATTATTGACAGTAATGATTTTCGGTGTTGTCACTATAAATACCGGGATATCATTCAGTCATATGTTAAGCTTAATTATGTACGGTAAATATTATTGATGATAATTATATGCAAGGACCCTCCTGATAATTATGTACTGGAAGTTCTTCCGATTATAGGTGGTGCGGGAATTGGGAAGAAAACTTTGGTTGCTCATGTATGCGGTGATGAAAGGGTTCTGACGGGGATCAACCCCAGCAAATCCCATGGTCAGGGACCTTGGGTTAGTCATGAGAGGCACAGGTTGGACGATAGCTCGTCGGAAAACAGGGAGGCTCGCTCCTGCTCGATATTATTGATTGGGGAGATACGATTACAGTGCGGGCCAAGGCTAGAGTGCTCAAGGCTAGGGTTACAAGTGAGATTTGATTACTTTGGTGTCGCCCCTCCTAGCCCTTATATACCGGGCTAGGTCTCGGGGAGTTCATCTACGTGTACAGGTAAACTTTCCTAACCCTAGCTTGTCCCGTACGGCAGGTCTTCGCACCTTCCTTGTGAGTCAAGGACTCCTACGTCGGTGCCATCTTGTGGGCCGAGGCCGTATCTTCATGGGCCTTCTGCCTTCATGGACACCAGGTAGGCTCATCCGTAGGAGTCGTGGGGTAACCCCCTCGTCATTAGCCCCCGAGTGCCTGGGGGACTCGAAGAGTCGCGCGGGGACTCGAGTACATTCATTTGTTGTTTATTGATATGCACGGTTCATCCGTGGGTCGCCGGCAGTCTGGTGGCCATGACAAAACCTGTTTCGAGGGATGCTAAGCTGAAAGGGCCCAAGGAGTCGACGGGTCGAGCCTTGGTGAATTGCACTAGGGCAAATACCACAGTAGCCCAATCAAACCCACGTCCCTCGACGTGAGCTTGGAACACTGGTGTCGAGAAAAAATTCAGCCGCTTCAGGTCTTACGGTGTTCATTTGCCGCCAGTAATGTGTGTAGCCTAAGGCGCGTCCGCCCGGCTTATCTATCATGCTCTGCGCATGGGAAAGGTTGGGAGTGAAATCGCTCTTCGGCAAGTCCCAGCCCGGCCGTACTTCGCAGCGGGGTCTTACCTACACGCTAATCTTGCGTGGCATCTGGGCACAGTGTATCGTGTTCCAGGAATGTGTGTTTCTGAGGCGCGGAGCCTTATAGCATTGCACCCGCTTGGAACAAAACATCAAGCGAGCTGTTCACTCATTCACCCGAGGAACTTTGTTTTCGAGTGCTCAGTCGGGGGATTTTTCGCGCGTAATCACTCGAGTGCCATTTCGGCTCTTCAGGTGAGGGAGCACCCGAGACTCTTAGCGCCGTATGGTCTTGGCGAATCTTTGTTTGTCTTACGTTGGGTTGAGGGAGCATCCGAGACTCTCATAAGTGCGAGTGTTCACTCGAGCACGTGGTTGGCCTTTAGGTGAGGGAGCACCCGGGACTCTTATGATGTATGCTCCCGATGGGAGTAAGATGTTTTTATTCCTTGGGGAAAAGATCTGAAAGACGGAATCTCTGGGCCTTGATGGCGTACTGAGTACGCCTTGCTGTGATATGACGTTGGCGTGGTCTACTGCAATTTGTTGACCGCTGCAGTCTATCGTGTGAAGTGACTTGGCGCTGTCCGGCCGAAATTTTCGTGTCGCGCGATCATGGTCCTCTTTTTGCGCGCGTAGTGGGCGGTGTTGTTACTCCGCCGGTTGGATTTTCCATGTTTTTCGCCTCTGTAGGGGATCGTGGCACGTTTTACTGGGCGAAAAGGTTGGCCGGTCGCCCTTCTTGCCAGGCTCTTGAGTTAAATACCATGCGGCCGGGTGAATTGTAGGTTTCACCCAGCCATTGCCTTCCTCCTGTTTCTCTGTTTTCCTTCGAGTTCCTGCGCCTTCATCTTTTCTCCTCTGCGTGCTGCTGTGAGATCTATGTCCAAGCGCTCTCGTGCTGCTATCGAGTCGGCCAAGATGTCCGGCAAGTGGGAGCGGTCCACGTTCGGGGCTGAAGATCTGGAAGCGCTGGTTGCTGATGGCATGGTGGTGGCGGGCGATGCCCTTCTTCCTGGCGATGAGTCGATTCCAGCACCGGCGGCGGACGAGCGGGTATGCTTCCAGGCTTTCTTCCACCGTGGTTTTGCTCTTCCGCTACGTCCTTTTGTTCGGGGCTTGCTGTATTCCTATAGGCTCCAGTTGCATGACCTTACTCCCAGTGGGATTTTGCACATTGCGTGTTTCATCACTCTTTGTGAGGCCTTCCTGGGGATTTATCCCCATTGGGGACTTTGGAGACGTCTTTTTAATGTAAAAAGGACGAACTGTGAGTACGCCGTGGGTCGAGTGGGTATCTCCATTGGGGATAAACACTCATACTTTGACTTGGAGAAAATCGATTCCGTTAGTGGCTGGCGGAGAGGCTGGTTTTATCTGAAGGATCGCTTCATTGTTGGTCAGCAATTTGGTCTTGCTTCTTTCAATCCGGGCACACGAGTGGTCAGACAACCTTCATGGTCTCATTCTTTGACCGAGGTGGAGTCATCTGAACTGATTCCATTTTTGGAGAGGATTGTTGTGCTGAAGGATAACTTGACTGGTGGTCAACTTATCTCTGTTTTTGTGGGGAGGCGAGTTCAACCGTTGCAGCATCGAGATCGCCCTATGTGGCAGTACGAGGGACTCGATGACTCGACGAGATGCTCGCCTGAAGAGCTAGAACCTGATGCCTTGCTGGCTCGTATCCAGCATGTGACCAAGTGCTCTAGTATTTCCGAGATGCGCCTTGTCCTTCCATATGCTTCTGATCATCTTCCGCCGCCGCTTGGTGCCCATGTTCCTTCATTTGTTTGGACGAGTACCTAGTTTTGTTTTGTTGTTGACATTGCTTGTCTTGCAGGGCCATGCTCCAGTTCCGTGTAATCCTCCACAGCCGGAAGACGCCGATATTCATGAAGAGCCTGATGCTTCCGCAGCTGAGAATGCTGCGCCGGCTACTAATGCTGAGATTGTGCTGGTGGAGACCGGAGATAGTGAGGATTCGAGTCCCTTCCGTGTGAAGCGGTCACGCCCCTTGGATGCTGAAGATCATGCCGCATTAGGTGATGTTGTCCCTTCTACTGCTCCTTATACTCGGCCTTCCCCTTCGGCTATCGCTCCGGCCCCTCCTCCCAAGAGGGCCAGGCTTGGGAGGTTGGGGCGTCCTCGTGGTGCACGTGTCGGGTAAGATTCTGCTGAATTAGTGCCCGTTTCTTTTCCCTTGTTCTTGCGATTGATAATGCTTTATTTGGTAGTACGGCGCCTGCTCCGGCTGCTTCGTGTACCAGCGCAACTGGTACTGATCTGAAATCGACGAGCTCTGGGGCGGCGGCCAGCGTCTTGAAGACCACTCGGCTGCCGCTGGTCAGTCTAGCCCGGTGGCGACTCCTGCCATTTCGACTGCGGGTGTCGTTACCGGGGCGTCTCCTTCTGGAGTGCCTGGTGCTACTGCTCCTGAGCCTAGGCCGACTGGGCTTTGTCCTTCGTACTTTGGCCGTGTTGATCTGGCGATTGAAGACAAGGCCCGTGCTTTCGATCATGTCTCCAAGCTGGTAAGATGATTCTTGTCTGTGTTGCTTTTTCATCGGGTGCACGGCAGTGCTCCCGATGGAAGTAGCCCCCGAGGCTAGAAGTAAACGTTTTCAGTTGCTTGTAGTCTTGTCTTTAATTAACACCTGATTGCTTGGTTCTTGCAGCCTGTTTTCCAGCACTGTGAGCGTTTGGTTCTTGATGCTGAGCGTTGGCAACGGGCCCATGAGTCTGGCCAAGACGCCTTATCTTCTATGGATGGTAAGTTTTATTCTTGTGCTGCTGAGCTTTTGGGTGCTTCGTCTTTTGTTCTGAGTACTGTCTTTGCCTCGCAGGTCGTCGCCAGGCTGCTGAGAAACAAGCCGAAAAGGCGGAAAGGACTGTTTCCATTCTCGAGGCTGCCTTGGCTTTCAAGGAGGCGGAGCTGCATGGTCAACATGAGGAGTTGGTTCGCCTTCGCCAGGCTGAGGACGCGCGTGCGCAGGTGGAGGCACTCGAGGGCAAACGTCTTCGCGCCTTGGCGGGCTCGCTTGTGTGTAAGTTCGGTGTTCGACTATTGATGTTTCCGCTGTTTTCCCTTGGTGACATTTCTTTGTTTGGTGCAGTTGCTGTAGGTGCGGAGCCGATGGAAGCTGCTGCGTCGGGGTCTGGGATTCTCCAAGGTGCTGTTGATGCTGTTGCGGATGCTGTTGAAGTGGTCGAGGACGTCTGCGCCCGGGCTTCCAATGTTGTGGGTCCTGCGTACGAGCACCTTATGCCGGAGGGTACGTAGGTGCCTGATGGCCTGGGTGCTCGGGTTGCTGCGTTCGGCCCTGATGGCAAAGATATGTTGGAACTGGTGGCAGAGAGCGTGGTGAGTGGTTCTTCCACGGCCCTGGTCGTCCTTATAGGGCATGGGGTTTCCTTTGATGATTCCTTGGTTGAGACCATCCCGCGATATTCTGGTGAGCAGGACGACCGAGCTGATAGGCTGGCTCGTCGCCTGCAACAGGTTGTAGATGCTCAAGGTCCTCCTGCCGTAGGTGAAGGGGAGGTGCAGTAGTGTTGCGCCGTTTTTTGGAAACTTTTGTCTGTAATTCGCGACTCTTTTGGGAGGATTGATCTTTTGCAACTTCTATCTGAATGTTTGCTTGGTTGTTCTTCTTGTTTGTTTTTGATTTGTTTTTGTTCATCCTGCGGTAGGCCGCTCCGGGCTTTCTTCGTCCGTGGAGTTCACTGAAGGATGACGCTCGCGAGGGTGCGTACGAGTCCGTTTGCTTGCGGCTAAAGGACGCTGAGCGGGATGTTGTCCGACTGAAGGGGTCCGTGGCCGTTCATCGTACTCGGCGTGAGCGTGCCGAGTCCGTGGTTGAGGGCCTTGCTTCGTGGGTGGTGAAGTTGTCTGACCTCCTGCGGGGTGAGTCTTGCCTCTGCTTGTTCACTTAGTTCCGTTTGGTGGGTTTTCGTCGTCTCTGTCTTGATCGTAGTTCTTGACTTTCGAAGTGCTGGCAGAGCGAACTCGGGATGAAGAGAGGGCCGTTCAGTCGGAGATGCTTGATGATCCTAGTGTGCAGGCGAGCAATCCCTTTTGGGCAGATGGGGCTCGTGCTCGAGCGTTTGCGTTGCTTCGTCGCCGAGTTGAGCGGGTTCCTGAAGCTCTCAGTTACTGCCAGCGGGTATTGGGTGGTATCCATGCTGAGTTCTATCCGTTGGAGGTAGTTCCTTCGTCCCTTGAGAGGCTTTGTCGCATATTTTCTCAGCCTGCCGAGTTGCGTCGAGTGATGGATCACCAGATTCGTGCTGGAGCCCGAGCTGCTTTGGGCTTGGTACATAGTCATTGGCCAGGGGTGGATTTTGCTCAGGTGGTGGCGGGTCCTCCAGGTGGTAGGGATCACCCGATGAATGAGCACTACGTGGCTGTAGATCGGCATGCGCTCCAAGTTGTGAGGCGAGTTTGCGAAGAGAATGACCGCCATCTGGGTGCACTTATTAAGGCAAAGTTGGAGCCTAAAGATTAGGTGCTTCCCTTCATTGTATATGCTTCTTCTTGATTGTATATATCATCTGCATTTGTAGTTGCGTGTGGCGCCTCGGGGGCTGGCTGCTTCGGCGAGCCCCCGAGTGTTGAATTAACTTGCCGTGACTGCGGAGGATGCCTCGGGGGGTGGCTGCTTTGGCGAGCCCCCGAGTGCCAGGTTAGTTTGCCGCGATTGCGGAGGACGCCTCGGGGGGTGGCTGCTTTGGCGAGCCCCCGAGTGCCAGGTTAGTTTGCCGCGATTGCGGAGGACGCCTCGGGGGGTGGCTGCTTTGGCGAGCCCCCGAGTGCCAGGTTAGTTTGCCGCGATTGCAGAGGACGCCTCGGGGGGTGGCTGCTTTGGCGAGCCCCCCGAGTGCCAGGTTAGTTTGCCGCGATTGCGGAGGACGCTTCGGGGGGTGGCTGCTTTGGCGAGCCCCTGAGTGCCAAGTTAGTTTGCCGCGATTGCGGAGGACGCCTCGGGGGGTGGCTGCTTTGGCGAGCCCCCGAGTGCCAGGTTAGTTTTCCGCGATTGCGGAGGACGCCTCGGGGGGTGGCTGCTTTGGCGAGCCCCCGAGTGCCAAGTAAGTTTGCCGCGATTGCGGAGGACGCCTCGGGGGGTGGCTGCTTTGGCGAGCCCCCGAGTGCCAAGTAATTTTGTGGAAAAATATTTATTTATTATCTTTCCTGTTGTTCCTTACAAAGAGTGGGCGGGCTCTGTTGAGCGGTGATGTAGTGGCTTTAAGGGCCTGGTAGCTTTGTCTCCCAGTGCTGGGTTTCTTCGGGCGATGCTCCTTTCCTTCTACGGGAGTGCTTCTTCTGCGAGTCCCGTGGTCCTTCTGTCTTGGTGGGCTACGAATGCTTCTGCTATTTTGTGGAATTCTTTGTCGCAGCGGTCGGTTCTGACGAAACTGCCGCTGATTGTGATGACCCCGTTTGGGCCTGGCATCTTCATTTGAGGTAGGTGTAGTGGGTACGGCCATGAAACGAGCGAAAGCTGGCCGCCCGAGAATTGCGTGGTATTGCGACTTCCAATCAACCACTTCAAAGTCAAGTGTTTCCTTGCGGAAGTTCATCGCGTCCCCGAAGACTACCTCCAGGCTTATCCTTCCGAGGGGATAGACTTCTTTTCCTGGTACGATCCCGTGGAAGTTTGTGCCTGAGGATTTGAGTGCGTTGTTTTGGATGAGCATGTCGTCGAGTGTTCGGGTGAAGATGATGTTGATCCCGCTGCTGCCGTCCATGAATACTCGCGACATGTCGTAATTTCCTATTCTGGCCTCGAGTACCAGCGCGGCGTTCCCTGGTTGGGGGACGACTGGCGGCTGGTCGTCCCGGGAGAAGGAGATTTCTGTCTCCAACCCGCGCAGGTACTCTGGGACGGCCGGGTGTGCGGAGGTTGCCAGGAAGACTTGTCTGGTGACTTGTTTCTCCTGCCTGTTGGAAGGTCTTCCTTCTTGTATCATGTAGATCATCCCGTGGGCTTCTGGGTATTGGTTTTCTTCTTCCGGCGTCCTTTGCCGTTCCTGGATGGCGGCCACCTGTCTTGTTGGCAGAGGGGGGGCTGGTGGTGCGCCGTGGGCGACTGGCCCCACTGCTATGCTTGCGAGTGGTCGTGCTACTGCGACCGAGGAGCGGCTTTTCTCTTCGGCCAGCTCGTTGAAGCTTCGACAATTCCTGAGGGTGTGGGATGATTTGAGCTCTCCTCGCTCGTTTCTAAATCCGTGTAAAGAGCACGGTCCATCGAGTTGTTCTTTGGCGGAACGGAATGCGCGAGTGCCGTCGCGTGGCAGTCTTGTCCTCCATTCTCGTCTTTAAGCCTGGGGCTCGTCTTCTAGGTTGTCTCGGTGCTGTGGTCTGTTGTCATCATGGTGCCTGCCGTTCCGGTCGTCTGAGAAACTGACGGCGACCATGTCAGGTCCTCTGTCGTTGTAGAAGTTCCGTTTGGGTCGCTTCCTTCTTCTGTGGTCTCCTCTATCTCCGTTATAGTCGTAGTCGTACTCTGATCGTGCAATGTGGATTTCTGTTTCGTTATGAACGGAGTCTTCTCCGTCCGCCCAGCTGTTGGCTTGCTCTAGGAGCCGTGCGAGTGTTCGGACTTTCATCTGTCCGAGCTGCTCTTTGAATTCAACGCGCTGAAGACCTCGCCTAAATGCGTCGATCGCACTCTCGTCCGAGATGTCTTGCGCTGAATTCTTGAGTATCGTCCATCGCTGGATGTATGCTCGCAGGGCCTCCCTCGTTCCTTGTTTGCATGCCCACAGCTCCTCGAGTGAGGCTGGTCGCTTGTATGTTGATTTGAAGTTTTCTATGAAGGCTCCTCGGAACTGGCTCCAGGAGCTGATGGATCCGCGTCAAAGATTTTTCAGCCAATGTCGAGCGGAGCTCTCGAGCATGAGCTGTACGTACTGCATCGCCGTGACATTGGTCCCTCTTTGAAACTTGACTGCTGTTAGGTAGTCATCGAGCCATGCCTCCGGCTCCTCGAGTCCGTTGTACTTTAGAGTCGTGGAGTTCAGTTTGAACCCGTTGGGCATGCGCGTCTAACGTATGGCACGTGTGAAGCAGAGTGCTCCACATGGCTCGATTTCCTCGTCGGAAGTCTCTTCCTCTGAGTACTCCTCGCGTGTTGCGGCCTTCGCCTGCTGCGGTTGACTCTATTCTGCGTGATGTCGTCTCGCGCGTCTCGCCGAGTGTTGCGGCGCCTGCCGTTATCGTCGCTGTCGCGTTTCTTGTGCTTGTCGGAGCGCCTGTGTCTGTTGTCGTTACTGTCGTTGTCGTCGTCGTCGTCTGGTGAACTGGGGTCTCTGTCCGGTGTCCGCTCGCGAGTCTGCCGCTTTGCGCTGAATTTTTTAGGTACCGAGGCGTCGATGGCGTCCTTCATTATCTGCAGAGCTATGGAAGTGTAGCGATCCATTTTGCCCTTTCTTCTTTTCTGGGCACGGGACATGTAGTCTTGGGCGCTTATGAGTGCTTCCGCCGGAGTGAAAAGGATCCTCTTCGTCGTCGTCTTCCTCTGACTTGAAGTCGTCTTCCAGTTTCCGCACTACTCTCGGCCTTTCTGTCTTCCGCAGGTTGTTGAGTTTTGATTTGTTGCGGATGGGGGAGTCGTGACCTGGCTTGTCGCTTCTGGGAGACTGTCTGCGGCTGCTTTTCCTTTCGGGTTCCGCTTTGGCTTGCTTCTCCATGGCTAGGCGCCACTGTCTCGTCTGCTTTGTTAGCTCTCCCGCTAGCTTGTTGTATGCCCTTAGCTCGTCTCTTGTGGCGTCTGATGGTAGTAACCCACCGCGTGCGACTGCTTCTTTTACCATTGCCATCGATTCCTTGGACAAGTATATTTTTTTCTTTGGGCGGTTCGCCCGCCGCTGCAACCGGGGTTTGCTGCCTGCTGCGCGATGGCTGGCTGCCTTGGCCAGGTGCTTGCTGTTTGTTGCTTGGCTGCTGAATGCTTTTGTGATTGCTTGGTCCTTGCTCCACCGAGACTTTCTGCTATGGTCGTTGCTGTAGATGTTGCCGTGGGCGCACGGGTGTCGTCGATGAGGCGAAGGGTACCCCAATGGTTGATGTAGATCCGGTACTCTCCGAAGATCAGATTGACGCCGGAGTGTAGGTCGGTGAAGACTGGTTTGAGGGTCGGGAGGTGGGCCGTGAATCCGAGGGACTCGAACAGGTTGGATCTTGCCGGAGCCGCCGAGTCGATGAGTGCTGGTGATGATGAGGCCGCCGGGATCGCTTTCCCAACCTGCGCGGTTCCCACAGACGGCGCCAATTGACGGGGATCAACCCCGGTAAATCCCATGGTCAGGGACCCTGGGTTAGTCATGAGAGGCGCAGGTTGGACGATAGCTCGTCGGCAAACAGGGAGGCTCGCTCCTGCTCGATATTATTGATTGGGGAGATACGATTACAGTGGGGGCCAAGGCTAGAGTGCTCAAGGCTAGGGTTACAGGTGAGATTCGATTACTTTGGTGTCGCCCCTCCTAGCCCTTATATACCGGGCTAGGTCTCGGGGAGTTCATCTACGTGTACAGGTAAACTTTCCTAACCCTAGCTTGTCCCGTACGGCAGGTCTTCGCACCTTCCTTGTGAGTCGAGGACTTCTACGTCGGTGCCATCTAGTGGGCCGAGGCCGTATCTTCATGGGCCTTCTGCCTTCATGGACACCAGGTAGGCTCATCCGTAGGAGTCGTGGGGTCACCCCCTCGTCAGGTTCGCTCACACTTCTCTATTTTATACTTGAATGGAGACATCATTTTGAGAACACCACTTAGCATGCCACATTGTATAGTTAATGTTTCAACCAAGGAGGAATCACCAAGTGCACTGGAGGAAATTCTAGCAGGTCCTAGTGTTAGCTCCAAAGAAGTCTTCATTCTAGCTTCATGGGAGTGAAGGATACCCCCTCATAACTCGTTTTCTCATTTTGTTAGAATTCGTGCTCCTGATAGACATGAAGGTTGTGCCATGACAAGGAGGAAGCGGCGAGGAGTGCCAATCTAATTTTGTTTTCTACTACGTTTCCCAACAGTGGTATCAGAGCGATCCTTGATTAGATGCATGTTTAGGTATAGATCATATGTATGATATGAGGCATTGATTTTCTTGTTGCTTCCCTGTCATGTGATTTTTTCTATGCTTGATGGCAAGTTGAGGTTTTGCTACAAGGATTGAGTTTTCCATCGATCCCTCTATGTTGCTTTCAGTATGCTGGTTGCCTTGATCATGGTCTACATCAAACTCCTTGGATCTCATCTTAATCTCACAATAGAAGATTTAACATGGAGGGGCTTGTGGATTTTATGAACTCAAATCCACACGGGGGTCACGCGTTGAACGAAGTTTGGCTTGTGGCATTAGTTGCTGCACGCACCCCGAACGTTATACTAGCATTAATGAAGTATCGTGTTTGGTTTGTATAGGGGACAACGTTTGCATGTAACCTGCTAATCAACCACGATAAAATTTGCAACAACCCGTGTAGATAGCGATCTAACTTGTTTTTGCAGAGTATGCATGTGATGTGGTATAGCCTTCAAGATTTGCAATGTGTTTGTATGAGATGCTATATGATTTAATATTTATTTGCGACCTGCGTGTCGTGGTACGGCATGATGACTGGAGTCATATGATTGTCACTTAATTATGACCTGCGTGCCAGAACTGTTTATTAGCTCGAGGCAAAGCAATAGATAGATGCAAAGTGATGATCTACGATGCGGGGGTGGACCCCGACGCACATGCCGGAAGCCGTGGTGATGTTCCTTGCGCCAAGGACTAGTTGGTGGACACGGTGACTTCTACCACGACGACGTGAAGACAAAGAAGACTTCACGAAGCAAAGGGCTATACTATATCACATAATTTTATGAATTGCCTGTGATGTTTATCCCTTTGATGCACCCTTGTTTGATGCGCGGTAGTCGTATTTTATTATGGTGATCTCTCGCAAAACAATATCAATTTGATAGTGTTCTTCCAACTGTAGCACCGTCTATACTATGTTTCACACCGGAGCAGGTCATGTCACATGGGTGCACACGGTGTGACGCATAAAAGGCGGGTGTGTTAAGAACACACTGCAATTACACTTGGTTGTCTTGACGGTTTGGATAAAAGTTTGCTACCAGAACACGCCCATTGAAAGATGAACAAGAATCACCTTTGGCGTGATTGGCAAGTTGGCCTACCGGTCCAGTCTAAGTCATCAGTGATGTCACATCAATGGCGAACGATTGGGTTGGATCTTGAATCACTCCAGCATCAATTACGAGAGATATTGATCTGAGTGGGAGCGCACTTAGTAATTAAATTGATTAATCACAAGTGCAACTTAATTATGAACAAAGTCTTAGTATTTGCATTATCGTTGTAGAATAATGGCTCGCGTTACCACCTTCCCAATTGATTTTGATTAACTGTATTATCTAGTAAAAACTATACGATTGGTACCGTATTGTGAGGACTATCCTCAATAGTGTCGAGAAGGAGCTTGTCCTATCGCAAATTTTTGATGCTCTCCCGCTGATGCTATGGATGATGTGACTTACGTCCATAATCCAAAATGCTAGAATTCCACCACAGCTAAGTGCATTGTCTTCACCACCATGAAACCCGAACTTCGAAACGTTTGGGATAGTTATGTTATATTCATGGAACTGAAAAATTGTTTTCAGTAGTAAGACAATTAATGTTGGATATAAGATATCTAGTACAATGTATGATTGTAAGCATTAGTGAAAATGTTCACTGTGCTCTAAACAAAACTGATAAGTGTGGGATCCAGAAGAACACCGATCATATGATGATGAGAATTAAGGGAAAGGAAGTTCCAAAGGGTGTTAGTAAGACTTACACGTCGAAAAGTCCATGGCACGCGCCATCCTTAATCATGTGTGAGCTTTTGTGAGTAGGAGTGACATTGGAAATAGAACTATGATACGTATAAAGGCAAAACGAAAGAAGACTGGAATAACCAACTCAGAAATGAAAGTCATACGGAGTTATAGATGAATTCATTGCTGGTCAAGAGATGTAATTCTTGGGAATCATGATTAAGCAGTTAATTGTGGATTCTGTATATTGTGATTAAACTGTTGATCATCGGAATATCACATCGATTGCATATTGTTGAAACTCGATACAAGAAATACTATGACCTTTATGACTAGCTAATGATGACTTTTGACACGCTCGGGAACACGGTAAAGGTTTACTATACCGTGTGTTGACTCTATGATTATCTTCATAATTCATTTTAGAGTTGAGTAAATTGTTACTACACTTTAGCCTTGTTGCAAAACATCATTTTGAATCATGTTTGTTGCAAGAGAGTTGTTCAGAGCTATGAATAACGTAAAGGTCATACTTCCATTATGAATAGGTTGTATGTTATGAATCTTGATAATAATACTAAACATCCATAACACTGACGCTAAACGTCGCAAGACTGACAGAAATACCACATAGTTGTGGCACTGCCGTTTATCACAAGTGACATAACATGCATGAAGAATTTTCATAAGTGATGGACTTTCGAGTCATATGATTATGAATCACTTGACGCTTGCGATCTTTGTCTCGAAGTAATGTGACTAAAACACCGTTGATAGGCCATACATGAACGGGAAACTAAAACATTTGTAATCATACATGATGATGTGTGTGGTCCAATAAGTGTAGTTGTGTGCAGTGGATTCCCTATCTTCACTCATGAGTTGAAGTAGATATGTGGATATCTGTTCAATAGAGACATACGTCTGAAATCTTTGAAATGTTCAAGGAATTTTAGAGTGAAATAGAAATTCATTGTAACGAGAAAATAAAGCTTCTGCAAATTAGATTGTAGAAAGTAATATTTGAGTTACAAGTTTAACGAACGTCTGATGAGTTGTGAAGAAGTGTCATAACTTGCGTCTCCCGGAACACCACTATGAGTAAAGTGTTCGAGAGATGTAATCAAGCCATGTATGACACGGTAAGATCAAATATGACGTTTATCAATTTGCCATTATACTTATGAAAGTTATGCGTTAGTGACTACAGATTTTACACTGAAAAGAGCATCATCAAATCTATTGAAATGGCACCATATTAGATGTGGCATGGACTGTTAAAACCATGTTGTCTTTTCTTAAAATTTGGGTATATGAGGCATATGTTTGACATACTCAAAACCCCAAATCAGATAAGTGCTACTTTGTTAAGGTTATGCCAAAAGTTTTGGTATTCCTCTATCACTACACAAAAGCAAAACTGTTTGTTGTTAAGAACGGTGTGTATTGAAGAAAAATAGTTTCTTACAAAAGAGTGAGTGGGAGGAAAGTGCAACTTGTCAAAGATTAATGAATCTTCAGAGAAGTGCACAGCTGAACCACACAGGTTAGACAAAACTCATACAAACATTTTATGTAAACGAGATATTGTTGTTCGACAACGATAAACCTGTGATATAAAAGAAGCGTTGATGGGCCCTGACTCCAGGATTTGGCTAAATGCCAAATAATCCGAGATAGTATCCATGGAAGTAAGTCAAGTTTTGAACTTGGTAGACCCTCCGAAAGACTAAAAGTCTAAAGAATATATATATATGGATCTATAATTGATTCGGATGAAATTGTTTTATCCATAAAGCTCAACTCGTTGGAAAATTGTTTTCTAGCAAGTTCAAAGGTTGACTACGGCGAAATAGTTTCGACCGTAGAGATGCTTTAGTCAGTTCGGGTTATATTAGCAATTACTACATATCTCATTTATAGGATATGGTAGAATGAACGTCAAAACAAAGTTCCTACACGGAATTATAACAAAGGACGTATATGTGATACGACCGGAATGTTTTGTCGATTCAAAGGATGCTAAAATAGATGAAAGCCTTGGATATCCAGTGATGGACTGAAGCTGGCATAATGGAGTTGGAATTTTCGTTGTGATGAAATTGCCAAAAGAGTTTGTTTTCATCGGGAATAAACGAAGATGCTTGAATGTTCAAGAAAGTAAGTGGGAGCTGAATGATATTTCTAAAACCTTATGTAGATGACATATTGTTGATTGGAAATGATATAAATTTCTTGACACGAATAAGGACTTCATTGGAAATAGTTTTCAGTTGAAGAACTTGGGCTAATGTAGCATTAGTATTGAGCACAATGATCTATTAAGATAGTAAGTGCCTGATCATGCTAAAGCCAACACTACATATGGACATGATACTAAAGTAGTTTAGTATGAAACGCCAAGAAACATGTTCTTGTCGAAGTCGTGGTGAAAAGTTGTTTGCAGAAATCAGTGTTGATGAACACAGATAGGCAAAAACACGTGAATTGAATTCCACTCACCTATGTGTTTGGATTAATCATGTACACCATAATATGTAAAACAACCAGATATGTCCAGTGCTCCAAAAGGTTGTGAGCAAGATACCAAAGTGATCAATATGTTGATCATTGGACAAACAGTGAAAAGTTAAACTTATGATAGATAAGATATGTTTCTCGGAAAATGGAGATAATGAAGAGCTCGTTGTAATAAGATACACCAGCTGGATTTTGATGTAACCAGTTACACCAATTCAGTCTTCATACTTACTCCGACCGATTTTCGATTTTAATTGGGATTATGTGTTTCACACGTAAGGGTGGCACAGTATGAAGGAACTGTGTTAAGTTAGATACGCTGGTGAATTCTATAACAGAGGCTAAGTATATTGTTGCTTAAAGAAGTAACAAGGGAGGGTATTTTGAATCATAAGTTCATTTATGAACATGGTATGGTTTCCTAGATGTTTGAAGCTCATGGAACATCGATGAATGATTTCATGATTTATTCTAAGGAACCAAGGTCCGACCAAATGATCCAAAACATATACAAAGCTAAACTGATAAAATTAGTGAATTTTATAATAGCGTGAAAAACGTGAAGATATGCAAGATACAAACGGGCCTGAAACGTCAGATCCGTAGATGAAGTCTATACCACAATTGAAGCATGCATTACACCGGTATGCCATAGGTGTAAAGTGCTCAAGCACTGACAATATTATTGACTCTAGTGCAAGTAGGAGTCTGTTGGAAATATGCCCTAGAGGCAATAATAAAATATTATTATATATATATATATATATTTCCATGTTCGTAATTAATGTTTATATTTCTGTGTTATAATTGCAATGACCCTGACTATAAGATTCAGAAGAAAACTCACTTGCATGTGTGGAAATCTAAACACCAAGAGTTCCTGGTTTAGCCTCTAAGACCAGCTCATGTGCTAAATGATGATTGCGTTTTCTTAATCATGGACATTGTTCTTGTAACAAGGATGTCAGTAGCAATGGGAACATATTGTTAGCAGAACAATGATGTTGAACCGACCCCAGTATTGAATGATATACTTAGAGATCACATCGTAACAACGTTATAAGTCATATCATGAAATTTTATCATATACGTAATTCCTTAGACCATGAGAGTATCAAGTTGCTTCACATAGGAAGATGTGCTTTGGTTCTTAGATGAATCTTCCCGTTACTGGGAAGTGGTAAAATAAGTTCTGGGTACATTGGATAGTGTGTCTAGTAACTGTGATAGTTCAAGATTGGGATTTGCTCCTTCACGATGAAGAAGATATTCACTTCGGGCCCACTCGGTATGACGGTATCCATTATAGTCTGGCCAGACGCATTGTGATTCAGTCACGGGGATACCGGAATACGATAACGAGAAAAGGGACAAACGAGCAAAGAGGATAACGAGTGGCTTGTGTTCAAGAAGTTGTTACACATGGGTGCCAAACTTCTCTCCTCTAGCTTTGTCATATATCGCGAAGCAAAGGGAATGGTACATGACTAAACATAATGGTTCACTCGAAGTTTCTTCGTGTATGTGCGGGAGTCAACATGGGTGTCCATGGCTCCGCTGTTGATTATTGGCTATTGACAAAAGGATGTTGACCTATGTCCGGAAGATGTTCTGAGTCATGTCCGCATTATACCGAACCTATTGGGTCACACACTTAACGAGTAGTAGTCTGTTAGAATACTGGAATGGTAGAAGGTTTAGTGGAAGCAAAACAGAATAGTTCATACGGGCACCGGAAGTAGTTCCGGGTATTTATGCAATTGTTCATAAGGGCACCAGAAGAAGTTCTGGGTATTGAAAGATATGTCCGGATCACTCTGGAATAATCCCAGGTGGTTCTGGAACATATGAGAATGGTACTGGGGAAGTCCTGGATCAACCGGAATAGTTTCCGGTTAATCGGTGGACGTCCCGAAAATGACCGACGAACCGACGCAGGGCATCGGGCAGTCTAGACCGTAACCCGGATCGTCCCGAAACCTATCCAGATAGTTTCGGAACGTCCGAAAACGGTCCCGGAAGGTCTTGGAAGTGTTCCAAAAGGTTCCGGAATGTCCCGAAACCATCCCGGAAGGTCCCGGAATGGCCGAGAATGGTCCCGTCGGGTCCTGGAAGGTCATGGAAGGTTCTAGAAGCTTCTGGAAGGTTCCACAAGGTTCCGGGCAGTACCATATGCGCCCCACCACCCTTAGACTTGGGGGGGCAAGGCACCCCATAGGGGTTGTCCGAAATTTGGCCCTAGTCCTATTAGGACTAGGCTTTCCAAATTGGGAAGGACTCCTCACAAGGAAGGAGTACTAGGGGAAAGTTTTCCCACCAAGGGAGGAGTCCTGGAAGGACTCCACCCCCCTTATTTCGGCCAAGGGCCCTCCTGGCCACCTATATAATGAGGGGAGGGGGTGGGGGCGCATCATACTTGATCCCCAAGGCCTATGCGCCACTCTCCCTCCCTCTAAACCCCGTTGCTCCACAATTAGACCCCGGTTTAGACGATGTTCTAGATCGGAATCCGTTAGGGTTTTCTCCCTCTAGTTTTCTCGGTGGCGTTCTTCTCTGGACGGCGGAGCGCTGCTGGATTGCTGCTACGGGATGTGTGGATACCGGTAGAGGGATCATAACTTTGATCCTTCTTCGAGGAACTTCTTCTTCTTCCTCGGAGATCTGTTCGAGGTAATTGCTCGAGGGATTCGTTCGTGGGATAGATCGTGGGATGGATCGTGAGACGCATCACGAGATCTACTTCCACCCGCTTCATCAACTCTTCTTCCGCTGCAACCGTTGGTGAGCAATGGCCTAAACCTTGTATGCCATCTTTCTTGGATGATCTTGTGATCTTGATTCGTAGGCACAATTTTTTTTTGTTTTCTACTACGTTTCCCAACACTCGACTAGCAAAATATAAGCCTCACCGACTGATTGGACTTCCGAAGAAGTCACCAAAGGAACAAATGTACAAACAAACTGGTTACATGTCCTCTGGAGGATTACTACTAAAATATGGAGTTCCATATGAAATCGAATATCAAGATGGTCTAAGTATGGTGTTGTGATTCTCATCATCACTGTCCAAGAAAGAGCCCCTTGCCAATGAATAACCCCCCCCCCCCCCCCGCTTTCTCCACCGAAGTTGAAAAAGCCCAAATAATTTCCACAACAAACTTTGCTAGAACAAAGTGCACATATGTAAAGTATGGAAGGATATCATTCAGTCATATGTTAAGCTTAATTATGTACGGTAAATATTATTGACGATAATTATATGCAAGGACCCTCCTGATAATTATGTACTGGAAGTTCTTCCGATTATAGGTGGTGCGGGAATTGGGAAGAAAACTTTGGTTGCTCATGTATGCGGTGATGAAAGGGTTCGCTCACACTCCTCTATTTTATACTTGAATGGAGACAGCATTTTGAGAACACCACTTAGCATGCCACATTGTACAGTTAATGTTTCAACCAAGGAGGAATCACCAAGTGCACTGGAGGAAATTCTAGCAGGTCCTAGTGTTAGCTCCAAAGAAGTCTTCATTCTAGCTTCATGGGAGTGAAGGATACCCCCTCATAATTCGTTTTCTCATTTTGTTAGAAGTCGTGCTCCTGATAGAAATGAAGGTTGTTCCATGACAAGGAGGAAGCGGCGAGGAGTGCCAATCTAATTTTGTTTGAGAACTTGTGTAATGTAACTGGTTTTTTTTTTCTGATACATGAGATACAGATGTGTTTGCATGAACATGAAGCATTTTATGGAGTGATTATACAACATTCAACTAAACATATTGGAGATCCTAACTGAGATAAAGTTGTATGTTGTATCAGTCCAGCAACCCCCCTGCACTTCTTAGATATATAGCATCATCCATTTGCATCAACCATCAGTGTTAGTTGTGATGAAAAGGGCATAAGCCTCAGTCCATCTTGTTCCAATGAAACCCAGAATCACCCATTACAGTTCAGGTTTAAACATGGAAGCGAGTCAACATGAAGCCTCTCCGGTGCTCTGTTTGTCTCTTGAATTGCCATTTTACTTGCATTTGTTGTCGCGGATGTTTAGTCAGAAAGATGGTTGATGGTTTCAGTTGCAAAAAAAAATGTTGTGAAAATATAGCAAGCACATCTGTGTATTCGGACACCAGACAAATGGTGTATATCAGTTCTATAAGCATATTTCATTTTGTTGCTCGGATTTGTTATAAGAAAAAAACTGTCCCATCTATTTTCACTGAATTATCTAGGGTTCAGGTTCAAGCATATAAACCGAGGTAACATGAAATTCCTCATTTGTTATGCAATGGATTTATAATTCTTGATTGATGATCATGAAATCCCTCATTTGTTATGCAATGGATTTTTAATTCTTGATTGATGATAATGATCATTCCATAATCCAAGGCAAATATCTTTTTCACTGATCCCGTTGTCTGAGACCACCCCCCTCACTAACACAGAGACGCCTATATAGACCCTCCTGACTGTTGGCTATGTGACCACATACTGGTAACTTTGATTTTCTCAAAAACAGAATTTACCCAAAAACATATTGCGACACCGACCACGCCTGAAAGCTCATGACTTGTTTGCGCGCTATGTCAAAATGAATTTCGATTCTACGCAATCAACCATGCATATTCATGGCAGTGAATGATGACCATCTTTATTATCCTTTGGTTGTCAGTTGTAGGTTTCTCTTGGTTTGGTGCAGGGCAGGGTGAGCCATGTGTTGTGGCCGCCTAGCAAGATCAGTCGAGTGGACAAGAGGGTGCCGGAAGGAAGGGTCATGCCGCAACAGAATCTCTAGCCGGTCTCTCTTGGTTCTTCGGTTGCTTGAGATTCATCATGTAATATAACAATGTAGCATGAACGGCAGGAGCAGGGGGACATTCGCTGCTCCGCCGTCGTCGTCTGAATGTAGCGTATCAATAGATAGCTTGTTCTGTAACCTTTATCGTAGCCGCAAGGTTTTTAGCTGAAGTGAAAAGAAAATTAGAAGAGTAAATTATTTGAACTTGAGCTGTTCCCTGGGAATGTTGCGAAAATTCTGTTGAATTTGAATTTTCGGCGGGATTTCTCTCATGCCACATTGTATCTATCCACGTGGCGTTGCACGTGGACGAGATGAGACGAGCCAGCTGCCAGCAGCTCTTTTTTCCCGGTTCTGAAACGAAACAGAACCCACACACCACTCCTCTTTTCTCCCGGTTCAAAATTTTCGGGGTGCTCCCTCCGCTCCTCCTCGCTCGCCGGCGACCGCCACCCGCCGCCCGGGAAGAGGAGCCGATGAAGCTTGGGATCAACAGCGCCTGCGACCTCCGCGCCGTCTCCCTCCTCCCGCCCCGGTAAGATCAGCTCCCCTCCATCCATCTCCTCCTACCCTATCCCCCGTCTACTGCTGCTGCTGAAACGCGCGCTGATTCAATTCCGGAACAGGAGCGACGGGAGGGCGAGCGTGCCCGCGGCTTCCGCGGCGGGGAACCGGCCCCAGGTGGTGCTGTTGCAGCAGCAACCCTTCTCGATGGGGCCAATAGCTCCTGTGCGACGTTTTTCATGGGAATTGGAAAGAATGCGACGTTGTTCGCTGGAATGGCTGTGGTGCGATTGTTTTGTCACTGTAAATAGCCCAGACACCACATGGCCCTTAAGTTCTCTCGTTAGCGGTTAGGGGTTGGACCCAACACTCATCCACGTGGGCGTGGGTCCCAGACGGCGGCGACATGGATTTGTTTATTACCAGTGGGGCCTCACACGTCTAGTCAGCCCAGGGCCTCTGCCTCTGTTCATGGCGGAACCGTTTCGAGGCGCCGATTTTTTCCCCAATTTCCCCTGCGGGTTTTTCACTCCACGCGCCGCCGCCGTCCATCAGTGAGGGTTTTTCACTGCCACGCGCCGCCGTCCATCAGTGCTGGTTTTTCACTGCCAGGCGCCGCCGTCCATTAGTGCGGGTTGTTCTGTCGTCTCGGCTTCTCCTGTCGTCGGTGATAGATGGAGGGAGCGAGGCGAGCGGCGGCGCGAGAAGGGGAGAAGCGGCAATCTTCGTCCAGCCCGGTCGCGACGCAGCAGTCGCAATCGCAGGTAATGGCGACCCCGACGTGTGAGGGTGGAGGATGGGGTGGTGCGGGTCGACAGTCGAAGAGGAGACCGGCAGCCCGATTTGTGACTCGCGCAAAAGAGTGGTGGCGTCATCGGATTTCGGTGAAGCAGGTCTTGAAGCAGGCGTGGGTTCATCACGGCTACGACTGCAAGGCTTTTCCTGGTTGCCGTCATTCCCCGCGGAGGCCGAGACAGAGGTTTTCCTCGTTGCGCAGCATTGATGCTGCCACATGGGTTCAACGCGAAGCAGAGTTTTCCTCGGGCCAGAGCTCGTCGAGCAGGATTCAACGCGAATCGAGCGTGGACTTGGAAGTAGCAGTGGCCCTGGAGGATTTCAGTATGGTTGCCGGGCTGGCGGAGGACACATTGTTGTGCTCTAAAATTCTCTGCGAGCTTAAATTGCTGAAATTCAGACAAGCTTCAGAGCCAGCTGCAACAACAGAGACATCGCAAATTCAGATTGAGCGCTTGGTGGGGATTAGTTTCTGAATATAGTTTGCTGCAAACTGTAATTTAGTTTGTCCAGCGCTTGGGGATTACTTTTGGAGTCCAGTTTAGTTTGTGAATATTGTTAGCTTCAAACTGTAGGTTAGAGATTACACGAGCATATGTTGTTTCAATGCATGTACACCTTGTTTATCAATTGGAGGTGCTATTATATGACAAATTAAGAACATGTGCACTGATTTTCCATTTTTTTTGACTTTTTTTGAATTTTCCATGCTCAATTCAAATTTGGTCAAACCCAAGTTTGACCAAGATTTTGACAAGTTTTAAACTTGAGAATGGAAAACCAAGCATGGTTCCTTCTTAGTCACCATAAAATGAAGCTTTTGTGATGTTTTTGAATTGTTGAGCTTGAAAGTTTGAAAACCACTTTGTGTTCACCCATGAGAGTTCATGTCGGAGGTCAGAGATTACACGAGCATATGTTGTTTCAATGCATGTACACCTTGTTTATCAATTGAGGTGCTATTATATGACAAATTAAGAACATGTGCACTGATTTTCCATTTTTTTGATTTTTTTTTGAATTTTCCATGCTCAATTCAAATTTGGTCAAACCCAAGTTTGACCAAGATTTTGACAAGTTTTAAACTTGAGAATGGAAAACCAAGCATGGTTCCTTCTTAGTCACCATAAAAGGAAGCTTTTTGTGATGTTTTTGAATGGTTGAGCTTGAAAGTTTGAAAACCACTTTGTGTTCACCCATGAGAGTTCATGTCGGAGGTTAGAGATTACACGAGCATATGTTGTTTCAATGCATGTACACCTTGTTTATCAATTGGAGGTGCTATTATATGACAAATTAAGAACATGTGCACTGATTTTCCATTTTTTTGATATTTTTTGAATTTTCCATGCTCAATTCAAATTTGGTCAAACCCAAGTTTGACCAAGATTTTGGCAAGTTTTAAACTTGAGAATGGAAAACCAAGCATGGTTCCTTCTTAATCACCATAAAATGAAGCTTTTGTGATGTTTTTGAATGGTTGAGCTTGAAAGTTTGAAAACCACTTTTGTTCACCCATGAGAGTTCATGTCGGAGGTTAGAGATTACACGAGCATATGTTGTTTCAATGCATGTACACCTTGTTTATCAATTGGAGGTGCTATTATATGACAAATTAAGAACATGTGCACTGATTTTCCATTTTTTTGAATTTTTTTGAATTTTCCATGCTCAATTCAAATTTGGTCAAACCCAAGTTTGACCAAGATTTTGACAAGTTTTAAACTTGAGAATGGAAAACCAAGCATGGTTCCTTCTTAGTCACCATAAAATGAAGCTTTTGTGATGTTTTTGAATGGTTGATCTTAAAAGTTTGAAAACCACTTTTTGTTCACCCATGAGCTCCAAATGTAAGATAAATACCCCCATTTGTAAGCAAGGTTTTTTTTCACCATCTCTAAAACAGCCAAATAAATTAGAGTTGATAGTATATGACAAAGTAAGAACATGTGCACTGGTTTTCCATTTTTTTTGAATTTTCCATGCTAAATTCAAATTTGGTCAAACCCTGGGTAAACACACCCATTTATAAACAAGTTTTTTTCCACCATCTCTAAAACAGCCAAATATATTGGAGGTGCTAGTATATGACAAAATAAGAACATGTGCACTGGTTGTACATTTTTTGATTCATTTTGAATTTTTGATGCTCAATTCAAATTTGGTCAAACCCAAGTTTGGCCAAGATTTTTTGAAACATTTTTCAAACTTACATCTACCACTGTTTCTACCATTTTTCAAACAAGTTAGTATCTTTTTTTAACATTTTTGAAACAATTTTTAAAATTTTGCAGACAAGTTTCAAACAATTTTAGACATGTTTGTAGGCACAGCAGCAGGATTTAAATCTCACGGTGCGCCTTTCATGTGTTGGGCCACAGCCCACCTAGTAGCCCAGTGTCTTTCGGGTACCCTCTTCTCTCTTTCGCAGGCCGCGGCCCAGCCTCCCGTCCCCCTCCTGTATTTATACGGCAAAATGTGTCGTACCCTAGCTATTCCGCATCCAGATCTACCACTCTCGCCGCCGGCGATCACATTCAAGCCGCCGGCGATCACTTTCCAGCCGCAGATCATGAGGCCCGGATCTTCCAGCTCGCGCGGTGGGCATTCCGGCGGCGGAAACCGCAGCGATAGAGGAGGGGCAAAATGGCCCGCGCCGGACAACGACCCCCAACGGGCGGCGCGGGTTGCTTCCGACGTTGCTCGGAAGCGTGGCGCGCGCCGGTACACCAACTGGGGGATCGCGCCGCCGAGTGCGTACGCTCGCCGCGAGGTGGAGGAGTACGACTGCAACATGGCGGCGGCGCTAGGAAGCGACGCCGGTGGTAGCTCCTCTATTGCGGGTGGCGCGGGGAGCTCCGCCATGGCACGAGCTCCTCTGCCGCCTCCGAAGAGGGAGGAGGAGGAGCAGGGCTTGGCACCGGCCCCCGTGCACTCCGGCTTTCTGCCGGGGGACTACGTCGATGACGACGACCTTGGCGTTCTCGCCGAGATAATGGAGCGCACGAAGGACGACGAGCAGAAGCTCAAAGCGCGGCGGGAGATGGAAGAGGAGCTCGACGCGTTCCGCCTCCGCGAAGCCATCGCCACATCCCGCGCCGACAGGCCGTGGGGCGCCTCGGACTCTGACTCCGACTGAGCGGCGCCGCCGCCTCACCGCCACCGCACCCCTGGGGCTCGGGGAGCCGCCCATTTTGTAGATCGATGTAATCTAGGGGTAGTAGGTGCGGACGGGATCTATCTTTTATGTAATATATCTATGTAATCGCAGTAATCGAAGTAATAGATCTATCTTTTAAAATTGCTTGTCTGAATCGGAGCTCGCCGGCGTTGTCGTTCTTGGTCGCCGGAGAAGAAGAAGAGGGAGGATGCGCGCGCAGGGGAAAACGATTGGGACGAGTTAACCGTACTCCCTGCCATCTGGGTCCCACGCCGACGTGGATAAGCTGTGCGTCCCACGCCGCCCGGCTCCACCTAATCAGTTAACCGTACTCCCTGCCATCTGGGTCCCACGTCGATGTGGATAAGCTGTGGGTCCCGCCCGGCTCCACTTAATCCTGACAATGATTGTGCTTAAGGCCCCTGTCGTGCCTAAGTTATTTTTGCGCACCTAGATATCGCACCACATCCATTCCAGCAAAGTCTGTCGCTTTGCAGCCAATTTCCATGAAAAACATCGCACAGCAGCTATAAGCCCTTCTCGATGGGTATCGGCGGGGGCGGGGGCGGGGGCGGCCGGAGTCGGAGGCCTCCGTCGACCAGATCCTCCACCGGCCCACGCCCGCGCGCCATCAGGTCCCGCACGCAACCGCAACCGCATCGCTCCTTCTCCTCGCCGTTGCCATTGAGTTCGTCCGTGGATTGGCCGATTGGGTGTTGTTTTTTCCGTTCAGTCCTCAAGGCTGCTGGAATAGTTCAGTGCCTGATTCCAGCAGCGTCTGTCTGCTAGCCGCTTCTGATGAATCCCCTAGCTGTGCTGACGATTCGTGCGTGGAATCAACAGTTCGAATTCGTAAGCCGATTGATTGATTCTCTGGCTGAAAACTCTGAATAATCGTGCCAACTAGCTAGTATATATGCTGTAGAAGTAGAATAGTACCAACCAAACTGAAACTGGTGTAGGTTCAACAGATTAATTATCTGCTTCTGCAACCTTCATTTTGTGAACGAATGACCAATCTACTCTTCTTGCTATGGTTGTAGTTGCACTGCGCCATCTTGGTATTTCTGTGTGCTACACATGTATTCAAAGTCTGAAACATAAGGTTCAGGGTCTTAGGTATTTTATCTGCATTGTGACTTTGCTTCTGCCGGACTGACACCATATATTATAGACACAGTCCATGTGCAATGCGACCTCATTTCTTCGTTAATGACTTCTGCGTTATCCATAAAAGCATGTTGAATGCCCAAACCGGCCGTTATCTTGATGCTAAATGTAACTCTTGTGTCGACCTCCATTTTGTTCTCAATGGTGGCCAGGGATTTGTCTTGCATGGCGTCTCGCCGAAGAGGATGCCTTCGCTTCCTCCAAGTTCAGGGTCTCATGCAAAAGAACCCCAGCAGCAACCGGCGATGATATCATATAACACTAGCCATGGCTGGAACCCCTCTTCTAAAGACACTAGATGTAAGCTCTGAAGCCCAAGTACTGCATCTGGTGATTTAACATTTCACACCAACTTAAGGAACAGTTATCTAGTTCACCTCTGTTGTTTATGTCATCTACTGAACATGCACACTGGACTGGCCCGTGCTTTCATAGTAGAAAGAGCACCGGAAACCATTCTTTATCTAGACTCTGTTTTTTTTTGGGTGTTCCTGATGCTAGTTTTCAACAGGCCGGGTTAATGAGGATGCTGAGCGCAGGTTTCAGCAGATGTCAGGTCCAGTACTCAAGATGGGGATGGTACTGGACTCAGTGCAAACTGAAGTAATTCAGTTAAACAGAGCCGTGAAGGAGGCGTCGCTGGATTGTAAGTCCTGCAAAACCGGTACTGTTGATCACAATAGGAATTGCAGCAGCTCCTGCTTTGCTCATGAACTCTTGCACTCCACTCTTTTCTAATTTGCTAACTGGTGCATCATAACTGAATGGTATTTATCTGTTATGTACAGCTGGTAGTGTACAGCAAAAGGTTGATCTCCTAGAGGATTCACTTCAGAAAATCGTAAGGATAGTTGATGGCTCTGTTCTCGCTCCTATTATTTTGTTGTTTGCGCAGACAACAAAATTTGATATATATATGTGCAAACATGTTAACACAGATTAAAGGAAAAAATTATCTCAAAGTACTCGCTGAAGGCAGCATGAAAAGCAGTCCTGATCAGCTGAATGTTCTGAACTCTCGCACCATCAAATTTAATGAGATGTCTCTGATCGTATCAGCCTGCCCGGAACAAGTGCAAGCAGATGTAAGGAAACTGCATGGTGACATCTTCAGGGTTCTTACAAAGGATATGGAGGTACTTCTGCTGCTACGATCTACCACTATTTGTGATATAATTTTTTCCGGCCCATTTGTCTTTAGGAACTATCCTGAATTCCTGATGGTTGGCATGTGCATAAAAGTATTTGATGTACTGTATCTCAAGTTTATTGGTCTCTTGATGCAGGGGGTTGTTAGAGATATCAGGTCTCTGAATACTAGGCCTACTGCAATGCAAATGCTGCAAGTATGTTTACTCATAACTCGACTAACTGAATCCTTAAGTGTTCCGTTATATTTGTCTCACTATTTTTTCTGTCTTGGCTGAAGGACCAGAGCTGCTCCCCCAATGAAAGGCCACACAGACACCAAGATGTAGAAGCAAATGGAAGAACCCTGATGAACCAAACACCAGCAGCAAATGGAACCCCCATGATCAACCATACACCAGTAAGAATGAGGTCCCAGATGAACCAAACACCAGCAACAGATGCAAGGCCCCAGAGGGATGGAACACCAGGGGTAAATGGAAGGCGCCAGATTGAACAAATGCCAGCAACAAAACCGTAATATTCTAATCTCAGTTTCTTATAGAGTTCAGTTCTTAGCTAAGATATAGAAATGTTATTCAGAGATTCCTAGAAGTATTCTGCTCGGATAGAGATACAAAGCTATTGTGGCCATAGAGAAAACTCATTTTCTTTGTGATTGTTTTCTCACTGTTATGTCGTCTATACCCACAAGATATACTTTACCTGAATCTCACGATGCTTGTAATCTTGAGCATTGAAGTGAAAATTTTCACAATGGGTGTGTTATTTTTTTTTCTTAATGTTGGATACTGAGACCCTAAACTTTGAAATCCTTGGACAAAAGTGATAAATATTGTTACACTTCTCAGAAGATGTGCAAATAACCATTCTTATCTGCATGATCTGTGGTAAGCTGCTTATGTTCATGACAGAGCTGATTTAATGCTGGCAATCGAAATATTGAAATGGTTTAAGGACGCGGCTCGCTGGCGCCCGCGCGCTCCCTGGTCGAACCGAGCGGCCCTTCCTAATATGGAAGGGACCACATCGTGTGCCTGTCTGGAAACTGAAAAAGGAAATTCCTTGTCCATGCTAGTCTGTACGTACATTTACTAGTTGTTTCAAAATTTTCAAAAAGCTATAACTTTTAAACTGGGTATCGAAATTCAGATCTGTTTTCACCGTTGGGTTTCTCACGACGAGTCCTTCAAAACTAGATCCCATATGGATAGGTTTTGATGAACTTTTTTTTGAAGCAACTATGTGTGATATATAGGCAACTTTAATGCTATCAGTAAGCAACTCTTCTTGTTTGTGCAATATGACTTCCTATTATCTTAGCAATTGTCCTAACAAAACCAAGCAACTGTCCTAGTAAACCAATTAACTGTCCTAACAAAACTAAGCAACTATCGTAACAAAACCAAACAACTGTCCTGGCAAATTCATGCAACTATATTTATCAAAACACACAATGCATAATGTCTTAGCAAACCAAGCAACTGTCCTAACAAACTAAACAACTATCTTAACAAAAAACAAACAACTTCAATAACAAAACCAAGCAACTGTCCTAACAAAACCAAGCAACTGTCTTAACAAAATCAAGCAGCTATCATAATAAACCAAGCAACTATATTAACAAAAATTCAAACAACTTTAAACAAAACCAATCAACTTTCCTAACAAAACTAAGCAACTATCCGAACAAACCAAGCAACTATCTTAGCAAAAAATTAAACAACTTTCATAACAAAATCAAGTAACTGTCCTAACAAAATCAAGCAACTATCCTAACAAACCAAGCAATCGTCTTAAAAAAATCAAACAACTGTCCTAACAAAACCAAGCAACCGTCCTAACAGAACTAAGCCACTATTCTAACAAAAATAAGCAACTATCCTAAAAAACCAATCAACTTTCTTAACAAAATCAAACAATTGTCATAATAAACCAAACAACTACATTACGACATTTGATGGAGAAAATGCCTCTCGTGTACCAATCCTCCTTGCTCTCCAGAGAGTTTGTACGAATTTGTAGGAAAAAGAGTGCCATCAAATATGTTGTGATCACCAAAGATGCCTACCAATGATGCTAAGTTGCCTATATATGGTGAAAATTATTTGCCATGATTTCTAAGTGGTCTATGAGATACTTGATAGATTAATTCATTAGTACATATATAATATATGATAGTTGCTTATATTTAACACTGAAGTTGCTTGTTTTCAAAAAAATCATCAAAACATATTCATGTGGGATCTAGTTTTAAAGATCTCGTCGCGAGAAACCCAACGGTGAAAACGGATCTTCATTCTGACGCTTTCTTTAAAAGTTATAGTTTTTTGAAAAATGCAAAATGGAATAACCGAGTAACCAGCACATGCAAGCGCGTGGAGACTTTCTTTATTCCCATGTGCGGGGCACGGTCCCTAACACTGACGTCATATATTGTTTCAACAGTACTAGTAAATAACTAAATAGACGCTAGTTTGTCTCGTAGCGGGTTCATCTCGCTGACGCGATCTACAGTGATCCCGTTTTCTAGTGCATGCACGTACGACACAAGGGTGCGCTGGCTCGAACTAATGAGCGCAGCTGCGCTAACAAGTTTTTAGGATGGTTTAATGCTTATTTTCAGTACTAACATTTTTTCTCTCGTTCTCGATATTCATGACTTTCAGTTGTATTACAAATATTACTCCGCATACACATGTCTTCTCTGTTTTGCTCATTATGTCCTTGTTAAGTTTTGGATTCTGACAAAGCTTGCTTATTAATGCCAGCCTCCCTGCACATTCCACTTATGCTACAAGGGCGGCAGTTCTGAAGTTGGGTGTAGAACAGGGTAAGGTAAAAGCAGCTCACATGGTTGGTACAAGCTGCACGCTAACGCCTACACAGAAAGAGCCAACTAAGGTCAATCCCAAGAGCCAACTAAGAAGGTATAGGATACCTTGAGCAAACGAAAGTCGTCGGCTCGTTTGGGTACGACTGTTCGTAACAGTTAAATGAAACACCTGTTGCAATACTGCTTACAGTTCATGGCCAATGTGCTTCTCAAAAAAGCATACTGCTGATTTCTGGTTCTGAAATAAACATACCATTAAGTTGCGGTTCTGTACAAAACATACCACTGAATTTACTGGAAAAATGCTTGAAGCTGCAGCTGTAACTTTGCATATGTGTTTGTGCAGGAGAGTAAAAAGTTACGCTTGCATTATATTCAGTGTGTGATAGTGGCTTTGTTCGTGTGTTTGAAAATGCAGGAACCAGTCAGAACAATCATCGGTTCAGATAATGACAGAGAAGGGCTCACATCCCGGGTGATTCTTGACACAGCACCAGGTAGAGTTCATTCTTTTTTGCGCATGCTTTTCTTATGTGAGTTAGACTCTGACAGGTAATAATTGAGAACAGAGACAAAGTCGTTGGCAATTACAGTACTAATTTAATTTACATTGCAGCATGCATTGTTGTTACCAAAGAAGCAAGTAATCATCATTTGTGGCACATGAAAAGTTGTAAATGTGGAGAAACAAATCACCCTCTGTTTTGTATACATGCGGCAGCTGCCCTGAAGAAAGAAGCCGGCAGCGAATCGGACCCACGGCTTGTTTGGAGGACGAGAAAGAGGAGAACCAGAAGCGAGACGCTGTCCATTGTTGCCGCCACCTTGCTGCCAGGAGAAGGCAAGAAGAGGATGCGGGAACCTGGACCAGAAGCAAAGAAGGATAAGGCTGCTCACGTGGCTGAAGCCGCACCAGCAAAGCGGGCTCGGCGGTGGACCCTCAAGTACGACGTGTCCCAGTGGATCACCTGCTGAGGAGGCAAAATCGATGCACATAGTATCACTTGACCTGTGATCCCCACAACTCAAACACGTGTACATCATAGATCTCCAGAGAGGTAAAGTCCTTTTTTCAACCATTTCAACTTCTGTTTACACTAGGTCCACATGAGGAACAGACTGAAGAATCGCAAATGAGGTACAACTAGCACTTGCATCATCGTAATGCAGTGAATTTATTCTGTATGCATTATATTGTTCCAAGTTAGTCCACTGGCACTGGGTGCATAGCCTCAGCTTCCTTCTTCCGACCCTCGAACAGCGTCGATGATAACAATCGCTCCCCTGCGCTCGGATGAACAGTCTGAAACAAACGAAACTTGTCCTTGCTTTAAAAAATATTACGTACATACAACCTCTGTAAAGTTTTATAAGACGTTTTAGATTACTAAAACAGTGATCTAAAATGTCTTACAAAAGTTTACGGAGGTAGTATAAATTTCAGAGATTGGTATGTATGATATACCACAATCAGCTCCCTTTGTGTTCTGGCCTCTTTGCAAGTTCAATCGTTACCACTGTGTTGGCTCCTGATGATATCCCTACCTGTGAATATTCCACATCTTCACCACATTTTCAATGAAATCATGAGTCTGTTCTTCGTCTTGGTTTTTCCTAACCATACATTTTCTTTTGTAACGGAGTGATAAATTTGTTCCTTTTTAAAACTTACCAGCAGACCCTCTTGCAGTGTCAACTAATGTGTCATCCTAACGTCGTCTTGATTCAATAAGAGTTACCGAATTTATTCAGAAAAATAACATAAATAATCGAGTTTGATTCCTTACCTCTAGAACCTTCTCCATTATATTCATGTCCAGAATGCCTGGCTTAAAACCAACTCCATTTCCAGTGATGAGGTAACATGAACATAAACTAAGAAAAGACATCTAGTACTATGAAAAAAATGAAGAAGACTACAACGTCTACAGGAATCCGATAGCTTACCTGGCTTGCCACCATTCAGAACATATGCTTCGGCATTTTCAACTCCATAGATCTTTGCATTGGGGTTCTTCTCTTTGAGGTAATTGCTGACACTAGTGACACTAGTGACGGCACCGCCACTCCCGACCCCCATGAGGAAGATGCCGACCTGCCCAAGTGTACCTGCCCAAAGCATGCTATCTTTCTCTGAATAAACTCTACGAACATATGTACATTTTGCAAATAGTAGCAAGCAATACTGCAGTCAGATGTTCAAAATGAAGAAAAGATATCTAGATTCTAGGATGACCTGGACATTGACAGGGTTTCAAACAATTTTAGACATGTTTGTAGGCACAGCAGCAGGATTTAAATCTCACGGTGCGCCTTTCATGTGTTGGGCCACAGCCCACCTAGTAGCCCAGTGTCTTTCGGGTACCCTCTTCTCTCTTTCGCAGGCCGCGGCCCAGCCTCCCGTCCCCCTCCTGTATTTATACGGCAAAATGTGTCGTACCCTAGCTATTCCGCATCCAGATCTACCACTCTCGCCGCCGGCGATCACATTCAAGCCGCCGGCGATCACTTTCCAGCCGCAGATCATGAGGCCCGGATCTTCCAGCTCGCGCGGTGGGCATTCCGGCGGCGGAAACCGCAGCGATAGAGGAGGGGCAAAATGGCCCGCGCCGGACAACGACCCCCAACGGGCGGCGCGGGTTGCTTCCGACGTTGCTCGGAAGCGTGGCGCGCGCCGGTACACCAACTGGGGGATCGCGCCGCCGAGTGCGTACGCTCGCCGCGAGGTGGAGGAGTACGACTGCAACATGGCGGCGGCGCTAGGAAGCGACGCCGGTGGTAGCTCCTCTATTGCGGGTGGCGCGGGGAGCTCCGCCATGGCACGAGCTCCTCTGCCGCCTCCGAAGAGGGAGGAGGAGGAGCAGGGCTTGGCACCGGCCCCCGTGCACTCCGGCTTTCTGCCGGGGGACTACGTCGATGACGACGACCTTGGCGTTCTCGCCGAGATAATGGAGCGCACGAAGGACGACGAGCAGAAGCTCAAAGCGCGGCGGGAGATGGAAGAGGAGCTCGACGCGTTCCGCCTCCGCGAAGCCATCGCCACATCCCGCGCCGACAGGCCGTGGGGCGCCTCGGACTCTGACTCCGACTGAGCGGCGCCGCCGCCTCACCGCCACCGCACCCCTGGGGCTCGGGGAGCCGCCCATTTTGTAGATCGATGTAATCTAGGGGTAGTAGGTGCGGACGGGATCTATCTTTTATGTAATATATCTATGTAATCGCAGTAATCGAAGTAATAGATCTATCTTTTAAAATTGCTTGTCTGAATCGGAGCTCGCCGGCGTTGTCGTTCTTGGTCGCCGGAGAAGAAGAAGAGGGAGGATGCGCGCGCAGGGGAAAACGATTGGGACGAGTTAACCGTACTCCCTGCCATCTGGGTCCCACGCCGACGTGGATAAGCTGTGCGTCCCACGCCGCCCGGCTCCACCTAATCAGTTAACCGTACTCCCTGCCATCTGGGTCCCACGTCGATGTGGATAAGCTGTGGGTCCCGCCCGGCTCCACTTAATCCTGACAATGATTGTGCTTAAGGCCCCTGTCGTGCCTAAGTTATTTTTGCGCACCTAGATATCGCACCACATCCATTCCAGCAAAGTCTGTCGCTTTGCAGCCAATTTCCATGAAAAACATCGCACAGCAGCTATAAGCCCTTCTCGATGGGTATCGGCGGGGGCGGGGGCGGGGGCGACCGGAGTCGGAGGCCTCCGTCGACCAGATCCTCCACCGGCCCACGCCCGCGCGCCATCAGGTCCCGCACGCAACCGCAACCGCATCGCTCCTTCTCCTCGCCGTTGCCATTGAGTTCGTCCGTGGATTGGCCGATTGGGTGTTGTTTTTTCCGTTCAGTCCTCAAGGCTGCTGGAATAGTTCAGTGCCTGATTCCAGCAGCGTCTGTCTGCTAGCCGCTTCTGATGAATCCCCTAGCTGTGCTGACGATTCGTGCGTGGAATCAACAGTTCGAATTCGTAAGCCGATTGATTGATTCTCTGGCTGAAAACTCTGAATAATCGTGCCAACTAGCTAGTATATATGCTGTAGAAGTAGAATAGTACCAACCAAACTGAAACTGGTGTAGGTTCAACAGATTAATTATCTGCTTCTGCAACCTTCATTTTGTGAACGAATGACCAATCTACTCTTCTTGCTATGGTTGTAGTTGCACTGCGCCATCTTGGTATTTCTGTGTGCTACACATGTATTCAAAGTCTGAAACATAAGGTTCAGGGTCTTAGGTATTTTATCTGCATTGTGACTTTGCTTCTGCCGGACTGACACCATATATTATAGACACAGTCCATGTGCAATGCGACCTCATTTCTTCGTTAATGACTTCTGCGTTATCCATAAAAGCATGTTGAATGCCCAAACCGGCCGTTATCTTGATGCTAAATGTAACTCTTGTGTCGACCTCCATTTTGTTCTCAATGGTGGCCAGGGATTTGTCTTGCATGGCGTCTCGCCGAAGAGGATGCCTTCGCTTCCTCCAAGTTCAGGGTCTCATGCAAAAGAACCCCAGCAGCAACCGGCGATGATATCATATAACACTAGCCATGGCTGGAACCCCTCTTCTAAAGACACTAGATGTAAGCTCTGAAGCCCAAGTACTGCATCTGGTGATTTAACATTTCACACCAACTTAAGGAACAGTTATCTAGTTCACCTCTGTTGTTTATGTCATCTACTGAACATGCACACTGGACTGGCCCGTGCTTTCATAGTAGAAAGAGCACCGGAAACCATTCTTTATCTAGACTCTGTTTTTTTTTGGGTGTTCCTGATGCTAGTTTTCAACAGGCCGGGTTAATGAGGATGCTGAGCGCAGGTTTCAGCAGATGTCAGGTCCAGTACTCAAGATGGGGATGGTACTGGACTCAGTGCAAACTGAAGTAATTCAGTTAAACAGAGCCGTGAAGGAGGCGTCGCTGGATTGTAAGTCCTGCAAAACCGGTACTGTTGATCACAATAGGAATTGCAGCAGCTCCTGCTTTGCTCATGAACTCTTGCACTCCACTCTTTTCTAATTTGCTAACTGGTGCATCATAACTGAATGGTATTTATCTGTTATGTACAGCTGGTAGTGTACAGCAAAAGGTTGATCTCCTAGAGGATTCACTTCAGAAAATCGTAAGGATAGTTGATGGCTCTGTTCTCGCTCCTATTATTTTGTTGTTTGCGCAGACAACAAAATTTGATATATATATGTGCAAACATGTTAACACAGATTAAAGGAAAAAATTATCTCAAAGTACTCGCTGAAGGCAGCATGAAAAGCAGTCCTGATCAGCTGAATGTTCTGAACTCTCGCACCATCAAATTTAATGAGATGTCTCTGATCGTATCAGCCTGCCCGGAACAAGTGCAAGCAGATGTAAGGAAACTGCATGGTGACATCTTCAGGGTTCTTACAAAGGATATGGAGGTACTTCTGCTGCTACGATCTACCACTATTTGTGATATAATTTTTTCCGGCCCATTTGTCTTTAGGAACTATCCTGAATTCCTGATGGTTGGCATGTGCATAAAAGTATTTGATGTACTGTATCTCAAGTTTATTGGTCTCTTGATGCAGGGGGTTGTTAGAGATATCAGGTCTCTGAATACTAGGCCTACTGCAATGCAAATGCTGCAAGTATGTTTACTCATAACTCGACTAACTGAATCCTTAAGTGTTCCGTTATATTTGTCTCACTATTTTTTCTGTCTTGGCTGAAGGACCAGAGCTGCTCCCCCAATGAAAGGCCACACAGACACCAAGATGTAGAAGCAAATGGAAGAACCCTGATGAACCAAACACCAGCAGCAAATGGAACCCCCATGATCAACCATACACCAGTAAGAATGAGGTCCCAGATGAACCAAACACCAGCAACAGATGCAAGGCCCCAGAGGGATGGAACACCAGGGGTAAATGGAAGGCGCCAGATTGAACAAATGCCAGCAACAAAACCGTAATATTCTAATCTCAGTTTCTTATAGAGTTCAGTTCTTAGCTAAGATATAGAAATGTTATTCAGAGATTCCTAGAAGTATTCTGCTCGGATAGAGATACAAAGCTATTGTGGCCATAGAGAAAACTCATTTTCTTTGTGATTGTTTTCTCACTGTTATGTCGTCTATACCCACAAGATATACTTTACCTGAATCTCACGATGCTTGTAATCTTGAGCATTGAAGTGAAAATTTTCACAATGGGTGTGTTATTTTTTTTTCTTAATGTTGGATACTGAGACCCTAAACTTTGAAATCCTTGGACAAAAGTGATAAATATTGTTACACTTCTCAGAAGATGTGCAAATAACCATTCTTATCTGCATGATCTGTGGTAAGCTGCTTATGTTCATGACAGAGCTGATTTAATGCTGGCAATCGAAATATTGAAATGGTTTAAGGACGCGGCTCGCTGGCGCCCGCGCGCTCCCTGGTCGAACCGAGCGGCCCTTCCTAATATGGAAGGGACCACATCGTGTGCCTGTCTGGAAACTGAAAAAGGAAATTCCTTGTCCATGCTAGTCTGTACGTACATTTACTAGTTGTTTCAAAATTTTCAAAAAGCTATAACTTTTAAACTGGGTATCGAAATTCAGATCTGTTTTCACCGTTGGGTTTCTCACGACGAGTCCTTCAAAACTAGATCCCATATGGATAGGTTTTGATGAACTTTTTTTTGAAGCAACTATGTGTGATATATAGGCAACTTTAATGCTATCAGTAAGCAACTCTTCTTGTTTGTGCAATATGACTTCCTATTATCTTAGCAATTGTCCTAACAAAACCAAGCAACTGTCCTAGTAAACCAATTAACTGTCCTAACAAAACTAAGCAACTATCGTAACAAAACCAAACAACTGTCCTGGCAAATTCATGCAACTATATTTATCAAAACACACAATGCATAATGTCTTAGCAAACCAAGCAACTGTCCTAACAAACTAAACAACTATCTTAACAAAAAACAAACAACTTCAATAACAAAACCAAGCAACTGTCCTAACAAAACCAAGCAACTGTCTTAACAAAATCAAGCAGCTATCATAATAAACCAAGCAACTATATTAACAAAAATTCAAACAACTTTAAACAAAACCAATCAACTTTCCTAACAAAACTAAGCAACTATCCGAACAAACCAAGCAACTATCTTAGCAAAAAATTAAACAACTTTCATAACAAAATCAAGTAACTGTCCTAACAAAATCAAGCAACTATCCTAACAAACCAAGCAATCGTCTTAAAAAAATCAAACAACTGTCCTAACAAAACCAAGCAACCGTCCTAACAGAACTAAGCCACTATTCTAACAAAAATAAGCAACTATCCTAAAAAACCAATCAACTTTCTTAACAAAATCAAACAATTGTCATAATAAACCAAACAACTACATTACGACATTTGATGGAGAAAATGCCTCTCGTGTACCAATCCTCCTTGCTCTCCAGAGAGTTTGTACGAATTTGTAGGAAAAAGAGTGCCATCAAATATGTTGTGATCACCAAAGATGCCTACCAATGATGCTAAGTTGCCTATATATGGTGAAAATTATTTGCCATGATTTCTAAGTGGTCTATGAGATACTTGATAGATTAATTCATTAGTACATATATAATATATGATAGTTGCTTATATTTAACACTGAAGTTGCTTGTTTTCAAAAAAATCATCAAAACATATTCATGTGGGATCTAGTTTTAAAGATCTCGTCGCGAGAAACCCAACGGTGAAAACGGATCTTCATTCTGACGCTTTCTTTAAAAGTTATAGTTTTTTGAAAAATGCAAAATGGAATAACCGAGTAACCAGCACATGCAAGCGCGTGGAGACTTTCTTTATTCCCATGTGCGGGGCACGGTCCCTAACACTGACGTCATATATTGTTTCAACAGTACTAGTAAATAACTAAATAGACGCTAGTTTGTCTCGTAGCGGGTTCATCTCGCTGACGCGATCTACAGTGATCCCGTTTTCTAGTGCATGCACGTACGACACAAGGGTGCGCTGGCTCGAACTAATGAGCGCAGCTGCGCTAACAAGTTTTTAGGATGGTTTAATGCTTATTTTCAGTACTAACATTTTTTCTCTCGTTCTCGATATTCATGACTTTCAGTTGTATTACAAATATTACTCCGCATACACATGTCTTCTCTGTTTTGCTCATTATGTCCTTGTTAAGTTTTGGATTCTGACAAAGCTTGCTTATTAATGCCAGCCTCCCTGCACATTCCACTTATGCTACAAGGGCGACAGTTCTAAAGTTGGGTGTAGAACAGGGTAAGGTAAAAGCAGCTCACATGGTTGGTACAAGCTGCACGCTAACGCCTACACAGAAAGAGCCAACTAAGGTCAATCCCAAGAGCCAACTAAGAAGGTATAGGATACCTTGAGCAAACGAAAGTCGTCGGCTCGTTTGGGTACGACTGTTCGTAACAGTTAAATGAAACACCTGTTGCAATACTGCTTACAGTTCATGGCCAATGTGCTTCTCAAAAAAGCATACTGCTGATTTCTGGTTCTGAAATAAACATACCATTAAGTTGCGGTTCTGTACAAAACATACCACTGAATTTACTGGAAAAATGCTTGAAGCTGCAGCTGTAACTTTGCATATGTGTTTGTGCAGGAGAGTAAAAAGTTACGCTTGCATTATATTCAGTGTGTGATAGTGGCTTTGTTCGTGTGTTTGAAAATGCAGGAACCAGTCAGAACAATCATCGGTTCAGATAATGACAGAGAAGGGCTCACATCCCGGGTGATTCTTGACACAGCACCAGGTAGAGTTCATTCTTTTTTGCGCATGCTTTTCTTATGTGAGTTAGACTCTGACAGGTAATAATTGAGAACAGAGACAAAGTCGTTGGCAATTACAGTACTAATTTAATTTACATTGCAGCATGCATTGTTGTTACCAAAGAAGCAAGTAATCATCATTTGTGGCACATGAAAAGTTGTAAATGTGGAGAAACAAATCACCCTCTGTTTTGTATACATGCGGCAGCTGCCCTGAAGAAAGAAGCCGGCAGCGAATCGGACCCACGGCTTGTTTGGAGGACGAGAAAGAGGAGAACCAGAAGCGAGACGCTGTCCATTGTTGCCGCCACCTTGCTGCCAGGAGAAGGCAAGAAGAGGATGCGGGAACCTGGACCAGAAGCAAAGAAGGATAAGGCTGCTCACGTGGCTGAAGCCGCACCAGCAAAGCGGGCTCGGCGGTGGACCCTCAAGTACGACGTGTCCCAGTGGATCACCTGCTGAGGAGGCAAAATCGATGCACATAGTATCACTTGACCTGTGATCCCCACAACTCAAACACGTGTACATCATAGATCTCCAGAGAGGTAAAGTCCTTTTTTCAACCATTTCAACTTCTGTTTACACTAGGTCCACATGAGGAACAGACTGAAGAATCGCAAATGAGGTACAACTAGCACTTGCATCATCGTAATGCAGTGAATTTATTCTGTATGCATTATATTGTTCCAAGTTAGTCCACTGGCACTGGGTGCATAGCCTCAGCTTCCTTCTTCCGACCCTCGAACAGCGTCGATGATAACAATCGCTCCCCTGCGCTCGGATGAACAGTCTGAAACAAACGAAACTTGTCCTTGCTTTAAAAAATATTACGTACATACAACCTCTGTAAAGTTTTATAAGACGTTTTAGATTACTAAAACAGTGATCTAAAATGTCTTACAAAAGTTTACGGAGGTAGTATAAATTTCAGAGATTGGTATGTATGATATACCACAATCAGCTCCCTTTGTGTTCTGGCCTCTTTGCAAGTTCAATCGTTACCACTGTGTTGGCTCCTGATGATATCCCTACCTGTGAATATTCCACATCTTCACCACATTTTCAATGAAATCATGAGTCTGTTCTTCGTCTTGGTTTTTCCTAACCATACATTTTCTTTTGTAACGGAGTGATAAATTTGTTCCTTTTTAAAACTTACCAGCAGACCCTCTTGCAGTGTCAACTAATGTGTCATCCTAACGTCGTCTTGATTCAATAAGAGTTACCGAATTTATTCAGAAAAATAACATAAATAATCGAGTTTGATTCCTTACCTCTAGAACCTTCTCCATTATATTCATGTCCAGAATGCCTGGCTTAAAACCAACTCCATTTCCAGTGATGAGGTAACATGAACATAAACTAAGAAAAGACATCTAGTACTATGAAAAAAATGAAGAAGACTACAACGTCTACAGGAATCCGATAGCTTACCTGGCTTGCCACCATTCAGAACATATGCTTCGGCATTTTCAACTCCATAGATCTTTGCATTGGGGTTCTTCTCTTTGAGGTAATTGCTGACACTAGTGACACTAGTGACGGCACCGCCACTCCCGACCCCCATGAGGAAGATGCCGACCTGCCCAAGTGTACCTGCCCAAAGCATGCTATCTTTCTCTGAATAAACTCTACGAACATATGTACATTTTGCAAATAGTAGCAAGCAATACTGCAGTCAGATGTTCAAAATGAAGAAAAGATATCTAGATTCTAGGATGACCTGGACATTGACAGGGTTCTCTAACTACTGGAGCATGAAGGCTCTGGGGTGGTTCTCATAGAGCTGGATCGCCTTTCTCACGGTGCCCCCCACTCCATCCCTTTCGCCAGGTCGGTGAGCGCGATTTGCACGCCGAACGCCTTCATGACCACTCTCCTCACAAGGCTGGTGTATGACGACATCGTCAGCATGAGCTCCTACCTTTGAGATCCGCCATAAACGCCAAGCCGATACCCATGTTCCCTGATGTAGGCTCGACCGCTCGACCAGCATCGTCTATTTCAGATTCAACTTACGGCTAGTTTCAGATCCATATAAAGGTGTGAGTCGTGTGACAGTGTGATTGATTTCTTGCAGAACAATTCAGATCCATATGAAGGTGTGAGTCGTGTAACAGTGTGATTGATTTCTTGCAGAACAACAGTGTAGTTTTTTCAACAAAACTCCGATACTATCAAAACTGGCACATCGAAGCACATGCCTCCTATTGTTTCCCCATTTTTGCAATGTCAGTGCCATTTCCGTGTGAAATAAGAACCCAATGCTGAATGATCAGCTTTTTTTTTCTGTTATTTATTTATTTATCAAAATTGTTACTCCCTCCGTAAAGAAATATAAGAGTGTTTACATTACTAAAGTAGGCATCTAAACACTCTTATATTTGAGTACTTGCTTTTGTTCTTTTGACAAGTAGTTGTTACTTCTCTTCGTTGTTCAGTGGGACAGAGCTACCTTTTAATGTGCAATGCATTACTCGATTTATCCAAACAGGCAGGTATTACAGAAGGCACGTACATTACGTTGTTTCCATAATGACCAGCAACTCAGAGTCAAAACCACGCCGTCTTCTCTTGGGGAGAGTCATCCTAGCCACAAGCCACCAGTCTCCTAGAATGTCTCTGGAAATAGGCATAGTAATATTACACACCACCCTCAAACACCGTCGTTGTCGAAGAATTCACCCCATCACCACCATAGACAAGGCCATCATCATCAAATTCCTTTCGACAAGAGTCGTGGCGCGTCGGTTTTCGATCTCGTTTGACCTCACCGGGAGCCATGGGAGGGCCACGTGTTGCCACAACCAAAAGTTAGCCACCAACAACATCAACCTATTCTATTTTGACCGATATCCATATCGATCCATTAGATAGTTCAGGCCACCGCCTTATGTGTCTAATCCTAGCCAAACGTGCCCATGCACTTTGATGTTGGACCACATGCACACTCCCCAATGGGTCACTCCTTTATGGATGTGTTTGGTTAGAGGGGCCTGCTAGGATGGATATGGGCATCCCTATCCAGTTGGATAGGGATAGCCATTTTTTCTGTTTGGTTGACGGATGTGGTCAGCCTATATTTTGTTTGGTTGAAGGGATGAAATGTGATTTCAACATTGCCTTTTCCTTTTCAAATCCGGTAGAAAAAAAATTAGAACTAGCACGAACAAACACCCAGTAGCATGCATCTGCCCACGACGGAGGCAAGCATGCCCGCGCAGCTTCCTGTATCTGTCATCTATGCGCCCAGATGCGTCTGCTACTATATCGTTCCTTAGAGCATCTCCAGCCGCGCCCCCAAGAGGCCCCCAAGACGGCGCAAATAGCGCCGGACGGACGTATTTCGCCCAGTCGCGCCCCCCAAGACCCCAATTAGCGCCGGATCGGGCCGATTTTGAGTCCGGTGAACCAAGCCGAACCCAGCACGCTGGGGGTCGCTTGGGGGCGCCGGACGAAACGAAAGCGGCTGCCTGGCCCACTGGCAGACCAAGCCGACCCAAAAGGGACATCTCTCCCCCACCTCTCCCCACCGCCCTTGTCGTCGTCGGCCGCCGCGCCGCCGCTAGATAGCCGTTTCTGCCGCCCAAAACACGCCGCTGCTTCTCCCCCGCCGCCCCTCTTCCTCTTCCAACTCCCCGCCTAGTTCACCGGCGTTTGGCCGGCGCGGAACGCCAAGCCGAGAACGCCGGTGCAAAGCCGCGCCCACCTCGCGCCCCACCTGTTCGACGAATTGCCGCCCCGATATGGACTCCGACGACGAGACACTCTTCGCCGCGTTAATGGAGGAAGAGGCGATCGCCGGCGCCCAGGACGACGAGCACCTCATGATGCTCGCCGCCTTGGCCGACCTGTTCGACGCCAACAAGGAGCCGCAGCGAGGAGGTTCCAAGATGGGCCGCCGGAAGGGAAAGGAGAGGGGCCGTTCGGAGGGCTACTGTTTGCTCTACTCCGACTACTTTGCCGATGTTCCCCTGCACGGCGAGAAGGTATTCCGGCGACGGTACCGCATGGGCCGAAAGCTCTTTCTTCGCATTGTCAACTCACTCCGAGAGTACGACAACTACTTCGTTTGCAAGAAAGATTGCACCGGCACAGTTGGGTTCTCCTCACTTCATAAGTGCACAACGGCCATGAGGATGCTTGCATACGGAACTCCTGGTGATGAACAGGACGACTATGCACGCATGGCCAAGTCCATCGTCCTTGATTGTTTTTACAGATTTTGCAGAGCAGTAGTTGGCTGCTTTGGAAAACAGTACTTGCGAGCACCCAATGCAGAAGACACTGCTCGAATCCTAGCAGAGAATGAAGCAAGAGGATTTCCTGGGATGCTTGGAAGCATCGACTGCATGCATTGGGAATGGAAGAACTGTCCATTTGCTTGGCAGGGGATGTACAAGGGTGAAAAAGGTCACTGCAGTGTGGTACTTGAGGCGGTTGTTACAAATGATCTCTGGATTTGACACTCCTTCTTTGGCATGCCAGGAACACACATTGACATCAACGTCCTGCAGTGTTCAAATATCTTTGCCAGACTTGTCGAAGGTCATGCTCCTCCAGTGAACTTCGAGGTCAATGGGCACCATTACAACAAGGGATACTATCTGGCAGACGTCATCTATCCAAGATGGTCGGTATTTGTGAAGACTATCTCAAACCCTGTGTTAGGGGGGAAGCACGCCCATTTTGTCAAGTTCCAGGAGGCTTGCAGGAAGGATGTCGAGCGAGCATTTGGGGTACTACAGTCTCGATTTGTCGTTGTCCGGTACCCCGCTCAGACTTGGTCGAAAGATCAAATGTGGGAGGTGATGAATTATTGTGTCATCTTGCACAACATGATCATTGAGAGCGAGAAAGCGGAGCCAGTGTATGACTCTGAACCATATATCAACCAGGGGTCTCTTGCAGTTGTTGATCACCAGATACCATCAGATTGAACATCCTATCTCAACATGCGCTAGGAGATCCGAGACCCGCACGTGCATCGTCAACTGCAGGAAGATCTAGTTGATCATCTATGGACGCGCAAAGGCAATGTCTAGTTTGATCTGATTTTTTGTATTTGTGCCGAACTATGTGTTTGTAATATCATGTTGTATGCAGAATTTGCGTCGAACTGCGCCGAATTTGCGCCAAACTTCGCCTATATTTCCATGTTTGTGCTGAATCTGCGTCAAAAGAATTAATTTGCGTTGTTTTTGGGTCGAATCTGAGCCGGCCCCGCCAGTCTTGGGGGTCGCCTTGGGGGCACGGCTGGGCGGACGGCCGCCCCAAGACCTATCGCCGCGCCGAGCGCCCCCAAGCGGCGTTAGAAATAGCGCCGCAAAACGTCTTGGGGGGGGGGGGGGCGAACGGCTGGAGATGCTCTTACATCTAACTTCAGTGCCCAGTTACGATTGCCGTTGGCACCACGCCCAGCTACGGCTGCCGCCGCCGTTGCCGCTGGCACCACGCCCAGTTGCGGCTTCCGCCGGCACTACGCCCAACTGCGTCTACCGCTGCCACCGTCGCACCCGGCTATGGCTGCCGCCGACACCACGCCCAACTGCGGCTCCCGCCGCCACCGTCGCACCCGGCTGCGGCTGCCGCCGGCACCGCACCTAGCTGCAGCTGCAGCCGCAGGCGCACTCATCTACGGCCGTCGCTGCCGTGGGGGAGAAAGGAGGGCAGGGGCGAAAACGTTTCGGACACGAGACTGGCTATCCATATCCGCCAGATTTCGCGCGTGCATAGCCGGATTTTTAAGGAATATTCGAAGCATCTGGCTATCCATATCCTAGCTAGTCTGTGAACCAAACAAGTGGTATTCATCATAAAAATGGCTATCCCTGTCCTCTGGGTGGCTATCCCCTCAACCAAACGCATCCTATATGATGCACGCGGGCGTAACATAGAATTTGCAAATATCTTAGTCTCCGCTTATAGCCAAGGATATGCGAAATCATGAGGCTATGCCGGTCCACATAACACTCTTTCGTGCTTCTCCTAAGTGGTAGTTTGGATAACCAGAATTTTGGGCAAGTTTTAGCAAAATCAGTTTTAAAAGAATTTGTTAGAAAAACTAGTTTTACAGTCTTGTCAAAACTGGTTTATAACATATCTTGTTTTGACATGATAATTCAAATATGGTACCCGATTTGATGTAAACGAGTGTTGATGTATTTTCATATCTCTGGCTTTTCTTCTCTGCGATATCCTTTATGTCCGTGATCCATAACATACAAACCAACCGACAAAATCACTAGATTTGACTATGAATCGATCCATGTGGTAGAAACTAACACATCGTTTATAGAATACTAGAAGCAATCGAGAATCGAGTCATAAAGTCTCGAACTGCTGGAGGATGTGTCCCAATGGGTTCCATTGGGCAGCAACCAGCGAGACACGATTTGTCAGCCATACACATCTTCTAATTGAGGTCGTTCCTGGCGCGGCAGGGGAGAACTTGTCATTGGCGAACGAAGTTGTCCACACCGGGAGCAGGGAGGGGGAAGGGGTGCGATAGAAGCGATTTGAACTCTGGTAGGTCGAGGATACCATTATCCTCTTAACCATCCAATCAAAGATTAGTTCGTGCTACTATCGTTTTCATATTTTGACATTCTTCATTTTTTTGGGAAAATCTACTAAATTTAAAGAGAAGTCAAGGGTTTCCTCTTTAGCGTCTTCCGCCGCCTGCCTTTAGGGTTTGGTTTCCTCGTTTCCATCGCTTCCCCACGGTCCCCTCCCAACCCCTGCGACTGTCCTTCTCCAACCTCCATTTGAGTCCTCCTCGTCAATTTCCATGGCGCTCATGTTCAACGAAGATGGCACATACTCAATGTTTTACCCCGAGGGCACCACGCCGATCTGGCTCCTTCCGTCCGACCGCCCCAAAGCCGCCGATCCAACACTTTCCCCACCAAACTCGGTCCTCTTCGACACCCTGGGCTACGTCGACGACGAATCCAACGACACCACCGCCATGCACGTCGCCGAGGACGGCGAGCGCATCATCCAGGTGACCTTGTGGATGCACCACCCGCCGCTGGTCTCGTATTTCACCATGCACTCCCCCGGCCTGAAACCCGACGCGTACCCGGGGATGCCGAAGCTTCTGGCGACGGACGGCCACCTCGCGCTCCTCCGCCTCCCCCGCTTACCGGTAAACCCCTTCACCGGCCAGCCACCTAACAACTTCTTCGTCTACCGGGCCGGCAGCAGCACCGGCGAGAAGCAGCAGCCGTCGCTCCGTATGCTCCCCTACCCCAACGACCTCATAATCTGCAACGGTGATGTTGGTTTCCTCAACTACGGCACTCAAGATCAGGTTGATGACAGGTTCTTCGCCGCCGCGTTCTTCGAAGAGTCCCCGCTCAGGCCTGGCCTCTCCAAGAAGTTGTATATCATCCTGTTCGACTCCGAGACATGGGGATGGGCCAGGAAGGAGGTTTTCGTCGATTCGCCGGAGGCTCACCGTTACAGGTTCACAAACAAGGTGATCACCATTGGAGGAGAGCGTGGCTCCATTGCCTCGGTCGACCTCTCACATGGTATCCTCATCCATGACTTGCTCCTGCGCAACAATGTCCTTCGTTTCATTCCGTTGCCGCCTTCGCAGTTGCCGGACCCCAGAACCAACTCTGTGCGGGACATGGCTGCCGTCAACGGCTGCCTCAGGTATGTCAGCATGAGCTACCCTCCTATAACCGAAAGCAGCACTAGCTACTACTTCGGAGATTGGAAAGCCAAGGCATGGAAGATGCCAATGCATCCTAAAGGGAACTGGGATATTGCAAGGCAATGAAAATGGCAGGAGGACTACCATCTCAGAGCTTCGGAGATCACAATCGATGACCCAACCCATCTTGAGCTGCTGCCTGATCTGCCTGGCAGCTTTAACAAGAAGCGGGCCTTGACGAAGCTCCACTCAGGGAGCCCTGTTGTGAGCTTGCATGATGATGGCATTGTTTACATCATGACCAAGGCTGAGTTCTCAGATCGCAAGGCATGGGTGCTTGCTGTCAACACGAGCACCAAGTCTCTACAAGCGGTGGGTCAGTTTGATGCTGAAAGATGCATGGGTTTCAGTTACACCTACACTCAGTTTGGGATCTCCAAACATATGGGTGTTGGGTTCAAAGAAGATCATCCCCAGAATGAGGAGGATTTATGGACTACCGTCTTGTACAAGAAAAAGGGACAAAAGATACATAACTGCCATGACGCTGTTCGCGTTGAAGCAGCATCAGCAAAGTGGGCTCGCCGGTGCAACCCCAGGTAGGATGCAACCCAGTGGATCACTTGCCGAGGCGTCCCGCCGGGCACACTGACAGAACAAATGCTGTTCGACTTAGGCAAAAATCGAGCCATGTTCCCCTCAACTCAAACACATGTACTCCCTTCGTTCCAAAATAAAACAATTTTATACTAAATCTAGTATAAAGTTGAGACACTAATTTCAGGACAGAAAGAATATATATCATAGTCCTTCAGAGAGGTAAAGTCCTTTTTTCAATCATTTTAACTGTTGTTTACACAAGGTCCACATGAGGAACAGACTGAAGAATTGCGGATGAGGTACAAGTACAACTAGCACTTACAACATGGTAGGTAGTAAATTTATTCTGTATGCACTATATGGTTCCAAGTTAGTCCACTGGCACTGGCTGCATTGCCTCGGCCTCCTTCCTCAGACCCTCGAAAAGCGCCGATGATAGGTACCGCTCCCCTGCGCTCGGATGGACAGTCTGAAACAACAGGAGCACTGGTCAGTCAATCTTCTGAAACTTGTCCATGTTAACATATTTCTGTATAAATTTCACAGAGAAGAGTATGTTATGTATGGCGTACCACGATGAGCTTTCCTTTGTTTTCTGGCCTCTTTGCGAGTTCGATCGCCGCCACTGTGTTGGCTCCAGATGATATCCCCACCTGCGAAAATTCCACAAGTTCAGCACAAATTCAATGTAACCATTCCTTTTCTTTTCCAAGGGAGATATATTAGTTTTTGTAATTTACCAGCAGGCCCTCTTGCAGTGCCAACTGCTGCGCCATCTTCACTGCATCCTCTCCTTTCACCTGTCAATTACATGCGTGGATTCAGTAAAAAAATGTAGTAGAATTTATTCTACCAAAAGAACGAGTCCAGTTTGATTTGATTCTTTACCTCAAGAACCTTCTCCATTATGTCCATGTCCAGAATATCTGGCTTAAATCCCACTCCATTTCCAGTGATGAGGTGAGGCCCTGCAGTTAGGACGTTCAATTAACTAAAAGGATATCTTCTACTAGTATGAAAAGGAAAAAGGAAGTGTACATGGTTTACAGAAATTGTTACCCTACCTGGCTTGCCACCATTCAGAACATTTGCTTCGGCAGGTTCAACTCCATAGATCTTTGCGTTGGGGTTCTTCTCCTTGAGGTACTTGCCAACACCGGTGACCGTACCACCGCTCCCGATGCCCATGACGAAGATGTCGACCTGCCCAAGCGTGTCCTCCCATATCTCCGGACCGGTAGTCTCGTAGTGCACCTGCCAATGCGCGCAAGCTCTCTCTGAATAAATTTGATAAAAAGTTTTTTTTTGCAAAATAGCACCAACTAATAATCAAAATCAAGAAAATGTACGACTAACCTGCACATTGGCAGGGTTCTCAAACTGCTGGAGCATGAAGGCGCTGGGATGGTTCTCGTATAGCTGGGTTGCCTTCCTGACAGTCCCTCCCATCCCTTTCGCCGGGTCGGTAAGGACGAGCTCCGCGCCGAAGGCCTTCATGACCACCCTCCGCTCGAGGCTGGTGTACGACGGCATCGTCAGCACAAGCTTGTACCCTTTGAGAGCGGCCATGAATGCCAGTCCGATGCCCATGTTCCCGGAAGTAGGCTCGATCAGTGTGGTCTGTTCATTTGAGAAGCAATTTATGATTTTGTTAAATGTCTGATTTCTTTCAGAACAAGTTTAGTCCAGTGTTTTCGACAAAACTCTGAATTTGTGTCAAAACTAACACATCGAAGCACATGGATGTCCTGTATTGTTTCGCCATTTTACACTCTTAGAGTTATTTCCATTTGAAGTAAGGTTCAATGCTGAATGGGATTTTCTTGTATTGTTTTATCTATCTATCAAAGTTGATATTTCCTCTCTCTGTTTTTGACAGCAAGTAGTTGTTGCTTCCTCTTGGGTCTTGGCTGTTCAGTGGCCAGAACTTAGTGCAAGAGCTAGTACTTTTTACTACCTAATGCAGTTGTCAATTTATCCGAAAGCGTGAGATGAGATGACTGACCTTGCCTGGTGTTATGAGCCCCTTCTTCTCCGCATCTTCAATCATGGAGATTGCTGGTCTGGATCATACAACAGACATGTTAATCACTTATTCACAGTGGAAGCAGAGGTGGATTTCTTCTTACCTTCACAAATATACCGATGTGATAATAAACAGGTTGGTTATTTTCTTATTTCATTTTACAAGCTTGTTTTTTGTGCTTATATATATATTCTTGCAAACAATAAATCAATGACTAGTAACATTCTGGTTTGTTAACAATTCAGGATCTTGGAATTCAGACAAAACAAATTGTCCTGATGGGATCAAGCAAGCTAGGTTGTCAGTTCCACTAGAATAGCTGTGGAACATAACAGTAGAGGTCAGATCCCTTTCACACTTAGTAGTAGATCTGGATGGAGAATATATTGTACTATAGACTTAAAAGTAGCAAGACTTAAAAAAGACCAAAATGAATTAAAGTGGACTAGTCACTCATGACTTGTATACATGTCTTCAGAGAAAAAGATATGGATCCCACCGCATATCACTGTTTATGTATACAAGTCTTTGGAGAACAAGACCAAAATTAAGATAGACTAGTCACTCATGACTTTAATTCACCGCATATCACTGTCTAATGTATACATGTCTAGTACAGGAAAATATACATGTCTTCAGAGAAAAAGAGAAAAAATGTCTGTCTCTAATTTCTTCCTTGGATCCCAGCGCATATCACTGTCTATGTATCACATTCAGACAGACAAGAAGATATGGATCCGGCACCCACTTGCCCCCTTTTTTATTTTCCCCGCGAAAGCGACCAGATCGATGTGGAGGGTATTTTAGTTAATTCCGGTTGCTTTCTTGATCAGAACAATAACAATAATAATAACAGGATCGATGTTCTCCAACCAGTGTGTATATTAGCATGATAATGATAGATTAACTGGTCTGTATCAGTGAACATGACATGAATCATATATATGTCGTTCCTTTGGTGGTATTAGTTCAGGTAGGAATATGATGCATGATCTGATGAATGTGGGGCAGGGGCTTATGAATTAGTATGTGATGGATATAATAAATAGTTTGGCGATCTTGTGATTTCACTTGGATGGGGACTCCTTGTTGGATATACTGCCTACACGCAAGTTATATTTTACGTATAAATTTTTGGACCTGTATAATACTTTTGTTATTTGTTTTGAAAAAGACCTGTATATATATCTGGGCTTTTGATTATGATCACCAATAATAAGACCTTCTGGATATTCTATTGATTCCACTTATTTGGATGTCCATCTTCTAGAGCAGAGGAACAAAAGGCTGGTTCTTGTCCACCAACCATTCAACCAATCCAACCAAGGAGGATACATATGCAACCAAGGCTGGTATTTGTATCATCAATTCATCATCCAGGAATTGATTGATTTGCAGCCACTGGAATATGATCGACCACTGACTGACTGACTGTCCACTCCACAGATACCACACGTCCACACTTCTATCTAATCTCGTACTACTTGTAAATTAATACAGTAGGATGGATCATGGATGAATGCTCTGATGCTCGAGACTGGCACACGTGAAGAGGGCATTAATCAAGGATTTAAGGTAATGACCTGTCCTTGACGCTGAAGGAGGGCTGGAGGAACTCGAGCTTGGCAGCGACGCGGGCGCCGCACCCCTCCGTCACCTTGTTCAGGTACACCAGCGGCGTCCGGCCGATGAGCTGATTTGTTGCATCCCAAATAAAAACTAAGGTTAATACTACCAGATGAGATCAGAAGATCAGAGCTAGATTCCTTTCAAATCAAAGTAAAAAAAGAACAAGGTTGTAGCTAGTGTACGTACGTGGGCGGCGGTGTCCCTGATGTTGAGCACCCCTGGGAGTTCTTCCTGCTGCTGCTGGAGGGTGGAGAAGGGAGACGAGGAGCTGCCGGCGCCGGAGACCAGTCCGGATGCGGCGGCGGCTCCTTGGAGGAGAGGGAGGGAGCGAGAGTGCTTGCTCCTCATCAGCCTCATCACCATCCTCTCCATCTCTGCTTGTTGGAATGGCCGGGTGTGTGCGAGCGAGTGAGTGGAGTGGTGTAGTGTGGGTTCGAAGTTACCCTATGGATGGATACAAGATATATAGTGCTCCTCCGTAGTGGAGAGATGGAGGAGGGAGGCCGGCGGCTTGGAGTTAGTACTCCTATGGAGTAATAATAATTACTTCCTTCGTAAAGTAATATAAGAGCATTTAGATAGCTATTTTAGTAATCTAAACATTTTTATATTTCTTTACAAATGGAGTACTTTCTTCGTGCTAAAATAAATATCAAAGATTTGTCTAGTTATGGATGTTTAAGGATGCATGTTTAAGTCTATATATAATATATTCATACCTAAATAAATCTTAGTCAGTTAATATGGGATGGAGGAAGCAGTATGTAAATACGGCTGGGAGTATTTGGATTTGCATGTCATGGCAGCTGCTAGTGCTAGCTAGCATTGTGGACCGTGTGGTACCTACGAACCGGAACGAGATGGAACTTTTACTTTTGGGAGCTGAACCTAAAGGGGATGGACCCTTTCGTTTCGGGAGCTGAGCCTGAGGAGCATGAGGTGCATGTGCTGCGGCTGCTGGATCGGTCCAGGAGGCAGGCAGGAGGTGAGATGGATGCCCGTTGCATCGATTTGGAGCCAAATGCGATGCATGCATCATCCATGACCACCAAAACCATGAGGCAAATGGACAACAACGACAACAACCACCGCCACCACATGTAGGAGTACTTGCCCATCGCATCCACGGATGGAGCCAGGAAAGTAGCACGAAGGGGGCCTATTTGTAGGAATGTTGCACCATTGTTAGAGGGCCAGAACCATTAATATGCAAAAATACAGATTTTGTTACCGGAAACATCTTATTAGTAGCTGTAATAGTGTGGTTGCATCATTGTTGGCCCATGCCTTGGCCCCAGCTCGCCACCCATTTGTCTCGGTGCTCGCATCATCGTGTTTGTATGTAAGAGCAACTCCAACTCGTGGAGTATCAAATCGCTCATAAATGTTTGAATCATCCGGTTCAAACTCTTTTAGCCATCCACCGTGAAAAATAAAAAATATGTAGACCAGTTCGGACGCTTGAATTTGCATAAACTAAAATAAATTGTGCAAAGCTTCGTGAAAGTTCGGATATCCGCCACATCGAACTCCAACACCCCAACCCACCTCAAAACAATATCTCACATATCTACCAAGGTGTCAGTGCCTATGCCGATTACTGCAAGCTGAAGAAGGATGTTGTTGGCCACATTGGGTTTTCTGGTTATCAAAAGTGCACGAGTGCTATGAGCATGTTTTCCTATGACACAACTGTGGAGTCATGGGATAGGCATCATCGGATGTTTAAACACACATGTCTAAAGGTTATGGCTACGGAAGCGCTCGCTATGTCATCAAGCTATGTCATCACCGTTGATGACATAGCAATCATACATAGTCCAAGTAATTTGGAACGGACGGGCTATGTATGAATAAATTAAATTTAAATTTAAACCATTTTATTTCATAACTTTATGCTTCCTCCGTCCCAAATTACTCGTCGCTCAAATAGATGTATCTAACATTATTTTAGTTCTATAGATACATACATTTGAATGACAAGTAATTCAGAACGGAGGGAGTACTTGAATTGCAATACTTTTATTTGTATCATTGCTGCATTTAAATATTTAAGGACATATTACACTATTGTTTTTTTTATTTTCAGCAATCCAAATACTTCCTCCTTTCCGATTTATAGGATTCATCTTAAAATTTTCGTTTTTCCGTTTATAAGTCTCAATTCTACTATCTATGATGATATGTTCAGATTTTAAGGTGCATTAAATTACTGCATGCAAAGCTCAAGAAAAATACTCACCAATGCATGTACTAGATTCTGGTCATTTAGTAGTCATACATGCATGCATTGTAATTAATGCATTGATAATGCAACTTTTTGATAAAAACGAGAGTACTAATTAAGCATTTTTGCAAACTACAAAGTTTGTTGTACCGCTAAACATCTACCTTGATTGAAGAAATTTGCGAATTAAGCCCTATAAACCAGAAAGGAGGAAGTATTAGTAAAAAGGCTGAGAAGACGGATATTACATGACTTCAATTGAATGATCTTGGCCTCATTTGCTGACCGCGTCGAACATGTTGAAAACAAAACCATACCAACCCCACGCCCACGCATGCCCGCCCATGGTATGCATATGGGTCCCATCTCACCTCCTGCCTCCTGCTAGCCAATACATGCCCACTCCTACACGGGAAGGCAGGAGAAAAGTGCACCCACGCCTTTACGGTGTGCTGAATGTGCATGTGCTCCATCGGAGGCTGACGAGGCCATCTTGCCAAGTTCATGGGCAGCGCTCTCCCTTTTGACCAATGGGAAACGGATCTCTTCCTACTTCTTTATGCATCTACTCCGCTCCTTCGTGCATCTTTACAAAAAAGATAACTCTACCAATGCGCATTGTTTTGGATCGTCAAATGTGTTATGGAAACTATCTATGTAATTTATGGAGAATTTCATAGGATATGCGGAAGGTTGTATTCTCATAAATGGATCCTTCAAAAAAAAAAAAGGTTTGCTGGTGGGATCGGTTTTGGTTTTGCCATAGGCTATATTGATTCTTCCTGAATTTCACTTATAGAACACATAGCAAATACACATTACAGTCGTTATTCACAGAACTAAAATTTGTTTAGCAGAGAAAGAAAATTGGTCACACTATGACATTCATAAACAGATACAAATTGAATTAGTACTTTTTTTTAACAAAGGGTGGATTTATTAAGTTAAAATGGAGCATGAAAAGAATACAATTACAATCAATACATCCGGCCTCTGCATAGATAGGATGCATACAATAAATATCAACGCGCACACACAAAAAACACCAGCAGATAGCAAAATTATATAAGATCAAAGTTGTGTGTAGGTGAGGAAAAAACAAAAAAAAATCGATCAGATCCGCGATCGACAAACTACAACTATGGCCATATCCGCATCAACCATTTCATAACATCACAAGGATAACAAAGTTCTTCAACAACAACACCTTCAGGAATGAGGCGGGGTTAGCCACACTATTGTGACACAACACATAGGACACAAGGGGAGGTGGTCGTTGCTCGCCACCGATGCTGCGGCACGAAGGGGAAAGTCGAAGGCGGGCGCCATTTCCTGCAACACATCACAAAAGGAGAGGCGATGCGCGATGCTGCAGAAGCCACCGGTGCTACGATGCAGCTCATCGATGTTGCTGGTGTTGTGATGAAACACTTTTCTGGTGTCTCTGCAACAACTTTTCGGTGATGCTATGTGGCGGCTGCATGTTGAGAGGGAGGGGTGATGGTGGGGCATGTGCCAGAAGATAGCAAAAAGGAAGACACTTGTGCCATGAAAGGATGACAACCCGGTCAAACAGGTATGACGAAAGAATGCGACGACCGGTGAGCCAACTGATTTCCTTAACAACATCGATTGTGGATAGCGACTCTCCTTAACAAAAGCCGAGCATAGCGGTGGTGCAGTTTGCGATTACGAGCAGCACCTCCCCTCACGGGAGGGCGTCGTAATGGATTGTAACCCATGAAGGTCACCACTTCTTACCTCCCAAGCATTACCGGGGATGAGCCAGCCGGGCCGCTAGGCGGGGAGACAGAGCATCTGGTCGGGGATGAGCCACCCTACTCCAGCACTGGTCGACGCCCCCCTTGCACATCGTATAAGTGCAGCGATTGAGTGGAGCGTCACCGGTTAGAAAGACTTGGCAAATGAGCACCACTGGTGTAGACACCGCCTTACCCCGCTAGATATCAGCTGCACTGAAGCTTCTTCGCCGTCGGGAGCCCAGAAGCTAGCGAAAATCAAGGACGGTCCATCCGGCCACCGAAATGGTATTAGACTAGGTTAAACTCACGTATTTTATCCAACTTGCATGAAATGCGTCCGTTTTATGTAAATTAGATCCGAATCTGAATGAAATCCGTTCAAATTTATGTGAATTTGGTGTATTTTGGTTAAACTGCTGGCGGACAGATGCGGCTATGGTTGGATGGCCGGCTCCCGCATCAGTTTTCGCTGACCAGTCCGCGGGGATACCCTAAGGTTTGAATTATGCACTTCAAATAATTTTTATGTTTAAATTATGTATTTTACGTGTGACATTAAACTTATATGGTGAATGTGCATGAATTTGAGGATTTAGATTTGAGATATGTGGATGTCCGACATGCCATATGAGGGAGCCGTCCGGCGCCGTCCACAATCGTGTACGGTCGCGTCCACGGGCGTATAGAGGGTTGGATTAGCCAAGTCCAACTGTAGGTGCTCTATGGTCATTCATGCTTCTGAAACATGAGGGGTGTTGCTGTGAATGTCATCCAATGATTGTTTCGTGCTACATTGATTATGTTTCTGAAATACATAGATACCGTAGAAAGCACCATGTTAATGAAATATATGGATATTACCGAGGACGTCCCTTAACGAGTAGTGATTCTGTAATAGAGCCATTGTTGCGATAAGGTTTGTAATATAGATCTTGTTGCAATGAAAATTAGGCAAAAAAACTCACATTTTTTAAGGGTGAAAAGAAAGTTATATTCATTAAACGGCCCGCGACCCGGCCAATCATTTTAAAAGTTCAACCAGCACGTAGCACAGCCCCTTTATCCTAGCCCATGCGGCTTCTTGACCCAACAACACACTATAGCAGCCTATGCCCAAAAGGCCCATTACTCCTATCTTGAGATATTTTGCTTTGATTTTCACAACTTTTCCAGTGTTTGAAAATGACAACTTTTTGAGAGCTGGAGGCAGCATGCGATCGGGAAGGGCCAGACACCATTAATTATTAACCCGACACATCACCTACATGAACTATTTCAACACTGTCTCGTTTAATTTAACATAAGTCCATTATAAAACCTGACCAAGATCATTGGGTATGTCTATGTCAGGTACGTCATACAAGTCTATCTATCTATCTATTATATACTAAAAGCAAAATACGGGGTCGTTTTCGAGGCGCCACGTTAATCCACATCATCACAATTATATTGATGGTTGGATCTATAATTTATGGTTAAGATTTAATGAAGAGATTATAAATTTTTACTGATTGAGTCTGCTCTATTTACGTACGTTAAAAAAGCGTTCTGCACCATGTATGCACGTTGAAATAGAAAAAGAAGTTTGTATTGGAGTTGGACTCTACATGATGCGTTCTTTCTTTCCTCCCCTCAGCCACGTATCTATCTTTTTTGAGACAAAACAACGTATCAATTTTATTGTACCATCACGTGCATTCACAACCTGTTAAGGTGATCGTCTTTAATGCCCGCAAAAAAAATGGTAACCATCTATAGAAAATGTTAAGGTAAATAGCTTTATTTTTGCAGCGAACGCTTAAGTCCTATACTAGGAAAGACATATATGTTAGATATATTTTTTCAAAAAAAAAATGTTATATATAAAGTATATAATATTATACGTACACATGAATACGAATAATGAATAAGTACATAAAATATCAACTATAATTAAAAAATAGCATACAAAATTTTATTATTATTACTAATTAGAGCGTAAAAATGTAAGCTGCATCATATGTCTATAATTATATCTACTACACCATTCCAGTAAATCAGCACTCTATTGGTGCAAAAAGAAACGAAAAAACATTACAAGAAATTATAATATTTTTAAGTGAAATGAAATAAATTCATCAACATTTTGACTAACTATTTGATGAGAAAGGAAGAGTCTACATAGCAAATTTACCATGTTATATGTCTGAAATAAAAATGCTCGACATATTCAATCGTAATAGCATACATATATATATTGTTATTGCCGTCAAGCCAAGGGGAGGCGCACAAAAGTGAGTATGACATTGTTTCAAACCATATGTATAGATAACCCAGTTTTACAGTGAGACGGAATAGCGAAAAGTCATCATACTCATTCATTTTCAATAGAATAATATATATGGAACACCCATAGATTATAAATTTGAGTATCATGATTTAAACATTGGTGTGTGGTATCACCGCACCAATAGGTGGTTCTCAAAATTACCAAGTTAATCACATACTGTAAATTGCATCTAAGGAAACCAAACCTTCCAGCCGCTATACTATTAGTAATCTGTGACCATTTGATATTTATATGTAAATCTAGGAAAACTAAAGTTGAGAGACAATCAGATATGCTATTAAACATAGATATCTCTTCATGATTTGAACAATAAATTTGAACAATATCCAGAAGATTAATCCCTTTCCAAGAAAAAATAGAATTAAGCTCTAGAAAAACATGTCATAGACATTTGGAGGTCTAAATATTTTATGCAAAGAGCGGCCATAAAAAATACTATAAAAATCCTTCATTCCAAACAAGGTCTACCAAGTTTACTCACATTTGAAAAAGTAAAATTATAAAACTACTATATATAGACACACACACACACACACACACACACAAATCGAAATATAATACAAATAAAGCGTTGAGATGATAAGTTATTTTAACCATTAAATCTGTAATTATGATGTCGACAACATTATCATATTTGTGTTGTATATGGATGTGCCAAACAAATTAACCTCAAATGTGTTTTTGATAGAATCTCTTTTAATAGATGTTTGCGTATATAAACGGTTTCCGATTGCTAGCAAAATCTCCAACAATATAAAAAAATGTTACACTAGGACGTGTCAGGATAGACATGCTAGACTATTACAATAAAATCCCCAATCATAATAATAATAATAAACTTCCCATACTGCCTCGCAGCTGGTAAATAAATCTCCAAGGACCGCTAGATTATTAGGACGTGTCTGTGAAGACGTGCTACACTATTATAACAAATGAATTAAGTCATTGTAGTATAACTACACTATCAGATGGTAGGGATGACGGGCTAAATTCCCATATGTATACACACGTCTAGCTTCACAGAAAAAAATCACAAAACAATCATAATTACCAAGTAGAGTCATAATATTACGAACTCTTTATTGTACCACAAATACATTGAAATGTATTATTAAGGCTTTTTACCGAAACATTCATGTTAAGCTTGCACAAATTTCATACTTATGCAAGTAATTATTAATTTCACGAGAGAAAAGTTTACGCTAATGCATGAAAAATAAGTATGTATCAATTATAGTATTAATTACAAGCGGAAATCATGAACATCTAATTGTTCCATTGTAGTGGATTAACTGGCAAGCACATGGTACGTATCTATCTAATCCTACCTTACAACGAGGAACTGAGTGTTGAAAGATAAAGTAACAAGACTATTTGAGCGTCGGTGAGAGAGAGAGACAATGAGAGAGATTTATTCATAATAATTGTGACATACCATTGAGAGTTATTTTAAAAATATATCCATAGAAATTGGTTGATTTGTAGTTTAGAAATTTTAAGACTCATTTACAGATCACACCATCTAGCAAAATTTCAATGGCTCTTGAAATTTAATTATGTTTTTATAGTATATAATAAAACACACTTTTATGTCAATTTCTAAGGTTTATAACAAAAAATAACTAGGATCACTAGATAAAAACAATTTCAAAGTTTTATTTATTTATTAGCAACATAACCATAGACACATATATAAAGTAATCATCAAAGTTACTCCTTATAAATGTACCAGAGTGTAAAATAGCATGTATCATGAAAGGGGCACAAGGGAGTACAAAAATATGTGCATAAATTAAAGCCATAATAAACATTTTTGATGCGTTAAAGATGTTGCCCTCGCATTTGCGAGGGCCACCCTTCTAGTTCACAAAAAAGGAAAAATAAAAAGGCATATCGTATCAAAAAATATGTTAGCAGCAGTTGATATCGACAAATATGCTAGTGGTTCCATCGAAAGTTGCCGGCATCTAACAAAACAGAGCGTCATTTTCAGATGATGCATGCCTGCATATTCAGGTTACTTTCAGTAAAGGTTCTGATCGTCGGATTGATCCTAGCTACAAGGATGACAAGGTCCACGGCCATTTTTCACATTTGTTTCTGCAGCTTTCATCTGTAAGGTTAGATGCGTAGAGATGGTGATCGCTCGTTTGTCTGAAGCTGTCAATGTAGCTCCAGAGGGCAGGTTCTGCTCGATCTTACACGTAGGAATGCTTCAAATGAGGCTACATCTTCAAATGATTAATGTCGCTAAGAGTTCATATAAGGATTAGATCGATCTTCGAATACAAGCAGATGGTGTCACGGTTTTGAAGTAAATTACTGATGGTAAGACCAACTATGACTACGAGGTACTGTATTTTTATCAAAAGGGTCGGTATCAAACTGGAACTAGTCTCATCAGCTGCACAAAACAGACTAGATCAGGAACTTGTTTATTTACCGATCAATAGTACGTGCCGAATGAGTAAACAGTAGAGTAATAATAATTGGTATCCAATGTATTTGAATGTGAAGAGCTAATTAGGTTGATGGGCATGTAAACCACACAATCCCAAACTGAACCCAAAAAGTCCCACAAATTCAGAAGAAGAGGACCGTGCATAGATGCAGGTTGCCGGCGTTGCTATGCAAATCGATGCCAACAGCTTGCAGCTGTAGCTTACAGACTTAGTAATTCACCTTCCAATGCATTCAAGTACACATTCTGCTGATAATTGAATTCTTGGTTGATTACATCAAGCAACATGCATCAATCTCACACAAATTAACTTTGTTTCACTGTCTTTGGCAAGCAGCACACTCATCACACCAATGGGCCGGGTGTGTGAGCATGTTAGACACACCACACCCGCAGCCACATCAATCCCTTATTACAAGCACAAACATGACCACAAACCAAACCAAACCACACAGAGATGATACGATCGTATCGTTCCTCACCGGAAAATAATTAAGCAGGTGCACACACACACGCAGCATCAAACCACCAGTAATTTATTCTTGGGAAAACACAAAACCACCATCTGGAAGGCAAACGCCTGAACCGTGGCGTCAATGGCAGCAGTCGACAGTAGCTAGACATCGCAGTTGTCTCGCAACAACCAAACCTACACAGCACAGGTAATGATGATACAATTGATTATGGAAGCAGAATGGATGAAGTAACAAAGATCAAACAATTTGGTACCAAGGGGGAGGCTTAAATTTATCGTTGCTCTACACATATATATGTGTATGCAATTTATTTGCAATTATTCAAATAATATGTAACAAAGTATTTAATCATCCAAGGTCTGTGTTGTGTGTGTACCATGCATATACTAACGACATATGTGTGAAACAAGATCGAAAATAAGAGAGAACGCGTTAGTTTGAGTACCTGAATAATGTTGGCTCGGCTCACCAGAGAACCGAGACTCTAGGCAGGGGCTTCTTGTAGTACGCCGAGTGGCGCGGCTTGTAGAGGGAAGGGTCATGGCCGGCCTCTAGCCCATCCCACTCTAGCTTCTCCCACCAGTCCTTCTCGCAGTCCACCATGGGGCGGTTGTCCCGACCGACCGCCGGGAGGCGCCTAAGACCCCAACATCCCCTGACCCTGATGGTCTCAAGCTTGGGAGCAAACATCTTGGCCTCACATATCTGTTGCAGCATGAAGAGCTCATGCAAGTAGATGTGCTTCAAGTTTGGGAACTCCAATACACCTTTTCTATTGCCAGTAGCTAGTTTTTTCAAAAACTCTGGCTCCACGGGAAACACCTGCTTTAAATCACCGCAGAAGATGATGTGGATAGTCTCCAAGCTGCTCAAGGTGTAGAACCACGACAGAGGAAGGACAAATATGAGCCTTGGGCAAGAGCACAGGTGTATGCTCTGTAGTTTCGCAAAGGAAGTAGTGTCCTTGCTATCGAACGTCCTTCCTTTGCTCCAAATGAAGTTCGTCATTGGTAGATCAGCCGCACAAAAGACCTCAATTTCTTGAAAGCAATAATCATCGTAGTTAGTGATGAAGACTGTGCGCATCTTGGGGCATCTCATCACATGACATAGTTTTAGGTTTCGCCACGTAAGATTCTCCTCTTGTATGGACATCAGGTGTTCTGGAATAATAGTGGTGATGGAAGAATTGTCGTGCACATGCAACGAGTTAGTCTTGTTCATGACAAAGATGAGAGCCGTAATTCCTCGTATGCTCTCCACGCTGATGTTCCCAATTCCCTCTCCAATCTCCACATGGCAGCTTGATGGCTGAAATTGTGACGGCTGAAACTGCATCCAGTTGTTGTAGTCATGATCAATAGTTATGTTGCCAGCAGATATATCAATGTAGGTCTTGTAAGTATTTGGAGTTAATGACACTGGTTGAGTAGGACCCAATATTTCCCCACTATTACCAGGTCCCATCTTCTCCTTCTTGTAGCTTCGTACCTTAACATTGTTGGTGCAAGGGGCACAAAGATTAAAATGGAACCTATTGCTCTTCCAACAGAATTGATCATTCCTTTCTAATACCAAGGACTGAAAAAACCTAATATCCACTATAGTAACATACACTTCATGTAGTTTTGTTTGAATAGAACAGACCGGGGAATCAATATGCATCACTTTCAGTGTTGGCAGACCCTCTTCTGGCCATAGAATAGAACGCAGCTGCAAACATCCCAACAAAATAATTTGTTGGAGACATGGCACGTGGACCACCTGATTAGTGAGGTCAAGTGTCTTTACTCTTGTGCCTGAGAGATCCAGCTCCTCAAGATTTGGAAGTGATCCACGCAGGATGATGTCAGACAATCTTGCACAACCGGCCATGGAGATGCGTCTTATTTTGGCTTCCTTGCGACCATCCTTTCTTGGTCCTGCATCTAAGCTGAATGATTCAAGTGATGGAGGGAGCCCTTCAACATGCTCCAAACCAACACAACCATCTAGAACCAGAGTCTTGAGGCTAGTTGATATTGACAAATTAGGCAAAACTGTGAATTCATCCTTTCCGCCCGTCTCCAAAGAACAAGTAGGGTCAATTACTCGAAGCTTACGAAGGTTCTGCAGTTGTCCACATGCAAAAATGATGTACCAGAACCTTCCATTTTTTATATGAACTTCCCTAATGTTTGCAGCCATCTGCTCTTTTATCTCTGGTGATGAAGGCAGATCCCAGTCTGTCTTGTGTATGTCTATAACCCATAGGGTCATTAAAAAGTCCATTGTTCGTATATCTTGCTTCTCGTCTTCATCTGGTTGTAGATTATTACAGCCATATAATCCAAGGAACTTTAAGTTGCGGCAATAACAGAAAGGCCGTGAGGAAAAACTGAAGGTGCAGCAACATAACTTGAGTACACGAAGTTTGTCCGATTGATGAAACATGTCATTAGGTAATGGTATTAATAGAGATTCAGACATGTCTGGTGCTGGAGAAAGGAAAAATGACGTTGATTCTGGATGCACAACAGAGCTGTCCTTGACCAATATCCATCGTTTCGGAGGAGTCTTCAGTTTATGACCAAAAGAGGGCACTCTATTAGATGAATAATCACCTATATTTATCTGTTGATGCAGAGCAGCTGCAACCTTCCATGCTTCATCACCTTGACCTCCTTGTATAATCCCATCGCAGACCCAATAGTTAGAAGCATGAGTGGCCCAATCGTAGTCCATATTATCACCTCCTTGAGAATTTAATGACAACAGATACAAGCAACACTGGGTAGTTGCTTCACCTAGCCTATCTGTGTAGCCATCAATTTCTTTAGCCTCTTCTTCAAGAAAAAAATTCCACCCACTATAACTATATTCATCATAAAAAAAAGTGAATTATCCACCTTCTCACCAATTCCAGGGTTGAGCCGAAGCCTTCCTCTAAAGGTCCATAATGCCTTAGTATCAAACAATTCTGCTTGGGGAATGCCAAAATCACTTAAATTAACCATACCATTGCTTCCATTATGGAAGACCACTAAACATTTGTGATCCATTAAGACCCGAAAAACCTCTCTTCCAACAAATCCTATCTCGGCTCTGGAGGCTTCATCTACCCCTCTGAAATCATCATCTGCGTCTTGCTTATCAAAAACATCCATTACCCGACGAGGAAGCTTCAGTTCTTGTGCGATTGTCCTCTGGAGCGCTCTTCGGCTTTTCCACCTCGAGCAGTCGACGTGGATGATCTTGTCAAATTTCTTCAACAGAGATGTCGGAGGGTCTTTGGCTATGGCCCTAAGCACAGCCGAAGCAGCCAACCCTTTACATCCATCAAAATAGATGGCCCTGTGTGCATCATTGCTCGTATCCACTAGATAAGGGATTATCTTTTCCACCGCTATTTCGATGGTGTCCGCATTAATCCTCTGCGTAATTAGTTGATGGCAATTAGTCGAGCTGGCTCACTTAGCAGTTTTCGTCTAGCTACTAAGATACTACTATAAGCAAGAGGTGCACCTACTTTTTGATTGTTAATGACGAGGATCAAGACTAATGAATTAAACGACATGCATGTCCGTTAATCAGCATATATATACACGCTCACGACAAGCCATGACCATACAATTTCAGTGTTTATGTGTGCGTGAGACACAGAGAAGAGGGGCTTATAGCTCCTATGCTACGTCTTTCCCGTAAATTGAAAGGAATGCGACGTTTTTCGAGAGAATGGCTATCGTGTGACAGTTTTGCGCGTGTAAATAGCCTAGGCATGACATGACCCTTAAGCTCAACTGATGCCCTCGTTAGTTGTTAGGGGTTGGGCCCACCACTCATCCACGTCGGCGTGGGACCCAGACGACGGTGACATGGTCAACCCCGTTGCATGGATTTGTTTATTATGAGTGGAACCTCACGCGTCCATTCAGCCCGGCCCTATAGCGACCCCTGCCTCTGTTCATGGCGGAACCATCTCGACGCGCCCGCCGATTTCCCCCCATTTCCCTGCGGGTTTTTCACTGCCACGCGCCGCCGTCCAGCAGTGCAGGTTTTTCTAGTCTACGATCTGTCGTCTCGGCTTCTCCGGGCTGAGGAAATCAATCTTGTCGTCGGCGGTAGATGGAGCGGGCGAGGCGAGCGGCGGCGCGAGAAGGGGAGAAGCCGCAACCTTCGTCGAGGCCGGCCGCGACGCAGGTCTTGCGGTCGCAATCGCAGGTAACGATTACGAGTAAGGGTGGAGGATGGGGTGGTGCGGGTCGACGGTCGAAGAGGAGACCGGCGGCCCGATTTGTAACTCGGGCAAAAGAGTGGCGGCGTCACCGGATTTCGGTGAAGCAGGTGTTGAAGCTGGCGTGGGTTCGTCATGGTTACAACGGTAAGGGTTTTCATGGTTGTCGTCATTCGCCGCGGAGGTCGAGACAGAGGTTTGCCTCGTTGCGCAGCATTGATGCCGGCGACCAGAGCAGCTCGGGCCAGAGCTCGTCGAGCAGGATTCAACGCGAGCCGAGCCTGCACTTCGAAGTAGCGGTGGCCCTGGAGGATTTCATTATAGTTGTCGGGCTGGCGAAGGACAGATTGGTGTGCTCTGAAATTCTCTGCGAGCTGAAATTTAGCCAAGCTTCAGAGCCAGCTACAACAACAGAGACAACGAAATTCAGATTGAGCGCTTGGGGATTAGTTTGTGAATATAGTTAGCTGCAAACTGTAGTTTAGTTTGTCCAGCGCTTGGGGTTTACTTTTGGGGTCCAGTTTAGTTTGTCCAGCGCTTGGGGATTACTTTTGAGGTGAACTAGTCATGTAATCACTTTGTCGAACACCTTGCGTGCGTGCTCGGTTACATGCCGATTTTGGCTCTGCTCTGTGGAATTCAACCTTATGTACATGCTTATAAATGATGTCATCCGTAGAATGTTTTTCCTTTTTAAATTTTATATGGTTTATAATTTTTAATTGGGTTGCCACATTATTTTTATACAAACCACATTTGTAATCAAATGTATCAAAAAAATTTGAGCTACCACATTAATTTTTATACAATCCAAGATTTCACACCACATTGTATCAAAAAAAAATCACATCACATTTGTAACCAAATGTACTTATGAAATAGTTTATTACTTTATACAAACCCATAGTTCACATCATATTTCTAACGAAATGGCACTTGTTTTCCACCATGTCTAAAACAACCAAATAAATTGGGGTTGTTAGTATATGACAAAGTAAGAACATGTGCACTGCTTTTCTATTTTTTTGAATTTTTTATGGTCATTTCAAATTTGGTCAAAGCTAAGTTTGACCGACATTTGAACAAGTTTTAAACATGAAAATGAAAAACCAAGCCTGGATCCTTCTTAGTCACTACAAAATGAAGCTTTTTTTAGGTTTTTAAAAGTTTGAAGTTAAAAGTTTCAAAACCACTTGTGTTCACCCATGAGAGCTCATATTATAGTTTAGAGATTACACAAGCATATCTTGCTTGAATGTATCTATACCTTATTTATCAATTGGGGTTGTTATTATATGACAACGTAAGAACATGTGCACTAGTTTTCCATTTTTTTTGTTATGGTCATTTCAAATTTGGTCAAACTTGAACAAGTTTTAAACATGAAAATGAAAAACCAAGCCCGAATCCTTCTTAGTCACTACAAAATAAAGCTTTTGTGAGGGTTTTGAAAGTTTCAAGTTAAAAGCTTCAAAACCACTTGTGTTCACCCCAAGCTCCAAAGGTAGTGTAAACAAATCCATTTCTAACCAAGTATTTTTCCACCATCTCTAAAACAGCTAAATAAATTTAAGTTGTTAGTATTTGACAAAGTAAGAACATATGCACTGGTTTTCTATTTTTTGAAATTTTTATGGTCATTTATCTGCCACTGTTTCTAACATTTTTCAAACAACTTAGTATCATTTTTAACATTTTTCAAACAATTTTTAACATTTTTATATAATTATTCAGACAAGTTTCAAACATTTTTAAACAAGTTTCTATGCCTAGCAGTAGGATTTAATTCTCACGGTACGCCTTTTAAGTTTGGGCCACAGCCCACCTAGTAGCCCAGTCTCTTTCGTAGGCCACGACCCAGCCAACCGTTCCTCTCCTATACTTTTATGGTCAAATGTGTCGTACCCTAGCTATTTACCCAGACTTCCTGATCTGCCACTCTCGCCGCTGGCGACCACCAAATCCACGATTTCCAGCTGATACGTCCCAAACGTATCGATAATTTCTGCTTGCTCCATGCATGTTTTGTGTGATATTGATATGATCTAGATACACTTTCATACACTTTTGATCATATTTGGACTAACCTATTAACTCAGTGCCCCCAGTGCCAGTTTCTGTTTTCTGTTGTTTTTCTATTTCAGTTTTCCCCCATATTAAAAGTGCTTCAAAAATTCGGGAAAATCAGTTAAAAAAATCAGCGTGAAGGAACCTTCCGGAGTCCCGAAGGGGGACCAGGTGGGGCCCACCAGGGGCCCAGATGGAAACCTGGGGCGGCCTAGGGCTCGGCCGCGCCAGGGGGGCGCCTAGACCCCTGGTGCCCCCCTGGCTTCCCCCCTTCGCCTATATATCTCCCGTGACGTGAAACTTCCGAAGACAGATCCATTTTTCGCGATCTCGCCTCTGTTCCGCCGCCGCCGCGCTTCCAAGATCGGGAGCACCAGCAGACCTCTTCCCGGCACCCTGCCGGAGGGAGGATGGACCTCCGGGAGCTTCCCCATCCACCATGGATGCTTCCCGGATGTGCCGCGAGTAGTTTCCTTTGGACCATGGGTCTGTGATCAGTAACTATGTGATGTTCTCCTCCCCTCTTTGTTCTTCATGGTTTAGACCTCGTGAGCTGCCCTACATGATCGAGGCACGTATGTAATCTTTTTGTTGTTGCTATGCTGAGTTTGATGGGATCTGATGGATTATGAGATTATGTTCAGATTGTGATAGAGTAATATATTTGGTTCTTATCTTTTATATTTTTTTTCCTAAGTAATTCTTGCATGTTCTCCGTTGCTATTTATTGCTTTGGCCAAGTAGTAGGTAGTAACTCCGAAAGAGAACGTTATGCTCGATTGTGAGTTCATGCCCCCTGATGACACGCTTGAGTGACAGAAACATGAGTCTAGGGGTTGTGTTGTTGCCACAAGAGGGAAACAACGGTGCTTGTAACCGCGGTCGCAAGGATTGTTTACTTTACGCAAAGTTCTTTTTAATGCAGTTCTCTGTTGCTTTGGGTTTACACTTTGGGTGGGGCTCGCAACTTAATATCAGCGAGATGTTCTGAATAGATATCTCAAGGTGAATGTTTAGTAGTAGATGCAGTTGGATTTCGGTCTACTTTTTTTGGCGTACTGCCCATGCTTTTGAGCCTCTTCCTTTCTTTTGTAGCATAGTTAGCATTGTGGTGCGTTTATAATCCTGTCAATTGTCCTTCTGTAATTTGTTTACCTCGCATAGTAGTTTTATCGTCTATTGGGAGAGAGACATCACTAGTGAACATCACGGGACCCCGGTCTATATTCTCATCATTGTTTACACGCTCATTTAATTTTCTGCTTTTACTTTTAGTTGCTATCATTATCATTATCCCTTTCGTTTGATCCTTTGTAAACAACAAGACCGGAGAGATTGACAACCTCTCTGAACTTCGTTGGGAGCAAAGTTAATTGTGTTGTGTGCAGGTCCATGTCAGTTGCGCCACTGTCACCTACTTATCATTGCTGGAGTCCTACGGGAGACAAACCCTATCCTCTACATAGGAGAAATTTGCTGATATCCTACATCTCACCTTCCACTTGGGGAAACCAACGAAGGGCGAGAAACCATTATCATCATCTCGCACATCACCAGCCCCGCCGCTTCAGATCCGTGCGACGATCATGAGGCCCGGATCTTCCAGCTCGCGCGGCGGCCATTCTGGCGGCGGAAACCGAGGTGACAGAGATCGGAATGGGGCAAAACGGATGGCGCCAGACTACGACCCCGAACGAGCGGCACGGGTTGCTCTCGACGCTGCTCGGAAGCGCGACACACACATGTTCACCAACTGGGGGCTCGCGCCGCCGCGTGCGTATGCTCGACGCGAGGTGGAGGTGTACGACCGCAAGATGGCGGTGACGGCGCGAGGCAGCAGCGCCGGTGGTAGATCCTATGGCGCGGGGAGCTCCGTCATGGCACGCGCTCCTCTGCCGCCTCCGAAGCGGGAGGAGGAGGAGCAGGGCTTGGCACCGCGCCCCGTGCGCCCCGGCTTTCTGCCGTGGGACTACGTCGACCACGGCGACCTCGACGTCCTCGCCGAGATAATGAAGCACACCAAAGACGACGAACAGAAGCTCAAAGTGCGCCGGGAGATGGAAGAGGATCTCGACGAGTTCCGCCTCCGCCAAGCCATCGAGAGATCACGCGCCGACAGGCCGTGGGGCGCTTCTGACTCCGACTCCGACTGAGCGGCGCCGCCGCCTCACCGCCGCCGCACCCCTGGGGCTTGGGATCGGGGAGGCAATTTTGGAGATCGAACTAGGGGTAGAACCTGCGGGATCTAGCTAGATTTAGGGTAGATTTAGGTACTCGAAATAATCGAGGAAATCTGCGGGCTCAGGTCAGCCGTGTGACTTTTTCTCCGACGAGCCCACCATTTATGTAGTCACAACCCGTAATCGCAGTAATACAAGTAATCGAACCATCTATGTTTGCTAAAATCTATCTAAGTTGTTTGAATTTGGTCGATTTCGGTTGAATGATTGTAAAAATGCTTGTCTGAAGCGAAGCTCGCCGGTGTTGCCGTGCTTCGTCGCCGGAGAAGAAGAAGAGGGAGGTTGCGCGCGCAGGGGAAACAATTTAACTGTAGTAGCCGCTATCTGGGTCCCGCGCCGACGTGGATAAGCTGTGGGTCCCGCCCGGCTCCACCTAATCCTGACAATGATTATGCTTAAGGCCCATGTCGTGCATGGGTTATCTTTGCGCAGATAGATGTCACAGCACAGCTTTTCTAGCGAACGGTGATGCTTTGCAGCCAATTTACAAAAAAAATATCGCACAAAAGCTATTGACCCAGAGAAGAGAGCGCTGGTGCCAAGACGACGACCTCCTCCAGCAGCAACAGATCCCGATCGAGAGGAAATTTTTAGGGTGCCTCAGCCGCCAACAACCAGGCGCCGCCACGGGCATATATGCATGCTTGACCGCCCGACCTCAGCCACGTCAGGGAGCTCGACCACTGCCACCCGGTGAGATTTAGCCAAAGTATTATGGTAGCTACTGGTGTAAATAATACTCCTTTTGTAAACTAATATAAGATATTTTAGATAACTAAACTAGTAATCTAAAAAATCTTATATTAGTTTACAGAGGGAGTACTTAAGTGCATGGGTTCCCATTTGTTGATTGTAAAAACTTTCGATGCTTACCAAGGTTAAAAATAGCGGATACGGGATATATCGGCGGGCTTTTTTGGCAGCTATTTGGGGATATTTGATACAAAGAATGCAGCTATATCGGCGATATATCGGACTATTTCCGATATTCAATGAAGAAAAATAATATCGATGAGCTTTCCTAAAAGATATATCGGCCAAATATCGGCCAAATATCGGGCTATCTTAACTCATGATGCTTACACGACATAGATAAATCGCTGTGTATGTATATTCGTGTGCCAAACAACTATATATAACCACAGGGTATAAATCTTTGACGTTTACTCAGCTTACAACCACGTAGGACGCAGCAGCCAGCCAAGCATCAGAAATTCTAAATGTGGATCGGATTAACTATATATAAACACTGTATTGTTTGTGTTTAGTTAGTTGTGGATCAGATTAATACTATATAAAGCCACAAATTTGCATGGCTGTGTAGGTATCGCGTTTGTAGCTAACTAGCATGTATGCATTACATGACTCGATCGAGGGGGTCCTTTTTTATCTGTTGAATCTGAGTAACAATTTAATTCAAGATCCAACCGAATTCATACATGTGAGAAAAGTATTACTGCTCTACATTGTGTGAATAGCATGCATGTGTATGTGCGCAGATAAATAAATACAGTACCTGCCGGGGCATGATGACTGAAATATTTCAATGAAGGCCCGGCCGGCCGGCAAAGACAAATATTTCAAATCTAACCCATCGATCGTTCTGCGCCTCCAGATGAATTATTTTGCTAGTTCGCACCTACAGTAGTTACCATAAGAGATCAGGAGGAATTGGTTATATGCTTGTGCATAGAAAAACATTGTCACTTGATGCATAATCAATTAATTAATACACTTTTTATTATTTTGGAAACAGACTAAAGTGAGTGCAACTAGAGAAGAAGAATTGAAACCAATTAGTACCTTACCGGGCAGGATCTTGTGTGCTAATGATTAATAACACGAGAATTAGTACATGCCCACTGATATGTGCAAGACTGTATGTAAACTCCGGGAGATGTTGAGCCAAGCAGAAGAAATGGAGGAGCAGCAATGAAGGAATGGATGGGGGATACTTGAGACCGCAGTGATGGGCTTGTGTACGTTTGCCTTTGCTTTTGCCAAAGCATACATCCATCCACATCCATGGCTGCTTAATTCTTTGCTTGGGGCTGGAGCAAAGTACCCAAAGAACATAGATGGAATTGTGTCTGCTTCGTTGCTTCTTTCTCCTTTTCCTTCTCTTCGAAAAAAGCATGGGCAGGGCCTACACCGTGGATCAGATTCCATTGTTTCCTAGTGCAAATCAGGAAAACATCTTGTCACTTCGCACAAATTTGAAGAAAAATATAAACAGCGTTGGCTCAAATACTATCAAGTGGCTGGAATCGGTGGAAACTGTACATCGGACTACCCCTTTTGAATCAACTGACCAAAATTTTGATGTAATGTGCCTGCGTTGTTCGACTGATTACCACCATTTTTACATATAATCTCTCCTGTCATTTTTAGTCTGCATATAAGTTTTATCCAAAGTCAAAGTATCTTTACTTTGATCAGACTTGAGGAAAAAATATCAACATTCACAATGCCAAATTAGTATTGTTAGATTCATCATGAAATGTAGTTTCATAGTATATATATTTGGTATTGTAGATGTTGATAATTTTTAATATAAATTTTATCAAACTTTGTAAAATTTAACTTAACACAAATCTAATACGCGGAGTAAAAAGGCTGGAGGGAGTACTGGTTACTGAGTATGTTAGATCCTCCCTTTATCAACCCATCGATTGACCAAGAAAGAACAAAATAAGTTACTTAGGTCAGAGCTCAATAATATTTTATTCTTTCTTACATCTCACCAAAAAATTGTTATAAATTCTAACCTTTGGCTCACAGCCCCCCTCCCCACCCCAACCCATGCTTCCACCGACCACTACGACGGGCTTTGGTCAGGCAGCTCCGGCCAACGGGACAAAGTAGGAGCAGATAAGACGTGAGTTGAGGGTGCCACCACCCGAGTCGTCAGTGGAGGGGGGGGGGGGGGAGAGATGCGAGAACAAGGAGAGTTTTCCTTAGTACATGAAGCTGAGATTTCAATTATTGACGAGTAACAACAATAATCTTCTAGACTTGAACAAACACATAAACCGCATCAACCGGCAACAATAATATTCTACATGAGTCTAGCACTCTAGATGCAAACACCAAATGCATCATTAGTTTCATAAGATTAAGCTCAACATACTCGCATGGGACGCAATCGCCGCCCCTCCTAGCCTAGGGTTGCTCTGCCTCCCGCCGGCGCCACCGCTTGTCCGCCTCGTCTCCGGTGGCCTTAGGTTCATGTCGACGTGGTGGATCTCGGCTCTTGCGAGCGGGAGGGCTCCGTTTTCAGTTGTTTTTTTAGATTTGTTAGGGTGTTTGTGTCTTTCTCATGAAGACGAGATGGCGGTGGCACCCTGGAGATGGAATAAGGTTCTCCCGCTTAGCCCCCATCCCGATGGTGCAACTAGCATCGTTGGTGGGCGTGTGGAGGTGTCTCCGGAGAATCTATATTTGGTGGATTTGCTCGGATCTGGTCGTAGTTCGTCTAGGTTCGTGTGTCTTCACGTTGAATCCTTCCGATCAACGCTACTCTTCAATGACGGAGGTTACTGTTCTGGTCCGCGGTCCTATGGGGCCTTAGCACGGCGACTTCCCCATTGTCTAGACAATAAGTTTTTTTGGCACCAGTCCCTTTATCAATTTGCCTATCCTACCTAGGTCTATGAATTTCTCTATCAATTCAGAAGGAGGGGCCATGATGGTGGTGCGTCCTCGGCTCGCTTTAGTGCTTGTAGCCATTTCTAGGTGGTCTACGGATCTAGACAATTTTTATTATTTTTGGTGTTTGTTATACTACCATGATAGAAGATGAATAGATCGTAAAAAATCGCAAAAAAAAACTCAACATACTCTTCTTAGAATGTTTTGAAGAATGATTTTTGCTAAAGGCAATGTGCGCATAACCCGTGCTCGATCGGTGTTTTTCTCTATTAACTAGAGGTAAAAGATAATTTCATAATCTAAAGTATGTGTATATGTGCAAAAACTCGGAAGATGGCTTCAGAATTCAACGTATATAAGTGACTAGTCAGTTTCAAAGAGTAATTGGATATTGTTTCTTAAACTTGTGTTCCAAGGAGGATGATATAAAATTCGAATTTCCACTTGGTGAAAAGGTCAAAGCTTTTTATAAACATACACACATATAAAACACGCATGTAAATTTTTAAAACATTATCTTTTCACACGTGGTGTACATAAAAAACACAAATGTGATTTTCAAAATGGGCTGATTTTTTGGATGTTCGGCTGGAATTTTGTTATTCGCACAACCTATAAATCATAATATTTTCAAACAAAAATTTATATGCTGGAGGGAAACATACATAAGTTTCAATGGATTGTTTATAGATTTATTTGAAAGGCTTAAATATGATTTTCAAATTTTTTAAAAATATAGTCCTTCCTGGAGCTCGTCCTCCAAAAGTCCATATACAAGCATTGATCCTTTTCTCTTTTGAAAAAAAAGGAGTCATCAACAATTTCAGTAACCAAGTCGCAACAGCATAATGTAGACTAAAAACACCACGACCGAGGACGAGATTTTCTGCAGTAAAAGCCTACAGGTTAATGCGGCCCCAGTAGAAAAATAAAATTTGGACCAGAGACATATAACCATCACGATAAGATGAGGGTTATACTTATGCATGCAGATTTCAAAGCTAGCTAGCGCACACAAATCATGACTCCTCGGTGTAAGTAAATACCGAAAAAGGCTTTCACCCCGCTTTATTTATAAAGCAACATCATCACAAGCCATCCGAAATCACGGATGCAAACGCACGCCACACCCACACCCAACACACGCCCTAGGCTAGATACAAAGGTATCGGACACGACCGAGCATGGACTCCAAAGCGATGCATCCAAGAAGGGCACGGCACCTTAGTGCCGCCATCGCTAGATCTAAGGGATCAAGTTTTAATCCGGAGAACGCGAAGAAGAGGGAGAAACCATAACGGAGCATTCAAGAAGGTTACGACATCCGCGAACTCCACCTTCGTCGGCCGGGAAGATACCGGGCAGGTTATGCACCCCTCCGTCAATGTAAGTAAATAATCTACGCTGAAGAGGCCCCTGCGTCGCTCCCGCAGGGGCGACACGGGTGGCGGCCGTAAACCTAGCCGCCGCCGCCAATCATCCACGTCCCTGACCTCGCCGCTGCCTGAGTAAGCCGGCGGAAAGCCGCCACGCTTCCGAGGATGGTGGCGGCGAGGCGTTCGCCTGGCGCTAGGATGGCTGCCGCGTCCGTCCGTCTCTGTTGTGTTTGCGCTCGCCGTGCGTCCGTCCTCCAACCGTCGCCATCCCTGCGCGACCTCTCCTCGAGATCCCTCCTCGCCGGGCCATCGACCAACGCCGCCACCACCTACCCGTGCACCTTGTCCGCAGGAGCTGCGCCTCGTGTGGGCATCTCCCTCAGATCCGGCCCACGTCCGGCTCCTGGCGGCTGGGCTGCTGGTGCATCCGCATGTGGCGGAGCGGTCTGCGACCTCGCGCGGCGGCTCATGCTCGCGCCTCCCCCGGGGCGGCAGATCCGTGGCGGCGGCCCCGGTGGCTCACTTGGCGGCGTCCTACCACGGCTCCCATGGCGGTCCAGCGGCAGTGAGTACGACGGCGGTTGCCTCCTCGCCCCTCCCTCCGCCGGTGACGGCGCGTCCCCCTCCCGAAGTGAACACGGCGGCATCCCTCGGCTGTGGCGGCGGCATCGAGCTCCTCCATCGACGGGTGCGTCCTATGCGGAGGTGGTTGGGATGTGGATCCGAGTCCCACCAAGATCAGTTGTCGGGGCGGATTTTCGGTCGGCGGCGCGTGGCGGGCGTTGTGCTTTGCAACGCTCGAGGTGGGAAGGGCCCGGGACTTCCTCGGGGCCTGTAGCCGGGGTGGGGAATCGGCGGCGGCCGGCGCGAAGCTCCTTCTGAATCCTCCGACGATGCGGCGGCGGCCATGGATATAGGCCTGAGTGTCCGATCTAGGCCGGCCTTCGTCCATGGATGGATTTCGTGGTGGCTTCTGCGGCTACTTCCTCCTTTGCTGCTCCGTCCGGCGGCGTGGGGGCCTGCTGGTGTGCTCGAATAAGGGGGCGGTCCTAGGGTTCCAAATCGCGCTCAGAAAAAGATCTGCCTGACTTGTCCTCTTTGATCTGGCCGGAGTGACGGGTTCCGGAAGGCTCCATCGGGGATTTCCCTTGGGCATATGCCTGGAAATTCCTGGATCGGGTGGGATTCGGTCGCAACGCAAAAAGTGGCGCAAAGCTCTGCTCTGTTGCCATCATGAGAAAATCCATGGTGAAGTCAGAGGTGAGAATGTCATGAAGGCTGAGATTTGAGGACTTGCAATGGAGATTGGAGTCTTTGCGTCGATGAGGAACTGACTCGGAGTTTTAGGAATCGTGGCAGCAGTATGTTAGCGGGGGCGACAACACAGGTGAAGTTCAAAGTCCTACCTTTCTGGATGAAAATCCAAAGTCTGGCCTTAATTGGTTGTGCCTGGCAATGGTCTTGCTGAAGACATTGTTTTGAGAGCGGGGACTATCTTCAGGGTGAAAGCCCAAGGTCTGGCCTTAATTGGTTGTGCCTGGCACTGATTTCTTCTTGAAGACGGTGATTTTGAAGAATTGGACATCAGGTGTTGGCTTGGTGGTGGTTGTGCTGCTGCTGCAAGGATTGTAACTCTGTAACAGGACTTTTCTTTTTTATTTCTTCTCTTTTTGTTTTGGTTGGCTGAGTGCATCCGTACTGCCTTTTGGGCAGTGTGTAGTTGCAGAGGCCAGGTGTAATTGATATCTTTTCGATATTAATATATTCTCCTTTTAAAAAAAATGTAAGTAAATACAGCAGCCATAAACGCTAACCAGGGTAAGCAAAAATGCAGTTCAGCAGCTAGCTTCTACTAGTTGTAACTCTCTGATTTGGTTATCCCAAATACATGCGCAAATTAACGATGAATAACCAAACCAAATTCAAGCCTACCTCAGTTCTTAATACATTGTTTCATAGTCTTCGGCACAACAAACCCTTCATATTACAATAAAAAACATGAAACCAAACCAAACAAAATCAAACCAAACCATACATGGACTGCACGACCTCTCGATCTCACCCGAAACGAAAGCTTAGCAGGTACACGCAGACACAGCACCAAGCAAGCACCTGTTTATTCTTTAGAAAAAACACAACCACAATCTTGGGGAACAATCAAACAACACTGACTTGGACCGTTGCCGCAACGAGCAGCAGTCAGGACCAGTAGTAAGACGACGCCACGCCATCATCTAGCACCACCAAACCTACACAGCACAACACACGTTATGATGCAAGCATGCAACCGATATTACAGAGAGAGCAGAATACATAAGCGACGATGATAGGAATTATTAGAACACAAGGCAAGCATGATTAATTAACTTGTTTGTGTACGCCTACACTTGATCTACATGTAGAGTATTATTTGAACTTCAGACTATCATATACTAGCGAGTTGTTCTTTGGTACACCCCCCCCCCCCTAAATATATAAAGGGTATTATTATCTTTTCACTTTTCATCTAAGTTGATTTTTTTTAAGAAATCGAATCATATGTATCCTATTTCAGGCTGAAGCAAGGCTGGGACGGATTTTATTGCCTTTAGACATTTTATTCTAGGTTTCTAAGGTTTTTCAGGTGAAAAAACCTTAAAATATTGGTCAACGTGATACATTGTGTGAACGATGTTTGAATTCATTCGAATTTTGTGTGGAGTATCATGGACATGCTCAACTATATATAAAGACTATCCTACCCTTTTTAATGAAGGGATACAGATAGATCTAGTCCATCTATTTGTTTAAGGGGGGGTGTACCCAAGAAGAAGTGTATACTAGTAAACACTGATTTTACATGGTACATGCATGAAACAAGAAACGATGGGAGAAAGTGTTGTGCATGTATACCTGAATGGTTGCATTGGTTCACCGGAGAACCGAGACTCTCTCCAAGTGCATCTTGTAATAAGACGAGTGGTGCGGCTTGAAGAGGGAAGGATGGTGGTCGGCCTTCATCCCATCCCACTCTAGCTTCTCCCACCAGTCCTTCTCGCAGTCCACGACGGGGCGGCTGCCTCGTCCAACAGCTGGGAGGCGCTTCAGGCTCCAGCAGCCCCTGAGCCATACCCTCTCAAGCTTGGGAGCAAGCATCTTGACCTCACATATATGCTGCAAATTATAAAGCTCGTACAGGTGGATGTGCTTCAGACTTGGGAACTCTAGCACATCTTCTTTGATGTCTGGATGAACAGGGAACACCACCTTTAGATCACCACAGTTGACAATGTGGAGACTTTGTAAATTTTGCAAATATGATCCTTGAATAGCCCACAATAATGGAAGCACAAATTTGAGCCTCGGACAAGAGTACAGGTGTATGCTCTGCAGTTTACCAAATGATGTAGTGTCTGTGTAACTGTAGATCCTTCCTTTGCTCCAAATGCAGTGGGCATTCAAGAGATTAGCAGCCCAGAAGGTTTCTAGTTCTGGAAAGGGGTAGATGGCATTGTAGTTAGGGGCGAAGACTGTGTGCATCGTGGGGCATCTCACCACATGGCACTGTTTTAGATGTCGCCAACCAAGTTCATTCCCATGAATGGATGATATGTGTTCAGGGATGAACATGTTGCTAAGCGGGGTGATGGAAGAATTGTCATGCACATGCAGCGACTCAACATTGTCCATCACAAAGATGATTGCCCTGATTGCTTGTTTACTCTCCACTTTAGTGGTGCTAAATCCCTTACCAATCTCAACATGGCAGCTTGACCGCTGAAACTGCATTCCAGTGTTGTAGTCATGACAAATAATTATGTTGCCAACTAAGACATCAATGTAGGTGCTGTAAGTATTGGGGGTTATGTGTCCACTATTACCAGGGCCCATCTTCTCCTCCATATAGCTTTGTCCCTTAACATTGGTGGTACAAGGGACACACAGATTTAGATGGAACCTATTGTTCTTCCAACAGAATTGATCATATTTTTGTAATACCAAGGACTGAAGAAACCTTATGTCCATTATAGTGACATACACTCCATGTAGTTTTGTTTGAACAGGACAAGCAGAGGTATCAATATGCAATATTGTGAGTGTTGGTAGACCCCCTTCTGGCCATATAATGGCATGGAGTTGCAAACATTCCAATAGAATTATTTGTTGGAGATTTGGGGCATGTATCTCTTTGAGGTCAAGTGTTTTTACCAGTGTGCCTGATAAATCTAGCTCCTCAAGTTTTTTAACTGATCCACTCAATCTGAACTTCAACAATCTTCCACAGCCAGCCAAAGAGATATGAGAGATTTTGGCTTCCTCATTCGGATCCACTCTTGTACACATATCTAAGCTGAATGATTCAAGTGATGGCGGTAGTCCTTCTGGGCCAACACACTCCAATCCAACACAACCATCGAGAACCAGAATCCTGAGGCTAGTAGCCCCTGACATACTTGGCAAAGCTTGTATTCTGATGTCCCCAGATAGGTCAAGGAACTCCATCTTCACCATATTTGTGAATTCATCCTTTTCGCCCGTCTCCCAAGGGCATGTAGGCTCAATTATTCGAAGCTTGCGAAGGTTTTGCAGCTGTCTCCATGCAAAACTGTGGCGCCATCTGCTCTATTATCTCTGATGACAAGGCAAATTCCCAATCCGTGCCGCATATGTCTAGTACCCACAGGCTCTGAAAAAACTCCATTGTTGGTCTATCTTGCTTCTCGTCTTCTTCTGCTCGCTGATCCTTGCAGTCATTCAACCCGAGGAACCTTAGACTGCGGCAACAATGGAAAGGAGGTGATGAAAAACTAAAGGAGCAGCGGCATAATTTGAGCACACGAAGTTTGTCTGATTGATGAAACATGTCATTAAGTAATGGTCTTGATAGAGGATCAGACATGCTTGAAGCAGCAGCAAGGAAAAAAGACGTTGACTCTGGATGAACAATAGAGTTATCCCTGGAAAATATCCACCGATCTGGAGGTGTCTTCAGTTGATTACCAAAAGGGGGGAGCGCATTAGATGAATAATCTTCTACACATAGCTGTTGATGCAGAGCAGCTGCAACATCCCATGCTTCGTTACCCTGATCTCCTTGTATAATCCCATCACAGACCCAATAGCTCGAAGCATGAGTGGCCCAGTTGTAGTCAATTATATTGCCTCCTTGAGAATTTAATGACAGCAGATACAAGCAACACTCTTGGACAACTTCATCAGACTTATCTGTGTACCCAGCTATTTCTCTAGCCTCTATTTGCAGCAAAAAATTCCACCCTAGATAACTGTACTCATCATAAAGAAAAAGATGAGAACTATCCACCTTGTCACTAATTATTGGATTGAGCCGAAGCCTTCCTCGAAATGTCCACAGTACCTTACCAGCAAACTTAACCCATCGATCTGGCTGGGGGTGGGGGATGCCAAAATCACCAAAGTCAATTGTGTTGTCGCTCCCGTTATGGAACACAACTAAATATGTGTGGTCTCGTAAGGCCCGATGTATCTCTGCTCCCACATCTTCTATCTCAGCTCTGGAGGCTTCATCTACCCCTCTGAAATCATCATCTGCATCTTGCCTATCAAAAACATCCATAAGGCGAAGAGGAAGCTTCAGTTCTTGTGCGATTATCCTCTGCAGCACTCTTCGGCTTTTCCACCTCGAGCAGTCGACGTGGATGATCTTGTCAAATTTCTTCAACAGAGATGGCGGAGGGTCTTTGGCTATGGCTCTAAGCACAGCCGAAGCAGCCAACCCTTTACATCCATCAAAATAGATGGCCCTGTGTGCATCATTGCTCGTATCCACTAGAGAAGGGATTATCTTTTCCACCGCTATTTCAATGGTGTCCGCATTAATCCACTGCACAGTTAGTTGATGACTATTAGTCGAGATCGCTCACATTAGCAGTTTTCGTCTAGCTAGTAAGATACTATTATAAGCAAGAGGTGCAGCTATTTTTTTTGTAGTTAATGATGAGGATCAAGACTAATGAATTAAAACATCATGCATGGCCGTTACTCAGCATATATACACGCTCACAACAAGCCATGAACATACAGTTTCAGTGTTTATGTGTGCTTGGGACCTAGGGAAGAGTGCACTGTCGCCACGACGACAACCTCGACCTCCACCAGCAACAGATGCCGAGCACAATTCCCTCAAGGACCAGGCCATCTACTTCGTCGAAAATCACACATTTGACCTTTTTTTTAATTTCAGCACACTTTGACCCCCGAGAGAAACCATTTCAAAATTTAACGATCAGGGAAAATTCTCTTTTCTGATTATCTTCGGTTCTTACTCCTAATTCAATAATTTCTAATTAACTTTTGGCAGGGATCGTTACAGATAGGTTCTTCAATTTCCTCACCCACAAAGAGATTTGAACAAAAACAGGGTTATCAAAATAATTGATTTCTTGTTTACCTCTGAAACATTGCACTTCTTGGATAAACATAGATATGATTATAGAGTCAAATATTAACATCTACTCCCCCGTTCCAAATTAGTTGACTCCCATTTGTATATATGTATACAACAAATGGGAGTCAACTAATTTGGAACGGAGGAAGTATAATGTAAAATAAATAAAATAAGAAAATACTTTTTGTGGTGAATTTAATGATACAAATTTAATACTCTAGATATTGATACCTTATTTAACAAAAATTGGTCAAACATGCACACATTTAACTTTAAAAAAATCTAATACACCTTATATTTTAGAATAGAAAAAGTAGGTGAGATCCGACCCACGCCAACCCTAGCCTCCCGCGACTCCGCTAGCGGCCGCCGCCGCCGCCACCGCGCAGCCCCCTCCGCCGCCCTCGCCCATGGCCCCCGGAGCCCCCGCCGCCGCCGCTCCCCATCCACCTCCCACCCCGGCTGGGGATGAAGGCCCTGACCCGGACCCCGACCCGCGCCCCTCTTCGGCGGTGGAATTATGCTCTAGAGGCAATAATAAATTGTATAATTATAATTCCAGGTTCATTATTAAAGTTTATATGTCTGTGCTATAACTGCAAATGGCTTATGCGGAGGTTTGCCAAGTAGCATGTTAACTGCCTCCAGAGGAAAACCCATATGCAGGTGCGGAGTATAAACACCAAGTGTTCTTAGTCTGCCTCTAGGACTAACCCGTGTGTTATGGATGACATGTTTTCCTGTTCATAGGGCATTGTAAATGCCGGTAACACATGGGAGCACATTGTTGCCAGAACAAGGGTGCTGAACCGACCCAATTGTATGATTTACTTTGAGATCACATCGTTTCCATGTTATAAGTAAAATCATCTAAAGTTAATATGCATGTGTCCTTCATGACCATAAGAATGTTTCGTAACTTCATACCGGAGGGTGGGTTTTGACACTGTCCCAACACCACCCGTAACAGGCGTGGCAATAACGGCTTTGATCACTCACACCCGAAAGTGTGTCAAGGGACTTAACGATTCGAGTTGGGAATTTGCTCCTCTAACGATGGAGAGATACTTCTGTGGGCCCTCTCGGTATTACGGCATCCAACATCGTCTGGCCAGACACTGTGAATTGATCACAAGGGATACAGGAATACTAAACGAGAAAATGGAACAAAACAAGAACGAGGATGACTTGGTATAATGGTTAATGGTTAATCATGTAGATACCTAATAGATCTCACCTCAGGTTTTGTATAGTATCGTGAAGCAAATAGGACTGGCATGTTAAGCGTGTGGTTCACTCGAATTTATATTCGTGTAGATACGGGAACCGCTATGGGTGTCCATGGCTCCGCTATCGGTTATTGTTCCGCGGGAAAATAAGTTTCCGGTTCATGTCTGTATTCTACCGAACCTATGGGGTCACACACTTAAGGGTGGAAGATTTGTTGAGTAGTAGAGTGATAGGAGCATGAGTATAACACATCGGAAAAGTTTCGGAGTGATTGAGATTTAATCGGAGAGAAAACCGGAATCGTTTCGGGGCAACGGTAAAGTACCGGGAAAAAGTTTTGAGAAAACCGGGTAAAACCGGAGGGCCGGAAAAGTTCCGAGATGGTCTAAATATGTTTAATATTTATTTCTTGTGAATTCTAGAATTGTTTTAGAATTAATAAAAGGTATTAAATATCAATGGGCCCCCTCTCACTTGGAAGGCCCAAGTGGGGAGGGAGCACTTGGACCAAGGAGGCCCATGAGGGGAGGCGCCTAGGAGGAAGCTTCCTCCCCCCTTCCTTGGCGCCCCACCAAGGGGGAGGGAAACACTAGGGAGCCCCCCTAGGGCTGCCCCCTCCTCCAAGGTGGCCTCCCTTCCCCTCCCACTATAAATAGATGAGGAGGGGGGCACCTCAAAGATAGAATTCACATTTGTTCTTTTGCCTCAGGGCTGCCCCTCCTCTCTCTCCTCCCTTGTAGATCTGATCTCCACCATATCTCGAAGTGCTGCTCCTCCCTCCTCTCTACTCCAGCGGCGCCGAGCTCTGGACAGCGGAGCCCTGCGGGATCTTCCACACCGTACGTGTGGATCAACCGTAGAGAAATCGTACGTTCGATCTTCGTTCGAGGGACTCCATGGTGATTAGATCTGTTCGTGGGAGTGTTCATCTTCACGCTTCTGCGACTCTCCATCAACATCTTCCGCTGCGAGAGAAGTGCATCCGTTGAACGGTTGCAAGAAGGTAACAAGATCGATAACCTTGTCTGCATCTTCCTAGATCCGTTCTTGGGTTTGGTTTTCGTAGTGCCAGAATTTTTTTTGTTTTTTACTCCGAATCCCAACAAGGGGACCCAAGTTGTGCTGGGAGGCGGAGCGAACGCCTGGATAAGAAGAACAAATAGTGCAATATCCCGGTTGCCAAGCGTGCTGAACACAGGTTGGCGGAGTCCTTTGGAGATCTTCCAAAGGGATCAGCCCCTAAGAAAGGCTCCGAGGAAGATGTGCAAGAAAAGATGAAGCCTCTTTTGGGGTTGTGCAAGAAGCATGCCTCGCCTTCGGCGACTCAGGCAATTCGTGAGTTGGTCTTGGCTAATGTTTAGTCGTTGTCTCTATTTGGCTAGGCGCAGGTGTTCCTCTTATTGTGAGAGTACTCTTGTTGTAATGAGGACGGTCTTGGTTGGGTATGAAGTGTTTTCGACGGCCTTGGGCCTTGGGACACTTCTATCTGGATCAGACGACGTCCCCTATTCTAGTTGGGTGTGTGTGGTTTTCGTCGGTTTTCCTTAATTAACCTGACCCTGTTTGGTTTTCAGGTCCGGTTTCCCTTATTAACTGGGCCACTTTCCCTCTTTCTATAATGCATTGCGGGACGTCCCCGCCCTCTTGACGAGGTTCCGTAAAAAAGAATAGAGAAAGTACATTATAATTTCTTTTGTAGTTTTTTAATGAAATAAGGCCCCATTTTTAAGTTTGGCACAGGGCGGGCCCTGCTTGGGACCTAGGGAAGGGTGCACTGGCGCCACGAAGACGACCTGGACCTCAATCAGCAACAGATCCCGAGCGAGAGGAAATTTTTAGTGGGGCCAATAGCTCCCGTGCGACGTTTTTCCCATGAATTGGCTAAAAAGTGACGAATTTCATTAGAATGGATGTGATGCGACATGTATATGCGCAAAAATAATCAAGGCACGACATGGGCCTTAAGCACAATCATTGTCAGGATTAGGTGAAGCCGGGCAGGACCCATAGCTTATCCACGTCGGCGTGGGACCCAGATGGCAGCGACCACGTTGGCGTGGGACCCAGATGGCGGCGAGTTCAGTTAAATCATTTCCCCCTTCGCGTGCATCCGCTTTCTTCTTCTCCGACGACAAAGCACGGCAACGCCGGCGAGCTCCGCTTCAGACAAGCAACACATTTTTACAACCATTCAACCAAAATCGACCAAATTCAAACAACTTAAATAGATTTTAGCAAACATAGATTCGATTACTTCGATTATGGGTTGCGATTACATCAATGACAGGCTCGTCGAAGAGAAATCCATATGGCTGACCTGAGCCCGCATCGATTTACATCGATTACTTCGAGTACCTAAATCTACTCTAAATCTAGCTAGATCTCGCAGCTCTTTCCCCTAGATCGATCTCCAAAAGTGGCTCCCCGAGCCCCAGGGGTGCGACGGCGGTGAGGCGGTGGCGCCGCTCAGTCGGAGTCGGAGTCGGAGGCGCCCCACGGCTTGTCGGCGCGGGAAATCTCGATGGCTTGGCGGAGGCGGAACTCGTCGATCTCCTCTTCCATCTCCTGGCGCTCTTTGAGCTTCTGCTCGTCGACCTTGGTCCGCTCCATGATCTCTGCGAGGACGTCGGTGTCGCCGTCGTCGACGTAGTCCCCCGGAAGAAAGTCGGGGCGCACGGGGGCCGGTTCCAAGCGCTGCTCGTCCTCCTCCCTCTTCGGAGGCGGCAGAGGAGCGCGTGGCATGGCGGAGCTCCCCGCGCCACCCGCGCCAGAGGAGCTACCACCGGCTCCGCTGCCTCGCGCCGCCGCCGCAATGCGGTCGTACTCCTCCACCTCGCGCCGAGCATGCGCACGCGGAGATACGATCCCCCAGTTCGTGTACCGACACGCGCTGCGCTTCTGAGCAGCGTCGGAAGCAACCCGCGCCGCCCGATCGCGGCCGTTATCCGGCGCCAGCCGCTTTGCCCCTCCGCTGTTGCCGCGGTTTCCGCCGCCGGAATGCCCACCGCGAGAGCTGGAAGATCCGGGCCTCATGATCTGCGGCTGGAAAGTGGACTGCTACGGCTGGAAAATGGTCGCTGGCGGCTGGAATGTGGCCGCCGGCGGCGAGAGTGGAGCAGATCTGGATGCGAAATAGCTAGGGTACGACACATTTCGCCATATAAATAAAGGAGGGGAACGGAAGGCTGGGCCGCGGCCTACGAAAGAGAGAAGGGTACCCGAAAGACACTGGGCTACTAGTAGGTGGGTTGTGGCCCAACACATGAAAGGCGCACCGTGAGATTTAAATCGTGCTGTTGTGCCTACAAACATGTTTAAATATGTTTGAAACTTGTCTGCAAAATTTTAAAAATTGTTTTAAAAATGCTAAAAAATTATAGTAACTTGTTTGAAAAATGATAGAAACAATGGTAGATGTAAGTTTGAAAAATGTTTCAAAAAATCTTGGTCAAACTTGGGTTTGACCAAATTTGAATTGAGCATCAAAAATTCAAAATGAATAAAAAATGTACACCAGTGCACATGTTCTTATTTTGTCATATACTAGCACCTCCAATTTATTTGGTTGTTTTAGAGATGGTGGAATAAAACTTGTTTATAAATGGGTGTGTTTACCCAGGGTTTGACCAAATTTGAATTGAGCTTGAAAAATTCAAAAAAATCGGAAAAGCAGTGCACATGTTTTTACTTTGTCATATACTATCAACTCTAATTTATTTGGCTGTTTTAGAGATGGTGAAAAAAAACTTGCTTACAAATGGGGTATTTACCCTACCTTTGGAGCTCATGGGGGAACACAAAGTGGTTTTCAAACTTTTAAGCTCAACCATTCAAAAACATCACAAAAGCTTCATTTTATGGTGACTAAGAAGGAACCATGCTTGGTTTTCCATTCTCAAGTTTAAAACTTGTCAAAATCTTGGTCAAACTTGGGTTTGACCAAATTTTAATTGAGCATTGAAAATTCAAAAAAAATCAAAAAAATAGAAAATCGTTGCACATGTTCTTACTTTGTAATATAATAGCACCTCCAATTGATAAACAAGGTGTACATGCATTGAAGCAACATATGCTAGTATAATCTCTAACCTCCGACATGAACTCTCATGGGTGAACACAAAGTGGTTTTCAAACTTTCAAGCTCAACCATTCAAAAACATCACAAAAGCTTCATTTTATGGTGACTAATAAGGAACCATGCTTGGTTTTCCATTCTCAAGTTTAAAACTTGTCAAAATCTTGGTCAAACTTGGGTTTGACCAAATTTGAATTGAGCATGGAAAATTCAAAAAATCAAAAAAATGGAAAACCAATGCACATGTTCTTAATTTGTCATATAGTAGCACCTCCAATTGATAAACAAGGTGTACATGCATTGAAACAACATATGCTAGTGTAATCTCTAACCTACGACATGAACTCTCATGGGTGAACACAAAGTGGTTTTCAAACTTTCAAGCTCAACCATTCAAAAACATCACAAAAGCTTCATTTTATGGTGACTAAGAAGGAACCATGCTTGGTTTTCCATTCTCAAGTTTAAAACTTGTCAAAATCTTGGTCAAACTTGGGTTTGACCAAATTTGAATTGAGCATGGAAAATTCAAAAAGAATAAAAAACAAACAAAAATGGAAAACCATTGCACATGTTCTTAATTTGTCATATAGTAGCACCTCCAATTGATAAACAAGGTGTACATGCATTGAAACAACATATGCTAGTGTAATCTCTAACCTTCGACATGAACTCTCATGGGTGAACACAAAGCGGTTTTCAAACTTTCAAGCTCAACCATTCAAAAACATCACAAGAGCTTCATTTTATGGTGACTAAGAAGGAACCATGCTTGGTTTTCCATTCTCAAGTTTAAAACTTGTCAAAATCTTGGTCAAACTTGGGTTTGACCAAATTTGAATTGAGCATGGAAAATTCAAAAAAATTCAAAAAAAATGGAAAACCAGTGCACATGTTCTTAATTGGTCATATAGCAGCACCTCCAATTGATAAACAAGGTGTACATGCATTGAAACGACATATGCTAGTGTAATCTCTAACCTTCGACATGAACTCTCATGGGTGAACACAAAGTGGTTTTCAAACTTACAAGCTCAACCATTCAAAAACATCACAAAAGCTTCATTTTATGGTGTCTAAGAAGGAACCATGCTTGGTTTTCCATTCTCAAGTTTAAAACTTGTCAAGATCTTGGTCAAACTTGGGTTTGACCAGATTTGAATTGAGCATGGAAAATTCAAAAAAATTCAAAAAAATGGAAAATCAGTGCACATGTTCTTACTTTGTCATATAATAGCACCTCTAATTTATTTGGATGTTTTAGAGATGGTGGAAAAAAACTTGCTTACAAATGGGGGTGCTTACCCTACCTTTGAAGCTCATGTGTGATCACAATTTGCTTACACATGATGATGCCATTTGGTGAGAAATGTGGTGTTAAATCTATATTTTTGATACATTTGGTTTTTCCAATCTTGGTTTGTATAAAAACTAATGTGGCAGCTCAATTTGTAACCGAGCAGAGCCAAAATCGGCATGTAATCGAGCACGCACGCAAGGTGTTCGACAGAGTGATTACATGGCCAGTTCACCCCAAAAGTAAGCCCCAAGCGCTTGATAAACTAAACTACAGTTTTAAGCTAACAATATTCACAAACTAAACTGGACCCCAAAAGTAACCCCCAAGCGCTGGACAAACTAAACTACAGTTTGCAGCAAACTATATTCAGAAATTATTCCCCACCAAGCGCTCAATCTGAATTTGCGATGTCTCTGTTGTTGCAGCTGGCTCTGAAGCTTGTCTGAATTTCAGCAATTTAAGCTCGCAGAGAATTTCAGAGCACACCAATGTGTCCTCCGCCAGCCCGGCAACCATACTGAAATCCTCCAGGGCCACTGCTACTTCCAAGTCCACGCTCGACTCGCGTTGAATCCTGCTCGACGAGCTCTGTCCCGAGCTGCTCTGGTCACCGGCATCAATGGTGGCATCAATGCTACGCAACGAGGCAAACCTCTGTCTCGGCCTCCGCGTGGAATGACGACAACCAGGAAAAGCCTTGCCGCCGTAGCCGTGATGAACCCAAGCTTTCTTCAAGACCTGCTTCACCGAAATCCGATGACGCCGCCACTCTTTTGCGCGAGTCACAAATCGGGCCGCCGGTCTCCTCTTCGACCGTCGACCCGCACCACCCCATCCTCCACCCTCACACGTCAGGGTCGCCGTTACCTGCGATTGCGACACCGCTGCGTCGCGATCAGGCTGGACGTAGATTGCCACTTCTCCCCTTCTCGCGCCGACGCTCGCTCGCTCCCTCCATCTACCACCGACGGCAGGAGAAGCCGAGATGACATAACAACCCGCACTAATGAACGGCGGCGCCTGGCAGTGAAAAACTAGCACTGATGGACGGCGGCGCGTGGCAGTGAAAAACCCTCACTGATGGACGGCGGTGGCGCGTGGAGTGAAAAACCCGCAGGGGAAATGGGGGGGAAAATCGGCGCCTCGAGACGGTTCCGCCATGAACAGAGGCAGAGGCCCTGGGCTGACTAGACGTGTGAGGGCCCACTGGTAATAAACAAATCCATGTCGCCGCCGTCTGGGACCCACGCCCACGTGGATGAGTGTTGGGTCCAACCCCTAACCGCTAACGAGAGAAATTAAGGGTCATGTGGTGTCTGGGCTATTTACAGTGACAAAACTGTTGCACCACAGCCATTCCATCGAACAACGTCGCATTCGTTCCAATTCTCATGAAAAACGCCGCACATGAGCTATAAGCCCATTTGTAGGGTCCCTCCGCCGCCCTGCTCACCACGACGACCTGGACCGCCACCACCCACCAGCAACCAAGCGCCGCCCTGCTCACCACGACGACCTGGACCTTCACCGCTGGACCTCAGCCGCGTCAGGGAGGGAGCTCAACCACTGTCACTCCGACCAGTTATGCTTCGTCAAGCCCATGTCCCTCAACGATGAGGCCATCTACTTCCGCTGCCCTCTGTGCTTGACCACGACCACAGGCGCTGATTACCGGTAGACGGCAGGCCAAACCCAAGCGAACAAAGCAAAAGAGAAAAAAAATACTATACAAACTGTTGGTCAGATTTACTCATTCAGTATTATGGTTAATTAGCTACTGGTGTTAAGTAATATTAAGTGCATCGATTCCCATTTGTTGATTGTAGAAACTGTGGATGCTTACAAAACATAAATAAATCGGTGTGTATGTATATTGGTGTGCCAAACAACTATATATATATCCACAGGGTATAAATCTCTGACGTTTACTCAGCTTATTACAGCCACGCAGCAGCCAGCCAAGCATTGGAAATCCTAAATGTGGATCGGATTAACTATATATAAACACTGTATTGTTGATGTTTAATTAGCTATGGATCGGATTAGTACTACATACAGCCACAAGTTTCCATGCATGGCTGTGTATGTATCACGTTTTTCTTCCTTTTTTTGCGAAATACGTTTCTCTTATGAAAAAGGAGAAATACCCCCGGCATCCCCATCTATGTGATGAACGAAAAGGGGTTTTTCTCCGCTTTATAGATAAAACCATCACCACATAACAACCATGAACCGGATACAAACACAGATCACCACCACACACAACATACACACCCAAGGCAAGATACTACGTGTCGGACATCCCACAACAAAGCTAGATCTCTAGAATGGTGCCTCCGAGAAGGAAACGACCACGTAGCCACGATTGTCCGATCCCGTAGATCAAGTTTTCATCCGGAGCAAGACGAAGGTAGGGAGGCCGCCGCGACGAAGCCTTCAGGAAGGATAGGAAACCGCGGATGCCGCGCACGTTGGGCAGGTGATGTACCCCGACGCCCACCTCCCTCCGTTGAACCCAAACTTCGCCAATCGTCCACGGCCACGTCATCCGAACGACCATGGTTAACCTAAGACGCACGCTCCACCCACGAACATCACGCCTCCCACCGCCCGGGCCGCCGACCGACATCTAGACAACCCTAGGACCAGACAAAGAGACCGACTTTGGTCCAAGGGGACACCCACGACCGACAAAATCGTAGCCCACATCCCGCCTTGAACATCGATGGAACTGACGCCGCAGGCAAACAGACAGGGAGTGGGAGGAGGGGAAGCGGACGCATCCACGACTGGCACAACCCGTGCCGGCGACGGGCAACCCTCGCACCGGAGCCGGCCATCCCTCCCACCAAGCTCTTCACGACCCCACCACGGCGGTCGAAGCATCTCCGCCAAGGCCAACGGCGTAGGTCCTGCCACCGGCCCGAGGACCCCGGAGACCGCCGTCCACCACCAAAGCTGCTCGCCGGGGAGTCCAACCGCGTCGAACGCCGCCATCCAGCTGCAAGGGCCCGACCGGACGTAGGCCATCTGCAGCCACCCTTTGTCGCGCTGCTTCCCACGGCATCGAACCCGTGCAAGGGAGGCCGACCACCACCAGAGTCGCCCACGACCCGCAGACCCAGGATGGATTGAACGCGTCGCCGAAGGGAGCCGGCGCCACCACCACCACTAGACTGCAACCACCACCGCGCCACCCTGTTCCGTCACCGGCCAACGCCGGGAGGCCGCCGCACTGCCACGCCCGATGCCACGCAGAGCTCCGGTCAGGCGCCACCAGCCAGTGCCCGACGCCACCCAGCGGGCCTCGGGCGGTAGTGAGGGAGGGGAGGAGGAGGGGGCTGGAGGCGGAGCCGCAGGCAGCGCCCTCCCCGTCACCTCGCGGGAGCGGCACGGGAGGAACCCTAGCGGGGTTAGTCTCTGATGGCAGATATAGTACGTCGCATCTATGTGACACAATGCACACAGTCAACGTATCCCGATTGTAGCTAACTAAGATTTATGCAATGTTTTCCTCAAAAACATGTATGCAATGTATGACTCGGTGGAGTGGGTTCTTTTTTAATCTTGAACCTGAGTAATAGCAATATTATTCAAGATCCAACCCAATATATACATACATTTGAGAAAAGTATTACTCTACATTGGGAGAGAATGTCATGCATGTGTATGTACGCAGATAAATGAATACCTCCCGAGGCATGATGACTGAAATATTTCAATGAAGGCTCGGCCGGCAAAGACAATTGGTTCCAGATGTCAAATCTAACCCATCGATCGTTCTGCACCTCCGGAGGAATTATTTTGCTAGTTCGCACCTACAGTAGTTACCATAAGAGATCAGTAGGAATTGGTTATATGCTTGTGCATAGAAAAACATTGTCACTTGATGCATAATCAATTAATTAATACACTTTTTATTATTTTGGAAACAGACTAAAGTGAGTGCAACTAGCTAGAGAAGAATAACTGAAACCATGTCATAGACTCGTAGTAGAAGTAGTTAATTAGTAACTTACCGGGCAGGATCTTGTGTGCTGATGATTAATAACACAAGAATTAGTACATGCCCACTGATATGTGCAAGACTGTATGTAAACTCCGGGAGAGGTTGAGACAAGCTCAAGAAATGAAGGAATGGATGGGGGATACTTGAGACAGCAGTGCTGGGCTTGTGTACGTTTGGCTTTGCTTTTGCCAAAGCATACATCCATCCACATCCATGGCTGCTTAATTCTTTGCTTGGGGCTCGAGCCAAGTACCCAAAGAACAAAGATGGAATTGTCTGCTTCGTTTCTTCTTTCTCCTTTTCCTTCTCTTTGAATAAAGCATGGGCAGGGCCTACACCTTGGATCAGATTCCATTGTTTCCTAGTGCAAATCAGGAAAACATCTTGTCACATCGCACAAATTTGAAGAAAATTATAAACAGTGTGGCTGGAATCGGTGGAAACTGTACATCAGTACTACCCCACTGAATCAACTGGCCAAAATTTTGATGTAATGCGCCTGCGTTGTTTGACCGATTTCCACCAGTTTTACATATACTCCCTCCGGTCATTTTTAGTCTGCATATAAGTTTTATTCAAAGTCAAAGTATCTTTACTTTGATCAGACTTGAGGAAAAAAAATCAACATTCACAATGCCAAATTAGTATTGTTAGATTCATCATGAAATGTAGTTTCATAGTATATATATTTGATATTGTAGATGTTGATAATTTTTATTATAAATTTGATCAAACTTTGTAAGATTTAACTTAACACAAATCTAATACGCGGAGTATGAAGGCTGGAGGGAGTACTGGTTACTGGGTATGTTAGATCCTCCCTTTATCAACCCATCGATTGACCAAGAAAGAACAAAATAAGTTACTTAGGTCAGAGCTCAATAATATTTTATTCTTCTTACATCTCACCAAAAAATTGTTGTAAATTCTAACCCTCGGCTCACAGCCCCCCTCCCCACCCCAACCCATGCTTCCACCGACCACTACGACGGGCTTTGGTCAGGCAGCTTCGGCCGACGGGACAAAGTAGGAGAAGATAAGACGTGAGTTGAGGGTGCCACCACCCGGGTCGTCAGTGGGGGGGGGGGGGGCAGAGATGCGAGAACAAGGAGAGTTTTTCCTTAGTACATGAAGCTGAGATTTCAATTATTGACGAGTAAAAACAATAATCTTCTAGACTTGAACAAACACATAAACCGCATCAACCTGCAACAATAATATTCTACATGAGTCTAACACTCTAGATGAAAACACCAAATGCAGCATTAGTTTCATAAGATTAACCTCAACATACTCGCATGGGACGCAATTGCCGCCCCTCCTAGCCTAGGGTTGCTCTGCCTCCCGCCGGCGCCGCCGCTTGTCCGCCTCGTCCCTGGTGGCCTTAGGTTCATGTCGACGTGGTGGATCTCGGCTCTTGCGAGCGGGAGGGCTCCGTTTTCAAAAAAAAATTAGTTTTGTTAGGGTGTTTATGTCTTTCTGATGAAGACGAGATGGCGGTGGCACCCTGGAGATGGAATAAGGTTCTCCCGCTTAGCCCCCATCCCGATAGTGCAACTAGCATCGTTGGTGGGCGTGTGGAGGTGTCTCCGGAGAATCTATATTTGGTGGATTTGCTCGGATCTGGTCGTAGTTCGTCTAGGTTCGTGTGTCTTCACGTTGAATCCTTCCGATCAACGCTACTCTTCAATGACAGAGGTTACTGTTCTGGTCCGCGGTCCTATGGGGCCTTAGAACGGCGACTTCCCCATTGTCTAGACAATAAGTTTTTTTTTTGCACCAGTCCCTTCATCAATTTGCCTATCCTACCTAGGTCTATGAATTTCTCTATCAATTCAGAAGGAGGGGCCATGATGGTGGTGCGTCCTCGGCTCGCTTTAGTGCTTGTAGCCATTTCTAGGTGGTCTACGGATCTAGATAATTTTTATTATTTTTGGTGTTTGTTATACTACCATGATAGAAGATGAATAGATCGTAAAAAATCGCAAAAAAACTCAACATACTCTTCTTAGAATGTTTTGAAGAATGATTTTTGCTAAAGGCAATGTGCGCATAACCCGTGCTCGATCGGTGTTTTTCTCTATTAACTAGAGGTAAAAGATAATTTCATAATCTAAAGTATGTTTATATGTGCAAAAACTCGGAAGATGGCTTCAGAATTCGACGTATATAAGTGACTAGTCAGTTTCAAAGAGTAATTGGATATTGTTTCTTAAACTTGTGTTCCAAGGAGGACGATATAAAATTCGAATTTCCACTTGGTGAAAAGGTCAAAGCTTTTTATAAACATACACACATATAAAACACGCATGTAAATTTTCAAAACATTATCTTTTCACACGTGGTGTACTTAACACAAATGTGATTTTCAAAATGGGCTGATTTTTTGGATGTTCGGCTGGAATTTTGTTATTCGCACAACCTATAAATCATAATATTTTCAAACAAAAATTTACATGCTGGAGGGAAACATACATAAGTTTCAATGGATTGTTTATAGATTTATTTGAAACGCTTAAATATGATTTTCATTTTTTTCAAATATAGTCCTTCTTGGAGCTCGTCCTCCAAAAGTCCATATACAAGCGTTGATCCTTTTCTCTTTTGAAAAAAAGGAGTCATCAACAATTTCAGTAACCAAGTCGCAACAGCATAATGTAGACTAAAAACACCACGACCGACGACGAGATTTTCTGCAATAAAAGCCTACAGGTTAATGCGGACCCAGTAGAAAAATAAAATTTGGACCAGAGACACATAACCATCACGATAAGATGAGGGTTATACTTATGCATGCAGATTTCAAAGCTAGCTAGCGCACACAAATCATGACTCCTCGGTGTAAGTAAATACCGAAAAAGGCTTTCACCCCGCTTTATTTATAAAGCAACATCATCACAAGCCATCCGAAATCACCGATGCAAACGCATGCCACACCCACACCCAACACACGCCCTAGGCTAGATACAAAGGTATCGGACACGACCGAGCATGGACTCCAAAGCGATGCATCCAAGAAGGGCACGACACCTTAGTGCCGCCATCGCCAAATCCAAGGGATCAAGTTTTCATCCGGAGAACGCGAAGAAGAGGGAGAAACCATAACGAAGCATTCAAGAAGGTTACGACATCCGCGAACTCCACCTTCGTCGGCCGGGAAGATACCAGGCAGGTTATGCACCCCTCCGTCAGTGTAAGTAAATACAGCAGCCATAAACGCTAACCAGGGTAAGCAAAAATGCAGTTCAGCAGCTAGCTTCTACTAGTTGTAACTCTCTGATTTGGTTATCCCAAATACATGCGCAAATTAACGATGAATAACCAAACCAAATTCAAGCCTACCTCAGTTCGTAATACATTGTTTCATAGTCTTCGGCACAACAAACCCTTCATATTACAATCAAAAACATGAAACCAAACCATACATGGACCGCACGACCTCTCGATCTCACCCGAAACGAAAGCTTAGCAGGTACACGCAGACACAGCACCAAGCAAGCACCTGTTTATTCTTTAGAAAAAACACAACCACAATCTTGGGGAACAATCAAACAACACTGACTTGGACCGTTGCCGCAACGAGCAGCAGTCAGGACCAGTAGTAAGACGACGCCACGCCATCATCTAGCACCACCGATCCTACACAGCACAACACACGTTATGATGCAAGCATGCAACCGATATTACAGAGAGAGCAGAATACATAAGCGACGATGATAGGAATTATTAGAACACAAGGCAAGCATGATTAATTAACTTGTTTCTGTACGCCTACACTTGATCTACATGTAGAGTATTATTTGAACTTCAGACTATCATATACTAGTGAGCTGTTCTTTGGTACACCCCCCCCCCCCCCTAAATATATAAAGGGTATTATTATCTTTTCACTTTTCATCTAAGTTGATTTTTTTTAAGAAATCGAATCATATGTATCCTATTTCAGGCTGAAGCAAGGCTGGGACGGATTTTATTGCCTTTAGACATTTTATTCTAGGTTTCTAAGGTTTTTCAGGTGAAAAAACCTTAAAATATTGGTCAACGTGATACATTGTGTGAACGATGTTTGAATTCATTCGAATTTTGTGTGGAGTATCATGGACATGCTCAACTATATATAAAGACTATCCTACCCTTTTTAATGAAGGGATACAGATAGATCTAGTCCATCTATTTGTTTAAGGGGGGGTGTACCCAAGAAGAAGTGTATACTAGTAAACACTGATTTTACATGGTACATGCATGAAACAAGAAACGATGGGAGAAAGTGTTGTGCATGTATACCTGAATGGTTGCATTGGTTCACCGGAGAACCGAGACTCTCTCCAAGTGCATCTTGTAATAAGACGAGTGGTGCGGCTTGAAGAGGGAAGGATGGTGGTCGGCCTTCATCCCATCCCACTCTAGCTTCTCCCACCAGTCCTTCTCGCAGTCCACGACGGGGCGGCTGCCTCGTCCAACAGCTGGGAGGCGCTTCAGGCTCCAGCAGCCCCTGAGCCATACCCTCTCAAGCTTGGGAGCAAGCATCTTGACCTCACATATATGCTGCAAATTATAAAGCTCGTACAGGTGGATGTGCTTCAGACTTGGGAACTCTAGCACATCTTCTTTGATGTCTAGATGAACAGGGAACACCACCTTTAGATCACCACAGTTGACAATGTGGAGACTTTGTAAATTTTGCAAATATGATCGTTGAATAGCCCATAATAATGGTAGCACAAATTTGAGCCTCGGACAAGAGTACAGGTGTATGCTCTGCAGTTTCGCAAATGATGTAGTGTCTGTGTAACTGTAGATCCTTCCTTTGCTCCAAATGCAGTGGGCATTCAAGAGATTAGCAGCCCAGAAGGTTTCTAGTTCTGGAAAGGGGTAGATGGCATTGTAGTTAGGGGCGAAGACTGTGTGCATCGTGGGGCATCTCACCACATGGCACTGTTTTAGATGTCGCCAACCAAGTTCATTCCCATGAATGGATGATATGTGTTCAGGGATGAACATGTTGCTAAGCGGGGTGATGGAAGAATTGTCATGCACATGCAGCGACTCAACATTGTCCATCACAAAGATGATTGCCCTGATTGCTTGTTTACTCTCCACTTTAGTGTTGCTAAATCCCTTACCAATCTCAACATGGCAGCTTGACGGCTGAAACTGCATTCCAGTGTTGTAGTCATGACAAATAATTATGTTGCCAACTAAGACATCAATGTAGGTGCTGTAAGTATTGGGGGTTATTTGTCCACTATTATCAGGGCCCATCTTCTCCTTCATATAGCTTTGTCCCTTAACATTGGTGGTACAAGGGACACAAAGATTTAGATGGAACGTATTGCTCTTCCAACAGAATCGATCATAGTTTTGCAATACCAAGGATTGAAGAAACCTTAGATCCATTATAGTAACATACACTTCATGTAGTTTTGTTTGAACAGGACAAGCGGATGTATCAATATGCAATACTGTCAGTGTTGGCAGACCCTCTTCAGGCCATAAAATGGCATGCAGTTGCATACATCTCAATAGAATAATTTGTTTGAGACATGGGACCTGCACCACCTGTTTTGTGAGGTCAAGTGTCTTGACTCCTGTGCCTGAGAGGTCCAGCTCCTCAAGGTTTGGAAGTGATCCACACAACGTGAACTCAAACAATCTTGCACAGCCAGCCATGGAGATGCGGTTTATTTTGGCTTCCTTGTGATCACCCTTTCTTGGTCCTGCATCTAGGCTGAAGGACTCAAGTGATGGGGGGAGTCCTTCAACATGCTCCAAACCAACACAACCATCTAGAACCAGTGTCTTGAGGCTACTTGATCTTGACAAACTGGGAAAAACTGAGAATTCATCCTTTCCGCCTGTCTTCCAAGAGCAAGTAGGGTCAATTACTCGAAGTTTGCGAAGGTTCCACAGTTGTCCCCATGCAAAACCGATGTGCCAGAACCTTCCATTTTGTATATGCACTTCCCTAATGTTTGCAGACATCTGCTCTATTATCTCTGGGGATGAAGGCAGATCCCAGTCTGTATTGTGTATGTCTATAACCCATAGGCTCTTAAAAAAATCCATTGTTTGTACATCTTGCTTCTCGTCTTCTTCTGCTTGTAGATCCTGGCAGCCATCTAATCCGAGGAACCTTAGGTTGTGGCAACAATGAAAAGGAGGTGAAGAAAATCTGAAGGTGCAGCGGCATAACTTGAGCACACGAAGTTTGTCCGATTGATGAAACATGTCATTAGGTAAGGGCCTTAATGGAGGATCAGACTCGCTTGCAACTGCAGCAAGGAAAAATGACGTTGACTCCGGATGCACAACAGAGTTATCCCTGGAAAATATCCATAGTTTCGGAGGAGTCTCCAGTTCATCACCAAAAGAGGGAACTCTATTAGATGAATAATCCTCTATATTTATGTGTTGATGCAGAGCAGCTGCAACCTCCCATGCTTCGTCACCCTGACCTCCTTGTATAATCCCATCACAGACCCAATAGCTAGAAGCATGAGTGGCCCAGTTGTAGTCGATTATATTGCCTCCTTTAGAATTTAATGACAGCAGATACAAGCAGCACTCTTCGATTACTTCAGCAGATTTATCTATGTGTCTAGCGGTTTCTCTAGCCTCTATTTGCAGCAAAAAATTCCACCCTAGATAACTGTACTCATCATAAAGAAAAAGATGAGAACTATCCACCTTGTCACTAATTATTGGATTGAGCCGAAGCCTTCCTCGAAATGTCCACAGTACTTTACCAACAAACTTCTTAACCCATCGATCTGGCTGGGGGTGGGGGATGCCAAAATCACCAAAGTCAATTGTGTTGTCGCCCCCGTTATGGAACACAACTAAATATGTGTGGTCTCGTAAGGCCCGATGTATCTCTTCTCCCACATCTTCTATCTCAGCTCTTGAGGCTTCATCTACCCCTCTGAAATCATCATCTGCGTCTTGCCTATCAAAAACATCCATTACCCGACGACTAAGCTTCAGTTCTTGTGCGATTATCCTCTGCAGCACTCTTCGGCTTTTCCACCTCGAGCAGTCGACGTGGATGATCTTGTCAAATTTCTTCAACAGAGATGGCGGAGGGTCTTTGGCTATGGCTCTAAGCACCGCCGAAGCAGCCAACCCTTTACATCCATCAAAATAGATGGCCTTGTGTGCAGCATTGCTCGTATCCACTAGATAAGGGATTATGTTTTTCACCGCTCCTTCGATGGTGTCCGCATAAATCCTCTGCATAATTAATTAGTTGATGGCAATTAGTCGAGGTAGCTCACTTTAGCAGTTTTCGTCTAGCTAGTAAGATACTATTATAAGCAAGAGGTGCAGCTATTTTTTTGTAGTTAATGATGAGGATCAAGACTAATGAATTAAAACAACATGCATGGCCGTTACTCAGCATATATACACGCTCACAACAAGCCATGAACATACAGTTTCAGTGTTTATGTGTGCTTGAGACCTAGGTAAGAGTGCACTGTCGCCACGACGACGACCTCGACCTCCACCAGCAACATATGCCGAGCACAATTCCCTCAAGGACCAGGCCATCTACTTCATCGAATCACACATTTGACCTTTTTTTTTTAAATTTCAGCACACTTTGACCCCGGAGAGAAACCATTTCAAAATTTAACAATCAGGGAAAATTCTCTTTTCTGATTATCTTCGGTTCTTACTCCTAATTCAATAATTTCTAATTAACTTTTGGCAGGGATCGTTACAGATAGGTTCTTGCAATTTCCTCACCCACAAAGAGATTTGAACAAAAACAGGGTTATCAAAATAATTGATTTCTTGTTTACCTCTGAAACATTGCACTTCTTGGATAAACATAGATATGATTATAGAGTCAAATATTAACATCTACTCCCCCGTTCCAAATTAGTTGACTCCCATTTGTATATATGTATACAACAAATGGGAGTCAACTAATTTGGAACGGAGGAAGTATATATAATGTAAAATAAATAAAATAAGAAAATACTTTTTGTGGTGAATTTAATGATACAAATTTAATACTCTAGATATTGATACCTTATTTAACAAAAATTGGTCAAACATGCACACATTTAACTTTAAAAAAATATAATACACCTTATATTTTAGAATAGAAAAAGTAGGTGAGATCCGACCCACGCCAACCCTAGCCTCCCGCGACTCCGCTGGCGGCCGCCGCCGCCGCCACCGCGCAACCCCCTCCGCCGCCCTCGCCCATGGCCCCCGGAACCCCCTCCGCTTCCCCCGCCGCCGCCCCTCCCCATCCACCTCCCACCCCGGCTGGGGATGAAGGCCCTGACCCGGACCCCGACCCGCCCCCCTCTCCGGCGGTGGATCCTCTCGCCCCTGCTGCTCCGGCCCCAGCGCCGGCCGCTTCGGGCCCTGCTGCTCCTGACCCTGCTGCTCCGGCCCCGGCCACTTTGGCCCCTACTGCTCCGGCCCGTGCCGCTCCGGCCCCGGCACCGGCCGCTCCGGCACCTGCTGCTCCGGCCCCTGCTGCGGCCCCGACGCCGACTTCTTCGACCCCGGCGCCCGGCGCTCTGGCCCTGACCGCCCCGGATGTGGCCGCTCCGGCCTGGGTGGAGGTTGGACGGCGCCGCCAGAGGATAGAGAAGGCGGCCGCTCCTCCCCCTTCCAGAAAGGATGCTGGACTGCCTCGCACTTTCAAACAGAGGACCTTCGTCCTCTGCTTTCGGTGCTTGGCGTCGGACCACTTCGTCGCAGGCTGCCGCGGCCCTGTTCGGTGTTTGGGTTGTGGCCACCCCGGCCATCGCGAGCGGGACTGCTTGGCACGGCATCCTTCCAGTTCAGAGCATCACCGTTCCCCCCTCACGCCTACCGGGCCTCGTCAGCAGCCGCCCCCCTGCAGCGGATCGCCTCCAGCCCCACTTCATCGACCCGGCCGCACTTGGGCTTCGGTGGTTGCGCATCTAGACAGCCCTGCGACTGATGATGTCGTGTCGGTGGCTGACCCCGGTGTGCCTCCTGCTGTTGGGGAGCCCTTGTGGACTTTCCTTGCAGCCAGGCGGAGGCGCTCGGCGCTGACCTGCAGGCCTTGTTCGCTACTTGTCTTGAGGTGATGTTCAAGCCTCTTCAAGACTTGGTTGCTGCTGTGGAGAGTTGGACTGCTCAAGTCTCAAGCCTATGGGAACCTATGGAAGCTATCGGGGGCAGCCAAGACCTTTCCAATGTTGAATCTGCTCCTCCTGTGTGGCCGACAGTGAGGACTGCAGTGCGCTCGTTGTGGCTGGCTGCTCAGCTGAGTTGAGTGAGAGAGCTCATCCCGTTGATGATCCGCCTGCCTTGGAAAAGGTCATGCTCGAGGTGGTGCGGGACCAGGCTATGGCTCTACCTGGCAATGGCATGGTGCAGATGGAGGTGATCTTGCCCTCTTCATCTGCGAAGCTGGATGAGTTCTGGAGCAGTTTCAAGTCCACTGCGCCGCACTCGTTGCTTGATGCACCAATTCAAGTGCAATTCGAAGGGGACCCAAGTTGTGCTGGGAGGCGGAGCGGACGCCTGGATAAGAAGAACAAATAGTGCAATATCCCGGTTGCCAAGCGTGTTGAACACAGGTTGGCGGAGTCCTTTGGAGATCTTCCAAAGGGATCAGCCCCTAAGAAAGGCTCTGAGGAAGATGTGCAAGAAAAGATGAAGCCTCTTTTGGGGTTGTGCAAGAAGCATGCCTCGCCTTCAGCGACTCAGGCAATTCGTGAGTTGGTCTTGGCTAATGTTTAGTCGTTGTCTCTATTTGGTTAGGCGCAGGTGTTCCTCTTGTTGTGAGAGTACTCTTGTTGTAGTGAGGACGGTCTTGGTTGGGTATGAAGTGTTTCCGACGGCCTTGGGCCTTGGGACACTTCTATCTGGATCAGACGACGTCCCCTAAATTCTAGTCGGGTGTGTGTGGTTTTCGCCGGTTTTCCTTAATTAACCTGACCCTGTTTGGTTTTCAGGTCCGGTTTCCCTTATTAACTGGGCCACTTTCCCTCTTTCTATAATGCATTGCGGGAGCTCCCCGCCCTCTTGACGAGGTTCCGTCAAAAAAGAATAGAGAAAGTACATTATAATTTCGTTTGTAGTTTTTTAATGAAATAAGGCCCCACTTTTAAGTTTGGCACGGGGCGGGCCCTGCTTGGGACCTAGGGAAGGGTTCACTGGCGCCACGAAGACGACCTGGACCTCAATCAACAACAGATCCAGAGCGAGAGGAAAATTTTAGTGGGGCCAATAGCTCCTGTGCGACGTTTTTCCCATGAATTGGCTAAAAAGTGACGGATTTCGTTAGAATGGATGTGGTGCGACATGTATATGCGCAAAAATAATCAAGGCACGACATGGGCCTTAAGCACAATCATTGTCAGGATTAGGTGAAGCCGGGCAGGACCCATAGCTTATCCACGTCGGCGTGGGACCCAGATGGCAGCGACCACGTCGGCGTGGGACCCAGATGGCGGCGAGTTCAGTTAAATCGTTTCCCCCTTCGCGCGCATCCTCTTTCTTCTTCTCCGGCGACGAAGCACGGCAACGCCGGCGAGCTCCGCTTCAGACAAGCAGCACATTTTTAAAACCATTCAACCGAAATCGACCAAATTCAAACAACTTAAATAGATTTTAGCAAACATAGATTCAATTACTTCGATTATGGGTTGCGATTACATCAATGACAGGCTCGTCGAAGAGAAATCCATACGGCTGACCTGAGCCCGCATCGATTTACATCGATTACTTCGAGTACCTAAATCTAATCTAAATCTAGCTAGATCCCGCAGCTCTTGCCCCTAGATCGATCTCCAAAAGTGGCTCCCCGAGCCCTAGGGGTGCGACGGCGGTGAGGCGGTGGCGCCGCTCAGTCGGAGTCGGAGTCGGAGGCGCCCCACGGCCTGTCGGCGCGGGAAATCTCGATGGCTTGGCGGAGGCAGAACTCGTCGAGCTCCTCTTCCATCTCCTGGCACTCTTTGAGCTTCTGCTCGTCGACCTTGGTCCGCTCCATCATCTCGGCGAGGACGTCGGTGTCGCCGTCGTCGACGTAGTCCCCCGGAAGAAAGCCGGGGCGCACGGGGGCCGGTGCCAAGCATTGCTCGTCCTCCTCCCTCTTCGGAGGCGGCAGAGGAGCGCGTGCCATGTCGGAGCTCCCCACGCCACCCGCGCCAGAGGAGATACCACCGGCTCCGCTGCCTCGCGCCGCCGCCGCAATGCGGTCGTACTCCTCCACCTCGCGCCGAGCATGCGCACGTGTCGGCGCGATCCCCCAGTTCGTGTACCGACGCGCGCTGCGCTTCCGAGCAGCGTCGGAAGCAACCCGCGCCGCCCGTTCGCGGCCGTTGTCCGGCGCCGGCCGCTTTGCCCCTCCGCTGTCTCTGCGGTTTTCGCCGCCGGAATGCCCACCGCGAGAGCTGGAAGATCCGGGCCTCATGATCTGCGGCTGGAAAGTGGACGCCGAACGCTGGAAAATGCTCACCGGCGGCTGGAATGTGGTCGCCGGCAGCGAGAGTGGAGCAGATCTGAATGCGAAATAGCTAGGGTACGACACATTTTGCCGTATAAATAAAGGAGGGGAACAGGAGGCTGGGCCGCGGCCTGCGATAGAGAGAAGGGTACCCGAAAGACACTGGGCTACTAGCAGGTGAATTGTGGCCCAACACATGAAAGGCGCACCGTGAGATTTAAATCGTGTTGCTGTGCCTACAAACATGTTTAAATATGTTTGAAACTTGTCTGAATTTTTTTTTAAATTGTTTTAAAAATGTTACAAAAATGATAGTAACTTGTTTGAAAAATGGTAGAAACAGTGGTAGATGTAAGTTTGAAAAATGTTTCAAAAAATCTTGGTTAAACTTGGGTTTGACCAAATTTGAATTGAGCATCAAAAATTCAAAATGAATAAAAAAATGTACAACCAGTGCACATGTTCCTATTTTGTCATATACTAGCACCTCCAATTTATTTGGTGTTTTAGAGATGGTGGAATAAAACTTGTTTATAAATGGGTGTGTTTACCCAGGGTTTGACCAAATTTGAATTGAGCATGGAAAATTAAAAAAAAATAGAAAACCAGTGCACACGTTTTTACTTTGTCATATACTATCAACTCTAATTTATTTGGCTATTTTAGAGATGATGGAAAAAAACTTGCTTACAAATGGGGGTATTTACCCTACCTTTGGAGCTCATGGGTGAACACAAAGTGGTTTTCAAACTTTTAAGCTCAATCATTCAAAAACATCATAAAAGCTTCATTTTATGGTGACTAAGAAGGAACCATGCTTGGTTTTCCATTCTCAAGTTTAAAACTTGTCAAAATCTTGGTCAAACTTGGGTTTGACCAAATTTGAATTGAGCATTGAAAATTCAAAAAAAATCAAAAAATGGAAAATCAGTGCACATGTTCTTACTTTGTAATATAATAGCACCTCCAATTGATAAACAAGATGTACATGCATTGAAGCAACATATGCAAGTATAATCTCTAACCTCCGACACGAACTCTCATGGGTGAACACAAAGTGGTTTTCAAACTTTCAAGCTCAACCATACATAAACATCACAAAAGCTTCATTTTATGGTGACTAAGAAGGAACCATGATTGGTTTTCCATTCTCAAGTTTAAAACTTGTAAAATCTTGGTCAAACTTGGGTTTGACCAAATTTGAATTGAGCATTGAAAATTCAAAAAAAAATCAAAAAATGGAAAATCACTGCACATGTTCTTACTTTGTAATATAATAGCACATCCACTTGATAAACAAGATGTACATGCATTGAAGCAACATATGCTAGTATAATCTCTAACCTCCGACATGAACTCTCATGGGTGAACACAAAATGGTTTTCAAACTTTCAAGATCAACCATTCAAAAACATCACAAAAGCTTCATTTTATGGTGACTAAGAAGGAACCATGATTGGTTTTCCATTCTCAAGTTTAAAACTTGTCAAAATCTTGGTCAAACTTGGGTTTGACCAAATTTGAATTGAGCATGGAAAATTCAAAAAAATCAAAAAAATGGAAAACCAATGCACATGTTCTTAATTTGTCATATAGTAGCACCTCCAATTGATAAACAAGGTGTACATGCATTGAAACAACATATGCTAGTGTAATCTCTAACCTGCGACATGAACTCTCATGGGTGAACACAAAATGGTTTTCAAACTTTCAAGATCAACCATTCAAAAACATCACAAAAGCTTCATTTTATGGTGACTAAGAAGGAACCATGCTTGGGTTTCCATTCTCAAGTTTAAAACTTGTCAAAATCTTGGTCAAACTTGGGTTTGACCAAATTTGAATTGAGCATGGATAATTCAAAAAGAAACAAAAACAAAAAAAATGGAAAACCAGTGCACATGTTCTTAATTTGTCATATAGTAGCACCTACAATTGATAAACAAGGTGTACATGCATTGAAACAACATATGCTAGTGTAATCTCTAACCTCCGACATGAACTCTCATGGGTGAACACAAAGTGGTTTTCAAACTTTCAAGCTCAATCATTCAAAAACATCACAAGAGCTTCATTTTATGGTGACTAAGAAGAAACCATGCTTGGTATTCCATTCTCAAGTTTAAAACTTGTCAAAATCTTGGTCAAACTTGGGTTTGACCAAATTTGAATTGAGCATGGAAAGTTCAAAAAAATTCAAAAAAATGGAAAACCAGTGCACATGTTCTTAATTTGTCATATAGTAGCACCTCCAATTGATAAACAAGGTGTACATGCATTGAAACGACATATGCTAGTGTAATCTCTAACCTCCGACATGAACTCTCATGGGTGAACACAAAGTGATTTTCAAACTTTCAAGCTCAACCATTCAAAAACATCACAAAAGCTTCATTTTATAGTGACTAAGAAGGAACCATGCTTGGTTTTCGATTCTCAAGTTTAAAATTCAAAAAAATTCAAAAAAATAGAAAATCAGTGCACATGTTCTTACTTTGTCATATAATAGCACCTCTAATTCATTTGGATGTTTTAGAGATGGTGGAAAAAAACTTGCTTACAAATGGGGGTGCTTACCCTACCTTTGGAGCTCATGTGTGATCACAATTTGCTTACACATGATGGTGCCATTTGGTTAGAAATGTGGTGTTAAATCTATATTTTTGATACATTTGGTTTTTCCAATCTTGGTTTGTATAAAAACTAATGTGGCAGCTCAATTTGTAACCGAGCACGCACGCAAGGTGTTCGACAGAGTGATTACATGGCCAGTTCACCCCAAAAGTAATCCCCAAGCGCTGGATAAACTAAACTACAGTTTGAAGCTAACAATATTCACAAAGTAAACTGGACCCCAAAAGTAACCCCCAAGCACTGGACAAACTAAACTACAATTTGCAGCAAACTATATTCAGAAACTATTCCCCACCAAGCGCTCAATCTGAATTTGCGATTTTTCTGTTGTTGCAGCTGGCTCTGAAGCTTGTCTGAATTTCAGCAATTTAAGCTCGCAGAGAATTTCAGAGCACACCAATGTGTCCTCCGCCAGCCCGGCAACCATACTGAAATCCTCCAGGGCCACTGCTACTTCCAAGTCCACGCTCGACTCGCGTTGAATCCTGCTCAACGAGCTCTGGCCCGAGTTGCTCCGGTCACCGGCATCAATGGCGGCATCAATGCTGCGCAACGAGGCAAACCTTTGTCTCGGCCCCCACGGGGAATGACGACAACCAGGAAAAGCCTTGCCGCCGTAGCCGTGAAGAACCCACGCTTTATTCAAGACCTGCTTCACCGAAATCCGATGACACCGCCACTCTTTTGCGCGAGTCACAAATCGGGCCGCCGGTCTCCTCTTCGACCGTCGACCCGCACCACCCCATCCTCCACCCTCACACGTCAGGGTCGCCGTTACCTGCGATTGCGACCGATGCGTCGCGACCGGGCTGGACGAAGATTGCCACTTCTCCCCTTCTCGCGCCGACGGTCGCCTCGCTCCCTCCATCTACCACCGACGACAGGAGAAGCCGAGACGACAGAACAACCCGCACTAATGGACGGTGGCGCCTGGCAGTGAAAAACCAGCACTGATGGACGGCGGCGCGTGGCAGTGAAAAACCCTCACTGATGGACGGCGGTGGCGCGTGGAGTGAAAAAACCCGCAGGGGAAATGGGGGAAAAATCGGCGCCTCGAGACGGTTCCGCCATGAACAGAGGCAGAGGCCCTGGGCTGACTAGACGTATGAGGCCCCACTGGTAATAAACAAATCCATGTCGCCGCCGTCTGGGACCCACGCTCACGTGGATGAGTGTTGGTTCCAACCCCTAACCGCTAACGAGAGAGCTTAAGGGCCATGTGGTGTCTGGGCTATTTACAGTGACAAAACTGTCGCACCACAGTCATTCCAGCGAACAACGTCGCATTCGTTCCAATTCCCATGAAAAACGTCGCACATGAACTATAAGCCCATTTGTAGGGTCCTTCCGCCGCCCTGCTCACCACGACGACCTGGACCGCCACCACCCACCAGCAACCAAGCGCCGCCCTGCTCACCATGACGACCTGGACCTCAGCCGCGTCAGGGAGGGAGCTCGACCACTGTCACTCCGACCAGTTATGCTTCTTCAAGCCCATGTCCCTCAACGATGAGGCCATCTACTTCCGCTGCCCTCTGTGCTTGACCACGACCACAGGCGCTGATTACCGGTAGACGGCAGGCCAAACCCAAGCGAACAAAGCAAAAGAGAAAAAAATAGAGGCTTGCCAACATGTCTTGTGTCCCACTGTCACCGAGTGTAGAGCGTAGAAAAATTGTGTGGTGTGCAGTTTTTGTAAAAAACGTGAATTTTATTTTATTTTAAAAGAAGCCTCTAACCCCGACTCTCACTATTTACAATTACACACATTGGCCATGGGAATCGAACCCCATGATCAGCAGGAAAATGTAAGCAGAGCCAACTACTTCGCTAAAAGCATTTTATGCTAACAATATATACATACGATAAAAGTCCGTTATGTGGGCTGCAAGCCTATAATAATTTTTTAGTGATATAGATAACTAATGCTTTCGTTCAGAAAGTTTACGCTAAAGTTAATACAAAATTTGAATACTTATTCAAAACGGAGGGAATATAATGATACACCTCAAAAAATAGGTATATATAATAAAAGCAAAATAAATTTATACTAAAGAATACTAATTTAAATCTTATAATATACAAATATGTTCATGTAATATTGATGAAAAATTAATTTAAAGCGTACTAATTTTGTCTAACAAATATTGAACGCAGGCTAATTTATTTAACAATTATATAAATGGATGCTAATTTTATTTAACAATTATTTAAATTAAAACTTCAACTAAAACATAGAAATTATAAGAAAACTATTTTTGTACACTAAATCTAATTTAGCAATTATTCTTTTAAATAAAAATGATTTATTTCTGCAAACATATTTTCTATTTGTTTTCTTCATAATATATATCTTTTGAAAAACATTCTAACTTTGAATTAAAGAAAGATGTTTTGAAAGAATTTATATAAATCATATTTATTATATATAAAAATTATTTAGAAGTGCTTATAAGTAATCATGTTTTCTAAAACCATGCTTTATTGTAAACGTACATTTATTAAAAAAAACTAATTACATAATGTTTATTTGAAATAAAGTAACATTATATTTAAAGTATATATTTTATTTTATTTATAACACATAATTATAATTTAGATATATAAATAGAAAACAATGTAAAATGGCTGGCACTACCGTAGTACACGTATAATCAAAGTATATATTATATATTAGTTTAGAAAATGATATGAAAGTCTACTAGTTTAAGACATGGCACGTTGGCGGCAAGCCAAGTCAACACTAAAAATGAGATTAGCATCGTATTTCCACACCGGAGCCAAGTTTATGCACTACTGAAAATCCTTGCCAAGTTCTAGCACTTCGAGTGTGATTGCCTCAAAAAAATACTATACAAACTGTTGGTAGATTTCGTCATCCAGTATTATGGTTAATTAGCTACTGGTGTTAAATAATATTAAGTGCATCGATTCCCATTTGTTGATTGTAGAAACTGTCGATGCTTACAAAACATAAACAAATCGGTGTGTATGTCGTATATTCGTGTGCCAAACAACTATATATATCCTAGCCCCGCGCCGCCCCGCCCACGGCGCCTCGGGCGCCGCCCCGCGCCCTCCCCGCCCACTCCTTCCTCCGCGCCGCCGCCGGACAAAGTCCACGCGGCTGACGGCAGCGCTTCTTCTCACGACGGCCATCTCCCATCCGTAGGGCGACGGATCGGAGCAGCTCGTTGGCGCGCGCCCAGACATGCGTTTCCAGCGACCGACGGTGGTGCGCGGCGGGTCTCGGGGCACGTGCACGGCCTCTGACGGGGTGGTGGGTGTGCGACCACGATGGCTCTCGAGCGGCGGGAATCTGATCCAGCACGCGGTGGAGCGGCTGCGGCGTGTGTCCTTGGGGAGGACCGACCTGGGTATCACCGACTGCGCGCGATGGCTGTGGTCTGGATCCTCGCCCAGATCCATCGAGTCGATGTCGATGGCCGGGGCGGCGTTCCCTGGTGGGCGGTGGTCCTAAGGTTCCTCTAGCGATAAGCTCTTGATCAACCTGATGCTTGTCCTCTCTGATCTGGCGGGAGTGTCGAGTTCCGGAAGGCTCCATCGGCGAACTCCCCTGGGCGCATCATGCATGCCTGGAGATTTTTGGATCAGAAGAGAGTCGGTCGTGCGCACCCATTACCGACCGATTGGTTTCGGAAGGGAGCGGAGCGAAGCTCTGCTATCTGTTGCCATCATGGAACATACTCGTTTCATGGTGAAGTCAGAGGCGGAGAATGACATGGAAGCTGAGATCTAAAACTAGTAATGGTGGCTCGAGGCTTTGTCATGGCGAGGAACTGGCTTGGTGATTCGGAAGTTACAGCAGCAACATGCAAGTGGGGGTGACAGCATAGAATAAGTTCAGCGTCTTAACTTTCAGGGTAAAAATCCAAGGTCTGGCCTTAATTGGTTGTGACTGTCAATGGCTTTGTGTATGCATTGTTTTGAGAGTGAGAATTTTCTTCAGGGTGAAAATCCATGATCTATGATCAGATAACGACGGTGCCTCTGCACTGTGTTCTTCATGAATGTGTCACTATTGGAGAATCTGAACTTCAGGTGTTGTCTTGGCGGTGGTTGTGCTGCTGCTACAAGGACTGGAACACTGTAGCGGATTTTTTTTTCATTTTTTTAGTTTCATTTTATTTTTGTTTGGCTGAATGCATCTTTATTGCCTTTTGGGCATTGCGTAGTTGTAGATGCCGGATATAATTACTATTTTTTCGATATTAATATATTCTCCTTTTCCAAAAATATATATCCACAGAGTATAAATCTGTGACGTTTACTCGGCTTACAGCCACGCAGGACGCAGCAGCCAGCCAACCCAAGCATCCAAATTCTATATGTGGATCGGATTAACTATATATAAACACTGAATTGTTGGTGTTTAGTTAGCTGCGGATGAGATTAATACTATATACAGCCACAAATTTGCATGCATGGCTGTGTACGTACGTATCACGTTTGTAGCTAACTAGCATGTAAGTATGCATTACATGACTCGATGGAGGGGGTCCTTTTTTAATCTGTTGAATCTGAGTAACAATTTAATTCAAGATCCAACCGAATTCATACATGTGAGAAAAGTATTACTGCTCTACATTGTGTGAATAGCATGCATGTGTATGGACGCAGATAAATAATAAATACCTTCTCAGGCATGATGACTGAAATATTTCAATGAAGGCCCGGCCGGCCGGCAAAGACAAATATTTCAAATCTAACCCATCGATCGTTCTGCACCTCCAGATGAATTATTTTGCTAGTTCGCACCTACAGTAGTTACCATAAGAGATCAGGAGGAATTGGTTATATGCTTGTGCATAGAAAAACATTGTCACTTGATGCATAATCAATTAATTAATACACTTTTTATTATTTTGGAAACAGACTAAAGTGAGTGCAACTAGAGAAGAAGAATTGAAACCATGTCGTAGACTCGTAGTAGAATTAGTAACTTACCGGGCAGGATCTTGTGTGCTGATGATTAATAACACAAGAATTAGTGCATGCCCACTGATATGTGCAAGACTGTATGTAAACTCCGGGAGAGGTTGAGACAAGCTCAAGAAATGAAGGAATGGATGAGGGATACTTGAGACAGCAGTGCTGGGCTTGTGTACGTTTGCATTTGCTTTTGCCAAGGCATACATCCATCCACATCCACAGCTGCTTAATTCTTTGCTTGGGGCTGGAGCAAAGTACCCAAAGAACATAGATGGAATTGTGTCTGCTTCGTTGCTTCTTTCTCCTTTTCCTTCTCTTTGAATAAAGCATGGGCAGGGCCTACACCGTGGATCAGATTCCATTGTTTCCTAGTGCAAATCAGGAAAACATCTTGTCACTTCGCACAAATTTGAAGAAAATTATAAACAGTGTGGCTGGAATCGGTGGAAACTGTACATCAGTACTACCCCACTGAATCAACTGGCCAAAATTTTAATGTAATGCGCCTGCGCTTGTTTGACCGATTTCCACCAGTTTTACATATACTCCCTCCGGTCATTTTTAGTCCGCATATAAGTTTTATCCAAAGTCAAAGTATCTTTACTTTGATCAGACTTGAAGAAAAAAATATCAACATTCACAATGCCAAATTAGTATTGTTAGATTCATCATGAAATGTAGTTTCATAGTATATATATTTGGTGTTGTAGATGTTGATATTTCTTAATATAAATTTGATAAAGTTTTATAAGGTTGAACTTGACACAAATCTAATACGCGGAGTAAAAAGGACCGAAGGGAGTACTTGTTACTGAGTATGTTAGATCCTCCCTTTATCAACCCATCAATTGACCAAGAAAGAACAAAATAAGTTACTTAGGTCAGAGATCAATAATATTTTATTCTTCTTACATCTCACCAAAAAATTGTTATAAATTCTAACCCTTGGCTCACAGCCCCCCTCCCCACCCCAACCCATGCTTCCACCGACCACTACGACGGGCTTTGGTCAGGCAGCTCCAGCCAACGGGACAAAGTAGGAGAAGATAAGACGTGAGTTGAGGGTGCCACCACCCGAGTCGTCAGTGGGGGGCAGAGATGCGAGAACAAGGAGAGTTTTTCCTTAGTACATGAAGCTGAGATTTCAATTATTGACGAGTAAAAACAATAATCTTCTAGACTTGAACAAACACATAAACCGCATCAACCCGCAACAATAATATTCTACATGAGTCTAACACTCTAGATGCAAACAACAAATGCAGCATTAGTTTCATAAGATTAACCTCAACATACTCGCATGGGACGCAATTGCCGCCCCTCCTAGCCTAGGGTTGCTCTGCCTCCCGCCGGCGCCATCGCTTGTCCGCCTCGTCCCCAGTGGCCTTAGGTTCATGTCTACGTGGTGGATCTCGGCTCTTGCGAGCGGGAGGGCTCCGTTTTCAGTTGTTTTTTTAGTTTTGTTAGGGTGTTTATGTCTTTCTCATGAAGACGAGATGGCGGTGGCACCCTGGAGATGGAATAAGGTTCTCCCTCTTAGCCCCCATCCCGATGGTGCAACTAGCATCGTTGGTGGGCGTGTGGAGGTGTCTCCGGAGGATCTATCTTTGGTGGATTTGCTCGGATCTGGTCGTAGTTCGTCTAGGTTCGTGTGTCTTCACGTTGAATCCTTCCGATCAATGCTACTCTTCAATAACGGCGGTTACTGGTCTGGTCCGCGGTCCTATGGGGCCTTAGAACGGCGACTTCCCCATTGTCTAGACAATAAGTTTTTTTTGGCACCAGTCCCTTTATCAATTTGCCTATCCTACCTAGGTCTATGAATTTCTCTATCAATTCAGAAGGAGGGGCCATGATGGCGGTGCGTCCTCGGCTCGCTTTAGTGCTTGTAGCCATTTCTAGGTGGTCTACGGATCTAGATAATTTTTATTATTTTTGGTGTTTGTTATACTACCATGATTGAAGATGAATAGATCGTAAAAAATCGCAAAAAAAACTCAACATACTCTACTTAGAATGTTTTGAAGAATGATTTTTGCTAAAGGCAATGTGCGCATAACCCGTGCTCGATCGGTGTTTTTCTCTACTAACTAGAGGTAAAAGATAATTTCATAATCTAAAGTATGTGTATATGTGCATAAAGTCGGAAGATGGCTTCAGAATTGAACGTATATAAGTTACTAGTCAGTTTCAAAGAGTAATTGGATATTGTTTCTTAAACTTGTGTTCCAAGGAGGACGATATAAAATTTGAATTTCCACTTGGTGAAAAGGTCAAAGCTTTTTATAAACATACACACATATAAAACGCGCGTGTAAATTTTCAAAACATTATCTTTTCACATGTGGTGTACATAAAAAACACAAATGTGATTTTCAAAATGGGCTGATTTTTTGGATGTTCGGCTGGAATTTTGTTATTCGCACAACCTACAAATCATAATATTTTCAAACAAAAATTTACATGCTGGAGGGAAACATACATAAGTTTCAATGGATTGTTTATAGATTTATTTGAAACGCTTAAATATGATTTTCATTTTTTTCAAATATAGTCCTTCCAGGAGCTCGTCCTCCAAAAGTCCATATACAAGCATTGATCCTTTTCTTTTTTGAAAAAAAAGGATTCAACAACAATTTCAGTAACCAAGTCGCAACAGCATAATGTAGACTAAAAACACCACGACCGACGACGAGATTTTCTGCAGTAAAAGCCTACAGGTTAATGCGGCCCCAGTAGAAAAATAAAATTTGGACCAGAGACACATAACCATCACGATAAGATGAGGGTTATACTTATGCATGCAGATTTCAAAGCTAGCTAGCGCACACAAATCATGACTCCTCGGTGTAAGTAAATACCGAAAAAGGCTTTCACCCCGCTTTATTTATAAAGCAATATCATCACAAGCCATTCGAAATCACCGATGCAAATGCACGCCACACCCACACCCAACACACGCCCTAGGCTAGATACAAAGGTATCGGACATGACCGAGCATGGACTCCAAAGCGATGCATCCAAGAAGGGCACGGCACCTTAGTGCCGCGATCGCCAGATCCAAGGGATCAAGTTTTCATCCGGAGAACGCGAAGAAGAGAGAGCAACCATAACGAAGCATTCAAGAAGGTTACGGCATCCGCGAACTCCACCTTCGTCGGTCGGGAAGATACCGGGCAGGTTATGCACCCCTCTGTCAGTGTAAGTAAATACAACAGCGATAAGCGCTAACCAGGGTAAGCAAAAATGCAGTTCAGCAGCTAGCTTCTACTAGTTGTAACTCTCTGATTTGGTTATCCCAAATACATGCGCAAATTAACGATGAATAACCAAACCAAATTGAAGCCTACCTCAGTTATTAATACATTGTTTCATAGTCTTCGGCACAACAAACCCTTCATATTACAATAAAAAACATGAAACCAAACCAAACAAAATCAAACCAAACCATACATGGACTGCACGACCTCTCGATCTCACCCGAAACGAAAGCTTAGCAGGTACACGCAGACACAGTACCAAGCAGGCACCTGTTTATTCTTTAGAAAAAACACAACCACAATCTTGGGGAACAATCAAACAACACTGACTTGGACCGTTGCCGCAACGAGCAGCAGTCAGGACCAGTAGTAAGACGACGCCACGCCATCATCTAGCACCACCAAACCTACACAGCACAACACACGTTATGATGCAAGCATGCAACCGATATTACAGAGAGAGCAGAATACATAAGCGACGATGATAGGAATTATTAGAACACAAGGCAAGCATGATTAATTAACTTGTTTCTGTACGCCTACACTTGATCTACATGTAGAGTATTATTTGAACTTCAGACTATCATATACTAGTAAACACTGATTTTACATGGTACTCTCTCCAGGTGCATCTTGTAATAAGACGAGTGGTGCGGCTTGAAGAGGGAAGGGTGGTGGTCGGCCTTCATCCCATCCCACTCTAGCTTCTCCCACCAGTCCTCGCAGTCCACGACGGGGCGGCTGCCTCGTCCAACAGCTGGGAGGCGCTTCAGGCTCCAGCAGCCCCTGAGCCATACCCTCTCAAGCTTGGGAGCAAGCATCTTGACCTCACATATATGCTGCAAATTATAAAGCTCGTACAGGTGGATGTGCTTCAGGCTTGGGAACTCTAGCACATCTTCTTTGAGGTCTGGATGAACAGGGAACACCACCTTTAGATCACCACAGTTGACAATGTGGAGACTTTGTAAATTTTGCAAATATGATCGTTGAATAGCCCATAATAATGGTAGCACAAATTTGAGCCTCGGACAAGAGTACAGGTGTATGCTCTGCAGTTTCGCAAATGATGTAGTGTCTGTGTAACTGTAGATCCTTCCTTTGCTCCAAATGCAGTGGGCATTCAAGAGATCAGCAGCCCAGAAGGTTTCTAGTTTTGTAAAGGGGGAGATGGCATTGTAGTTAGGGGCGAAGACTGTGTGCATCGTGGGGCATCTCACCACATGGCACTGTTTTAGAAGTCCCCAACCAAGTTCATTCCCACGAATGGATGATATGTGTTCAGGGATGACAATGGTGACGGAAGAATTGTCATGCACATGCAGCGACTCAACATTGTCCATCACAAAGATGATTGCCCTGATTGCTTGTTTACTCTCCACTTTAGTGTTGCTAATTCCCTTGCCAATCTCAACATGGCAGCTTGACGGCTGAAACTGCATTCCAGTGTTGTAGTCATGATCAATAATTATGTTTCCAACTAAGACATCAATGTAGGTGCTGTATGTATTTGGGGTTAAAGAGGAACCATTATTTGTCCACTATTACCAGGGTCCATCTTCTCCTCCATATAGCTTTGTCCCTTTACATTGGTGGTACAAGGGACACAAAGATTTAGATGGAACCTATTGCTCTTCCAACAAAATCGATCATAGTTTTGTAATACCAAGGACTGAAAAAACCTTAGGTCCATTATAGTAACATACACTTCATGTAGTTTTGTTTGAACAGGACAGGCCGAGAAATCAATGTGCAACACTGTCAGTGTTGGAAGCCCCTCTTCTGGCCATAAAATGGCATGTAGCTGCATACATCCCAATAGAATAATTTGTTGGAGATATGGGACCTGCACCACCTGAGTTGTGAGGTCAAGTGTCTTGGATCTTGTGCCTGAGAGGTCTAACTCCTCAAGGTTTGGAAGTGATCCACGCAGGATGAAGTTAGACAATCTTACACAACCAGCCATGGAGATGCGTCTTATTTTGGTTTCTTTGTGACCATCCTTTCTTGGTCCTGCATCTAAGCTGAATGATTCAAGTGATGGAGGGAGTCCTTCAACATGCTCCAAACCAACACAACCATCTAGAACCAGAGTCTTGAGGCTAGTTGATCTTGACAAACTAGGCAAAACTGTGAATTCATCCTTTACGCCTGTCTCCCAAGAGCAAGTAGGGTCAATTACTCGAAGCTTGCGAAGGTTCCGCGGTTGTCCCCATGCAAAAAGGATGTGCCAGAACCTTCCATTTTTTATATGCACTTCCCTAATGTTTGCAGCCATCTGCTCTATTATCTCTGGTGATGAAGGCAGATTCCAGTCTGTATTGTGTATGTCTATAACCCATAGGCTCTTCAAAAATTCCATTGTTTGTATATCTTGCTTCTCATCTTCTTCTGGCTGTAGATCCTTGCATCCATCTAATCCGAGGAACTTTAAGTTGCGGCAACAATAGAAAGGAGGTGAACAAAATCTGAAGGTGCAGTAGCATAACTTTAGCACACGAAGTTTGTCCGATTGATGGAACATGTCATTAGGTAAAGGTCTTAATGGAGGATCAGACCCGCTTGCCACTGGTGCAAGAAAAAATGATGTTGACTCTGGATGCACAACAGAGTTTTCCTCGGACAGTATCCACCGCTTCGGAGGAGTCTGCAGTCTATGACCAAAAGAGGGCAAGGTATTAGATGCATAATCTCTTATATTTATGTGTTGATGCAGAGCAGCTGCAACATCCCATACTTCGTCAGCCTGACCTCCTTGTATAATCCCATCACAGACCCAATAGCTGGAAGCATGAGTGGCCCAATTGTAGTCCACGTTGTTGCCTCCCTGAGAATTTAATGACAACAGATACAAGCAACACTCTTGAATTGCTTTAACAAGATTATTTGTGTGCCTTGCAATTTCTCTAGCCTCTTCTTTAAGCAAAAGATTCCACTCGTACTTAATATCAAGAGAATGAAGAAAAAAGGTGGCATCATCCAGCGTCATCATACTAACTCCTGAATTGAGCCGAAGCCCACCTCGAAATGTCCACAACACTTTGCTACCAGACCATCGGTCTGGCTGGGGAATGCCAAAATCATTGAAGTCAATTGTCTTGTCGCTCCCGTTATGGAAGACCACTAAATATGTTTGTTCTCGTAAGGATCGATGGATCTCTGCCCCAACATCTTCTATCTCATCTCTGGAGCTTTCATCTATCCCTCTGAAATCATCTTGTTCATCTTGCCTATCGAAAATAGCCATTGCCCACTGAGGAAGCTTCAGCTCTTGTGCCACTGTCCTTTGAAGTGCTCTTCGGCTTTTCCACTCGGAGCAATCGACATGTATGATTATGTCGAATTTCTTCAACAGGGATGTAGGAGGGTCTTCAGCAATGGCTCTAATCACCGCCGAAGCAGCCAACCCACGCCATCCATCATAATAGATGGTCTTGATGTGTGCAGCTCTTTCTGTATCCACGAGATAAGGGATTATCCTTTGCACTGCTTGTTTGATGTTATGTGGAGCAATCCTCTGCATAAGTAGTTGATGTCTATTAGTTGAGGTTGCTCATTCTAGCAGTTTTTTTTTAATCTAGAAGCATAATATATATATATATATATATGCAAAAGGTGCACCCAGTGAATTTCGTTTTTGTTATTAGTTGGGACTTAGGAGTAAACTGCATGGATGGGAACTCGTGGAGACTCGCGGTTAGCCATGACCACGATTTCCAGTATATATGCGTTTGTTGGAGCTAGAGAAGATGGAAGGACCGTCGGTGCTGCGTTAGGCGGCATGCATAGTGGGAGAGAAAGGGAGGACAAGCAGAGGTGGAGGCCGGTCGATAGGGACGAGATATGGATAGCTAGCGCATAAGTGTTGTTGTTTGGAATCCCCAAGCAGCTCTCGATCGAGATGAGTTCAAAAAACGGAAGCTCGAATTGGAGTGGTAAGAGAGTATGTACTCTTGTTCGCTACTGTAGCTACGTTACATCTCTGGAAGTTTTAACTAGATGTGGATGAGGTTAATCATATTACGATACGAGTACACACTCTGCACCTGCATGCATGCCATCAAGTTAACTTATAGTAGCTGGGTCTCAAAGAGTCAGTACGCACTGCATATATATTAGTAATGTTTTATACTATAGCAGGATAAAAAGGTCCAGCCAGAAAAAAAGAAAAAGACAAGGTCTTGACCTCTTGAGTACGTTCTTACGGCATTTCTAACCGATCCCAAATACGGCCATAAGAGAGTAACTCCCTTACGGCGGACCTAGCCGATCCCTTAAAAACGTTAACGGAGTATAATTTTTATTCCAACTTCCTATTCCCCCCAAGATTTCTCTAAATATACTCCATCTTGCGACGGCCGAGTAAAACTTCCTCTCGCCCTCCCGCGCCGCACTGCCTCCCGCCACCGCCACCGATGACCTCCGAGCCAACCAGAACGGATAGCCAACCCCCGCCGCTAACCCCGCCGGCCACCGGCGCTGGCTTTTCGCTGCCGGAAACCACCTACGCGCCGCCGATGGTGCCGAAAAAAAAGCTTGGGGATGACAAAGAACCACCGGGTCCAAGCTCCGCCTCCAACCGCGGCAATGGTGTCCGGGGTGGCCACCGCGTCTCCGGAAACGGCATGCAGCCCTCCTTCCTCACCTACCGGAGGCAAACGGGCTCTAAAGCCGATGACGGCGACGGCGGAGCTCGCCGAGGCGGTCGCCAAGAAGAAGATGAAGAAGACCGCGGCGGAATGTTGGTAGTGGCCGAGGGAGTGGTTGTGACAGTGGTGGTGATGGTGGCCAAGGGGGTGGTGGTGGTGGCCAAGAGAATGGTGATGGTGGCCGGGAGGGTGGTGGTGGTGGTGATGGTGGCCGAGAGGATGTCGAGGTTGATTTCTTTGCCCAGGACGTCGTTTGAGTGGTGGTGCATGCCAAAGATTTTCTCAATACACAACATATGCATGCTATGCTTGTGACGATTTTGAATCAAACATTGTGTTTAAAGGGATGTCTTTTGGGTGAACTTTGCATGTTTAAATTTGAAAAACGTTGTGATGAAACTTTATGATATGATGATTATTGCTATCCATGCTTTAATTTGAATGGTTTTAATATATGTATTATGTAGAGATTGTGTTTGTGCGGCTAGCATACAAAATGGACACAAATTTTATTTTACTCCCCTAACTATAGGGGATCGGCTAGGTGCGGCCACCGCTAGTGGAGTAAAATTTTACTCTACTAAATTTACTCTTATTTTACTCCACTAACTTTTAGAGGATCGGTTAGAAATGCCCTTGGATACCTAGTGTGTGTGACCTTGGCCATCGTAGCTTGATCCTTTTAGCTAAGAAAATGTATGTATGGCTCTTGGATTAGTGTGTTCGTCGAATCTAGCTTGAACACACCATTTTAATTCAAGATCCAACACATTCATCTTTGACACGCATGTTAGTTTGTTGTGAGTTACTACAAATCGGTATACTAGGTAGTCACTAGTTAGGACGTTGGCAGAGGGGGGCGTCGATGATAGTTCCGAGGATGAGGGCGATGGGGATACCGAGGTGCTGTTTTTGCCGCCCAACGTTGTGTCGTTGGCTTCTTCGTCCGATCTCCTAGGTGAAGTCACGTATGGGTTCTTGGACGCGGATATGGATGATTGCATAGATCCGACGAGGAGGGGGTGATCCGGCGGGGATGGCAGCGGCGGCGGTACGTCCATGGCGCGGTCCCTTGCCCAAGGTAAGTCTCCCGGCTACTACATTTCATGACTATTTTGAGACCAGGGCTTGGTAGATGGTCTCTAGGAGGCGTCGGCGGCGTGGCCATCGATGAAGATGACGATCTCCTCGGTTGTGTGTTTGAAACTTTGAATTCGTTGTTCGTTTTGGGTGGACTAGAGGCCCATCTTTCCTGCTAAGCATGTGTTTCGTGGCGTTGTAGTCGGGCATAGCGGAGTGGGGGTGATGGTATGCAGATCAGGCACGCGGCCCGATCCAGCATGGCATCGTTGTTTCTAGGTATGGAAAAACTTTGTTTTTGTCACTCTAGATTTTTCCAATTTTGCGTATGCCACTCTACAATTTAACATATCACTTCTACCATTCTTAGCTTTTGATAATACATCAGAAATGCTATTCCATGGCAAAGACTATAATTTTAGAGTGGCAATTGTGATACTTGTCAAAAGCTATGAGTGGCAAAAGTGAAATAAAAATTGTTGCTTTTGCCATCGAATGACATTTGTGATGTGTTGTCACAAGCTAAGAGTGGCAAAAATGAGATGTCAATTTCTAGATTGGCATAAACAAAATAGGTAAAAGACAAAGTGGGAAAAAAAGTCCACAGGATTGGTCGAGGGTTTGCGCCTCGAGTATTGATCGCATCCTATGGCACACATACACGGAGGCTATAATTATAGGAGAGCGCGAGGACGGCCCCCTGGCTCCAGCGGTGCCGGTTGCTCCTGTGGTCCAGGAGCATTGTGTGGCGGGAAAATGAATTGTCACGGCAGGTGACCTGCCTCATGCGACACATGTGACTCCCGTGGCATGGGAGAAGAGAGCGATGGGAAGAGGGATTGTCGTGCCGCACAATGGTGGTCAGTGTGGTGGCTACTACGGCGGCGGGAATCACGGGGATGGCCAGCGGAGGTTTGATGGTGTCTATAATGGTGACGAGCGTGATTTTGATGGATTTCATGAGCTTGGTGACCATTACAAAGGGTCATCATCGTCGACTGGTGGTCGTGGCTATGGAGGTGGGAATTGGAACACCGACGGCGGGCGGGGTTTCAATGCATCGGATGGTGGATTCGATGAGGGTGCCTCGGGGCCGCCGGATTATGGACCTTGTCGTGGTGTTATGAGGTTTCCGCGTGAGAGCAATGGTGGGAGAGGTCGTGGAGGTCGCTACGATCATGGGCATAGGTGTGACCCACCTCCGTGTCAGGATCGACATCGAGCTAGGATAGAAGGTCCCGCTTGTGCCTATGGGACCCCTTGCAGCAGTGTTGTCGGTGTCATCCGGTGCACCTCTATGTCGGTACTACCTGCGGCAGTGGTGATGGACCTCACTGCGGTGCCAATGTATGGCGTTGTGGTTGCTGCGGGGGGGGTGCAAGACTCAGTGAATGAAGTTAGACGATGATCATGCTGGAAGAGGGGCTTGTAAGAAAGAGAATTTCTATCGTTTTTAGTGTGGTGAAGCTGGCCACTTTGCGGTATATTGTGTCGTCATTCTGTGCGATATTAGCTTAAATACAAGGCATCCATCTGATGGGTGTCTGATAGGGCATATTTTCCCTTGATTGGTTTTAGTGATTGATGACAATACGTTTGCGGATTAACCATGTGCAATGAGCATTTCAGATAATATAGTGCATGGCACAAGACAGTTATTTTCCCCTCGGTGTTTGGAGCGTGAAGACAGTGTTTTTCCTTATGGTTCTTTTTGATGAATTTAGTTGTAGGAAAACCGTACTATTAAGAGAGGATCTGCTATCGAATGGTGGGTGTAATCATCACACATACACACTTTCTGCACCCACATATTCCTCCCGGTGTTTTGCAGGTCTTCTGTTATATGCTAAGGTGATCCCTGGTCTTTTGAGGGCGGTAGTACCGCGACCATCACGGTAGTACCACGCCAGGGGTACTTCCGGAACATGACTACCGCTCCACTACCACACGGGGAATTTCTCTCTGTAACCCGAGCGATAGTAGCACAGCAGTTAATATTCGGTAGTACCGCCAGGGCGGTAGTACCGTGATGAACGCGGTAGTACCGCGCCAGCGGTATTTCTGGAGCATGACTACCACGCCACTACCGCACTGGGATTTTCTCTCTGTAACCCAAGCGGTAGTAGCACGGTACTTAATATTCGGTAGTACCACGCAAGAGGTACTACCGCTCCCAGAGCGGTAGTACCGTTGTAGGCGAAGCTGCACATAACGGCTGGATTGAGCCCACCTCTAAAAGGGGGTCTTCTTCCCCAAGTTGACTCACTTCTTGCCTTGCTCTCTTCTCCATTAACGCCCAAGCTCCATTCTTTCCTGATCTACCTCCCTAGCCATCAGAACTTGTTGATTCTCTAGGGTTTAGAAGAGTAGGCCTCGATCTACACTTCCACCAAAGGGTATTTGATTTCCCCCACTAATCCCTTGTGGATCTTGTTACTCTTGAGTGCTTTGGTGCCCTAGACGAAAGAGATCGCCTCAAAGCCATACTCCATTGTGGTGAAGCTTCGTGGTTGAGTTGGGAGCCTCCAATTAAGTTGTGCAGATTGCCCAACCTTGTTTGTAAAGGTTCGGTCGTCGCCTTCAAGGGCACTACGTGGTGGATCACGGCATCTTGCAATGGTGAGAGCGTGAGGAGAATAGGGTGGCCCTTGTTGGCTTCGTGTGAGCATTGTGTTCCACACCCTTTTCAAACGGATACGTACTTCTCGCAAGAGAAGGAACTTCGGCAACATATCCTTGTCTCTCGTGTTTCATTTACCAGTTATTTATCTTTACTTTGTGCAAGCTTATTTCCTTGTTTATCTTGTGCTTGCTCATACAGTGTTGCATTGATTGTCATATAGGTTGCTCACCAAATTGCACATCTCGACAACTTACTTTATTTGTTAAGCCTTAATTTGTTAAGAAAATGTTAAAAATTGTTAGTCGCCTATTCACCCCCCCCCCCCTCTAGTCGACATTATGATCCTTTCAATTGGTATCAGAGCCTCTTCTCTTATTAAGGGCTTTACCGCCTTAAGAGAATGTCGAAAATGGAGAAGGGGAAAGACTCTCCTGTGGAAGGAGAGGTGAGTACCGATGGCATCGTTAACCCATTCACGAAAGATGATTCGTCATCTATTTCTCAGAAGGAGTATTGTGAAGGCATGGCCTCCATTAAATCTTCCTTGAAAGAGATAAAGGATACTCCTCGATCGGGTACCTCCACCGTCCCACCCGAACTCCCAAAGTCGGGTGGGGGAGATTTCAACTTCCAATCTCATGATGGTGGTGGTAATGAGCTCCCTCTCATTCCTATCACTGGGAATAGTTCGGGTGTTAATGTCGTCGTTCCTCCTCCCAATGTGTATTCTTCATTGCCACTTCCCGAACCTCATTTTGCGCATGTAGGGCCCTCACCCATACTTGATAAAATGATTATCCACTTTGGGCTTTCCGTATGAGGTCTAACATGAAGGATGCCTCGAAGGAATTCTGGCGCATCACTGAAGATGGTTTATATCCCTGTGACCACTGCAACATGACTCCAAGAGAATATATAGACAATACTCTGAACAACCATGTTTTTCTCATGATTCAAAAGGGGTTGAAGGATGAACAAGAGAACCTTGTCTGAAAGATCACCACGGCCAAGGAATGTTGGGATTTTCTTGAAAGTTCCATCATGGTAAGTCAAAGTATCCAAAACTCCAAGTTCGATATGGTTCAAGATGAATCCGGCCACTTTGTCATGAATGACGAAGAGTCCCCGGAAGAACTCTATCAAAGACTCACATCGCTCGCCAACTCAATGACTGATCATGAGAGCATGGACACCGATGATAGATGGATCGAGAGTAAGTTCATCACGGCCATGCTCCCCTATAATACTCAAACCACAAAGGCCATTCGCCATAGGCCGGACTTCAATTCTTTTACAACTCAACAAGTCTTGAACGATTTCATCTCCATGGAGATCTTGGATTCCACGGCCGATTTGAAAGTGGCTCGTCAACGCCTTACCATGGCGCCACCTCTTGCTTTGAAGGACAAGGAAGTTCAAGTTTGTGAAGAAGAGGAAGAAGAGGAAGTAGGTCCGAAGGATAACAATTATTCCTTCAATGAACACATGGCTCTTGCCACAAGAAAATTTTGGGGCAACAAGAATAACTTCAATTCCAACTCATGTAGCTTCAAGCCAAAGGGCCAAAGGATAAGGACATGCTTCAATTGTGGAAACGTGAGTCACTTCGTTGTGGATTGTCCATATGAGAAGAGAGAAGACCATGGTGGCAAGCTTATCCGAAAGGACAAGACCAAGTCACCATTGAACAAGAACTTCGTGAAGAAGAAGCCTCAATGGGTGTTGGTGGCTCAAGAAAAATACTTCTCTGATGATGATGATGATGATGATGATGATGATGATGATGATGAAGGTGGTGAGATTGTGGCAACGGTCACCATTCCTATCGTCACCGAGTCTCCTCCATCAACATCACTCTTCGACTCCCCCAACAAGAACCCTCACATCATCCACAAGTGACTTATGGCCAAGACTACCTCGGTAACTCCTCCCTCTAAACCGTTGATACGTCCAAAATGCATCACTATTTTATATCATAATTCATCCTTATTCATTGATATATTTCACATTACGATGATGTTCTTATGTTGTCTATGGGCCTGATCCATCCCCCCGACAGGGACCAGAGGGGGGCCACAGGGTGCCCAGGCGGCCACCTGGCGCGGCCCCCACCCTGGCTGCACCGAGAGGGCGCCTGGAGCCCTGGGACCACCCCAGGCTCCCCCCTCTGGCCTATATAATCTTCGTCATCCGGAAACCCTAAAAAGAGGAGTTTTTACGGAGTTCCGCCGCCGCTCCGTGGCGGAAACTTACAGAGAAGAAAAGGGCTCTCCGGCGGGCAGATTCCGCCGATGAGATCACCTCCCGGAAGGGGAGATCATCGCCATCGTCATCACCATCGTCACGGGCATCATCGAGATCATCATCGACATCATCCCCAACATCAGCACCATCTTCATCTTCATCCAATCTCATCTCACAATTGCAAGCTGCGTTGTAACTCGTATTATCTATCCTCTCTACTCTACCGGTGTTGATTACTACTTTGTGGTGAATGCTATTGAGTTTTGTTGGAGAAATATCATTATGACCAGATTTTTTACCACCTATTTATCACCTCTGATCATGATCTCTTTTATGTCTTGTGAGTAGTTACTTTAGTTCTTGAGGACATGGGAGAAGTCTTGTTGTTAGTAGTCATATGATGTTGAAGTAATATGTGTTGTTTGATATTTAAGTTGTGTTGTTATTTTCCTAGTGGTGTTGTGTGAGTCGAACACTCAATACTTCGCCTTATTAAGGACCTAGGGGAATACATTGTGTATAAAGAATGCTTACGGTGGGTTGCCGGAGTGAGAGAAACCTGAACCCCAGTTTGCACGCTTTTGCACAAGGGAATAATGGATCCTTGATGGTATTGCTCTGGTTAGGCTTTGCCTTAATTTCTACCTTGTAATTGCGGATGCTTGCAAGTTGTTTAATCATAAGAGTGCACTTATCTTAGTCTAGAAGGTGTGCTAGCATAGATCCACCCACTCAACACTTATCAACACAAAACATGTTATCAATGCGGAATATGGCGAAAGCGCATGACTACCTCTCCATGTGTCCTCAAGAACTATTTAGTCTTTATAAGTTCAGTTGCAAGGCTTATCCTTTGCTCAAAAGGATTGGGCCACCTGCTGCTCCTCGGCACCATTTACTTTGCTTGCTTTTGTCTTATTGTTGCTTATACCGAAAACCCCTAAAAAGTTATCTTTCAGTACTTGCAGTTATTCCTTGTCCAAAATCACTTATCAATACCTTTCGCTCTTCGTTGGGTTCGACACTCTTACTTATCGAAAACGCTGCAATAGATCCCTTACGGTTGTGGGTCATCAACCGTTTATATCCACTAACCCATCTTTGTTGCATTGTGTGGAGGAAAACAAGGAGCTCAAGGTAAAGGAAGACAATGGGTTTGAGCTATTTATGTCAAAGCTCAAAGGTGAGACCAAGAGGCACTTTGTGACTCTCTTGGAACAATTGGGTGAAGCGCATGCTCACATTGAGCAACTTGATGAGTCTATCACCAAGATGCAAGCTCATAGTCATGACTATGCGGATGAGATAGGAGAGATATCTCATTCTCTTGAGGAAGAGCATGAGCTTAAGGTGTCCCTTGAGGAGACACGTGATAGTGATATTGCTAAGCTAAAACTTAACCTTAAACATGCCAATGATATTGCTTGTGACCTCAAAACTAAAATTGATGAACTAGTAGAGGATCATGAAAGACTTCTTGCGGACCATGAAAAGGTCGAAAAGGATCGCAAATCCTTAAAGCACGAACTCATGACCCTCAAGAAGGCACATGAGGAAGTACACATTCAACTCACTAAAGAGATTTCTACTTTTCCTCCTATTATTGTGTTAGAGAAACCGAGCTCCACTAACCCTTGTTGTGAGCATGCTCCTCTTGTTGAGAAAAACTCAGATTGAAGGCACAACTCGAGAATGGACTTGTCTCTTGCATTAAAGGAGAGAAATCACTTAATGATCTCTTGAGTTCTGAAAAGGAGGTCATTGGTAAGGAAGGCATTGGTTTTGGTGCAAGTTCATCAAAGAATAAGGACAAGAAGAAGAAGAAGAAGAAGGGCAAGGACTTCTCTCCCTCCAAGGAAATCACCTCTGTGAAGAAAGCGGAGAAGCCTAAAGAGAAAGTGGCAAAGCTAGTTGGTGTGGCCAAAAGGGGCAATGCCATCCCCAATGACTTTGCCAGTCCTACTAACCCTTCTTATGTTCTTTGTTGTTATAAAAATGGGCATGTTTATGCCAAATTTGTTGGTTCTTATGATGAATACATTGCATGGTCTATTTGGGTTCCTAAGACCCTTGTTACTAACACGAGAGGACTCATTCGTGAATGGGACCCTAAACCCAAGCATTGATCTCATGTAGGTGGCGGCTTCCGGTGGAGGTTCATGGATACTTGATAGCGGAGCTACAAGTCATATGACCGGAAGCAAGGACATGTTGGTGGACATAAATTATCAATCATCTCGTCACACCCGTGTACTATTTGGTGATGCAAAAATGTCTAAGGTATTGGGTCTTAGCAAAGTAATTATTTCTCCGGATTTGTCCATTGAGGAAGTTTTACTAGTTGAGACTTGTGCTTTCAATTTACTTTCCGTTCGTCAACTTGTCAAGATGGGCCTTTGTACTTTCTTTGATAAGGACATGGTCACCTTGATGTGGAGAAAAACTCTTAAAGTAGCCTTTGTTGGACATGTGGAGGACGGTATGTATGTGGTGGACTTTTCACGAGTCCCCACTAATACCGCCATTTGTCTAATGGCTAAAGTTGATGTGGGATGGCTTTGGCATCGCTGTCTAGCCCATGTCAATATGAGGTCTTTTCAAACATTTATTAAAGGTGACCATGTCATTGGACTAACAAATGTTAGTTTTGCCAAAGATCGTGCTTGTAGGGCTTGCATTGAAGGAAAGCTTCATGAGAAGAAACATCTCGTCAAGAATATCATCTCTACCAAGAGGACTTTGGAGCTCCTTCATATGGATCTCTTTGGGCCTCCCACGTATGATAGTCTTGGCGGAAAGAAGTATTGCTTGGTTATTGTGGATGATTATTCAAGATATACTTGGGTTTATTTCTTTAAAAAGAAGAGTAAGACCCAACAAATCGTCATCGAGTTTGCCAATGAAGCTCAACGTCAACACAATGCAAAGATATTCTCTATTAGGAGTGACAACGGCACCGAGTTCAAGAACTACATCTTGGATGAATTTCTTGGTGATGAGGGGATCAAACATTAAAATTCCGCTGCTTATACCCCTCAACAAAATGGTGTTGCGGAGAAAAAGAATTGCACTCTCATTGACGCGGAAAGAACTATGATGGCGGAGTCCAAGTCTATACAACTTTTGGGCGGAGGCCATCAACACCGCTTGTCATGCTACCAACCATCTTTATCTCCGCAAGATCTTGAACAAGACTCCTTATGAAATTATCACTGGAAAAAAGCCCAACATCAAGTATTTTCGGGTATTCGGGTGTAAGTGTTTAATTCTCAAAAAGGGTGTCCGTTTGTCTAAATTTGAGTCTAAAATAAATGAGGGCATATTTTTTGGTTATGCTTCAAACTCGCACGCGTATAAAGTCTACAACAAGTCTTCCGGACTTGTTGAAGAATCTAATAATGTGGAGTTTAATGGGCATAATGGCTCTCAAGTGGGGCAAAGTGATCTTATAGATGTAGGTGATGAAATTTCTCCTCAAGCCATAATAAGAATGGGTGTGGGTCAAATCCTACCCATTGAGGAACCCCTTGTGGTGGAAGGAGAAAGGAAATGCTCTACTCATGTGGAGCCATCACCTCTTCAAGATTAACAAGCAAACCAAGAACAAAATGAAGGCCCTCCTTCAACCGAACAAGATCAAGGTTAAGATCAACCTATTGATGATGGCGGTGGACCAAATGATGACCAAGATCAAGTTCTAGTTCAAGGGAAGCTCAAGATGATGAGAAAGTCCTTGATGGTGCTCAATCTCCCAAAGATGGTTCTCAAGTGGAATCTCAAGAATGCATTGAGGAAGAAAGAGTACACCGTGCGGCCAAGATTGCATCCAAGTTGAAATCTCACGATCATTCGGCGGATCAAGTGCTTGGAAGCCTAAGGAAAGGGGTAACCACTCGTAGTCAATTAAGTAACTTTTGTTCCCATAATGCGTTTGTTTCTTGTATTGAACCCCAAAATGTATTTGAGGCTCTCGAAGACCTGGATTGGATTGAGTGCAAGCATGAAGAACTCAATAACTTTGAGCGCAATAAGGTGTGGTCATTAGAGTAGAGGCCAAAACATAATCATAATGTTATTGGGACCAAGTGGATTTTCAAGAACAAGCAAGATGCACATGGAATTTTTGTTCGGAACAAGGCAAGGTTGGTGGCACAAGGTTTTTCCCAAGTCGAAGGTATGGACTACGGTGAAACTTTGGCCCCCATGGCTCGCCTTGAATCCATTTGTATTACTCTTGCTTATGCTTCTCATCATAACTTCAAGCTATATCAAAGGGATGTTAAAAGTTAATTTCTTAATGGTCCCATTAATGAGTTGGTATATGTCAAACAACCCCCGGGTTTGAGAAACCCAAGTTCCCCAATCATGTCTAAAAACTCGATAAGGCGCTCTATGGCCTTAAGCAAGCACCACGAGCTTAGTATGACCACCTAACCGAGTTGTTAGTCGATTATGGCTTTGAAATTGGGCAAATCGATTCCACTCTTTTTACTAAGAAGAGTTGGTGGGGAATTGTTCATATGCCAACTATATGTTGATGATATTATCTTTGTTCGGTTAACAAAACTTTCAATGATGAGTTTGCTAAGCTAATGACCGACAAGTTTGAGATGTCTATGATGGGAGAGTTGGAGTTCTTCCTCAGCTTTGAAGTGAAGCAATTATCAAGAGTAACCTTCATCAATCAAGAATTATACACTCAAGACATGCTCAAGAGGTTCAAGTTTAATTATCTCAAGGGGATCAAGATGCCCATGCCCCTTAAGTGCCAACTTGACCTCGACCCGAACGGCAAAGAGGTAGACCAAAGGGAGTATCATTCTATGATTTGTTCTTTGTTGTCCCTTTGTGCATCTAGGCCGGATATCATGTCGAGTGTGGGCATGTGTGCAAGATTTTAATCCGCACCAAAGGAAAGTCATGTTGTGGCTGTCAAAAGAATATTTCGATATTTGGTTCATACCCCAAACTTTGGATTGTGGTATCCTAAAGGCTCGACCTTCAACCTCATTGGTTATATGGATTCGGATTGGGCGGGAGACAAAGTGGAGAGGAAGTCCACTTCCGAAGGGTGCCAATTCCTTGGTAGGTCTTTGGTGAGTTGGCCTTCCAAGAAGAAAAATTGTGTCTCCCTCTCAACCACCGAAGTCGAGTACATTGTCGCCGTAAGTTGTTGTGCACAATTATTATGGATGAGGTAAACTTTAAAAGATTACGGTGCAACTTGTGACAAAGTGACTCTTTTATGTGACAATGAAAGTTCTATCAAGATCGCCTACAATCCCGTTCAACATAGCAAGACGAAGCATATTGAGATTCGTCATCACTTTCTCCGAGATCATGTGAAACGGGGTGATATTGATCTTTCATATGTAGGCATCGATTATCAACTTGTGAATATCTTCACAAAGCCTTTTGATGAAGCAAGGTTTCGAGAGTTAAGGCATAAGCTAAATATCATAGACTCGGCGTATTGAAGAACATTCCCACACCCCTATGTCAACATAGTATCTAGTTTGGATGTAGGCATGGACATAAGGGGAGTGTTGTTTAATTAATGGACAATCACTCCACCTATTATGCGGAAAGAGAAAAATACACTATGGTCAACTTCGGCGGCCTTCATGGTCACCCCAGGTGAAAACGGTGCTTCAAAGAAGAGCATTGTCAATGGACCCAAGATACATCTTTGTGGTGTCATACCAAATAGGCTCAAACATGGTGGCTTCGGCTACGGCCCCTCCCCTTTGGGAGTTTTTGGTTCTCTTTTGATTCTCTTGTGTTTGTTTGCTTTTTGGTCACTACAAGGATGCTCTCATGTTTTGTGTCTTTTTCCTAGAGTGTCCCTTCCCAGTTGTTGTGTTTTGAGTCTCCAAACCAAGCCCATCCTCCCCAAAACCTCGAGATGCATAAGCCACCATTGGTCCTTTTTTCTTGGCTATGTTGGTCTGGTGCCAGCGGTACTACCGCCACCAGAACGGTACTACCGCTCCTGCAGTACTACCGCTGTATCGAGGCTTGGATAAAATTGAACGGGTACGGGGAGTTCCTCCCCATACCCATTCAATTCTCTCTCAACTCTCTCTCGCAGCAGCGCCGCCAGCCACGGCCGACGCCCCCGGTTGGCTGATTCCGCGTTGTCTTCTTCGTTCTCCTCCGGTGGGATCGATCCCCACCCTCCTCGTGTGCCATGGACTCCGGTATTGCTTCGTTTCCCTCTCTCTTTGGTTCATTGTTATAAATCTCTTGGTTAGGGAAATACTTTTTGGATCCACTAGATTTTTGTCCAAATCTAGGCATTTTGAGGACTGAGAATTGACTGCTAGATAGGAATGAAGCTGCATTGTTGATTGTTGTGAGGATTTGGCACCACGTACTACCGGATCTCAGATCTGGGTGGCGGTTTGCCGAGTAGTACTACCATTGTGCGACCGCGGTATTACCGCTCGAGCGGTACAATCGTGCAGCCCCCGCGGTACTACCGTGTTGCCTAAAACTGACAACCTATCAGCAATGCCACTTTGTTCAGAGCTTTCGGGCTTATGCATCTCATGTGTCTTGATTTTCCCTCGCTCTTGGTGTTGGTCAGGTGATGGCTCTCGTCGTTTCAATATGAAGCGCAAAGGAAGTGGTGGAGGTGGGGCTTCCTTTCCTATGCATAAGAAGACTATGGCAACAAAGGAGAAGGTCACCAAGCCAATGTCTGAGCTCAACTTGAAGGAGTACCAGGTCTATCGCAAGGTCAATCGCTACCGTCAGTCGCAAGATCCAGATTTGGTGGGCTCTCAATTATGGAACAAGACTCAGCGAAATGTGTACAATGATGTGTTGAAGGAAGGAAGAACATGTATGTTCCTAATGTGAAGACCGTCAACTTGGAGTATATGAGCGCTGATCAAGGATATTTTGGTGAGGCTCTGGACATGTGTGATCGGTTTGGGATCTTTGGCATCATCTCCTACAACTAGGATTTAGATGTCGAGCTAGTGGCCCAGTTCTTTGCTACTGTCTATTTCAGCTCTAGAGATGACCGTGTTGGGAATGTGCCCTAGAGGCAAATAAAATATGTTTTACCGAGCATATTCCATTAGTTCATAATACGTTTGATATTATGCTATAACTATATTAAGCGGAAACAATAATACAGGTGTGGTATACAAACAACCAGGTCCCTAGTTAACCCTAGTATACTAGTCCATTGGGCGATTGATGATCAAGGTTTCCTGATCATGAGACAATGGCGTCTATTAACAATGGAGTCGTTGTTGGATATGTGCCCTAGAGACAAATTAATAAAGATATTTGTCACATATCCGTTTTGTTCATAATACATTTTATACTGTGCTATAACTTTATTACTTGGAAATACTAATACAGGTGTAGTATAAAACATGGTCCGTAGTTTAACTCGGGTAAACTATCTCATTGGGCAATTGATTGATCAAGCTTTCCTGATCATGGCGACACTTAAGTCCATTGACAATGAGGTCATATCGTTAAGGGGAATGATGTGATGGACGTACACCCACCTAAAGTATTGCAATGTGATCGAGTCACATAGTTCAGCGTTGCTATGACTTTGTAACATATGGCTTAGTCCTTAGACCGTAATGATCATACGTAATTGTCATCTATGAGGAGACTTTGATTTGTATCCCACCGCCTGACTGAAATATGCTGGCTATAACGGTGCACTTTGGGTATTCCGAAATAGATGGTTGATGAGTATGTTAATAGATCAGAGCGGGATTTTTCAGTCCTTGTGACAGGACAGGTACTTTGGGCCCACTCGGTGATATTGCATCAAATAGCTTGCAAGCAAGTGACTAGGTCACAAGAGATGCAATGATCATGGACGAGTAAACCTGTTTGTTGTGAACGAGATGTGAACACGGTATGTAGAATACCGACGATCAAACCTCGGACAAACAAAGTACCGCAACACAAAGGGATTACGTCGTATCATTAACGGTTTCCAAAAGCGATCGAAGTTCATTCGATGGAAGCGCAGGGGCTGTCAAGGATTGTAATCAGGTCCAACTGACTAGTAATTGGTCAATGAGAAGAGTCTCGACCATGTCTCCTGTTTCCCGGACCGTTAGGGTGTTACACTTAAGGGCAATCGATGCATAGGACAGTTACGGGATCAATCGGTGAAATAGGAAGAATCACCGGAATAGTTCCGGAGGAGGACGGAATGGTTTCCGGACATTTTGAATAGTTCAAAATAAAGTTTAATTGTTTTAATAATGTTTTATTATTTAATTATCTGAATTAAATATTTAAAACATATTAAATAAATTAAGAAAAAATGGGAAAAAGGCTAAATGGGCCCATGGGGCCCATTAAGGGAGGAGGGGGTCCCCCCCTTGGGCTTGGCGCCAAGGGTGGGGCCCATCCCCCCTATGGCCGGCGCACTCCCCCCCCCTTGGGAGTTTAGTCCCACATGGGGGAGGGGAGGAGGATAGCACCCCCCCTTGGCTATATAAGGAGGGGTAGCCCCCCTTTTTCCAACACAACAAATCTCCTTCTTCCTCCTTCTCCTTCCGGGAAGTGGACTCCCCTTGTTTGGAGTCTGCACCTGGATTGGAGTACTCCACCATAAGGCAGGCCGTCGTTCTGCTGGAGTTGGGATCCGTAGCCGTCTTTCTTCCACTGCTCACCTCATTCGGGGCCCGGGAGGAACATCGATTGTACCGTACGTGTATAATCTCTTCGAGGCACTACACCTGTGGTGCTACTTCGTCGCTGGAGGTTTACCGGGAGTCATCCTCGCCGGTGGTGGTCTTCTACACGACAGGGAGGTCGTAGTTCCGAGTCTACGCCAACCACGTTCGCAAGAACGTTTCCCTCTTTCGGTTTTCAAAGGTATGAACACCGATTCCCTCCGTTACTTTACATCGCCATAGCATAGATCTTGGGTTCGGGTAACGTAGGTGTGAAAATTTTGTGTTTTCTGCCCCGTATCCCAACAGTGGTATCAGAGCTAGCTATGCGTAGATGTATTGTACGGGTAGAACACATCTAGGATGTGGGCATCGAATCTTCATTCGTTACCCTCCCACGTGTACTCATTTAGCGTTGCGGCAATGTTTGATGAAGCGGCCCCCGACCGACCTTACGCGTTTACGCGAGACTGGTTTCACGCTTGACATATGGCTTGTACCATATAAAGTGGCTGGGGGTGTATGTCTCTCTGCATTAGCGATGCGAAGATGTTTACAACGGAGGGCCCCGACAGGGGTGTAATAGAGACGGATGGGAGACGGTGTTGTGGCATGTTTTTCGCAGGATAGAAACGGTTCTCTCTCTCGAACCCCTAGCAGCCACGTAAAACTTGCACAAGCTAAAGTAGAAAGGCGTTTAACTTTGCTTTGCATGAAGGGGGATCATAGCTTGTATGATTTAAAGTTTTACATCTTGTTTTGCTAATATACTTGATATAACGACGGTAGCATTATAGGATGATCTCTCACTAAAACCAGCATAGTGTCCTTACCCTAGTGAGCACCACCTGGAAAGTTCTACATTATGGAGGCATCACGTGTCACACGGGTGTCAAACATTTTTTCGTTCACAAGAGGTGGGTGTAGCAAGCCTGGCATATGTATATGATATGGCCTTGCATGACACAGCAACAAATCACATAGGGTGTGATGGCGAGCCTGGCATATGTATATGATATGGCCTCGGGACACAAGAGACCGAAAGGTCGAGCATGAGTCACATAGATGATGTGATTGGCATGATGGCCTACCTTGAACACATACTGATGGCCGTGACGATCGGGGGAGGTATGGTGTTCTAGGATCGTGTAATCACTTAGCAAAATTGAGAGATGTTTTCCTAAGTGGGAGTTTTAGAATTAATTGTAATTGAACTCCACATTATGAACAAAAGTCTAAATATGTATCTTTGTGAATCAACCTTGTAGATGACAGCACCACGCCCCTCGTTCAACTTAGGATCATTCATAGAGAAAGATAAACTGAAAACTAATGGGTCAAACTTCACCTCCTGGTTCCGCACCCTGAGGATTCTCCTCGTTCCCCTCAAAATGTCCTATGTACTTGAGAATGCATTAGGAGATGCACCAGCAACTACCGCTACTCCGGCTGAGAAGAAATTCTATCTCATTAAGTCGGATGATTCCTCCCTTGTCAAGAAGGGTATGCTCCATGCCATGGAGGCTGAACTGCAGAAACGGTTCGAGAGCTTCAGTGCTTATGAGATAATCGCTGACCTCAAGACCGTCTTTGCACCTCAAGCCAAGGTTGATAGAAATGAAGTTTGTGAAGATTTCTTCTCTGCAAAGATGGAAGAGCACACTGGCATTAATGAGCACGTAGTCAAAATGGCTGACTACGTTCAACGCCTAAATGATCTAGAATTTAAGATTCCAGATGAAGTGGCGATTGATAGGGTGTTGCGGTCGCTACCCCCTAGCTATGAGAGTTTTGTGTTGAAGTACAACATGCAAGGAATGGTTGAGACCCTTTCTGAATTGTTCACAATACTCAAAATTGCTGAGATGGAAATCAAGAAGGAGCACAGCTGCACCAAGTACCTAGAAGATAAGAAGGCTGGCAAGGTTGCCGGAAGAGACATGGACATATGTGATATACATGTTATTGATGTTTTCCTGACAAGTGCTCGGAGCAACGTCTGGATATTTGATACCGGATCAGTTGCTCACATCTGTAACTCCCAGGAGGGGATGCAGAATAAACGACTCTTGCGGAAGGATGAAATGACGATGCGCGTTGGAACGGTGCCAAGGTTGAAGTAATGTCAATTGGCACGCTTCGTCTTAGTCTCACTTCGGTATTGATTCTTGTCTTGAATAATTGCTATTATGTACCCGCGTTGAGTATGAACATTGTGAGTGGCTCTTGCTTGATGCGAGACCGGTATTCTTTTAAATCCGAAACAACTGGTTGTTCGATTTATAAGAATAATGTCTTCTATGTTCATGCACCGGTGCGTAATGGTTTATTCTTAATGGATCTCGAATATCATGACTCCCACATCAATAACGTAGAGGCCAAAAGATTAAAGCCTAGTAATGAAGAACACATGACGATGTGGCATTGTCGACTTGGTCATATTGGTATAAAGCGCATGGAGGAACTCCATAAAGATGGACTTCTTGAGTCATTGGATTTTGGATCCCTTGACACATGTGAACCATGCCTAATGGGCAAAATGACAAGTACTCCATTCAATGGAACAATGGAGCGTGCGGTAGACTTATTAGGGATCATACATACTGATGTATGCGGACCAATGAATGTCACCGCACGCAATGGTTTTCGTTACTTCGTGACCTTCACGGATGACTTAAGTAGATACGAGTATATCTATTTAATGAAACACAAGTCTGAAACCTTTGAAAAGTTCAAGGAATTTCAGAGTGAGGTCGAGAATCAACTCGAGAAGAAAATCAAGCACCTTCGATCTGATCGAGGAGGCGAGTATTTAAGTCACGAGTTTGGCACTCATCTGAAGACTTGTGGTATTGTACCCCAACTTACGCCAGCTGGAACACCTCAGCGAAACGGTGTGTCCGAGCGACGTAATCGAACACTATTGGATAGTGTACGGTCAATGATGTCTCATACCGACTTACCTACATCATTCTGGGGGTATGCATTAGAAACTGCCGCTTACATTCTTAATAGGGTACCATCCAAATCCGTAGAGACAACACCAATTGAGAAATGGTGTGGCAAGAAGCCAAAGTTGTCTCACCTGAAGATTTGGGGTTGTGAGGCTTATGTTAGGAAACTTCAGCCTGACAAACTCAAATCTAAGGCGGAAAATGCATCTTTGTAGGATATCCAAAGGAAACTGTTGGATACACTTTCTACAACCAATCTGAGGGCAAAACGTTTGTCGCTAAGACTGGACACTTTCTTGAGAAAGAGTTTCTCTCGAAAGAATTGAGTGGGAGGAAGGTAGACCTCGATGAAGTGACTGACCAATCACTCCAAATGGATGAACCGGCAACAGAAATTGTTCTGGAACCTTCTTCCACAGTGGGAGCTGAAGAGAATGGCCAGGAAGACATTCATAACGATCATGACATTGATGATGATCATGATGAGAATGAAGAGGAACCTTTTATGCCCCGTAGGTCATCAAGAGTCCGTCAACCTACCGAGTTTTACGGACAGCTTGTGAATGCAATCTCGGCTGATGAGTCGGATGAACCTACGAGCTACAAAGAAGCAATGGAGGGACCCGAGTCCGAGAAATGGCTAGAAGCCATGAAATCTGAAATAGACTCCATGTACACCAACAAAGTTTGGACTTTGGTAGATATTCCCGAGGACCGCAAGGCCGTCGAGAATAAATGGTTTTTCAAGAAAAAGACTGACGCAGACGGAAACGTATCTGTCTACAAAGCTCGACTTGTCGCGAAGGGGTTCCGAAAAATTCAAGGAGTTGACTACGAGGAGACATTCTCTCCTGTAGCGATGATCAAGTCTATTCGGATCCTACTAGCAATAGTTGCCTATCATGATTACGAGATATGGCAGATGGATGTGAAAATTGTGTTCCTTAATGGCAACATTGAGGAAGAGTTGTATATGATGCAACCAGAGGGCTTTATCGATCCAAGGAATGCTAGTAAGGTGTGCAAGCTTCAACGGTCCATCTATGGGTTGAAGCAAGCATCTCGGAGCTGGAATCTTCGATTTGATGAGGTCATTAAAGCTTTTGGATTTGTCCAAAACGTCTAAGAGTTCTACGTCTATGAGAAACTGAGTGGGAGCTCTGTAGCATTCCTTGTGTTATATGTAGATGACATATTACTGATAGGGAACGATAAGAAATTCTTAGAAGAAGTAAAGGAATATCTGAATGGACAATTTTCCATGAAGGACCTTGGTGAAGCTGCGTACATATTAGGGATTAAGATCTATAGAGATAGACCTAATCGATGGTTGGCCTTGAGTCAGAACACTTATATTGACAAAATATTGAAAAGGTTCGGTATGGGTAACTCCAAGAGAGGCCTCTTGCCAGTTATAAAAGGTGTCAAATTAAGCGTGACTCAATGCCATACCACAGCAAAAGAGAAGGAGGAGATGTCCTCAAAGCCCTATGCCTCAGCAATAGGTTCTCTCATGTATGCTATGTTATGTACCAGACCGGATTTAGCGCTGGCCATTAGTATGACTAATCGCTACCAGAGTAACCCGGGAATGGCTCACTGGACGGCAGTAAAGAATATCCTAAATTACTTGAGAAGAACAAAGGATCTCTTTCTCGTTTATGGAGGAGTTGTATAGGAGCTCACCGTAAAGGGTTACGTTGACGCAAACCTCGGCTCAGATCTAGATGACTCGAAATCCCAGACGGGATATGTTTTCATGTTGAACGGTGGCGCAATTAGCTGGAGGAGCGGCAAACAGTCAGTCGTCGCCCAATCTACAATGGAGTCGGAGTATATTGCCGCTTGCGAAGCGTCAAATGAGGCGCTGTGGCTGAAGAAGTTCGTATCGAGCTTGGCGTCTTTCCCAGCTGCACTGACCCCGTGGGAATCTTCTGCGACAACACGAGTGCCATTGCTAACGCGAAGGAGCCAAGAACTCACTCTACAACCAAGCACATTCTCCGAAAGTTCCATGTGACGCGAGACTACGTCAGGGATGGACACACTAGGATTCACAAGATACATACGGATCTGAACGCAGCAGACCCGATGACTAAACCTCTTCCACAGGGCAAGTTTGAAAAACACCGAGAGACCATTGGTGTTATATACATACCTGATGTAAACTAGTGTAATTTGTACTCTAGTGCAAGTGGGAGACTGTTGGATATGTGCCCTAGAGACAAATTAATAAAGATATTTGTCACATATCCGTTTTGTTCATAATACGTTTTATACTGTGCTATAACTGTATTACTTGGAAATACTAATACAGGTGTAGTATAAAACATGGTCCGTAGTTTAACTCGGGTAAACTATCTCATTGGGCAATTGATTGATCAAGCTTTCCTGATCATGGCGACACTTAAGTCCATTGACAATGAGGTCATATCGTTAAGGGGAATGATGTGATGGACGTACACCCACCTAAAGTATTGCAATGTGATCGAGTCACATAGTTCAGCGTTGCTATGACTTTGTAACATATGGCTTAGTCCTTAGACCGTAATGATCATACGTAATTGTCATCTATGAGGAGACTTTGATTTGTATCCCACCGCCTGACTGAAATATGCTGGCTATAACGGTGCACTTTGGGTATTCCGAAATAGATGGTTGATGAGTATGTTAATAGATCAGAGCGGGATTTTTCAGTCCTTGTGACAGGACAGGTACTTTGGGCCCACTCGGTGATATTGCATCAAATAGCTTGCAAGCAAGTGACTAGGTCACAAGAGATGCAATGATCATGGACGAGTAAACTTGTTTGTTGTGAACGAGATGTGAACACGGTATGTAGAATACCGACGATCAAACCTCGGACAAACAAAGTACCGCAACACAAAGGGATTACGTCGTATCATTAACGGTTTCCAAAAGCGATCGAAGTTCATTCGATGGAAGCGCAGGGGCTGTCAAGGATTGTAATCAGGTCCAACTGACTAGTAATTGGTCAATGAGAAGAGTCTCGACCATGTCTCCTGTTTCCCGGACCGTTAGGGTGTTACACTTAAGGGCAATCGATGCATAGGACAGTTACGGGATCAATCGGTGAAATAGGAAGAATCACCAGAATAGTTCCGGAGGAGGACGGAATGGTTTCCGGACATTTTGAATAGTTCAAAATAAAGTTTAATTGTTTTAATAATGTTTTATTATTTAATTATCTGAATTAAATATTTAAAACATATTAAATAAATTAAGAAAAAATGGGAAAAAGGCTAAATGGGCCCATGGGGCCCATTAAGGGAGGAGGGGGTCCCCCCCTTGGGCTTGGCGCCAAGGGTGGGGCCCATCCCCCCTATGGCCGGCGCACTCCCCCCCCCTTGGGAGTTTAGTCCCACATGGGGGAGGGGAGGAGGATAGCACCCCCCTTGGCTATATAAGGAGGGGTAGCCCCCCCTTTTTCCAACACACCAAATCTCCTTCTTCCTCCTTCTCCTTCCCGGAAGTGGACTCCCCCTGTTTGGAGTCTGCACCTGGATTGGAGTTCTCCACCATAAGGCAGGCCGTCGTTCTGCTGGAGTCGGGATCCGTAGCCGTCTTTCTTCCGCTGCTCGCCTGGTTCGGGGCCCGGGAGGAACATCGATTGTACCGTAGTGTATAATCTCTTCGAGGCACTACACCTGTGGTGCTACTTCGTCGCTGGAGGTTTACCGGGAGTCATCCTCGCCGGTGGTGGTCTTCTACACCACAGGGAGGTCGTAGTTCCGAGTCTACGTCAACCACGTTCGCAAGAACGTTTCCCTCTTTCGTTCTTCAAAGGTATGAACACCGATTCCCTCCGTTACTTTACATCGCCATAGCATAGATCTTGGGTTCGGGTACCGTAGGTGTGAAAATTTTGTGTTTTCTGCCCCGTATCCTAACAGTCGTACCATTGGATAATGATATGATGGACATACACCCACCAGAAGTGTTGCGATGTGATCAAGTCACATAGTTCGACATTGCGATAACTATAACGTAGTGACCAGATCCTTAGACCGTAATGATCATACGTAATTGTCATCTATGAGGAGACTTTGATTTGTATCCCACCGCCTGACTGAAATATGCTGGCCATAACGGTGCACTTTGGGTATTCCGAAATAGATGGTTGATGAGTATGCAAATAGATCAAAGCGGGATTTGTCCATCCGTGTGACGGATAGGTACTCTGGGCCCACTCGGTGATGTTACATCATAAAGTTTGCAAACGTGTGACTAGGTCGCGGAGTTGTAATATCACGGGAACGAGTAAACTTGTTTGTTGAGAACGAGGACGAACTAGGTATATTGGATACCGATGATCAAACCTCGGACAAGCAAAGTACCATAGGACAAAGGGAACAGGCAGACGGTTAACGGATCCAACAGCGATTGAAGTTCATTCGATGGAAGCGCAGGGGCTATGAAGGATTGTAACCAGGTCCAATTGATTAGTCATTGATCAATGAGAATTGTCTCGATCATGTCTGCTGTTTCCCGGACCATAGGGTGTTACACTTAAGGGTACTCGACGCAGTAAGGATTGATTCAAGATCACCGAAGAAATGGGAGAGAACACCGGAATTGTTCCGATGAAGGCCGGAAGTTGTTCCGGGTATTTTGAAAGGTTCAAAATATATTTAATAATGTTTAATTAATGTTTTATTATTTAATTATCTGAATTAAATATTAAAATATGATTAAATATGATTAAAAATGAATTAAAAGGCATATGGGCCTCATAGGGCCCATTAGGGGGAGAGGGAGTCCTCCCCCATGGGCCATGGCGCCATGAGGGGGCCCACCCCCCTTAATAGGTGCGCCACCCCCTCCCTTGGGATTAGTCCCACCCCGGAAGTGGAGGGGGGGTGACACCCCTCCTTGGCCTATATAAGGAGGGGTAGAGGTGCCCTTTTATTCATCATATTTTTGAGATAAGTTCTCATCTCTCTCTCCCTCCTTTCTCCTTCCTCGAGTGGACTCCCCTTGTTTGGAGTCTACACTTGGTTGGGGATTTCTCCACTATACGCACGTCGTCGTGCTGCTGGAATCGGGATCCGAATCCATCTTCTTTCCGCTGCTCTACTGGTTCGGAGCCCGGAGGGACGTCGGGTATACTGTATGTGTATAATCCCGCGAGGCACTACACTTGTGGTGCTACTTCATCGTCGTGGTCGTATCGGGAGGTCTTCATCAGCAACGTTCCGACGGGGACGTAATCCCGTCATTGGTCTACAAGGATCGGGTGGCTACAGGAGTCATCGTGGATCTGCGCGGCATCGGGGATTGCCGGTACGACTACACCAACCACGTTCATGCGGGAACGTTTCCCGCTTAACGGACTACATACTGGTATGTGATCTATTTCTGTCCGTTACTTCCATCGCCATAGCATAGGTCTTGGGTATGGGTCTCGTAGGTTATGAAAAATTTGTGTTTTCTGCCCCGAACCCCAACAGTGGTATCAGAGCAAGGCTATGCGTAGATGTATTGTACGGATAGAACACATCTAGTATGTGGCATCAATTCTCCAATTGTTACCCTCTCACGTATACTCATTTAGCGTTGCGGCAATGTTTGATGAAGCGGCCCCCGACCGACCTTACGCGTTTACGCGAGACTGGTTCCACGCTTGACATATGGCTTGTACCATATAAAGTGGCTGGGGGTGTCTGTCTCTCTGCATTAGCGATGCGAAGATGTTTGCAACGGAGGGCCCCGACAGGGGTGTAATAGAGACAATTGCGGGATTGGTGTTGTGGCATGTTTTCGCAGGATAGAAAGCGGTTCTTTTCTCGAAACCCCTAGCAGCCACGTAAAACTTGCAAAAGATAAAGTAGAAAGGCGTTTTTTAACTTTAATTTGCATGAAGGGGGATCATAGGTTGTATGATTTACAGTTTTACTTCTTGTTTTATGCTAGTATGCTAGATATATCGACGGTAGCACGAAACAGGACCATCTCTCACAATACCAACATTGTGTTCTCCCTTGGTGGGCACCGCCTGGTAGGTTCTCCCATATGGCTTGATTCTCCGTACATAACGGAGTTGTCCTACATATTCAACGGAGTTCGCATGAGGTTGGGTTCGGCAAGCCTGACATATGCAGATATGGCCTTGCTGAACAGCTAACACCAAGGTTCGATTGGCAGGCTTGACGTATGTAGATGCGGGCCTGGAACACAGGAGAGCGAAAGGTCGAGCACGAGTCACATGCCTGATGTGATTGGCTTAGAGGCCTACCTGGTTCGCATACTGATGGCCGTGACGATCGGGGAGGTATGTGGGCTGGGATTGTGTAATCACTTAGTTAAATTGAGAGGTGTTTATCTAAGTGGGAGCTTTCTAGAATTTTGATATCAAATTGAAACTCCATATTATGAACTTAATCTTCATGTCTTAGCAAATATCATTGTAGATAACGTCATACCAATGTTTAGAACTATGGATCTCTTAGTATGATAGAACTTAAGGTAAATGGGTCTTACTTCATTGATGTGTACCAACACCATTAGAGACATACTCATTAGTAATGACTTGCTAAACATAATACGAAGAACTGCTAGGAGATACACCTGATAACTCCTTATTCAAGGAAGATGATGATGAGTATCGTACTCACCGTCACTTATGAATGACTGTCCAATACACCATAATTCATTCTATGGAATCTGAATTGTGAATGCATGTTAACCAACACGTATCACGTGCTAGGTGAACTTGAAAGCACTTGGTCACAAATCAGAGTAATGGAATATGAGTATATGGACGGGGTTTCTTTCAACTATGGTGGAAGGAACAACCTGCTGAGAAAGTCACTTGGAAAACGTATGAGATACATGAAACACCTTGTGTATAACTTGGACTACTGAATGACTCGTTACTTTGCGATAACTGGGGAGTTGCATCCGCTTCCTCCCAGTTACAAAGACCATGTCTAGACTATGTCATGAAGGAGAATCGTTCACCTGTCATGAGGTCATGGTTAAAGTTAAGAACTTTAAGAGTAGAACCAATGCAGGAATGGTCATTGACGGAGAAGGTATATTTGATATACGAGTTATAAATGTCTTTCCCACGAAACACTAATTGCGGTTGATTAAGTATTCGATGCTTGAACTTACTGCTTGAGAGTGGCTTGGAAGGGATGAGGTGACAATGTGTGCTGACGGCAATCAAGATAGTTGATGGTCGACAACACTCTCCCTCTACATCTATCAATTGATTAATATATGAATAAATTTTATGATCGTTTGAATGAGGACTTTATTAGTGTGTCTTGCATCTCGCGAAGACAATTATTAATATTAGTGAGAAACAAGACAGTTGTTCTCCTTTTATGAATGATATCTCGTATGGTCACATTACGATTATGAATGAGTTATTCTTATATTGATGATAGTTGTTTGATCATTTATAAGAAATATTGTAATGCCAAGAAATATTCAGGCTTAATAATGACACTACAGTTTAAGTCATGAATGGTATGATGATGTCTTAAGATACTTGATCTCTTGACACATACAAACCATGCCCTTTTAGGTGAGATGACTAAAACCTCGCATTCTGGTAAACAGAATGTGTACTGATTGTTGAATATCATACATTGTGATGTATCGTATGTCAGCATGTGGTGAATTTCATTATTTCGTGAACTTCGTATGTGGACTTAGATGAATATTTGTATTCACTAATGAAACATGAGTCTGAAATAATTTGATATGATCAAAAGGGATTTCAGAGTAAAGATGGATATTAAATTAACAAGAAAGACAAGTCTCTACGATTTGATCAAAGTGACAAATGTTTTGAGTTAGTCTTGGGCATAAAGACTTGTGTGAAAGTTGTTCCACAAATTGCAATGTCTTGAGACACTTCAATATGATTGACGTGCCTGAACATTGTGATCATATTCTATCGAAAAGTGTATGGTCTAAGTTATCTCTTACCAAGTTACGTTATTATTGTTTAGAGTTATTAATTTAATATGCAAACACTCACTTCAGCATAGGGAACCATCTGAGTTCGTGGAAACCAACACTATATATGTCATGGTGTGTTATGGTTTCTAGGAAGCTTGATTTATGTAAGATAAATTATCTTTGTAGTGTATCCTTAGACAACTATGGATGCATCTTCCACAACTAGAACCAAAAGGAGCAAAACTTGTATTGCTATGTTTGGTGTTTGTCAAGAATTGTTCTTGATAAATGTGGTAATGGAAGAAAAGTGAAAGTTCAACAAGGTAATTGACCTTGCCTCCAAATGTCAGAGTAGTGCAACGGAATATGTTCTGGAAGCGAAGCTCTACAATAAGAGGAGAAACTAATGATAATGATCATGATCTTCTGATGGGAGCTTTTACTGAGAAAGGTAGGATTCAAGAATATATATTTGCCCCTGGTGCAAAATGATATTCATGATTCACTTGTCATGTTAACGGAACAAGACATTCCTACGAACTACAAAGAAGCGATGGTGGACCTAAGTACGAGATGTGACTATGAGTCATGAAATCCTATGTTGAGTTACATTTAAGATTGCTTGAATCTTATCAAGTAAGGAGGTTACTTGATATTCACAATAACTTCAGAGTTATGAGGAATAAATGTGAACATCAAAGGGACGTCAAGATTGGTTTGTCACAAAGATTGTTTCTGAAAAAATTCAATGGGTTGACTACAATGTGTAGCAATGCTTGAGTCAAAGGGATATTCACTACGATTAATCCAGGATTGTTATCATTACCGTGACTTCCTCAAATCCTGTATTTGAAGAAGTGTTGTAATTGGTACAACAAGAAGGTTTTGGAAAAACATATGGATACTAGTGTCTCGTAAACTGAATTCTCATTTTGATGGATGATCAAAGGATTTTGGACTTAACCAAAATATCGAGGAAACATGCATTTGCATGAAACTGAGTGGGAGCTGAATAGTTTCCTGAAACTTAATATGTAGACGACATATTTTGAGTGGGAGCTATGGGAGTATTATCCTAGACTTATATGTAAATGACATATTTGAGTAGAAGCCATGTGGTTAGTATCCTGAACTTAATATGTGTCTGACATATCTAAGTGGGAGCCATGTGGATGTTATCCCTGTCTTATATGTGGCCGACATATTTGAGTGGGAGCAATATGAGTGTTATCCTATAACTTAATATGTGCATGACATATTTGAGTGGGAGCATGATAACATTCTCATATATGGATAACATATTATGAATGGTGCAGTTGGTATTAATGATTATTTGAATCTTTCATAAATGAAGATGAATAAGTACAAAGCATTGAAGATCTATTAACATAGATATGTGTTTAATAACATTGAGTCGTAATACTTTCCTGGATAAGATTCCGAAGGAGTTCAGAATGGGACAAGTCAAGAAGTGGTCCTTACTTGTATATCCAAGATAAGTGTTGAGTTAATCTCAGTACAAGAACAATGGTTAATGGTTAATGAAAGAAATGGATGTGTTGGATCCTCTATGCCTTTGTCATAGGTTCTTTCATATAAAACCAGAGTTATGTACTCGACGTAATGTGACCCAAGTTCTTAGTAGTAAGAACATGTTGTGATATGATTTATGAGTAAATCATTGAACAAAGAGTTAAGTTTATCCTTCAGTGTCTGAATAGAACTGAGGATACATCTCAAATTTGTAAAGGATAGTGGACTTGACCATAAATGTTATGCTGGTTCAAGTTTTGACACTAACCTAGAAAATTGAGATATCATACTAATGAATGCCTAAGTTGAAAGAAACATGGTTAGACATCAAAGTTGCATACAATGCACTAAGGATTGAATCTACATTGATGTGGCTGCTTTAGAAGTAGCAGGAGTTATATTATGGCTTAAGAAGTTTGACTTCTGATTGAGTGAGTTTCAAGTGCGCATGACTATGGGAAAGTCCGCGTGACCCACCGGATGTCATTACTATGACACAGCAAACGAAGTCTCACTTCACCGCCAAATATATATACCTCATCATTATAGTGGATAATGAAGGAATGTCAAATTAGGTGACATTACGATTTGCAAAAGGACATACGGTTCTGAATGGTAGCCAGACCATTGATACAACCTCTTCCACGGGCAAGCATGATCAATAAGGAGTTATGATCCAGAGAAAAATGCAACTAGATTATTTGTACTCTAGTGCAAGTGGGAGACTGTTGGGAATGTGCCCTAGAGGCAAATAAAATATGTTTTATCGAGCATATTCCATTAGTTCATAATACGTTTGATACTATGCTATAACTGTATTAAGCGGAAACATTAATACAGGTGTGGTATACAAACAACCAGGTCCCTAGTTAACCCTAGTATACTAGTCCATTGGGCGATTGATGATCAAGGTTTCCTGATCATGAGACAATGGCATCTGTTGACAATGGAGTCATATCATTGGATAATGATATGATGGACATACACCCACCAGAAGTGTTGCGATGTGATCAAGTCACATAGTTCGACATTTCGATAACTATAATGTAGTGACCAGATCCTTAGACTGTAATGATCATACGTAATTGTCATCTATGAGGAGACTTTGATTTGTATCCCACCGCCTGACTGAAATATATTGGCCATAACGGTGCACTTTGGGTATTCCGAAATAGATGGTTGATGAGTATGCAAATAGATCAAAGCGGGATTTTTCCATCCGTGTGACGGATAGGTACTCTGGGCCCACTCGGTGATGTTACATCATAAAGTTTGCAAACGTGTGACTAGGTCACGAAGTTGTAATATCACGGGAACGAGTAAACTTGTTTGTTGAGAACGAGGACGAACTAGGTATATTGGATACCGATGATCAAACCTCGGACAAGCAAAGTACCATAGGACAAAGGGAACAGGCACACGGTTAACGGATCCAACAGCGATTGAAGTTCATTCGATGGAAGCGCAGGGGCTATCAAGGATTGTAACCAGGTCCAATTGATTAGTCATTGATCAATGAGAATTGTCTCGATCATGTCTGTTGTTTCCCGGACCGTAGGGTGTTACACTTAAGGGTACTCGACGCAGTAAGGATTGATTCAAGATCACCGGAGAAATTGGAGAGAACACCGGAATTGTTCCGATGAAGGCCGGAAGTTGTTCCGGGTATTTTGAAAGGTTCAAAATATATTTAATAATGTTTAATTAATGTTTTATTATTTAATTATCTGAATTAAATATTAAAATGTAATTAAATATGATTAAAAATGAATTAAAAGGCATATGGGCCTCATAGGGCCCATTAGGGGGAGAGGGAGTCCTCCCCCATGGGCCATGGCGCCATGAGGGGGCCCACCCCCCTTAATAGGTGCGCCACCCCCTCCCTTGGGATTAGTCCCACCCCGGAAGTGGAGGGGGGTGACACCCCTCCTTGGCCTATATAAGGAGGGGTAGAGGTGCCCTTTTATTCATCATACTTTTGAGATAAGTTCTCATCTCTCTCTCCTTCCTTTCTCCTTCCTCGAGTGGACTCCCCTTGTTTGGAGTCTACATTTGGTTGGGGATTTCTCCACTATACGCACGCCGTCGTGCTGCTGGAATCGGGATCCGAATCCATCTTCTTTTCGCTGCTCTACTGGTTCGGAGCCCGGAGGGACGTCGGGTATACTGTATGTGTATAATCCCGCGAGGCACTACACTTGTGGTGCTACTTCATCGTCGTGGTCGTATCGCGAGGTCTTCATCAGCAACGTTCCGACGGGGACGTAATCCCGTCATTGGTCTACAAGGATCGGGTGGCTACAGGAGTCATCGTGGATCTGCGCGGCATCGGGGATTGCCGGTACGACTACACCAACCACGTTCATGCGGGAACGTTTCCCGCTTAATGGACTACATACTGGTATGTGATCTATTTATGTCTGTTACTTGCATCGCCCTAGCATAGGTCTTGGGTATGGGTCTCGTAGGTTATGAAAATTTTGTGTTTTCTGCCCCGAACCCCAACAGACCGGATCATGATTTGGATGTGTCATGACCAGAGGGTGAGCTGCACTTGGAAGGTTTGGATGGAGGCCTTGAACATCCAGGACAGTAGCCTTGAGGAACCTATTGGTCTTCGTCCACACACTTCCCAGGCATCCAGGCCCAAGAGCGATTTGTCTCCTTATTAGTCCATCACCATTGTGATAGATGCCAAAGGCAAGGAGAAGTCCAAGGTTGTATTCATTCCATTCCTGGACATCATGCATAGGATCTTCAGGAACTCTCTCTTTCCCAGGGTGGGGAATCTGGACATGGTTCACAGCTATTTGGTGGATATGCTTCTTCTCTGCGTGAAGTACAAGGGCAAGGATGCTTAGTTAGATGTGTCCCACATTATGTGGGAGGAGCTGTACAATGATGTGATGGACAGGAAGGTGCCTATCTATGGCCCCCATCTTTAGAGACTCTTCGAGGTCACTTGGTCTGCTACTCATGAAGGTCATATCATCCTCGTTGGGCCTCTCACTACCCACAAGGTGGTCCAGTTGCGCATCAAGGACCGTTGGGCGGGTGGGCATGCCCCTGCTCAGGCCTCCCCTGCTGAGTCCGAGGAGGGTATGGAGGATGAGCCGGCTGCTAATGTTGGAGGTGCTTCTTCTTCTCGTGGTGCCGAGCAGCCAGGATGGGCTGCCAAGCTCACCAGGAAGGTGAAGCAGCTCTTTTGCTTTCAGCAGGACATGCAGCACAAGATGTGCGAGGCTCACAGGGATGAGAAGCTTGCTCGCTTCCGCCGGATTCGGATGATATATCACATGGGTTTGTAGGTGTCCGATGGGTCTGCTGAGAATCTCACACCATAGGACAAGTGTATCTCCAAGTTCAGCAATTGGGAGCTGGCAGATGACCGTGCAGGCACTTCTTCCACCGCTCCACCAAAGGCTTTAGAGGAGTCCGAGGAGTCTGACGACGAGGAGGAGGACGACGACGAGTAGGCCACAACTTCGGGACGTTAGGTCGCTCCCTGCTTTTTTGGCGTCTCGATGCCAAAGGGGGAGAGAGCTTAGGACTCCAGGATTTGCAGTTTTTAGGGGTGTTGGCGAGTCACATGCGCATTTATTTTGCCTTTGTTTCCTCCGCTTGTAAACTCCGTTTATTTGCATTTGGTTCTAGTTCGTCTTGTGAAACTTATCCTATGTATGGTGTGAGACATACGCTATCTCTATGCTCACATATTGTTGGCTTGATATTATGCTTACTTGGTACATGTTGTTGATAGCAAGTAGTGCCTCATCTATAAAATATAGGGGGAGTGTTCATCCTAGTGTGTGTGTCATGCATTCCAAAGGCATATCTAAATGATGTACACATCTAGGGGGAGCTCGTCTATATTTTGTAGAGTGTTGGTTTGCATTACATTCCCTGATTATCTATTGTGCAAATCTAGTGTTGTCATCAATACACCAAAAAGGGGAGCTTGATAGGGCATATTTCCCCTTGATTGGTTTTAGTGATTGAGGACAATACATTTGCGGATTAACCGTGTGCAATGAGCATTTCAGATAATATATTGCATGGCACAAGATAGTTATTTTCCCCTCGGTGTTTGGAGCGTGAAGACGGTGTTTTTCCTTGCGGTTCTTTTTGGTGAATTGAGTCATAGGAAAACCGAACTATTAAGAGGGGATCCGCTATGGAATGGTGGGTGGAATCATCATGCATACACACTTTCTGCACCCACATATTCCTCTTGGTTTTTTGGAGGTCTTCTATTATATGCTAAGGGGCTCCCTGGTCTTTCCAGGGCGGTAATACCGTGACCATCGCGGTAGTACCGCACCAGCGGTACTTCCGAAACCTGACTACCGCGCCACTACCGCATGGGGAATTTCTCTCTGTAACCCGAGCGGTAGTAGCACAGCAGGTAATATTCGGTAGTACCGCCGGGGCGGTAGTACCGTGATGAACGCGGTAGTACCGCGCCAGCGGTTCTTCCGAAACCTGATTACCGCGCCACTACCGCACTGGGATTTTCTCTCTATAACCCAAGCGGTAGTAGCACGGTACTTAATATTCTTTGCACGGTACTACCGCTCCCAGAGCGGTACTACCGTGGTCGGTGAAGCTGCCCATAACGGTTGGATTGAGCCCACCTATAACAGGGGGTCTTCTTCCCCAAGTTGACTCACCTTGCTCTCTCCTCCATTAACGCCCAAGCTTAATTCTTGCCCGATCTCCCTCCATAGCCATCAAAATTTGTTGATTCTCTAGGGTTTGGAAGAGGAGGCCCCAATCTACACTTCCACCAAAGGATATTTGATTCCCCCACTAATCCCTTGTGGATCTTGTTATTCTTGGGTGCTTTGGTGCCCTAGACAATAGAAGAGGTCGTCTCGAAGCCATACTCCATTGTGGTGAAGCTTCATTGTTGAGTTGGGAGTCTCCAATTAAGTTGTGGAGATTGCCCCAACCTTGTTTGTAAAGGTTCGGTCGCCTCCTTCAAGGGCACCGCGTAGTGGATCACGACATCTTGCATTGGTGAGAGCGTGAGGAGAATAGGTTGGCCCTCGTTGGCTTCGTGTGAGCACCACACCCTCTCAAAACGAAGAAGTACTTCTCGCAAGAGAAGGAACTTCGGCAGCATATCCTTGTCTTCCATGTTTTCTTTACCGGTTATTTACCTTTACTTTGTGCAAGCTTATTTCCTTGTTTATCTTGTGGCTTGCTCATATAGTGTTTCACTCATTGTCACATAGGTTGCTCGCCTAGTTACACATCTAGACAACATACTTTATTTGTTAAGCCTTAATTTGTTAAGAAAAGGTTAAATATTATTAGTCGCCTATTCACCCCCCCCCCCTCTAGTCGACATTCTGATCCTTTCAGGTGTCTTCTTCTCATGTTGCCTAAGCCGACGGTTACGGCATACGGCATATCTGATGATCCACTGATGTTCTTTCAGACACAATGCTCCAGTAGATCACGCGTTGAGAGAGATAGGACTGGGCTTGTTTGGGTCACCGGTGATTTGTTATCTGAGGATCATCAGGTTTTGCAACAGCTTAAGTTGGCTGGTGTCAGGGGACTTTCACTCAACACTTATGCGGTTCGAGGATGTGTTTATGCTGGAGTTTCCTATGAAGGAGGACCTAGCTAGCTCGACTCATGGTTTTGGGCATTTGTAGAGTTTCGGATAATTCATGTTTTTTGGAGTTTGATGAGTGGCCTAACCAGGAGCCAGAGGGGAGACCGTTGAGGTAGGTGTGTTCAGATACCATGGGGCTCCTTCTAAACCTCTTGATGTTATTTTGGAGACTTGCAACATTCGTTATCTGATTCGCAAGCCGAAGAAGGTGGATATGCTTTTTTGCTCGGACTTACGGGATACCGCAATTACTTGTCGAAGTGATCAATATTGACACAATGCCAGAATGTGTACCTTGGTTCTACAAGGGTGTTGGCTATGAACAGAGGTTAGAGATTGAGGATTTTCCATTTCCAGCATAAGACCCTGGGGCGGAGGGTGATGTTGGGGTCGATGAAGATACCGGCATGGAGATGGATGGGGCAATTTGATGGACCATGATAAAGGTGGTGATCATTCTTCTTTGACTGGTTCTGCAACCCATTGGTTGAGTTCTTCGGCCGTTAATGGGGTTGTCCCGTATAAGAATCTATCTATGGGGATTCAGTTTAGCTCCTTCAGGGCGGCTTCGTCAGTGGTTGACCGCACCGCAACCACGGTGGTGATTATGCTCATCCTTGGCTACACCCTCATCGATGATCTTCTACTCCTTTGTACTATACTATGGGTTGCTCTGAGCTCATGGTCTTCCTTCCATGTATATTTCCATGCTCTGTGACATGGCCATCGAGCCACGGTGATACTACATTTAGGGTTTTGTGCTCTGTTGAGCCCACCGAATAAGGTGGAATTTGGGGATGTATCAATAGGCAATACTGTCAGTGTTGGCAGACCCTCTGCAGACCATAAAATGACATGGAGTTGCATACATGGTACTCCCTCCTTTCCAAATTAGATGACTTTCATTTGTGTACATGTCTAGATACACATGTAGACAAATAAAAGTCATCTAATTTGGAACGGAGGGAGTACATCGCAATAGAATAATTTGTTTGAGACATGGGACATGTACCACCTAATTTGTGAGGTCAAGTGTCTTGACTCCTATTATGCCTGAGAGGTCCAGCTCCTAGAGGTTTGGAAGTGATCACACAATGTGAACTCAAAGAATCTAGCACAGCCAGCCATGGAGATGTGGTTTATTTTGGCTTCCTTGTGATCATCATTTCTTGGTCTTGCATCTAAGCTGAAAGATTCAAGTGATGGAAGGAGTCCTTCAACATGCTCCAAACCAACACAACCATCTAGAACCAGAGTCTTGAGGCATGTTGGTGTTTGTGTGTTAGTCGAACGGAGCAGCTGTGGCACCATGCGCCACGGCAGGCGGCAGGTCATCACTGGAGATCAACCCAGTGTGTTTTGATTTGGTGGTCAGTGTTAGAAGCCACCCGCTAGAGACCAGAGCGGTGTCAGTGATGAACTACCAGGGAGAGGAAGGCAGATAAATTATAAAATTAATTAAGCTGGTGGAAGGAAAGGATGGGCACTCATCCGGGGCAGATGCACAGCTTGAGTAGGTCTTTGTTTCTCAGCAAATAGGTGTTGCTGAGGCTAGCCGTACTGCATCCAGGGGAGGGGTTAAAGAAATTAATTAATCTGATGGCGGCTGGAGGACGTCCCTTCCCTTCTAGCTAGGCTCCTAGCAGGAAGCAACACTTGTAATATTAAGCCTCAAGACTTGTAGGGGGGTTAATTAATTTCAGCAAAAATTGAATCCTCTATTTGTGTGTGTGATCTTGGCCACCGTTGCTTGATCATTGGAGCTAATGACCACGTAATTAAATCTTGAATGTATGATAACTTTATTCAAGAATCAGCTAAGACAACCATCTCTGACATATATATAACATACGACCAGAAGAAAGTCTATTGCTAGTCTACATATTTAGAATTTGCATGCATGCATGTATGTGTATGGGGACAAATTAATACCTCTTGAGGCATGTTGACTAATGTTTGAATGAAGGCCTTGCAGAGACAACAAGCTCCAGAAATCTAACCCATCGATGTGCACCTAGTTACCAGAAGAGAGTAACTATTAGTCGATGCATAATTAAAATACTGGTTCTTTTGGAAAGAAAATAAACTGCAAGCAATTAAGATGAGAAATATATGTAGCAGAAGAATCGTATTAATAGTTTCGATGGTACCTTTAGTCAGCAGGCTGACCTGCACAACTTGTGCGATGATCTATATTAAGGTTGCAGAAGAAGCAATATATATGTTAGCCGTGGCAGTAGAAGATCTATTTTTTATGCCATGTGAAGGAGGAACAATGGATGGGTGAATGGGGATACTGGAGGCTTGATGGTATGCAGGGCAGCGCTTGCTTGTGTTTGTTGTTTGGCTTTAGTTTTGGAGAAAGCATCCTTAGCTAGCTTGTTCTTTGCTTCAGGCTGGAGCCACTTAAAGAATAAAGATTGAACTATCAGCTTCTTCCTCCTTTCCTTTTTCTTTTTCTTTGAATAAAGCAGGGGCCGAGGCCTTGCACTGGATTCCAAGCAGTATCACTAGGTGTGCGGGAGGGACTCGCAGATTTTCTTTTCTTCTCTTTTTCCGTTATAAACATAAAAATAATACTGCCGCAAACAGACGTAGAGGAAGTATATCCAACAATCCGCATACATAATCCCAATTCTAAACTTTTATGCTGAAAATACATGTTATGCAGTGCAAAGATTCTAAGAATGTAAGAACCGCCTTTGTTAGTATACAATATAAGAAGGCGTAACTAGAATTCACCTGAAATACCATCAATTAGTTGGAAACAGCGAAACAGCATCGCAGACTACGCTACTAAATTGCCACAAAAACCGGGATAAATTTCGATATAATGCACCAGAACTATGAATATTGGTCATGGTAAAAGTTCTCCCCTGTCGGTCAATTGATTGACGAAAGAGAACTAAGTCACTTAGGCCAATAATAACATCAATAGGTCAAAAGTGAAAAGTGTACATCAGACTGCTAATGGCCAAAATTCAAAGTATGCAAGCTGTTAGATTGGAACTAAATTGTACGTCAGACTAATGCTGATTCCTGGCCTCCTGGGTACAGTATGGTTCCCAATTCCATTCTTTTTTTTCGTTTTTCTTTTTTGATAAAGAGAGCCCCATTTTTTATTTCATTTATAGAAATCACATTGCCTTCTTGCATCTACCAACCAAACGACCAAACTAAACTGCAACAGGAAATAAAGCCTACCGACTACCAAAATCACCTTCCAGGAGGAAGTAGATTTTTTGGTTCAGCACAGAAAACGCTAGGAAGGCAAACAAGGTCCTGGGATACTCACATAACGAGTCCTTGGCGACACTCCAAATATAACTGCGCCATCTAAATACCATATAGGTAGAACCAATATTTTTCTAAAGGTTTTTGGCAGTAACCTAGTTACATCTAACACAAGAGATCGGCAGAATAAGGAAGATAGGACCAAAGCAGAGCCGGGCAAGCAGCTAATAAAGGTCCCCAATTCTATGTCGGTTAATTTGCCACAGAGGAGTAAATAACTTGCGTAGGTTGATAATATTTGACATTTATAGCTCACGAGAAAAGAAAAAAGTTTCACGAGTCAAACAACTCATAGACTAGAACAAAAATGTTCTTGTTGAGATGCCAAAACAACAAAATTCCCTAAGAAATAAAATAAATGCACATGCTGAGTCTACAAAGAACAACTGCAACCTTAGCTTCAGAAGACTAACCTCAACATACAATTTCTATGCCATCACTCTACAGAAATACAACGGGAAGGGGCTAGAGCACACTACTGGCAGTTATACTTATACCTATTGGTCAATGTACATGTTAATCCACAAAGGATAAAAACTGAGGGGGGAAAGCAGGTATACATGATGAAACCAGGGACCACCTTTTCTGGTCCTGTCATTTCAGCTCCTCGCGTTGGCGACCAATTGTCATTCCCCTCGGCACCGGCTCTGACCCCAGACCTCCTTATCAGGGATGGCAAGATCTGTTTCCACAAGCCTTTCTCCATGGAGGTCTTCTTCACAACAGCCTAGAAGCAAAGGAAGGTGAAGGCCTTCGGCAATATCAGCCCTGGTCTACCTTCTTGGTCTCAGCTTTTCAAGAAAGATGTTATCTTCTCAGCCCATTGCAACAGGCATGGATCAGCACTATATATGAAGTTTTACTGTTGGGGCCTCCTCTACGATTCTCTGTTTAAAAAATACCAGCGCATTTTTTACTTCTGGGATACAGGTCCATGTATGAGCTGACCAGATCAGTGTCAAAACTTCGATTGTTGATCAGCCTCTAAAAACAGTAAGCAAAATGTTCAACACTTTGCTCACAGCAACTAAGATGCAGTGTCAATGGTGTAACTAAATCAGTGAATAGGAAGCATCTATCAATTCAAACTCTTATCATGGAGAACACTGAGAATTAATTAGCAGGCTTCAACCAGGCTCTCAGAATGTGATCAATCAGCAACTACTGATCAAGATCCATGCAGTGTGTGCTTTGAATGCAAACAGTGTGCTTGGTGATGTCATATTTGGTTGCACTTTGACCAAGACGGTTCCCCAAAAATCTAAACTCTGTCTCTTCCTCATCATCACTGTCTATCTTCTTTGGTGTAATCCTATTTTGGTAGCACCTCCGTCTAAGCAGAAAAGAATTAAAATAATAGCTCACAAGTTCCTTCCTTCGCTTCCAGCGAAAAGATGAGTGGAGACGGTTCCATAAATTCCTTCCTGGAGATGGCGCGGTGGTCTGCATTACAGCCTTGAAATTTGCCTCCTCTTCATCCGTCCAAGAAAGCGCAATCTCCTCGCCCATACGATCAAATCGCCACAAGTAGAAAGCAGAGCCGAGTTCACGTCTCAGCTGAAGTCGTCTTTCTGCAATGTGAAACCTGACACATTCTACTGATCGCGGAACGTTACAGCTGCAAACATCTTCTCTACCTTTACCAATCGGGTCACCGTAGATTGGGGCTATTTTGCTCTCATTTTCCAAAGGCCAGACTTTTGTGCCCAACCATTTCAAGGTTTCTGGATCGCCGTAATTTTCAGGAAGAACACCGGTCCAATGTGGCACCTCTGCTTGATAATTGGGGCCCACTAGTAATTTGTTCCTCCGCTGACTTGTAGAATGCTTCAATTGTCCATTCAAATTGCTCTTACTCTCTATGACCATCGAGGATCCATTCATATTTTCAACAACTGTTGTTAGTTTATTAGTATCCGAACCAGCATCATGTTGAACCAGAAGCTGAAGCTTATCAGTACATCGGACATCAGTTTTGGCACTGGTGGTACTCCTGCAGCACTTGCAACCCATTTCCTGTGCCAGCAGAAAAAACAATAGTTCAGTGAATATGAAGAAATGTATCCAGTTATCAAGTAATCTGCTTAGCTAGAAAGGTAAGATTGCATGGCTCTATTTATAGAGCACTATCCTGTTTAAGGAAATGAAAAACACAAAATATTTCCAACCCCTCCAATCTATATCTCTCTGTTCTGACCTTTTCCACCACCCACTGCACCCGACAGGCCAGGGCCAAAGCCTCCTACGGTTGCATTCCACTCCCCGGGGACGTGACAAGGCTGTTAAAGCTTGACTACTATATATACATGGCCAAATATTATGTTTAATACAAGTGAAGTTCTCAGTTTCCATATTCATGGTTATCTTTGAGATTTTGACTACTGAAATACCACCAGAAACATAGTTCAAATACCCAACAAGGCTTGTTACAGATTTGGATGAGATCGACCACTAAATAGAGAAGTGTATTTATTCCTTTACCTTTAGACTTTCCCTATTCTTATTGTTTCTTTATTCCTTTACCTTATTGAATTCAACCGCTACTCTTGCTGAGCAACACCCCGCCCTGGTACTCCCACTCCTCCAGAAAATCTGCCTCCGTCAGTCGGGTTCTAGCTTCCGCCGAACTAAACCTCGACCCCTGTCCTCGATTATCCTCTGTAGCGCAAAATGAACTGCACGCTTTGCGTGATACTATGGCCACTATACACTTGAATATGCAGGTCCCAGACCGAAGAACATGCAGGCAAAATGGCAAGCCCCTCACCAGCAAGCTGGCCTACAAGATGATCTGGGCCAACGGACCAACGGAAGATTTCGCGAAGGCTATCTGGAAGAACTACACGCCCAACAAGTGTCGGATCTTTCTCTGGCTGGCACACAAAGACCGCATCTACACCAACGAAAGACGGTTCCGCGGGTCAATTTCCACATCAGATGCATGCCCCAGTTGTGGCGGCTGTCAGAGCATAAATCACCTTCTCTTCAGCTGTCCCCGCCTTCTGCCACTTTGGGAGGAACTTCATGCCCTCCACACTGGGCACCCGCAATCCCTCCACCAGGTCTGGCGCCACGAGGTCACCAACAGAGTGCGCTCCACCGTGATCATCGCCATCCTCTGGAACGTTTGGAAACGTCGAAACGCCAAAGCTTTCCAGGGCGAAGACTGGCCCCTTCATCTCGTCGCACGGGGGGCAGCCGATATCTCATTCTCTGGTCCCACAGATGCCATGAAGGGCAAAAACAGAGCCTGCTTCGAGACTGGGCCACCATGTTGTTTCACTTGGCTGCGAGAATGTAACCTTTATGTTTTTCTGTTTTCTCTTATTTTTATTCTTTCTCTCTCTACCTTCTTCCCCTACCACTACCCCCCCCCCCCCTTACTCCCCCTCACACCCTGTAAAGGTCTTTTCTGCTGATTTATATAAGTTCAGGCCGGCGTAAGCCCGCCGTAGACGCATCAAAAAAATTAAAAGAAACAGAGGGGGGAGGGGGTATAAAACCCAAGTGCCAACACACTAATTGTTTTATAGTACTATTATATAATCAATGCCAATGATTCATGCGCCAAACATCAGGGGGGTGAACTTATCTCTTTTTAGGATTTGGGGAATGAACTGATGTTACACTGTAGTTTTCACTTGTCTACAGTGTAATGCGTAAGGAGGGTTAGGCCAGATTTTACCCTCTGCTAGCAATGGGACAGGTTCACGCATTTCGCTCTACCCATATACCACATCACCAAAATGAAGACTGAAGTAGTCACTTTCATAGAAAAATAACTAAGTGTTGCTTTAACACCAACCCACCTGCACCATCAAGATTGGACCGAAAAGGAATATAATGACAATCATCCATTTGCAGGGTTTCTGACTATGACAAAATGTTTCATTATCACATAAATGCATTACCGCACGGTGCAACACCCATAACCATTTACCAATTATATATGAGTAAACATGCAAATACTTTCAGTGCTTTGGGCAAGTGATCCAATATCGGATCCAGTTCTTACATCTACATATGCATTTGTGCAATACCAAACATGTCAACAACAATTTCATCATTCAAAGGTATCGGAATCACCTGCAAGAGTGTGCCGTTCGTCACACTTGCGCGACGAGCCCTCTTCCTGGCCACCGCCTCCCGCGCCGCCAATGCCACTGAGAAGTATTCATTGGCCAATCCGGCGGCCATGGCGCCCTCCTCCGAGACACTCTCGGCGAGCCCCCTCACCCAGTCGAGCATCCCAGCCATGTCTTCCCTCTTCCTCTTCAGCGCACCATGCTGATCCCTCCCATTGCAGTTCATGGACCGCTCCTCCATCTCAACTCCATTGGCAACGCAGAGCAGCTCCTGCCGCTTCTCCTGCATCTCCTCGGACAGCGGTGGTTGCGCTTCCGGGAGCCTCTGGATCCAGCGGTCCATGGCGCCGAGGTACTTGTCGTAGAGCAGCTTGACGGGTGCGGCGAGGGCGGCAGATCCGGCGGCTGCGGCCCAGACGCCGGCTCCGGCGGGGGGCGACGACGCTATGGCGTAGCCGCCGCCGGCGCGGACGGCGGCGAAGAGGCGGAGGAGGTCGACGCGGTGCCCGTCGCCGAGGGCCGCCGGGAGCGGCCGCGCGTCGCGCGCGCCGGGGTAGGCCTCGCGCAGGAACGCGGCGAGGACGGCGTCGAACACCTCGGAGGGGTCGGCGTCGTCGGGGATCTGGAGGCCCGCGCAGAAGCCGAGGAGCTGCAGCTTGCTGAGGACGGCGAGGGCGCTTGAGGTGGAGGATTCCATGGGGAACGGGGGAGCCTCGCCGGCGGCGGGGTCACGACGGCAAGCCACGGCGGCGCATTTCCTCTCTTTTTTTGCCGATTTTTTCCTTCCTTTTTTCCCCTTTCTCCTCTAGGGTTGGGTGGATTGGAAACGAAAGTTGAGCGAGTGTGTGTTTAAATATTTTTTAAGTTTCGCAAATATTTGAAGCAATTACCTTTAGCAAAATTTGGTAGATGTGAGATCAAATAGCTCTCTATCTCGGGGTTGGAGTAATTATAATCTATTCCTCCTAACAATAAAAGGAGGTGTTTCTTCCCTCTTTTCGTCCGTCATCTTATTTGCCCTTAAAAATGAGAGAAATTACCACGAATATCACATATAAATGAAAAAAAAACACTTCGTTAAGAAACACTTTGTACGGGAGCAACTAATTAGGGAGTACTCGTTCGCAGCCCGCTCCAGCGAACAGCGCCACGTGTCGCGCTCACAGCGATCCCTCAGGATTTCATTTTTTTTATTTTTGTGTACGCGTTTTTTATGTTTAAAATTGGTTTTTTCGGTGGTTTTTTCGACTTTTCCGGTTTTCGTACGTTTTTTCTATGCGTTTTGGTGAAAAGAAAATAAAAAAATCGAAAAAAAAGAGGCACGAGTCGTGCCTCGTGCCTCCGAAAAAGGCACTCGTGCCTCAAAAAAACGTGAAAAGGCACTAGGCACTCGTGCCTCCTTTTTAGAGGCACTCGTGTCTCCTTTTTTTATGCACTCGTGCCTCTAAAAACAGGAAAAACAGAAAAACGTGAAAAGGCACTCGTGCCTTTTTTAAGGCACTTGTGCCTCCTTTTTTGAGGCACTCGTGCCTCTTTTTTTAGGCTCTCGTGCCTTCTTTTTTGAGGCACTCGTGCCTCTAAAAAACAGGAAAAACGGAAAAGCATTAGAGCGCGCCACTTCACGCGCGCGCGAAGCGCCAAGTGTCGCGCGCGGAGGAAACGCGGTACTCGTTGCAACGAGTACTCTTAAACTAGTGATTTCGACTTTGTACCGATCAAATTTCGTACGCTAATGGGCTTTCTCTCGTGGTCTCGAAGTCAATTAAAAAATATTGCGCTAGATCGAACACACGAAGTTTTCCTGTACAAAACGCTCCATCCAACCAAGTCAGATAGCTTCTTGAGACCACGTTAGAACCATGTGTTCTCACGTTATTTAATAGTCTCACCTTTGCGTCCCCGCGGATAGGATTCGGACCACCTCGAGGAGACCGAGCGGAGCAGTGCAAGCAATGGCGAGGCTCACAAACTTGCTCGATGTGACTTCTGCGGAGCCCGACGACATCGTCTACGCGCACTCGCTGCCTCCGCCACTCGTGATGCCACCAACGAGGTCGTGGTACAAGGATCTACCATCGGCCTCGCTGCCATCACGACCCACAGACAACCACGACACTCAGATCTGCGAGGTCATTCGCGACCTCGTGAAGACCATCTGGACCTTCGACATGCCGCCGTCTGCGTTTTGGCCGCTGAAGCCACCTCTGCCCCCACCGTCGCCACCCCCGCGGATCTATTGGACCCATGCCGTGTCATGGGCTCTGCATTCATCCACCGCATCGGCGACGATGACGGCAACATCGACGACGAGTAGAGGACGGAAAAAGGATCAAAGGCGAAGATTTGTGTATGACCATTAATCTAGATATATGAAGATTTGTTTATCCCGTAGCAACGCACATGCATGTTTGCGAATAATCCTAAAAGCATCTTCAACGCAAGCCTCTAAAACAAACACCTAAAATATCGGTGAACAAGAGAATGGTATTTTTTTTATTTTGATTGGAGAGGGTAAAAGGGATCGTGTGTTTGCTTTTGATTGTTAGAAGAAAAACTAAAAGAGAGAGAGGGAGGGGGTTATGAATTATTATTTTGGTTGGATATGTGGATGTGTGAACTCCCACGAAACTATAGTACTACCTTCGATTCATATCAATTATCGCTGAAATGGATGTATCTAACACTGAAATACGTCTAGATACATTATTTTCATCGAAAATTAATATATATGGATCAAAGGGGTATCAGATTTGCATTCAATATCAAAATTCAAACATTTAGGCCAATCCACTGACATATATAGGTCTTTGTGTATGAAGAAAATGATTCATAGACTGTGGTTCGGATATGTACATATGTTTTGAGAATTGCTTTAAAATGCCTTAATAAATTAAAATAAATATCATTATTTTGCATATCTCCTGTGAGAGCTCGAGAAGCAAACTTTCTACCGTCTGAGCATGCATACATATATAGATGCTTTGAGGATTCGCTCTAAAGATGCTTTAACAAACTAAAATAAATAAATATTCTCATTCTATGGATCTTTTGTGAGAGCCTGAAGAACGTTTTTTCTATCATCGATCTGAGCATGCATGGATCCATCGTATGTGGTCACCTAAAAATCCGCTCCATATTTTATAGTTTTGTGGAAGCCTATGTCGTTACTTTAAGTTTTCGAGTATTACATAAAGTTTTATTGGGTTTTATTGGTGTTTCATAACCATAGTTTTAAAATCACGGGAGAAGTAGTTTAGCCGTTGTCATTTATTGTCGCTATTTGTAAGGAAGAACCCCCGCTATATCGGCGCTATATCCCGCTATTTAACGAAGGAAGGAAATCGTGGCGAGCTTTTCTAGCAGCGATATAACCGCAATATTGATCGTTTAGCAGGCAATCTTAACCTTTGTTCATAATATATAAGGAAATTTATATGTTCGTTCATATGTATGATTAGTGGATTGACAAGCCATAATAATGTATTCCCTTCTAGCAAGATCTCTAATATTCACATCCAAATCCTCAATTAGTATTTTTTTACCAGGGTCAGCTTCAACATCACCGGGCTTAAGTTGAGATGTAATACGAGGGACATTATCATTTGTTTGAGTTGAATGTCTCGTTTTCTTGGATCCCATGGTTCGAACTTGAAAGAAAGATCTCATTGTCTTATTTCTTTTATTCATCTTGATCAAAAGTTGATCTTGCTTCCGATAAAATTATATAGAAACAAAAAATACAAACTAGTTCCAACATTTATCGAACAGTGGGCATTTTGCTAGCAAAAAAAGGGGGATTTGGGAGAGCTTCAGATGGGAGGTGCCCAGATGGTGAGGTACCTTTGCTGCTGCCTGCCAGCAAAATTAGACGAGCCGCCGCCTTGCCGGAGCTTCAACCAGCAGGGGAAGGAGCCAGCAGGGAAGCACGGAAATTGGACAGTCTCCGCCTCGCTGGAGCTTCAGGCAGCACGAGATGGTGACTGGCTCCGAGGTTCGAGGGCATCAGTCGACGTCAGGCGGCGAAGGAGGAAACCGACAGTGAGGGTGGCGGCCAACAGCGAGGGTCAATGGTCGCGGCCGGCACCGATAGCCGATAGGTTTTGCCGCTTCCTTGTTTCCCTCTGCACTGTCGTCGCACACACACACACACACACACACACGTTTCGATGTTTCTCTGGATGGATCGATCGAGTTTGTGGGAAAAAATGCAGCGGTGGAGACGTGTAGGTGTGGGCTGAGTCCCAGGCAGCCTGCTAGTGTGAAATGGGGTACACCCCAGGCAAAAAAAAAATTATATTACCCTAGGAAATTTTCTCACGCCCCAGACCATTGCCTGGGTTACCGGGGGGGCAACGCCGCCGTTGATAGTGATGAAGGAGCCTTCGAAGGTCAATCCTCCCTCCGACAAGATGCCGGAACATGAAAATTTGTTGATCCCGATCTCGGAATCATGGTAGCGGCGAAACAATAGTGTATTTTGTGTAACGGGGTCCTCTCTGAGGGTTTTTGAAGAACGATGGAAATATAGGCCAAAGAGGGCACCGGGGGTGGTCCAGGCGGCAGAGGGGCGTGCCCACCCTGGGCGCACCATGAGGCTTCTTGGAGTCTTCCGGAATGTTGGATTTTTTCTGAAATTTTTCGAGCACTTTAAATTTTTAGCTTTTTTCTGGATTGCGCGGACAAAAACTGGCACTGGACACTTTAAATATAGTTGATCAAACTTTATGAAGATTGACTTTGACCAAACCTTATATGCGAAGTAAAAAGAAACGGAGGGAGTACGTGACGGTGGTTTGGTGAGCAAATCCCGGGCTTATGTCTAAAAAACCAACCAAAGAAGCCTCTTTTCTGTTTGGTTTTGTTTGAACGCCGATCCCGCGAACCCAAAACCCACTGCCCAAACCCCGTCGCGCGGGACTGCGGGAGACAGCCGGAAAGGAAATCTCCGTGCCGTCCCGTCTTATCCCGCCGCTAACTGGGTCCCGCGCATGACCGTGGCCCACCCGTCAGCGGCCGAGGGCTAGCGTCGGCCCGAGTGGGGATGGGAGGAGCGTGTCGGACCTGTGACCCTGCGCCTCACGGACTTGAGCGCCCAACAATAAACCGTCCCCTCCCTCCCGCCCAAAACTTTTTACACTGCAATGTGTGCTCACCCAGTCACTGACATGGATAGCCATGAGACACGGAAGGCCCACGCGTCAGTGGGACAAGTGTAGACTGCCCGTAGGTGGACCGCAGGTTGCCGACAGCTGGGAAGGGACGCGTGTCACCAGAGCCGGGCCCACGCGTACGGAGCGGCTCGCTTTTAATATCCTCTCTCACTCCGGCTCGGCTCGGCTCGGCTCAGCTTGCTTTTAGGGAGGGAGGAGGAGGATGGATCGCACGCGAGCGGCATGTGCCGTGGGCTCCACCCCGCCCCCGGCCAGATCTCAACCCTCATTCATTGCTAATACTCTACTGATCTATACTGCTAAATCTCCAATATTTATATACACACATAATCTATAGACAAAATTATTAAATACTGTACATAGATTATATACACACGCACGCACGCACGATCGGATCAATTCCATTTATTTATATATAATATATTTATTATATACGTACATGGCCTTCTTACCCTTTGGATTTTTAAGATATTGCTTTCATCTTTCAGAAATACCACCATTTACGTATGCTCAACAAATGAAATGCGCCCCCCTTGAACCACTTCTTACATTTTCCTTTTCATTGATATTAAAATAAATATTAATATTAGATAAAAAGGTTATCTTTTTCATTCTAGTGACTTCTTATTGATTACAACAAAGATTTAAAAAAAGATGATACTGGACCCATGAATTTTGTGCTTCTTATCGACGCCTTTGTTTTGTGCTTTTCTTATTTGGATTTAGGCGATTGTTGAACCCATGAATTTGGTGTCTTTATGCGAAATACCGATGAAAATAGAAAGAGACAAAAGTGTGTGAAATTTCTAGTGATGGCGAAGGCAGTCTTGACAGTGTGAGAACAGAGAGAGGGGGAGAGAAAGAGAGAGATAGAGGCGAGTGGATTTCAAATTAAAAGGGATGACATCGTGATTGTTGGTGATGGGTTGGGGGGTTATAACTGACGATTCTGGCGCTGCTATCCGTGGCTCTCTAATCCGCGTGAACTCACCACCGCTCATACTTCCTTAGTGTCGCAACAAGGGTGTGACACCATCACCCTCTCTTTGATGCTCTCTTGGAGTTCTAAAGGTATGATTGATGAGTTCCATCTCTTGTATTTGTTGATCATTCTCTATGCCCACATCTAGTTCCCATGGAAATGGTGGTACCATTGGTGGATATCGTGCTCTAGGTTCACCCTCTTTGAGCTTGTCTCGGAGGCAAAGTACCCTTAAGTTAATGGAGATTTTTGTTTGATTGCTACCAAATGGATCCTTGTTATGTGGGTCAAGATGATTTGTTTTGTGCTTTAGGATTGACTTTGAGACTGTTGATGCGAGGTACCTGACGTTTGATGAACTACTATGTTTCGGTGATCAATATACTTTCCTTGGTCACAGGTGATTGTGGGGAAGCTTTTGGTTGATTCCGCGGAGATGTATGGATCCAATTAATGCCGAGAGAGTGCTAGTCCTTGTAGTAATTGGTGGCTATGGCGATCACCAAGAATTTTATGGTGGTCAAAGTTTCTTCAGTTCTGGTTGGTAAACAATGTCGTATTTTGGGAACTGGGCCTTGTGGGACGAATAACGAGTTATCCATGCCATTGAGGCAATACTTTCAGGTGGCCCCTTCTCACTTGTCGCCATGGTTCGAGTTGGGCATGTCACAACACTTCCTTGCTTTTGTTTCTTTGGCCTTCAATGGTTGATGTGAAGAATCGATGAATTGGCTTCTCCAATGAGCAACGTCCTTTGTGTGGTGGATGTGGCTATGGCGATAAAAAGTCAAGAGTGCAAAATTTTGGTATATAGAAGATCGATAGGATTGCTATATATGATAGGGACCTTGTATACTTTGTGTATGTGGAAATTCCCTACTAGGACAGATATACCTCTCTCCATTTGGTCGGCTCTTACTCTATTATCTAAAATCAAGGCAAAAATGCCTTTTTCCAGTGTTCGCTTTTCACTTCCTTCCAAGGTTTGAACAAAGATGGTTTTAGGAGCGCCCTAGCATCGTCATTGCTTTTATTTCCGTAGTGTTAGATGAATAACTTGATGAAAAGATGAATCAATGTCTTTGATGAGCAACATCCTTGTCTGGTGGATGCGACGCAAGAGAAGTAGAGACAATAATATGAAATATTGGTATATATAAAAGATTATTATGATTGATATGGCAAAGGCCTAGGGCTTTCCTCATGTGGTCTTTCCATATTAGCCTAAATATTCCCCTATCCATTTGACTTGAGTGATTATATTACACATGGCATCAATTGCATTTCTCATGGCCTTACCCCTCTGCCTTCATCCAAGAAAGGTCACTCACTAGTTACACGAACCGTGCACGCCCCTCGATCTTTTCCTAACATCGTGCTTCGATACTGATATGTCTTCTTAATCAAGCGTCGCTCTATAGACACGTGAGTGTGCCATATATGAGTATGCAACTATCAAATTATATCAAAAGCATACTCTCAAGGATGAATCAATGACGGTTTCAACTCATCAGTAAACTTCTCTTACATAACATTGAACAAATAGGGTCAAGGATTGAGATTCACAACCGTAATTACCTCGTTAAAGGTGTGTAAATCAACTACTGTATAGGTGAAGCTGCTATGGTATCCTCATGGTGGCAACCAACTTTATTTCACCATTGAAAACAACAACAAACTAATACAGGAGCCCAAATTAGATATGTGTAGTTGGGTATGCTCAAAGGATAAATGTGGTTTACAGATCTAGGGTGTATGGTTTGACCATTATGAAGATTGGAGTAGAATTCTGTTCGGTTTGATCTTTATGAAGGCGTGAAGCTAAATTATGAACATCGACATTTTCATACGGCACTAAAGAACTAATAACATGTGGTGTGCCACATGACAAATGATGTTAATTATTCAAAAGTCCCTACCAACAAAAGGAGGCCTAAAATATCTCTCCTCGTTGGTTACCCCAAGTAAAAGGTGAAATGTAGTGTAGCGGCAAATTTCCCTCGGTGAAGATACCAAGGTTTGTCTCCAGTAGGACTCCGGAGATGATAAATAGGTGTCAGCGACGCAACTGACGTGAACCTGCACACAACACAAATAACTTTGCTTCCCACCGAGTACAGAGAGGTTGTCAATCTCTCTCGCCTTGTTGTTCACAAAGGATCAACGCAACAGATAATAATGATAATAGTAGCAGCTAGAAAGTAAAAATAGGAAATTAATGAGCGTGTAAGCAGTAATGGGAATATGGACCGGGGTTCTGTGATGTTCACTAGTGATGTCTCTCTCCCAAAAGACGATAAAACTGCTATGCGAGGTAAACAAATTACAGCTGGGCAATTGACAGGGTTATAAACGCACCGCAATGCTAACTATGCTACAAAGAAAGGACGAGGCTCAAAAGCATGGGCAGGTACGCCAAAATAAGTAGACCGAAATCCAACTGCATCTACTACTAATCATCCACCTTGAGATATCTATCCAGAACATCGCGCTGGTATTAAGTTTCGAGCCCCACCCAAAGTGTAAACCCAAAGCAACAGACAACTGCATTAAAAAGCACTTTACGTAAAGTAAACAATCTTTGCAACCGCGGTTACAAGCACCGTTGTTTTCCTCCTTGTGGCAACAACACATCCCCTAGACTCATGTTTCTGTCACTCAAGCGTGTCATCGGGGGGCATGAACCCACAATCGAGCATAACGTTCCCTCTTGGAGTCATTACCTACTACTTAGCCAAAGCAATAAACATCAACGGAGAACATGCAAAAATTACTTAGGAACAAAAATATAAGAGACAAGAACCAAATATATTACTCAATCACAATCTGAACATAATCTCATAATCCATCAGATTCCAGCAAACTCAACATAGCAACAACAGAAAATTACATATGTGCCTCGATCATGTAGGGCAGCTCACGAGGACTAAACCATGAAGAACAAAGAGGGGAGGAGAACATCACATAGCTACTGATCACGGAACCATAGTCCAAGGAAAACTACTCATGGCACATCCGGGAAGCGTCCATGGTGGAGGGGAAGCTCCCGGAGGTCAATCCTCCCTCCGGCAGGGTGCCGGGAAGAGGTATGCTGGCGCTCCCGATCTTGGAAGCGCGGTGGCGGCGGAACAGAGGCAAGATCGCGAAAAATGGTTCTGTCCTTGAGGCAAGAATTACTTACGAACAAAAATATAAGATATAAGAACCAAATATATTACTCAATCACAATCTGAACATAATCTCATAATCCATCAGATCCCAGCAAACTCAGCATAGCAACAGCAGAAAATTACATATGTGCCTCGATCATGTAGGGCAGCTCATGAGGACTAAACCATGAAGAACAAAGAGGGGAGGAGAACATCAGATAGCTACTGATCACGGACCCATAGCCCAAGGAAAACTACTCAAGGCACATCATGGAAGCGTCCATGGTGGAGGGGAAGCTCCCGTAGGTCAATCCTCCCTCCGGCAGGGTGCCGGGAAGAGGTATGTTGGCGCTCCCTGATAACCCACAACTGCAGGGGATCGAGATAGTCTTCGCGGGTAAGATAACCCAATTTATAGATTTGACTCAAGGGGAGCCAAAGAATATCCACAAGCTTTAACAGTGGAGTTGTCAATTCCACCGCACCTGAGATACACTTACTTGCAACAAGATATTAATAGTAACTGTGATATGGAAGTTGAAAGGACGTGGATGTCGCCTAGAGGGGGGGGTGAATAGGCGTTTAAAATAATTACGGTTTCGGCTTGAACAAATGCGGAATAAAACTTAACGTTTAATTTGCCAAGCAAGAAACCTAAATAAGCTAGGCTCAACTATGTGCACCAACAACTTATACTAAGCAAGATAAACAACTATGTGATAGCAAGATATATGACAAGAGCACTATGGATATCACAAGGTAGGTGCACAAGTAAATAGGTTGACTAGAAGAACAACCTATGGGACAAGCAATGTACAATAATATGAGCAAGCACAAGATAAACAATGTAATAAGCTTGCTCAAAGTAAAGGTAGAGATAACCGCAAGTGGAGCCGATGGAGACAATGATTTGTTACCGAAGTTCCTTCTCTTGCGAGAAGTACGTCTCTGTTTGGAGAGGGTGAGGAGCACAATGCTCACATAAATCCAACGAGGGCCACCCTATTTCTCCTCACGCTCTTACCAATGCAAGATGCTGTGATTCCACTATTAGGACACTTGAGGGCGGTCACCGAACCCGTACAAATGGCAACCCTTGGGGGCGGTCACCGAACCCGTACAAATGCCCGAGGCTATCTCCACAACCGAATTGGAGGCTCTCGTAGCGTCCTGAAGCTTTCCACCACAAAGATTGAGCTCCGCAACAACAAGCCTCTAGGGGCCAACGCACCCAAGAGGAACAAGCTCTAGAGTGCCAATGCACTCAAGAGAACAAGCTCTAGAGTGCCAATGCACTCACGAGTAACTATCTTCTCAACTTCACTTACTACAAGTCTACAACGAATACTCGAAGAGAACTCAAACCGATGCACCAAATGCAATGGCAAGAGCACACGAAGTGCTCAAGTCCCCAACTCTCAAATCCCACCAAAGCAACAAAAGCTATGGAGGAATATGAGAGGAAGAACAAGGAGAACACCAAGAACTCCAAGATCTAGATCCACAAGGTTCCCCTCACTTAGAGGAGAGATGGCTTGGTGGAGAATGTGGATCTAGACCTCCTCTCTCTTTTCCCTCAAAAAGGAGCAAGAATCATGGGAGGGAAAGGGAGTAAGCAAGCTCAAAGAGGTCAACAATGGGGGGGAAGAACTTGCATCAAACGGGTGAGGACAAAGGAAGAAGAAGACCCCCTTTTATAGGTCCCCACGAATCCAACCGTTGGAAGCCCACCAACCACGGTACTACCGTACAGCGAGCGGTACTACCGTACAGCGGTACTACCTCAACTGGAGCGGTACTACCGGGCTCAGTACCGTGCCCCACTACCGCCCTATACAGTAGGAATACAGTAGTGGATGCGGTACTAACCACGGTAGTACCGCTGGAGCGGTACTACCGCTCTACCGGGCGGTACTACCTCAACTCCGGGCGGTACTACCTCACAGGAAAAAACAACACGGCCAAAACAAGCATAACTTTTCCATACAAACTCCGATTTTGATGATCTTGGGCTTGTTTTAAAGCTATGGAAAAGCTCTAGATCCTCAAATAGAGAACCACCCAAGATCAACAAAAAGAAATGATGCAAATCATGGAAATGTTAGAATGTCAACAAGGTAGAAGGTGAAACCTTCACAAGATAAGAGCAGACAAAAACACCAACATCGAAAACACAAAAGTAGATGTATATGAAATCTGTTTTCAATGAAGAAGAGCTTGTAATGAATACGAACTCAAGCTTCAACACTCACAAAGAGAAAAACCAAACAAGAACCAATAAATATGATGCCATGGATGCAAAGGTTTGAGCTCTCCACGAACGATGCGGCCTAGCCTATAACCCGGTATCCTAACTACCACCATGAGACCGGTAAACTAGAAACCTATAAAGGTCAAACCTTTGTCTTGCACATAATCGGCTTGAGCTTGATGATGATCATCATGTCCGCCTCAAGTTGGAACACCTTTCTTGGTTGCGCCGGCTCGATGAAGACTAGTAAATTGCTCCCCCATACTCCATTATGGGTGAGCCTCTTTTATGCATATCTTCACAAAACCATTATCACCAAATGGTCGGCAAGCTCCAAGCATATGATATCTTCGTGATGATCCTCTTGACCTTGCACACATCAACTTGACCAATCTTTGGATAGCTCCATGAAGAACACCTTGGTCAACACGTAATCTTCATCTTACAACCTTGAAGCCACCATATGATCTTCAAGCGTTGCCTATGGACAAACCTTAAAGTATAACTCAAGGAAACCATTAGTCCATAAAGATTGTCATCAATTACCAAAACCAAACATAAGGGCACATGCCCTTTCAGAAGTGATGATAGCAACGGAAATAGTGGTGGTGAAATAACGACAGCAAAATAGCAAAAGCAAACAACTAATAACCAACAGAATTAAAACACTGTAGGCTAGGGAGATGGATGGTTGGGCGTTGCATGGATAAGATACATCATGTATTTAACTTGGGGCAAGGCACACAGAAAAGTGATACGTCCAAAACGTATCTATAATTTCTGCTTGCTCCATGCATGTTTTGTGTGATATTGCTATGATATTGATACACTTTCATACACTTTTGATCATATTTGGACTAACCTATTAACTCAGTGCACCCCAGTGCCAGTTCCTGTTTTCTGCTGTTTTTCTATTTCAGGTTTCCCCCATATTAAAAGTGCTCCAAAAAATCGGGAAAAATCAGAAAAAAAAATATGCGTTCCGGAAGCTTCCGGATTCACCGAAGAAGGGCCAGAGGGGCCCCACCTGGTGCCTAGGCATCCAGTGGGCGCGGCCTAGGGCTTGGCCGCGCCGGGAGGCCTCCTAGGCGACTGGTGGCCCCCCTGGTGCCCCCCTTTGGCTCCTATTTATTATCCCGTCGCGAAAACCCTGATTACAGAACCCTTTTCTCCAGAAGCGCCCCCGATCTCCGCCGCCATCGAAACCTAGCTTCGGGGGTCACCAGGATCCTGCTCCAGCACCCTCCCGGAGAGGGCCTTGGCCCCTGGGGCCATCTTCATCAAATCTTCTTCACCCCATGATGGATCGTGAGTAGTTCCTCCTTGGACTACGGGTTCTTGGCAGTAGCTTGTTGGTATCTTCTCCCCCTTGATCTTCAATACAAAGTTCTCATGAGCTGCCCTACATGACTGAGATCCATATGATGTAATTGGTGTTGTGTTTGTTGGGATCCGATGAATTGTTACCTTGTTCAGTCCTAAGAGATTTATGAATTATTGTTGCTGCAATTTTGTTGATCTTAATGCTTGGTACAAGTGCACGAGTAGCATGATTTCAGATCGGAGCACGTTATGGTTGCATGATTATAATTGTTGTTCTAGATCTTATCTACGGTTGTATGCACCTATTATAGTCCGGAACCGGCGATCCCAATGGTGACAACTTGGGACACCAAAGGGGATGGGCTATAATTTGAGGACCACATGTGTTCATAGAGTGCTAATGCTTTGTTCCGGTGCTCTTTGACAGGAGCACCTTAATCTCCGTAATTTCCCTTTGGCCCCGTTCATAGCGGGACGGTAGGACAATAGATGTTGTGCAAGTTCTTATTGCAAGCACGTACCCTATAGGTAGTTGTACGTGCTTGCAATAAGAACTTGCACAACATCTTTTGTCCAGGGGCCCCACCAGGGGTCCAGCCCCCCCGACCTGGTGATGGCCCTCTGGCCCCACCCAGGTGATTCCAGAAGGTTCCTTCACGCTGATTTTTATATGATTTTTCCCGAATTTTTGGAGCACTTTTAATATGGGGGAAACCTGAAATAGAAAAACAGCAGAAAACAAGAACTGACACTGTAGTGCACTGAGTTAATAAGTTAGTCCAAATATGATCAAAAGTGTATGAAAGTGTATCTAAATCATAGCAATATTACACAAAACATGCATGGAGCAAGCAGAAATTATAGATACGTTTGGAACGTATCAGAGGTCTCACACATTACATTGCCAGACTTGACTCTGGAAAAAGTTCCATGGACAAGTAGTAGTACCTGGATGGTATCTATATGCATATGAACATTTGAGCGATGCATGAGGAAAGTTGATGTCATTTTCATCAAGGAAGGATAGCCCCCGTAGAATTTCATTAAATCATTGGGTACAACTAGTATGTTATCCCGGCACGACCACGTTAGCAACCACATCGAGCCAAAGTCAAGCTGAGCCGCCAGAGAGCTTTGCGGGGCCGGTGTTTGTGTGTGTGTGTGTGTGAGAGAGAGAGAGAGAGAGAGTTGAAGACAGTCGACTGACTCGTCCATTTCGTCTTTGCAGAGTATTTACGTATGCATACGACGTAGTTGGAAAGTGCATACGACGCAGTTGGAAAGCATTCATTCTTCACACACTCTCTCTCCTTGCTCCACTCCGCCTACACTATGAAAAATAGACCTCTCTCCCCATCACACCCCTGGGATGCATTGCTTTTGGATCGATCCATCCATTCGCACAAGCAATTGAATCAGACTCCGCAATGGCACTAAACTTTCCCAGATCTGATAGTCGAGGCGGAGGGCGAAGGACCGAGAGGGCAAAAGGATCCGAGATCTGGAGATTATGATGATTGGAAGAGCCTTGGCGAAGGAGCAGAGGAGTTTTTTCGCAGCAATACCCATGGCGTTCAATCAGATTCTTCTACTGAAAATGTCGAAGGCAATCTTGATGGTTCCAAAGCATAGAGAGAGGTGGGCTTACTTTAGATCAAAAGGTACGTCGCCATGTTTGGTAGTCATGGGTTGCGAAGGTTACTGATGGCAATTCTTATGGTGCCACTCTCCACGGATCTCCAATCAACATCAACCAGCGTCGTAGTAAGAGTGTGACACCACCATCATTTATTTGATGCGCTCTGTGCCCACATCCAAATTTCCATGGAAATGGCGGTACATATGTTGTTGTTGATCGAGCTTTGGTACCGACATGTCTTTTTCATCAAGCTCTTCCCTATAAACGCATGAATGTGCTTGATACAAGTATCCAACCATCAAATTATCTGAAAACCATCCTCTCAAGGATGGATCAATGCTTGCTTCAACTCATCGGTTTGTAACAGGCCTTGCGCAAATTTGACGGGATAGAATCAAAGGTTAACTTGTCAACATTCTTTTTTCCAGGTTTCCCCGTCCATTACCCCGTTCTCAATGTTGAAATCGAACGATGGTCTCGGTGACCCTACTCCGGCCTCCTCCTTATGGTCAAGATTAAACCGTCTTACACGAACGACATCGACAAGACGGGCTAGTATAGAGGTTTAAGTAAGGTATGTGTAGTTAAAAATACTTGGGATAAACGTGCCTCCCGATGTAGGGTACTTTGGTCTGGGATATTCAAAGATGAGCCCAGACTCATCTAGACCTGCGCACAGATCTTTGAAAAGACATTAAAAAAAGTTAATTCTTTTTAAATATTTTTATGGTGGAAGATGCTTTTGGAGGAGATGTTCATGTAAAATTTGAGCTTTTTCCGACATCTAGGGAGCCCGTGGTAAAAAAGACAAATTTAGGCCCGAATAGTGTGTGAACTGTGTCTTCGTGAGAAGCAGCGGATTTGTCTCTTTTGCCAGGTGCTCCTTCAGATGTCCGATCTTCTCAAAAACCTGCATGAACATCTACTCCAAAAGCATCTTTAACCACACAAAAATATGTTTTTTTTGATCTTTTTCTGAATTTATTTTCTTTTTTTTACTCTCCTGGGTGCAGAAACGCCGCTCTCACTTTGGTCTGGCTTTTTCCAAGGTGTAAAACTAAAGACAATTACACGGAACACTGAAATTGTAATGACATATTAACATAGGGTATTGCACATGATACATGGTGATAATTAGCGGAAAAACTATAGTAGTACCAGGAGTTTAAAGGTGAGCGCACACATAAGGCAAAAGTTGTCATGGAGAGGCAGGAGTAGGAGTACGTCGACGGTATCTTGTTGGTGTACAACACCTGAGTACCTGACGCGCGCGAGGCACGAGGAAGAAAAGTGGATGGCATCGGCAGCACCCGCAGAATTTCAGCAACCCCGGTCCCACACTAAAGCAGGGCAGTCCTATCCTCGCGCGGGTACAGCTAGCAGTTTATCCCGGCGCGAGGGAGCACGTCACCGATCACATCAAGCCAATGCCGAGCCGAGCCGACCCTTGCGGCTCGTCCGTTTCGGCTTTGCGGAGCCGTGTAGTATGTATTGGCTATTGCTATTGCATCGCAGCAAGGCAGTGCAGTTGGAAAGCATTCACTCTCCCATCCCAACACTCTCTCTCTCCTCCTCCCCTCGCCCTGCCTCCGCTCCTCCTCTGCAAAATTGGATCTTCCTCCTCCTACTCGTCGCATCCCCTGCCCTGCCCTGCATTCCCGGAAGACCGATCCGATCCGCGCAATTGCGCTCCCCGATCCACGCACGCAATCGGAGGGCGCCGTCCTGGATCGCCGGCAGGCCATTGCTACCACTCTGGATCCACCCAGCAGAGCAGAGCAGGTGAGCAGCAACGCCAACACACCCATGCTTCCTTCATACAGTACTACTATCTTCTTGATCCGCATTCTTTACTTTCTTGGATGGGTTTTTGTGGATTCTCTGGATTACGGATCGCGCCAATTGTCGTCCAGGTTTTGGATCGAGAATTCTGTGGTTTGCTTTTCGTTTTGGGGTTTAGCAATGCTCAATTTGGAAATTCGCTGCTCGGTGTTGCTACTACTGGAATTTCGATCTGGATTCGCATTCAGCTCTTCCTACCTAGCTAGATCAGCAATCAATTCCCATTCTTCGGATCGCCCAGCATTCAATTGAATTCAACCAAATTGAATCCTGGATCTTTTCCTTTCTCTCTTTCTTTTCTTTTTCCTCTTTCTTTTTTACACTCCACACCAGCGGTATAATGAATTGAATCCTTGATTTCGCTCACACAAACTTTTCATTGCATTCGAATTTTCATTGCAACCGAGTAGTACTACGATTCATTATGCTCTGTTTTGGAAATTCGCTGCTGCTCGATTTGGAAATTCGGCCCAGATTCGCATTGCTCTGCTCCTTCCTAGCTAGAGTAGCAATTAATTCCCAGTCTCTGGATCGCCGAGCATTAAATTAAATTAAATTCAACCAAATTTAATCCTGGATAAATTCGATTCTTTTTTACCTTTTCTTTTACACTCCGTGCATTGGAATTTCCATTGGATTCTACTACTACGTACAATTCGTTGCGCTCCTAGGATTCTCTGTATCCCACACCTTCACCAGCACAGTACACTGTCACAATTGTTGTGATCTTCCGCAGTCCACTACTCCTACATGATATATCAATCATTCCTTCACGCAATTCCTTCTGCGAAGCAAATTCCCACTCCAAGAACCTTGTATCGAAAAAGCGAGTCAATTTTCGATCTTGAACCCATCCGATCTGGAATTCAACCATTTCCCACTTTCTTCATTTGATCCGCTTAAAAATCAATCTTGGCCTTTCCAGCAAATTCAAGCTTCTCGATTTTACTGGGTAGATCCTCTATGCATCTCCACTGGGAATTGATGATTGCGAAATTCATAATCAGATTCCAATATCGGGGGGATGCATTAGTACAACAAGATGCTACTGTTGCATCACTATTCAGTGTGCCATCACTCGCTTTAAATGCGAATTTATACTACGGAAAAAAGAAATCCTCAACTTACAGAAATCTTACATTCACTGTAAATTCTTCCAGATAATCTTAGATTCTGGATCCATAATTACTGCACAGCAACACCGAGCAATTCGATTCGATCGGGATTTACTGCTCACTTCACATGGTTGCTACGCAGCTAGTGCCATAGTTTTCATTTAGACACACCCATCGCTTTCACGATTGCTACCCCAGCAAGTAACAGGCAATTCTTGCAGTTGGCCTGGCTGGCTGGCTGGTGGTGGGTCCTTGTGAGTTAGTGTCTTTGCCGGTTCATCGCCATCATGGTTAGTGACCTGGAGCTGTCAATCCGTTTGAAATCTCCTCTCATGAGAGATTTGCTTACCCAGATCAGGATCAAATTGCATGGGCGCGTCACATCGTCTCGATCGTTTTTCAGCTCAATCTTTTCTGTGAATTGTCGGTTACGACTAGTAAATACTAATAGATTGCATCTTGCATCGAATTCTTCTTCTTTTTAATTGCCTACTGCTGGACATTTACCTGTGTTATATTATGATTCTTGCTGGTAACTTTGTATAGCTTCGATTTAGGCAGGTGCATCAACTGTTCAGTTTTCACCAATCCTCCACATACTAGATACTTGATTATTGCACTCCTGCAAATCCCGAGATTCGTGTATTCTGATGTAAATCTTGAAATTCTTACACTCTGCTATAAATCTTGAGATTCATGCACTTTGCTGAGAATCTTGAGCTGATTTTGGTAACTTATAGGTTCATGGTCCTGTTTACTGTATTGCTGTTGAGAGTTAACTGATACTACCATATTCCTTGTGTTGAGCTGGATTTGTATTGATTGACTGAATTTGGTGCCACGCCTTTCAGCAGGGAGACATCAGGCCGGTGAAGCAGTATGATGATGGGGACCGATATCTGTTCTTCGCAGATGCTGTCGCTGCCCCGGTATGAGAGCGGCGACGAGGAGCTCACGGTGCTTCCCAGGCACACCAAGGTCGTCGTCACCGGTAACAACCGAACAAAGTCTGTGCTGGTCGGCCTACAGGGTGTTGTCAAGAAGGCTGTTGGCCTTGGAGGCTGGCACTGGCTGGTCAGTCTTCCTTCCAATTATTATTTGGGCATACCACTGAAACTCTGCTTAGTTAGTGACTGGTTCTTTATATTGACAATTGCAATGCAAGTGAAAGGAATAATGTCTTTTGACTTTCCTTTTCTTTTCAGAAAGTAGCTAAGTCAAGCATGCAATTTTGTCCACCCAATACTAGTATTATTGGCTTTAAAGTGGAAGATATATTAGTTAAAAACATCATCCAAATATGGTACATTGTTCTAATTCCCAAGATATTGTTGAAAAAGCAGGTTCTGAAGAATGGTGTGGAGGTGAAGTTGCAGAGGAATGCTTTGAGTGTCTTGGAAGCTCCAACTGGTAATGAAGATGATGACGAGATCGATGGCGGCGACAATTCGTTCTGCAGCAGCTTTGACATGGGGGAGAAAGACATGAACTACTGTAAGACCATGTCATGATTTGCAATGTTTGTAGCCAAAATGCTCTAAACTATCTATGAATAGCACAATCTGACTGAATGTTTCCTTGTGTTTTGCTTGCAGCAAGCATCGAGTACCAGAAGCCAACGAAGCCAAGGGTTCGGCACACAAGACCATGGTCTTCCTGCACAACGTCCAGCAGCCGGGCCAATCTTCACTCGACTTCGAAGCTGCGAGCGGTAATCACTGTCACTATCCCAGCAACTAATCACGAAATGACGATTAATTACGTCTGAGAGATCAGATTGGGCCATATATAGTATGAATGCGGTGTGACCCTGCTGGGATCACATGGCATGGGCCATGGTTAGTTTGGTAGGATCTGTCAGTGTAGTCAAGTCATACCCATCGTCATTGTTTCGCTAAACACGCATGCATAATTGTTGATAAGGCAAAGATAATTTAAGTCTCATGTCTGTCTCCTGGGAACCTAATCCCATTGAGTCTATCTACCATGACATCGGGCTGATCCAAGTATATTCATTCTGCTTTTTGTTTTGCAGAGAGTGAACCTGACAAAGCTTGGAACACCCACACTATGGAGATACTGGAAGCACTTCAATCTTGTAAGCACCATGCTATGTTGTAATTCTTGAATAACAAACAGTATGTACCTTTTGATTCATTTGCTGATGTGATATATACTGGATGGTGAAAAACTTTGCAGGTAAGCATGAACCCCACTCCATCAGAGGAGCAGCTCTTCCATGGGGTCCAGAAGCATTTCCAGTCCCAGGTAGAAACTTGTCTGAAACCATGCATGTTTTTATTTTGGGGGGTCTCCACTAACTAAGAAGACAAAAGATAGAAGAATCTAATGTTAATCTTTGTCTCCTCCAGCAATTGGATGAGTTGCAGGTGATCCTGGGGTTCATCCAGACGGCAAAGAGGCTCAAGACCCTGTACAACAACCCCTAGCCTAGCCCTAGCTAGCTTCTGCCTGCCTGCTTCACCTGCATATGCTTCACCTTCACCCAGTGGTGTCTGTCTGTCTGTTGTTAGTAGAGAGAGAGAGAGAGGGGTAAAGTCTCAAGAAGAGCTTAGATGCATGTGGTTAATTAAGTTAATCTTAGTCTCCTCCTTGAGAAGTGAACATGGGAATTTTTACTGGCACATTTGATCAGTACAAATTCTTTAGCTCCAGCTTCTTCTTCTTCTTACTCCTTGTAATGATGAGAGAGAGAGGGCAAATGATGAAATGTTGATGTAACCCCAGATCCCAGACCCCTTGCTGTTTGTGTGTCTGTCTGTCACAACTGACCAACAAACCAATCTCGGTTATTTGGAGATAAATAGTATAATTAATAATTAATGTGAAGCTATGGATGAATTATTGGCTTGCTTGGGTCAACATTTCACACATGGTGCCTTTAAAGTTCATCCATGTTTTTTTGTATTTTAAAATCCATCTACTACTCTAGAAGATATCTTTGGAGGAGATCTGGATGTGTGTCATTACAAAATTCCATCCAGCTCTCTTTTTCTTTGGCCTCAAAAGGAGGTGTCCTGGAATTCCGTGCGTGGTGAATGAATGGGCCCGGTGCACCGTGGACCATGGGTGATGCGCTCCTGCCTGCGGGCCCGGGCAAGAGGATGTACTGCATGGCAGTGTGATGGATGCATGCACCTGGCCCATGGCTGGATGGATGGTGCTGGCATGATCCATCATCCATTGACCCACTGTGCAAGTTGGTAGGAGCAGGTCTGGCCCTCCATGGCTCTCATGGAGGTGGTTGACGGTGGACCGGGTGCACTGGACCTGGCCATTGGATTGGATGGTGAGCGCTGCGAGTTCATGGTGCGCGGTGGACCAGGTGCACGGAGGGAGGAGGTCCATGTGGGTGCCGTGTGCATGCGTGTGCTTCGTGTGCCTCGGGCAGTGTGCAGGATAAAAATAAAGAGAACGAAAAAAATTTGATGATGACGGATGAAGATGAGGTGGTCAAGTGGGGTGGGCGCCGGCAGACAGCATCCTTTGTCCTCATCTCCCTTTCTATCTTTTTTATTTGTTAATACTGGTGATGATACATTTGCTCCAGATTGTAATTAACTCGCATTTGTCCTTTTTTTTACACTTTGTACGTATAAATCTCTGGCTAGTCGGTCAATTTTAGTTTCATAGGATTCCAGGTCCGTTCGGTTTAAAGGAATGAACCACTCAGAAGTTGCATGTCCAGTGTTGTTTTCATAGGATTCCTAGCAAGACGTTACGACTCTTGGAAAGCTTCCTTTTTTTGAGTCCATGAAAAGTTGACAACTACTACTCAAATTTGTCTCTTTTTACACTTGTACAATATCTGGCTAGTTGGCTAAATTTAATTTCATAGGATTCCAGGTCCATTCGGTTAAGGGAATGCGCCACCCAAAACTTGAATGTTTTTTTTTCTCGTACACTACACTTCCATTGGATTCCTAGCAAGAGGTTTGGGTGCCCAAAAACAAAACAAGAAACGAGTCCTCCTAAATGCATCTCCCGTGGTATTGCAGATAGAGAAAAGAGGTCGGACTACCATAAGAATGACCAACTCACCTTGAACTCAACAACATATATCATGAGACAAAGAAAACCGAAATGTGACATATTGTACAAGTTCACCAAATTAGTTCTTTGCGTCACTTGAAAGTCGGCGCGTTATGCTAAGAACACTATCCACCAACCCATTATAAACCTCTATGAACTGACCCAACCATTAGAGCATCTCCGGCCGTTCGCCCCCAAGCCGGTTTTCGGCGCTATTTTAGCGCCGCTTGGGAGGAGGGGGGGGGCTCCCCAGCCGCGGCCCCATAGCGTCTCTTCATGTTCAGCGCAAATTTGTCTAAAACGAGGCAAATCGAACGAAATTCGGTCTAATTCATAATATTTGGTCTAATTTTACATAGTAGCAAAAAAACTACTGAAAAGAAAAAAAAGAGCAGAGCTGCTCGAAGTCGAGCTCCCCGCCGCCTTCTCCGGAGCCTCCTCCAGTGGCCTCGCCAGCAGCGCCGTCGTCGTCCTTGGGCTCGCGCTTCACGGCGTCCTGTGCACTGCACGTGCCGCCGCCGAACGGCCCCTTCATCCTCCTCACTGTAGGAGATATGCCCTAGAGGCAGTAATAACAGTTATTTTGTATCTCCGAGTTTGTAATGAATGTTTATGTTCCATGCTATAACTGCAATGATTCTCGAGTCTGCAATATCCACGAGGCTCGGAGGGAAACTCATGTGCACGTGTGGTATAATAAACAGTAAAATGTATTCCTAGTCATGCCTCTAAGACTGGCTCATGTATTGCATGATGATCCTGTTTTCCTGATCATGGGCATGTCTATGCCGGCAATTTTGAGGGCACAATGTTAGAAGAACATTTGTGTTGAATCGACCCGAATTGATGTTATGCTATGAGATACATTCGTCACAAGTTAATGGTTAATAATACAGAGAAAGTTGTGCGTTTGCATAATTCCTTAGACCGTGAGAGTATCGAGTTCCTTCGTACTTGCTTCGTGAACTTTGGGGTTTTGTTAAACGTCATCTGTAAAAGGGTGGCTATTACGGTAGCTTGCGGGTTCACGGAAAAGTATGACAAGGAACTAGGTAGCTCGAGATTGGGATTTGCTCCTCCGTCGTTGGAGAGATATTCTTAGGGCCCTCTCGGTGTTACGGTATCCACCATCGTCTGGCCAGACACAGTGTGATTTGATCACAGGGATGCCGGAACGCGGGAACGAGAAAAGAGAACAATACCAGGAACGAGGTAACTGGCATAGTGGACAAGTTGTTGATTCACGGGGATGCCAATAAGTCTCACCTCGGGTATTTGTAATATATCGCGAAGCAACAGGAATAGCACACAGCAACTAAAGGTTCACTCGAATAATTCTTCGTATGGGTATAGGGATCAATATGGATGTCCTCGGTTCCGCTATTGATCATTGATCGGAAAGTGTTCCGGTCATGTCTATACTTCATCGAACCTACAGGGTCACACGCTTAAGGGTCATCTATCTGTTGAATACTAGACAGGGAGTCTGAGATAAAGTCACCGGAAAGGTTTCGGAGACGGCGGAAAAGTTCCGAGAGAGAAAACCGAAAAGTTGTTTCGGGGTAAACCACTAAGCCGAAAAGGTTTCGGAGAGCACCTGGTAATTTTGGAGAGTGCCAGAATTGTTCTGGTAACTTCTGGAATTTTTCTGGAGAAAAGATTAAAATATTTTTTTCGGAAATATTTCGGAGCTGCCGGAAATGTTCCGGAGCTGCCGGAAATGCTTAGGTTGCTTTTCGCAGATGAAAATCACTAATCCGGAATTGTTTCGGAATGCGCCCAAAAACATTTTAGTGGGTGTTGGAATTATTCTAAGACCCACAGAAATATTTTCGGAATTTTCGGACGCGAAAAAGTGGTGTCATGAATAGTAAAAAGTACTACTTGAGATATTTTTGGAAAGCCTTCTAGAAGGACTTGGGAGCCAAGAAAGCCCCCTTGGGTTTCCTATAAATAGAGGTGTGAGGGCAGCCCCATATGCTTGATCCAAGCTCTCACTTGAGTTCTCAACACATGCCATGCAATTATCTGGCTTCTTCTCTCCCTCACACGAAAGAGTTTCGTAGAGCCGAAAGGCTGTCTGGGTTCCGGCAGGAACTAGTTCTGGACGGCGAAGCCCTGCTGGATAGCTGACACCGTATGTGTGCATCTTGGTAGAGAGGTCGTTGTTTCGATCTTAGTTCGAGTGTGCCTCCCGAAGGGCTGTCCGAGTTACAGATCGAGTTTCGAGGGTCCTCCCGAAGGGCTGTCCGTGACATCGTCCGAGGGACTGTCCGACCGCCTCCCGGAGCGCTGTTCGTGGGGCAGACGAGGGAATACATTCTCGCGGTTGGGAGGTTGTAAATCCTAGCTGCGGGGATCTGCACCGACGATCTTCATCGACTCTACTTCCCTGTCGGGACCCGGGGTTAGCGTATGCAAGTACAGTTAAGACATAGTCATATGGAGAGCCGAGAACCGCACCCACTTGTCTAAGCAGACAAGGCCAAGCACTGAACATTCTCGGAAAGCATCGTACGTGAGGGGCATCCCATCCAGGCCGGATGATCAACTGTAATGGGTCCTCATCGTACGCACACAAGTCTACTGATATGGGTGGTGAACTCCCATATTCAAAGACAAGTCGCCTCAACCATATTATCGACTATCTCAAAACTCTTACATAGACTTACTCCAGCCCGATCACTTAGTCGGGATCTAGGGCGGGCTCGATCATACCACAAAGTGTGCACGAGACAGAGTCTCAAGCAATCGCATCGCGATGCCCCAAGCTGCGCACATCTAAGGGCCACTTGGTGTATAAAAGACCGCCAGCCAGAACACAACTAAGGTCTCGAAAACCCATACAAAGACATGCATGTTATAAACATACACGCAGCACACATGCCTTGTATGAACAGTAGGTACCATTGCAATTCTCTACAAAGTGTACATTTTATTTAACTCTTATAGAGTACACACAGAGATCACATACATGTGATCCAACATTACATCACGAAGCGGAAGCAAATTATGTCTGAGTACAGACAAGTTTAACAAATGGCTTAAGAAGCCTTATTCAAACACAAAGCCCTCCACGAGGGAACCAGTCTGCTGACTGGGACTAGACTAGCTTAACTTCAGTCGTCCAGCTCGATGAAGAAGCCACCTTCGGGGTCAGTGGCGTCATCTAAAACATATATTAAGCAAACGTGAGTACAAAGGCGTACTCAGCAAGACTTACATAGGAGCTATACTACTCATGCACATGTATGAAGGTAAAGGGAGGTGGGGTTCACTTGCAGAAATGCCAGCTTTGACTTGGCTAATCCTGAACTACGAGTACCAGACTTTGAGGTAAGAAGCGTACACGAGTCCACTACTTTCACCAACCAATACACCACTATGGTGCCTTCTTCGACTTCCCCACGAGGAGGCACGCCATAGCACTCACACTTATCTTGGTGTGTTTTAGAAGTATCCGGTTCAAGTTATCTAATAATCAAGCTAAGCTTTCCAAGCAGTCCATAACCGCGGACACGGCTATTCGAATAGTTTTGTTAACCTTGCAAGGGTGTACCGCTACACACACATGACCATCATTTACCGCCTTTGATCTCGACACCATTCAAGGGGTGCCAGCGAGGATGCTCACCACAACTGTTACCTCACAGCCTATCTAGTCCAAGAAAGCCGCCTACTTGGGTTGGCTACCACTATCGTGAACCCGGCCGGTTTACCGAAGTGGACCCAAGCGATGTGTGCGTGGTGCATAAGCCGGTCTCGGATGAGCCGTTCTCTCACTTAGCATCCAGGCCACAAGCCTACCAGAACTCCGAACTACTGCGACATCTGGACATCGAAAGGGATGAGTTAATAAGTCGAGAGGGGTCAGTGAGCCCAATGTGTGGTTGTACTCTTCATCTTGGATCACCACACAAGAACTCGGACTTAGGGCGGTGTTCAACGAGACAACCCACCGTGTACTCCTACACAGCCTCTCATCGTTCACCTTGTATTAGGGTCGATTCACCAACACTTTTCTACCATCAACAACATGATTATTCCCATCCCGACTCACATCACAGTAACAACATGGAAACATACTAAGCATGCAATAAGCAGTAACATTTGCAAGGGCCACATGATATCAAACAACTCCTACAGTTGCTAGGATTGTGGTTTGCTTACTACTGTGACAAAAGATAGGTCATGCAAAGGAATGGGTTCATCTATGCGGTAGAAACGAAGCATGGTGATCATCCTATACAATGCATAAGCGAGACATGAGAGGGAAGTGGGATTTTATCGACATGATCAATGGGGTTTTGCTTGCCTTGCTGACGAGATTCGGGCTCTGGATCTTCAGCGAAGGGGGTGACCTCTTGCTCCGGTTCAACCTCTACTCGACAAGCAAGTACAATTAGCAATCAATATGAATGCAATGCTCAAGCACATGATAGAATGTTTAAGCTTGAAGTACAAGTTTGATGTGTGAGGCAATTCCATTTAAGTGGAATATATTGCATTTTTAAAATGCAAATTCAAATTCCACATTTGAATTCAACCTTAACCAAGTTATACATGATATAGTTTGATCAATTTGAATTAACTTCAATGTGTAAGATATGCCTCTGAAGTGTGGTTGATTTGCAACATAAATTCATGGTCCAAGTGGCAAAATCATTTGGTTTGAATTTGAAATAAATTCAAATAAAGCAAATGATATATGCTACTGGTCCCATTTTAAATTCAACTCAAACAGATTTAAAAGTTGCATATTTGGAAAGATAATTTTCTCCTGATCATTTTTCATATATTATTTGTCCAATTTGGAGTTAATATGAATTTTCTATGAATTTCCAAAGTTTGGGTGTTTTCTGGATTTTCTGGATTTCTTTTTAATCATTTTTGGTTTATTGCGTCAGCAGGGGGGTTTGACCAGTCAAACTGACGAGGGGGTCCCACCTGTCTGTGACTTAGTGTTTAAACCCGTGGTTAAATTTAAACCAGTGGCTTAATTAAGCCACTGGGCCCACTGGTCAGTGACACAGGGGTCACTTAACTCGTGATTAGTGGCTAAGCCACCGGCGGCTTGACGCCGGCGACGAGAACCACGGCGGCGACTCGCCGGAATTCGTTACAGGCCACGGGAGAGCACGGGGAGGGCACCATCTTGCTCCTGGAGGTCTTCCGCGTCGTCTGGTGGCATCGGAGGTTCTCGGGGTGGTCGGAATTGGCGACGGCGACGACTCCGGCGGGAACAGAAGAACGGCGAGGTCGTAGCCGGAGCTAGGAAGCACGGTTTGGGTCCAACTTGAGCGCGTTCGAAGGCTGGCAACACGGGAAGCCAAACGCACGCACTGGGGGTTCACGAAGGGCTCTGGAACGAGGAGGACGACGACCACGGCGGCGAGCTTGCTCGGAATCCATGGCAGATCCAGCTAGAGGAAACAAGCGAGGGGGAAAAGCGAGGGGTTCCGGCCGTAAGCTCACCCTGAATCGATCTGGAGTGGTGGCTTGCTCGGGGAGGTGTTGGAGTGGCCGGAATTTGAACTCGATCCACGGCGGCCGGCGATGAAGACGATGAAGCTCACGTCGGCTACAAGGCGTCCCGGGGCGATTCCTCCTGCGACTTGGCGTAGACGACGACGGTGAACACAAAGGACACTTCAGCTGGACTCCTTGACGTCGATGGCCACGGTTTCTTGCGACGGCGAACGGCGGCGCTCTCGGGTGGTGAAGAAATCGAACACGGGAGGAGGAGGAGGAAGCTCTGGAGGGGGGGAATGGATGCGGACGACTCCAGGGAGGCTCCAGGCGCGAGAAGAGGCACGGGGCGGCCTGGAAGCTCGGCGGCGTCGACGTGTCGCCCTCGGCTAGCTCGGTGGCATTCCACCGAGCAGCTTGGAGGCGCGGGACGGGGAAGAAGACCCCCGTGCCCCTCTGGGCCTGCTGGGCTGGGTGGGCCGGCTTCGCTCGGGCGACAGGTAAGCTTTTCCTTTTATTCTGTTTAATCTTTCCTTTCTGTTTTCTGTTATTTGTTTTGGCTCTGATAAAAATACCAAACCATTTTATTAAATGCTGAAAACTTTTATGTGGCCTCATAATAATATAGACTAGCCACTCATAAACTTTCAACATTTTTAAAATTCAAATGATTTGAATTTTAATTCAAATAGGGGGATTTCTTTATTTCCAAGGTACTGTTTGAATATTTGAAAAATCTATGAGCATGGGATGGGTCCCACATCACTTCATATGTGATCACACTCATTTATAAGATTTTTCAAAACTCTAACATGAATTTTTGGAAAATATTTTTATCTGGCCTTTTGAATTAATTCATCTGGGGGGTGTTCCTTCTCTCATTTGGATTTTGAATTGATTTTTGAGGTTTCTTTTTGAAATTTTTGCATGATGCAAAGGTACTAGCTAACCCTAGCACATACCTAACAGAGGGATCTGACAACTCGCCCCCACTCAAAAGAATCTCGTCCCGAGATTCAGAAGTCTGCGGGAGGAAGGTGGGGTACTCGGCACTGAGACGGTCTTCTCTCTCCCACGTAGCTTCTCTTTCGGAGTGGTGTGACCATTGCACTTTCAGAAACCAAATCTTCTGACGACGAGTGACACGCTCTGCTGAATCAAGAATACGAATGGGGTATTCTCGATAAGAAAGGTCATCTTGGAGATCAAGCGTTTCATGGTCGACTTCGCGGATGGGGTCCTTGAAGCAACGCCTGAGTTGGGACACATGGAATACATCGTGTACTCGGGAAAGGTGCGGAGGTAGTTCAAGTTGGTAGGCAACTTCTCCACGTTTAGCAATAATGCGGAAAGGACCGATGTAACGTGGGGCCAATTTGCCTTTGATACCGAAACGTTGGGTTCCCTTCAGAGGAGTAACCCGAAGGTAAGCCTTCTCATCCAGATTGTAGCTCTCTTGCCTATGATGGCGATCATAGTAGCTTTTCTGACGAGACTGGGCTGCTTTCAATTGATCACGAACAATACGAACTTGCTCTTCTGCTTCCTTGATCATATCCGGTCCAAAGAATTGTCTTTCACCGGTTTCAGACCAGTTTAAAGGTGTTCGACATCGTCGTCCATAAAGGAGTTCAAATGGAGCCATGTTCAGACTAGATTGAAAACTATTGTTATAAGCAAATTCGGCAAATGGAAGAGAATTCTCCCAATTCTTTCCGAATGAGATAACACAAGCTCTGAGCATGTCTTCAAGAATTTGGTTAACCCTTTCGACTTGACCGCTAGACTGAGGATGGAAAGCTGTACTAAAGGAGAGATGAGTTCCCAAAGCACGTTGGAAGTTTCCCCAAAATCTAGAGGTGAAAAGGCTACCGCGATCAGAATTGATTTCCAACGGAACACCGTGAAGGGATACAATTCTGGAGATGTACAAGTCCGCTAACTGACTAGCAGTTATAGACTCGCGAACCGGAAGGAAGTGAGCAACTTTGGAAAGCCTATCTATGACAACGAAGATGGCATTGTTTCCTTTTTGGGTTCTTGGAAAGCCGGTGATGAAGTCCATACCGACTTTGTCCCATTTCCACTCGGGAATAGACAAAGGTTGAAGTGTACCAGCAGGTCTTTGATGTTCTGCCTTAATGCGACGACAAGTATCACATTCGGCAACAAATTGAGCAATGTCTCTCTTCATCCTAGTCCACCAAAATCTCTGGCGTAGATCTCGGTACATTTTCGTGCTACCGGGATGAATTGAGAGGGGTGTGTCATGGGCTTCTTTGAGGATGAGTTGCCTTAGTTCCTTATTCTTAGGTACTACTAAACGATTTTCAAAGAATACCGTTCCTTTACTATCTGTGGAGAAACATTTAGCAACTCCGCTAGCAATGTCCTCCTTGATCCGACGAACACCTCGTGCACGTCTTTGGACAACTATAATTTGATCCTCAAGATTTGGTTTCGCCACCAAGGTAGAAAGATAGCCATGAGGAACAATTTCAAGGTTGAGCTTGCGAAAGTCCTCATGAAGAAGTGGTTGATACTGCTGTAACATGAGGTTGTTACAGTACGATTTACGACTTAGTGCATCAGCCATGACATTGGCTTTGCCTGGGGTGTAAGAAATTGCTACGTCGTAATCTTTTATCAACTCAATCCAGCGTCTTTGCCTGAGATTAAGATCTGGCTGGGTGAAAATATATTTGAGGCTTTGGTGGTCAGAATAAATCTCACAACGATTACCAAGGAGGTAATGTCGCCAAGTTGTTAGAGCATGAACTACGGCAGCGAGTTCAAGGTCATGGGTAGGATAGTTCTCTTCATGTGGCCGCAACTGGCGTGAAGCATAAGCTACCACATGTCGATCTTGCAGCAGTATGCATCCTAACCCTTGCCGTGATGCATCACAATAGATTTCGAAATCCCTTTTGGTGTCTGGAGGTGCAAGTACAGGTGCAGAAGTCCATCTTCTTTTTAGCTCTTGAAAGCTTTCCTCGCACTTGGGAGTCCATAAGAATTTCTTATCTTTCTTGAGGAGTTCAGTTAGAGGCTTTGCAACTTTAGAAAAGTTCTCGACGAAGCGACGGCAATAGCTGGCTAGGCCAAGAAAACTTCTAACTTGCTTAACCGATTCAGGTGGAGTCCAGTCAAGGACGGCCTGAACTCTCTCGGGATTCACAGCAATGCCTTTTGCAGAAATCACGTGGCCTAAGTAGGTCACTTCTGGTAGCCAGAATTCACACTTGGAGAATTTAGCGTACAGGCGATGCTCTCTAAGTTTCATCAATACCAGCCTTAAGTGTTTGGCATGATTTTCTTCGTTCTTCGAGTAGATGAGAATATCATCAAGATAAACTACAACAAATTTATCTAGGTACTCCATGAAGATCGAATTCATCAAGCGTGAGAATGTGGCGGGGGCATTGGTTAAACCAAAGGACATGACGGTGTACTCGTAAAGACCATAACGAGTAGTGAAGGCCGTTTTGGGAATGTCCTCGTTTCGGATTCGGATCTGATGATAACCTAATCTTAAATCCATCTTTGAGAAGACGGCGGATCCTGCAAGTTGATCATAAAGATCATTGATCCTGGGTAGTGGGTATTTGTTCTTTATCGTCGCCAAATTTAGCGGGCGATAATCTACGCACATCCTTTCTGTTCCATCTTTCTTCTTTACGAACAGAACGGGGCAACCCCATGGCGATGAGCTAGGGCGGATGAAGCCTTTTGCCAACGAAGCATCAAGTTGGGTTTTTAGCTCAGCTAACTCATGTGGGGCCATTTTATATGGGCGTTTGGAAATTGGTGCGGTTCCTGGAACAAGATCCACTATAAACTCTACACATCTGTCGGGTGGCATGCCCGGCAGCTCTTCAGGAAAGACATCCGGGAAGTTACGAACCACCGGAATATCTTCAAGTTCAGGAAGGGGAAGTACATTCAAGGAATGCACTTGGGTTCTTGTCCTGGGTGAGGTATAGTTGATGGTTTTGCCTGAAGGGTGGGTGAGTTTCACGGATTTGCCTTTGCAATCCAGATAGGCATTCTGTCTTGATAGCCAATCCATGCCAAGGATGACATCAATGTCTGAAGACTTGAGGGCTATCAGTGAAGCAAGAAATACTAAACCCTCAATTGCTATTTGATTACCATGGCTCACTCTATTAGTTTGCCATCTTGACCCTGGAGTTTGAATAATCATTGGGTTGGACAATTCAACAAAAGGTAACTCATGACGAAGTGCATAACTTTCCGACATGAATGAATGAGATGCTCCTGGGTCGAAAAGAACGGAAGTAGGAACAAAATTGACTGGGAGCGTACCAAGAATGACGTCAGTGGTGTCGTCAGTCTCTTCAGCGGCAATCTGGTTCAGACGTCCACGAGTGGCGGAAGGAGCGGGTTTGGCGGTGAAGACCTTCTGGGGTGGCTTGCCACGACCATTGTTGTTGTTGTTGCCTCCGGCACGTGGTGGAACACTCTGGTGTTGGGGCTGGTTCTGGGGACACTCGCGAGAGTAGTGGCCTGCCTGACCACACCTGTAGCAAGCTCCGAAAACGGTGCGTGGAGCTGGGTGGTTTGGTGGAGCTGGGTGGAACTGGGTGGGTGGACGAGGCGCCACATAGGATGGCCTCGGTGGGTTGTTCTGGCGGAACATGCTATTTGGGATCCAGATCTTGCGTTTCTGGGAACCAGAACTGGATGAACCTTCCTCTCTAGGGTGTTTTCGAAAGTCATTGGGGGTGTTCATGTCCTCTGCCTTGATGGCCTTGTTGACAAGGACCTGAAATGTGGCAAAGTCATGAAGGTTGAGCTCGCGACGGAGTCCACTGTTGAGGCCACGACGGAACCTCTCTTGTTTCTTGGAGTCGGTGGAGACTTCTTCGGTGGCATAACGAGCAAGTCGGTTGAACTCACGACTAAACTCGTCAACTGTTCTTCTGCCTTGAGTGAGGTTACAGAATTCATCACGCTTGCGGTCCATGAGACCTTTGGGAATGTGGTGCTCGCGGAAAGAGGTGCAGAACTCCTCCCAAGATGCAGGTGGTCCAACTGGGCGCATATTCAGAAAATTCTCCCACCAAGAGCTCGCGGCACCTTCGAGGTGATAGGTGGCATAATTGACCTTGTCGCCATCTGCAACATGGCCGGCTTGGAGCTTCCTCTCGATGCTGCGAAGCCAGTCATCGGCGTCAAGGGGCTCGGTGGAGTAACGGAAAACCGGGGATGAAGCCGGATGAAGTCGTTCAGAGACACCAGCTCATTGCGCTGCTGAGTGGTGTTGCGTGCGATGACTTCCAGTAGGTGGTGAGAGTCACGGCGGTTCCTCTCGACCTCCATCAGAACTTGGGCCATTGTGGGTGGGGGTGGAAGGTTATCTTCCTCCTGATTGTTCCCACGACCTTGGTTACGACCAACCTGGCCACGGGTTCCTTGAGACATCCTGAAGGTGAAAAACCAAAGTCAAACAGAGTTGATTTCAAGAGTCTAATCAAGGTATTGAAGTACTGGAAGGATTACAGAGCAAAGGGAGTAATCATCTTGACAACATGGTGATAAAAGCATACAAGCCATATATTCACAAGCTGTCATACAAACCATACATCGTTTTAGTACAAGCACCAAGCTAATACAAACGTGATGAAGATGATACATCCTTCAGAGGCACTCTGACTTCCTATACATTATTTATCTAAGCCTCTGGAACTTAGACACCTTGCTTACAATATACTAGGATACTACTACATCCTCACTAAGTAAGACCACAGGCGGTCTCACTCATCTCCATCTCCATAGAAGTCCTCATAAAAGTTACCCGCGTATCCCGGTAGCTGGAGGTGACCATCGGAAAACACGGAGGCTTGTGGACCCTGATATCCACTTGGGCAAGGATGGGGCCTAGGTCCAGTGTAGGGTGGAAGCAAAGGACCAAGGGGTGGAAAGACTCCTCCAATCTCGGGCCAAGCAACTCGAGAAGGCATCTGGGTCCTCACTGGATAGATCGCATCGTACTCCACTGATCCCACGCTCACAAAGGGTGCCAAGAGCGTCAGTGCTCGATACAGACGAACACGGGTGGCGTGGAGCTCAAAACGGAGAGCACGTGCATCACGATCTCTGTCACTAGCAAACCTAGCAGTCACCTGGAGTGCTGGATCCTCTGCGGAGTGATCTGAGTAGAGTCCGGTGTAATATCCTTCTTCTCCTGGAAGTGCAGCTGGGATATAGCGGAAAGAAGTCTCTCTCAGTAGGGTGTGCTCCTCTCTCAGCAGTGTGATACATGAGTATGCAGCATCCTGCACAGCCATGTTCTCGGTAACGCCGATGCCATGTCCAAAGTGGATAGGCTGGGTGACTCCAACGTGGTGTGGGTAGATCCGGACAATGCAGTGAAACTGCGTCTGGTTGAAGTCGTGGAACTGCTCCTCGATGGTGTACTCAGGATACCATCGATATCCCACGTAGGACATCATCTCGATCAACGTGGTGGGGTGGCCACGCACACCGAGGCACCTGGTCAAACGAACAATCTGCTGAGGAGGAAGATTTGCCATCTGAAACAGAAAGCAAGAGTTTGCAAATGCATCAGATTATATGATAAACCTGGAATGACTCGGACAGCATAACGGCTGTAATTGTAAGAAATGACAATTTCTTTCAATCATGCAAAACAGCACTTACATAATACGATGTAAGAAATCAGCATTATTAAAATGCTAGGAAAACCTGGACACAACTTTCCTACGGCTATAAGGAAGCAATCAACGAGATGTTCTAGTCAGACAGAGGAGAGCCTAGTCCTATCTTCCCGTAGAACAAGATGAGGGTGACTCAGAACTCAGAACGAAGGGGGTAAGGAGAAAATTGAAGCCTTACGTTGTTCCCTTATATACCCAGAGTAACTATATAACTATAGAATGCTAGACTCAACTTCGGCCAAGGCTACTAGTCCTACAGTCAGTCCTGCTCTGATACCAAGTCTGTCGGGACCCGGGGTTAGCGTATGCAAGTACAGTTAAGACATAGTCATATGGAGAGCCGAGAACCGCACCCACTTGTCTAAGCAGACAAGGCCAAGCACTGAACATTCTCGGAAAGCATCGTACGTGAGGGGCATCCCATCCAGGCCGGATGATCAACTGTAATGGGTCCTCATCGTACGCACACAAGTCTACTGATATGGGTGGTGAACTCCCATATTCAAAGACAAGTCGCCTCAACCATATTATCGACTATCTCAAAACTCTTACATAGACTTACTCCAGCCCGATCACTTAGTCGGGATCTAGGGCGGGCTCGATCATACCACAAAGTGTGCACGAGACAGAGTCTCAAGCAATCGCATCGCGATGCCCCAAGCTGCGCACATCTAAGGGCCACTTGGTGTATAAAAGACCGCCAGCCAGAACACAACTAAGGTCTCGAAAACCCATACAAAGACATGCATGTTATAAACATACACGCAGCACACATGCCTTGTATGAACAGTAGGTACCATTGCAATTCTCTACAAAGTGTACATTTTATTTAACTCTTATAGAGTACACACAGAGATCACATACATGTGATCCAACATTACATCACGAAGCGGAAGCAAATTATGTCTGAGTACAGACAAGTTTAACAAATGGCTTAAGAAGCCTTATTCAAACACAAAGCCCTCCACGAGGGAACCAGTCTGCTGACTGGGACTAGACTAGCTTAACTTCAGTCGTCCAGCTCGATGAAGAAGCCACCTTCGGGGTCAGTGGCGTCATCTAAAACATATACTAAGCAAACGTGAGTACAAAGGCGTACTCAGCAAGACTTACATAGGAGCTATACTACTCATGCACATGTATGAAGGTAAAGGGAGGTGGGGTTCACTTGCAGAAATGCCAGCTTTGACTTGGCTAATCCTGAACTACGAGTACCAGACTTTGAGGTAAGAAGCGTACACGAGTCCACTACTTTCACCAACCAATACACCACTATGGTGCCTTCTTCGACTTCCCCACGAGGAGGCACGCCATAGCACTCACACTTATCTTGGTGTGTTTTAGAAGTATCCGGTTCAAGTTATCTAATAATCAAGCTAAGCTTTCCAAGCAGTCCATAACCGCGGACGCGGCTATTCGAATAGTTTTGTTAACCTTGCAAGGGTGTACCGCTACACACACATGACCATCATTTACCGCCTTTGATCTCGACACCATTCAAGGGGTGCCAGCGAGGATGCTCACCACAACTGTTACCTCACAGCCTATCTAGTCCAAGAAAGCCGCCTACTTGGGTTGGCTACCACTATCGTGAACCCGGCCGGTTTACCGAAGTGGACCCAAGCGATGTGTGCGTGGTGCATAAGCCGGTCTCGGATGAGCCGTTCTCTCACTTAGCATCCAGGCCACAAGCCTACCAGAACTCCGAACTACTGCGACATCTGGACATCGAAAGGGATGAGTTAATAAGTCGAGAGGGGTCAGTGAGCCCAATGTGTGGTTGTACTCTTCATCTTGGATCACCACACAAGAACTCGGACTTAGGGCGGTGTTCAACGAGACAACCCACCGTGTACTCCTACACAGCCTCTCATCGTTCACCTTGTATTAGGGTCGATTCACCAACACTTTTCTACCATCAACAACATGATTATTCCCATCCCGACTCACATCACAGTAACAACATGGAAACATACTAAGCATGCAATAAGCAGTAACATTTGCAAGGGCCACATGATATCAAACAACTCCTACAGTTGCTAGGATTGTGGTTTGCTTACTACTGTGACAAAAGATAGGTCATGCAAAGGAATGGGTTCATCTATGCGGTAGAAACGAAGCATGGTGATCATCCTATACAATGCATAAGCGAGACATGAGAGGGAAGTGGGATTTTATCGACATGATCAATGGGGTTTTGCTTGCCTTGCTGACGAGATTCGGGCTCTGGATCTTCAGCGAAGGGGGTGACCTCTTGCTCCGGTTCAACCTCTACTCGACAAGCAAGTACAATTAGCAATCAATATGAATGCAATGCTCAAGCACATGATAGAATGTTTAAGCTTGAAGTACAAGTTTGATGTGTGAGGCAATTCCATTTAAGTGGAATATATTGCATTTTTAAAATGCAAATTCAAATTCCACATTTGAATTCAACCTTAACCAAGTTATACATGATATATTTTGATCAATTTGAATTAACTTCAATGTGTAAGATATGCCTCTGAAGTGTGGTTGATTTGCAACATAAATTCATGGTCCAAGTGGCAAAATCATTTGGTTTGAATTTGAAATAAATTCAAATAAAGCAAATGATATATGCTACTGGTCCCATTTTAAATTCAACTCAAACAGATTTAAAAGTTGCATATTTGGAAAGATAATTTTCTCCTGATCATTTTTCATATATTATTTGTCCAATTTGGAGTTAATATGAATTTTCTATGAATTTCCAAAGTTTGGGTGTTTTCTGGATTTTCTGGATTTCTTTTTAATCATTTTTGGTTTATTGCGTCAGCAGGGGGGTTTGACCAGTCAAACTGACGAGGGGGTCCCACCTGTCTGTGACTTAGTGTTTAAACCCGTGGTTAAATTTAAACCAGTGGCTTAATTAAGCCACTGGGCCCACTGGTCAGTGACACAGGGGTCACTTAACTCGTGATTAGTGGCTAAGCCACCGGCGGCTTGACGCCGGCGACGAGAACCACGGCGGCGACTCGCCGGAATTCGTTACAGGCCACGGGAGAGCACGGGGAGGGCACCATCTTGCTCCTGGAGGTCTTCCGCGTCGTCTGGTGGCATCGGAGGTTCTCGGGGTGGTCGGAATTGGCGACGGCGACGACTCCGGCGGGAACAGAAGAACGGCGAGGTCGTAGCCGGAGCTAGGAAGCACGGTTTGGGTCCAACTTGAGCGCGTTCGAAGGCTGGCAACACGGGAAGCCAAACGCACGCACTGGGGGTTCACGAAGGGCTCTGGAACGAGGAGGACGACGACCACGGCGGCGAGCTTGCTCGGAATCCATGGCAGATCCAGCTAGAGGAAACAAGCGAGGGGGAAAAGCGAGGGGTTCCGGCCGTAAGCTCACCCTGAATCGATCTGGAGTGGTGGCTTGCTCGGGGAGGTGTTGGAGTGGCCGGAATTTGAACTCGATCCACGGCGGCCGGCGATGAAGACGATGAAGCTCACGTCGGCTACAAGGCGTCCCGGGGCGATTCCTCCTGCGACTTGGCGTAGACGACGACGGTGAACACAAAGGACACTTCAGCTGGACTCCTTGACGTCGATGGCCACGGTTTCTTGCGACGGCGAACGGCGGCGCTCTCGGGTGGTGAAGAAATCGAACACGGGAGGAGGAGGAGGAAGCTCTGGAGGGGGGGAATGGATGCGGACGACTCCAGGGAGGCTCCAGGCGCGAGAAGAGGCACGGGGCGGCCTGGAAGCTCGGCGGCGTCGACGTGTCGCCCTCGGCTAGCTCGGTGGCATTCCACCGAGCAGCTTGGAGGCGCGGGACGGGGAAGAAGACCCCCGTGCCCCTCTGGGCCTGCTGGGCTGGGTGGGCCGGCTTCGCTCGGGCGACAGGTAAGCTTTTCCTTTTATTCTGTTTAATCTTTCCTTTCTGTTTTCTGTTATTTGTTTTGGCTCTGATAAAAATACCAAACCATTTTATTAAATGCTGAAAACTTTTATGTGGCCTCATAATAATATAGACTAGCCACTCATAAACTTTCAACATTTTTAAAATTCAAATGATTTGAATTTTAATTCAAATAGGGGGATTTCTTTATTTCCAAGGTACTGTTTGAATATTTGAAAAATCTATGAGCATGGGATGGGTCCCACATCACTTCATATGTGATCACACTCATTTATAAGATTTTTCAAAACTCTAACATGAATTTTTGGAAAATATTTTTATCTGGCCTTTTGAATTAATTCATCTGGGGGGTGTTCCTTCTCTCATTTGGATTTTGAATTGATTTTTGAGGTTTCTTTTTGAAATTTTTGCATGATGCAAAGGTACTAGCTAACCCTAGCACATACCTAACAGAGGGATCTGACATTCCCGCTGCGCTACGAGTCGGTAACGATCAGATCAAAACCTTGTATGCGTCTCCATAGTGGTCCTGGGCGTGCTCGCTATACCGAAATTTTTTGTTTTCTGTTGCGTTCCCCTACAGTGGTATCAGAGCCGTGCTATGCGTAGATGCATGTTATGATCTAGAATACATGGAGATGTATGGGTATTGCATAATATAATTTTGGAGTAGATCAGATCTATTGCTGAAAATTATTTATGCGGGTGGCAGATGAAATCTGTTACCCGATATTCTTGTTGCTTCCCTAGAATTTGCGTATTTCTGATCTCGAGACAGCATGGTGGAATTTTACAAAGTTCTGGCAATCCGCGATCCTGATTGATCAACGAAGTGCTATCAGTTCTTTGGGTTCCGCCATAGTCAAAAGAAAGATGAAATTCGCAGACTAAAGGGCAATGCAGATATGATCTGCACGGGGATCACGCGTATGACGAAGTTCAGTATGGGGTTCGAGATTTTATTATCTCGTGCTTCATACACCCCGCAATGTTAATCTAGTGACTTGAATAATCATACTTGATGATAAAACGTTGGTAGTTGCGGTTTAAGTCAAAACCTTAGAAGCCACGTAAAATAAAATTTTGCATAAACCGGTTTAGAGGCGTCTAACTTGTTTTTGCAGGATGTGCATGTGATGTGGTATAGCAAAGCTCATATTAATTCGATTATGTATGAGATGACTATATAATGTAAATTTATTAACATGACCTGCGTGTCATGATTCGGCATGATGGCTGGAGCCATATGATTGTCACTTTAATGACCTGCGTGTCAACCTTAGGTAATGCACTTATTCATTTGCTATAAAGATAGCAATATTATTTGGTGCATCGACAAGGTGGTGGCAATCTTCGCGAAGGTGAACTCCGACGCAAATGCCAAAGACGAAGAAATACTTGACTTCTCCGTCAGAAGGGGCTATACCATATCATGCTATTATGAATTGCATGGGATGTTTATCCCTTATGTTGCACCCTTCTTGATTGCGCGGTAGTCGCTTTTTATTAGGGTGATCTCTCACTTAAAATATCAAGTAGTTAGTGTTCTCCCAAGTGTAGCGCCGTCACAGCATCTATACTCTCGGGGTGCGCCATGGATGCATGGGTACGAACGATTGGAGAAATGTAAGGCGGGTGAGGTCAGACCTCGCAGCAAGATCACTTGGTTGTCTTGACGTTCATGGCAGGATCGTCCTGAGCTCGGAACACACGCATCGAAAGATGAACAAGAGTCACATAGAGATGTGATCGGCAAGTTGGCCTACCAAATCAAAATCCTCGTCATGAGATGATGATTCTATGGCGTTGTATTGATATTTGGATCTTGAATCACTCATAATCAATTTTGAGAGATATTGATTTAAGTGGGAGCACACTTTAGAATAAAATTGTTTATTCACTAGTGCAAAAATCATTATGAACAAAGTCTAAGTGAAACTTGTGTTTACCGTTGTAGATCAAATGGCTCGCAACACCGCTTTCAACTTGGGGCCATTGTTAGAGAAAGAAAAGTTAGCTGCGACTGGAAACAACTATGCGGACTGGGTCCGTAACCTGAGGATTGTCCTCAGGAGCGCTAAGAAAATCTATGTGCTTGAAAAAGCTCTTCCAGCTAAACCGGCGGCAGGTGCCTCGGAAGATGAACAAAATGTCTGGGCCACTCAGGATGATGATCACAACGCAGTACAGTGCCTCATGCTAGCTTGCATGAGTCCAGAGCTCCAAAAACGTTTTGAATTCCATAAACCCCGTGATATGATCCGGGAATTGGATGCTCTGTACAAGGAAACCGCAAGGTCTGAACGTTTTGATATCATGAATATCTTGATGAATTTAAAGATGGCTGAGGGCGGTTCAGTTGGCGAACACATAGTCAAAATGATTGGCTATGCTGAAAGGCTTAAAACCCTGGAATTTCCAATTCCAGCATCCCATATGATGGACATGATGCTTTCTTCACTCCCCCCGTCTTACAACGGTTTTGTCATGAATTACAACATGAGTGGGATGGAGAAAACACCAGAAGAGGTGCTCGCCATGCTGAAAACTGTGGAAGAAGGACTGCGGAAAAATCACAAGCAAGTGTTGCTTGTGAATAAAACCGCCAGTTTCAAAAAGAAAGGCAAGCCAAAGAAGGGCAAGGGTGCCGGTAAGACCGGCTCCCAAAGCAAATCTAAGGGCGGAGCCAAGAATGAAACTGAGTGCTTCTACTGCAAGGGCACAGGACACTGGAAGAGAAACTGCAAGAAGTATCTGGCCGATAAGAAGTCCGGGAAAACCGGAAAAGGTACAATTGTTATACAAGTTAATGTCATTGATGTTTTGCTTGCTAGCGAAAATTCTAAGTCTTGGGTATTTGATACCGGATCGGTTGCTCACATTTGCAACTCGATACAGGGACTGCAGAAGGTCCGCAAGCTAGCAAAGAATGAAGTCATGATGCGCGTCGGGAACGGCGCTGGGATCGCCGCTCAAGCCGTCGGCATTATGCCTCTACGTCTCCCTTCAGGATTTATCTTAGAGCTAAATAAATGTTATTTTGTTCCACTATTGTGTAGAAACATTATCTCTGGATCATGTTTAGTACACGATGGGTATTCGTACAAGTCTGAGAACAATGGTTGTTCACTTTATTGTAAGGATATGTTTTATGGATTTGCACCCATTGTTGGGGGCCTTTTCATACTAAATCTTGAATGTGAAAATGATGTCTTTAACATGAATGCTAAACGCCTTAAGAAGGTTGATACCACAACCACTTATTTGTGGCACTGTCGGCTTGGCCACATCGGAAAGAAACGCATGCAAAGACTCCAAAGAGATGGAGTTTTACCGTCCTTTGATTTTGAATCATTTGACACATGTGAAGCTTGTCTAATGGGAAAAATGACCAAGATGCCGTTCAAGGGTCATCCTGAACGGGCGGGTGAATTATTGGAAATAATACATAGTGATGTATGTGGTCCAATGAGCACAGCCGCACGGGGTGGGTATTTCTACTTCGTGACTTTTACTGATGATTTAAGTCGGTATGGCTACATCTACTTGATGAAGCATAAGTCGGAAACCTTTGAAAAGTTCAAGGAATTTCAGAATGAGGTAGAAAATCATCGTGACAAAAAGATTAAGTTTCTGCGGTCTGATCGCGGAGGCGAATACCTTAGTCATGAGTTTGGCCAACATCTAAGTGACCGTGGAATCGTTTCACAGCTTACGCCTCCCGGAACTCCACAGCGAAATGGAGTATCGAAAAGACGTAACCGAACCTTGTTAGACATGGTAAGGTCGATGATGTCTCTTACAGATCTGCCGATATCTGTTTGGGGTCACGCACTAGAAACTTCCGCTCACACACTAAACCGAGCACCGTCTAAGTCTGTTGAAACGACACCACATGAGATGTGGAATGGGAAGAAACCCAGTTTGTCGCACCTTAAAATTTGGGGATGTGAGGTACTTGTAAAACGTTTACAACCAACCAAACTCGATCCCAGATCAGACAAATGTAACTTTGTAGGTTATCCAAAAGAAACAATTGGGTATTCCTTCTACCTACCCTCCGAGCACAAAGTGTTTGTCGCTAAAAGCGGAGTCTTTCTTGAGAAAGAGTTTCTCGCCAAAGAAGTAAGTGGGAGGACAGTACAACTTAATGAGATTAGTGAATCTTCGGCGACCGTTGCTATGGCTAAAGAACCGGAAGTAATTCCGCAAATTATCCCTACAACCGAGCCGGAAGTTGTCGCATATAATGCAAAAACTTCAGACAATGTTGTAACTGAACCGCGTAGATCAGGTAAGGCTGTCCAGCCACCTGAGTGGTTTCATGATGAAATCTTCATTCTTGAAGACGATGAACCTGCGCACTACAAAGAAGCGATGGCGGGGCCCAGCTCAAGGGAATGGCACAGAGCCATGAAATCCGAGATGGAATCCATGTACGAAAACCAAGTTTGGAACTTGGAAGAACTTCCAGAAGGCGTAAAGCCCATTGGTTGTAAATGGATTTTCAAAAGAAAGACGGACGCGGATGGTAACATTACTATCCACAAAGCTAGACTTGTCGCGAAAGGGTTCACGCAAGTTCCAGGAGTGGACTACGACGAGACGTTCTCGCCAGTAGCTATGCTTAGGTCTGTACGGATATTACTAGCAATTGCTGCTTATTTCGACTATGAAATATGGCAGATGGACGTCAAAATGGCTTTCCTAAATGGAAACCTCAAAGAGGATGTATACATGATACAGCCAGAAGGTTTTGTCATTCATAAGGATGCTAAAAAGGTATGCAAGCTTCAGAAAGCCATTTATGGTCTGAAGCAAGCATCAAGGAGATGGAACATTCATTTTGATGAAGTAGTCAAACGGTTTGGCTTCATCAGGAATGACGAAGAATCTTGTGTTTACAAGAAGTTTAGTGGGAGCGCAAAAGCATTTCTAATCTTGTATGTGGATGACATATTGTTGATTGGAAATGATGTGAATTTCCTTAGCGAAATAAAAGACTCATTGAAAAGGAGTTTTTCAATGAAAGACTTAGGCGAAGCGGCATATGTATTGGGCATTAGGATCTATAGAGATAGATCAAGACGCCTGATAGCGCTTAGCCAAAGCACGTACATTGACAAGGTGTTGAAAAGGTTCAGCATGGAGAACTCCAAGAAAGGCCTACTCCCCATGTCACCTGGCACAGTGCTTTGCAAGAATCAGTGTCCTCGGACTCTCGATGAGCGAGTACAAATGAATGATGTTCCATATGCCTCGGCAGTTGGTTCTATTATGTATGCCATGCTATGTACAAGACCGGACGTTTCCTATGCGCTAAGTGTTAGCAGCCGGTACCAAAGTGATCCAGGATTGGAACACTGGGCCGCAGTCAAGGGTATTCTTAAGTACCTCAAACGGACCAAGGATTTACTCCTTGTGTACGGAGGTGATGAAGAGCTCATTGTAAGTGGTTACACTGATGCAGGCTTCATGACTGACCCAGATGACTTCAAATCTCAATCAGGCTATGTTTTCATATTGAACGACGGCGCAGTTGATTGGAAAAGTTCCAAACAAAAGACTGTGGCGGATTCTACGACAGAGGCGGAATATGTTGCTGCTTCAGAAGCCTCCAAAGAGGCGGTATGGATCAAGCAATTTCTTGAAGACCTTGGTGTGGTTCCAAGTGCTCTGGACCCGGTGGAGATCTATTGTGATAATAGTGGCGCCGTGGCTCAGGCAAGGGAGCCATGTTCGCACCATAAGACAAGACATATTGAACGCAAATATAAACTCATTCGACATCATGTCGAAGCGGGTTTAGTGAAAGTACGCAAAGTTCACACGGATCTGAACGTGTCAGATCCGATGACAAAGCCTCTACCACGAGCAAAGCATGAGCAGCACCGGATAGCCATTGGTGTTAGGGAAGCCATGTAACTGGATTATGACTCTAGTGCAAGTGGGAGTCTGTAGGAGATATGCCCTAGAGGCAGGAATAACAGTTATTTTGTATCTCCGAGTTTGTAATGAATGTTTATGTTCCATGCTATAACTGCAATGATTCTCGAGTCTGCAATATCCACGAGGCTCGGAGGGAAACTCATGTGCACGTGTGGTATAATAAACAGTAAAATGTATTCCTAGTCATGCCTCTAAGACTGGCTCATGTATTGCATGATGATCCTGTTTTCCTGATCATGGGCATGTCTATGCCGGCAATTTTGAGGGCACAATGTTAGAAGAACATTTGTGTTGAATCGACCCGAATTGATGTTATGCTATGAGATACATTCGTCACAAGTTAATGGTTAATAACACAGAGAAAGTTGTGCGTTTGCATAATTCCTTAGACCGTGAGAGTATCGAGTTCCTTCGTACTTGCTTCGTGAACTTTGAGGTTTTGTTAAACGTCATCTGTAAAAGGGTGGCTATTACGGCAGCTTGCGGGTTCACGGAAAAGTATGACAAGGAACTAGGTAGCTCGAGATTGGGATTTGCTCCTCCGTCGTTGGAGAGATATTCTTAGGGCCCTCTCGGTGTTACGGTATCCACCATCGTCTGGCCAGACACAGTGTGATTTGATCACAGGGATGCCGGAACGCGGGAACGAGAAAAGAGAACAATACCAGGAATGAGGTAACTGGCATAGTGGACAAGTTGTTGATTCACGGGGATGCCAATAAGTCTCACCTCGGGTATTTGTAATATATCGCGAAGCAACAGGAATAGCACACAGCAACTAAAGGTTCACTCGAATAATTCTTCGTATGGGTATAGGGATCAATATGGATGTCCTCGGTTCCGCTATTGATCATTGATCGGAAAGTGTTCCGGTCATGTCTATACTTCATCGAACCTACAGGGTCACACGCTTAAGGGTCATCTATCTGTTGAATACTAGACAGGGAGTCTGAGATAAAGTCACCGGAAAGGTTTCGGAGACGGCGGAAAAGTTCCGAGAGAGAAAACCGAAAAGTTGTTTCGGGGTAAACCACTAAGCCGAAAAGGTTTCGGAGAGCACCTGGTAATTTTGGAGGGTGCCAGAATTGTTCTGGTAACTTCTGGAATTTTTCTGGAGAAAAGATTAAAATATTTTTTTCGGAAATATTTCGGAGCTGCCGGAAATGTTCCGGAGCTGCCGGAAATGCTTAGGTTGCTTTTCGCAGATGAAAATCACTAATCCGGAATTTTTTCGGAATGCGCCCAAAATTATTTTAGTGGGTGTTGGAATTATTCTAAGACCCACAGAAATATTTTCGGAATTTTCGGACGCGAAAAAGTGGTGTCATGAATAGTAAAAAGTACTACTTGAGATATTTTTGGAAAGCCTTCTAGAAGGACTTGGGAGCCAAGAAAGCCCCCTTGGGTTTCCTGTAAATAGAGGTGTGAGGGCAGCCCCATATGCTTGATCCAAGCTCTCACTTGAGTTCTCAACACATGCCATGCAATTATCTGGCTTCTTCTCTCCCTCACACGAAAGAGTTTCGTAGAGCCGAAAGGCTGTCTGGGTTCCGGCAGGAACTAGTTCTGGACGGCGAAGCCCTGCTGGATAGCTGACACCGTATGTGTGCATCTTGGTAGAGAGGTCGTTGTTTCGATCTTAGTTCGAGTGTGCCTCCCGAAGGGCTGTCCGAGTTACAGATCGAGTTTCGAGGGTCCTCCCGAAGGGCTGTCCGTGACATCGTCCGAGGGACTGTCCGACCGCCTCCCGGAGCGCTGTTCGTGGGGCAGACGAGGGAATACATTCTCGCGGTTGGGAGGTTGTAAATCCTAGCTGCGGGGATCTGCACCGACGATCTTCATCGACTCTACTTCCCGCTGCGCTACGAGTCGGTAACGATCAGATCAAAACCTTGTATGCGTCTCCATAGTGGTCCTGGGCGTGCTCGCTATACCGAAATTTTTTGTTTTCTGTTGCGTTCCCCTACACTCACCGGCTGGGGCTGCTCGTACTCGTCGTCGGTGCCGTCCAGCATGACGAACTCCGGAGCAGGCGGCGCCGGTGGTGCCCACTTGCTGTGGCCTTTCCCCTTGCTGCTGCCCTCCCCCTTCTCCTTCTTCAACTTGCCGCCGAAGCGAGAGAGGAAGCCTCGGAGCTGAGGCACGGCTGGGGATGGGCCGCCGATGACGACGCCGCCAGCGCGCGTCCGACGCCCAAGCGGCTCGGTCTTGACCTCAGTTTTCACCTCGGTCTTCACCGGGGCGAGCTGCGGCGAGGAGTAGGCCGGCCTCGAGGAATCGGAGCCGGTGGAGTGCGACGCCGAGCCGCTGGACGACGACGATGTCACCCTCTCGCCGTTGCGCGGGAGCGTCGCCCACAGTGGCGTGCTGCGGCTGCTGTAGGAGCGGCGGTGCGCCGCACCGTACCCCATTGGAGGGTACTGGAGCCACGACGTGTTTCCATTCTCGATGTAGGCGAGCACCCACTCGACGGTGCGCCCCTGCGTGCTCCACCACCTCCGCTGGATGTCGCAGTTGTTCCGGCCGGCCACCAGATGGAGGCCGTTGGTGGAGGCGATGGCGGCGGCCCGGCGTTGCTGGAAGTAGGCCGTCCAGCGGGGCGATGTTGCCCGGAGAGTTCGCCGGGTCGGCGCGCTCCTCCTTCGTCATGGTGGCTCGGACGACCTCTTACCTCCAGATCGAAGGCGACACCCGGCTTTGGCAACGGCGGCACCGACACATCGCCGTTGGAGAGCACCCAGTCGTGCGGCGGCCTCGTGTACGGCGGGCACGGGTAGCTGGCCTGCGCGAGGCGGATGGCCTCCATCAGCAGCAGGGTGCGGGGACGGAAGCCGTTCCTCTCGAGGTTGTACATGTCGATGGCGAGGAGGGAGGAGGGCGGCGAGAGCAGGGGAGGTGTGCGTGGCGGCGAGAAGAGGAAGGCGAGCGAGTGTGTGCAGCGTCCTCCACGGCGAGTACCTTTATATAGCGGGGCGGCCTCACCAGGGCGGGACACGCGCCGGCGCGGTCGTCGGACCGTTGGGCTACTCAATGCGCCGCATTGATTCCCTGCAGCCGGTGATTGGACTGGACATCAGCGCCACATTGATGCTCTGCGGCGGCGGCAGTGTTGGGAAACGTAGTAGAAAACAAAAAATTCGGCCTACGAATCAAGATCCCAAGATCATCCAAGATAGATTGCATACAAGGTTTTAGGTCATGGCTCACCAACCTATGTAGCGGAAGTAGAGTTGGTGAAGCTCGTGGACGTAGTGGAAGTAGATCTCGCAAGTTCTCCCACGAACAGTCCCTCGATCAATCCCACGAACAAGTCCCGCGATCTAGTCCCACGGACAAGTCCCATGAACAAGCTCCTCGAAGAAGGGTCGAAGGTACGACCCCTCCATTAGTATCCACACATCCCGTAGCAGCAATCCAGCAGCGCTCCGCCGTCCAGAGATGAACGCCACCGAGAAAACTAGAGGGAGAAAACCCTAACGGATTCCGATCTAGAACAGCGTCTAAACCAGGGTCTAATTGTGGAGCAACGGGGTTTAGAGGAGGGAGGGTGGCGCATAGGCCTTGGGGACAAGTTGTGCTGCGCCCCCCACCCCTCCCCCACATTATATAGGTGGCCAAGAGGCCCTTGGGGCGCAATAAGGGGGGTGGGGAGTCCAACTTGGACTCCCAAACCTCCCAAATCTTCCCATACCTTCCCACCGGAAACCTGCCATATTTGGGTTTTGGTATTCCCACCTGGAGGGGGATTCCTTCCCCTTGGTGCGCCCCCACCCCCTTGGCCGGCCAGGGCAGCCTAGGTGGCTTGCCCCCCAAGGCCAGGGGCGCAGGGGAGTGGGTGGTACTGCCCGGAACCTTCCGGAACCTTCCATGACCTTCTAGAAGCTTCCAGGACCTTCCGGGACATACCGGGACCGTTTCGGGACATTCCGGACACTTCTGGAGCACTTCCAGGACCTTCCGAGACCGTTCTCGGACGTTCCGGAGCCATCCGGATAGTTTCCAAGACCATCCGAGTTACAGTTTAAGCCACCCGATGACCGCGAAGGTTGTCGGGACGCCCAGCGATTATCCGGAAACTATTCCGGTTGATCCAGGACTTCCCCAGTACCATTCTCATATGTTCCGGAACCACCTGGGACTACTCCAGAGTGATCCGGACATTACCTTAAATACCCATAACTACTTCTGGTGCCCTTATGAACAATTCCATAAATCTCCGGAACTACTTCCGGTACCCGTATGAACTATTCTGCTTTGCTTCCACTAAACCTTCTACCATACTAGTATTCTAACAGACTACTGCTCGTTAAGTGTGTGACCCAATAGGTTCGGTATAATGCGGACATGACTCAGAACATCTTCCGGACATAGGTCAACAACCTTTCGTCAATAGCTAATAATCAACAACGGAGCCATAGACACCCATGTTGACTCCCGCACATACACGAAGAAACTTCGAGTGAACCATTATGTTTAGTCATGTACCATTCCCTTTGCTTCGCGATATATGACAAAGTTAGAGGAGAGAAGTTTGGCACCCATGTGTAACAACTTTTTGAACACAAGCCACTCGTTATCCTCTTTGCTCGTTTGTCCCTTTTCTCGTTATCGTATTCCGATATCCCTGTGACTGAATCACAATGCGTCTGGCCAGACTATAATGGATACCTTCATACCGAGTGGGCCCGAAGTGAATATCTTCTTCATCGTGAAGGAGCAAATCGCATTCTTGAACTATCACAGTCACTAGCCACACCATCTGACATACCCAGAACTTATTTTACTACTTCCCATTTACGGGAGGATTCATCTAAGAACCAAAGCATGTCTTCCTGTGTGAAGCAACTCGATACTCTCATGGTCTAAGGAATTACGTATATGATAACATTTCATGATATGACTTATAACGTAGTTACGATGTGATCTCTAAGTATATCATTCAATACTGGGGTCGGTTCAACATCATTGTTCTGCTAACAATATGTTCCCATTGCTACTGACATCCTTGTTACAAGAACAATGTCCATGATTAAGAAAACGTAATCATCAGTTAGCACATGAGCTGGTCTTAGAGGCTAAACCAGGAACTCTTGGTGTTTACATTTCCACACATGCAAATGAGTTTTCTTCTGAATCTCACAGTCAGGGTCATTGCAATTATAGCACAGAAATATAAACATTAATTACGAACGTGGAAATATATATATAATAACATTTTATTATTGCCTCTAGGGCATATTTCCAACAGTCTCCCACTTGCACTAGAGTCAATAATATTGTCATTGCTTGAGCACTTTACACCTATGGCATACTGGTGTAATAAATGCCTCATTTGTGGTATAGACCTCATCTTCGGATCTGACGTTTCAGGCCCGTTCGTATCTTGCATATCTTCGCGTTTTCACGCTATCATAAAATTCACTAATTTTATCAGTTTAGCTTTGTATATGTTTGAATCATTTGGTAGGACCTTGGTTCCTTAGAATAAGTCATGAAATCATTCATCAATGTTCCATGAGCTTCAAGCATCTAGGAAACCATACCATGTTCATAAATGAACTGATGATTCAAAATACCCTCCCTTGTTACTTCTTTAAGCAACAATATACTTAGCCTCTGTTATAGAATTCGCCACAGTATCTAACTTTAACACAGTTCCTTCATACTGTGCCACCCTTATGTGTGAAACACATAATCCCAATTAAAATCGAAAATCGATCGGAGTAAGTATGAAGACTGAATTGGTGTAACTGTTTACATCAAAATTCAGCTGGTGTAACTTGTTACAACGAGCTCTTCATTATCTCCATTTTCCGAGAAACATATCTTATCTATCATAAGTTTAACTTTTCACTGTTTGTCCAATGATCAACATATTGATCACTTTGGTATCTTGCTCATAACCTTTTGAAGCACTGGACATATCTGGCCGTTTTACATATTATGGTGTACATGATTAATCCAAACACACGGGTGAGTGGAATTCAATTCACGTGTTTTTGCTTATCTGTGTTCATCAACACCGATTTCTGCAAACAACTTTTCACCACGACTTCGGCAAGAACATGTTTCTTGGCATTTCATACTAAACTACTTTAGTATCATGTCAATATGTAGTGTTGGCTTTAGCATGATCAGGCACTTACTATCTTCATAGATCACTATGCTCAATACTAATGCTATATCAGCCCAAGTTCTTCAACTGAAAACTATTTCCAATGAAGTCCTTATTCGTGTCAAGAAATTTATATCATTTCTAATCAACAATATGTCATATACATAAGGTTTTAGAAATATTATTCAGCTTCCACTTACTTTCTTGAATATTCAAGCATCTTCGTTATTCCTGATGAAAACAAACTCTTTTGGCAATTTCATCACAACGAAAATTCCAACTCCATTATGCTAGCTTCAGTCCATCACTGGATATCCAAGGCTTGCATCTATTTTAGCATCCTTTGAATCGACAAAACATTCCGGTCGTATCACATATACGTCCTTTGTTATATTTCCGTGTAGGAACTTTGTTTTGACGTTCATTCTACCATATCCTATAAATGAGATATGTAGTAACTGCTAATATAACCCGAACTGACTAAAGCATCTCTACGGTCGAAACTACTTCTCCGTAGTCAACCTTTGAACTTGCTAGAAAACAATTTTCCAACGATTTGAGCTTTATGGATAAAACAATTTCATCCGAATCAATTATAGATCCACATATATATATTCTTCAGACTTTTAGTCTTTCGGAGGGTCTACCAAGTTCAAAACTTGACTTACTTCCATGGATACTATCTCGGATTATTTGGCATTTAGCCAAATCCCGGAGTCAGGGCCCATCAACGCTTCTTTGTATATCACAGGTTTATCATTGTCGAACAACAATATCTCGTTTTACATATCATGAATGTTTGTACGAGTTTTGTCTAACCTATGTGGTTCAGCTGCGCACTTCTCTGAAGATTCAACAATCTTTGACAAGTTGCACTGTCCTCCCACTCACTCTTTTGTAAGAAACTATTTTTCTTCAAAATACATTGTTCTTAACAGCAAACAGTTTTGCTTTTGTGTAGTGATAGAGGAATACCAAAACTTTTGGCATAACCTTAACAAAGTAGCACTTATCTGATTTGGGGTTTTGAGTATGTCAAACATATGCCTCATATACCCAAATTTTAAGAAAAGACAACATGGTTTTAACAGTCCATACCACATCTAATATGGTGTCATTTCAACAGATTTGATGGTGCTCTTTTCAGTGTAAAAGCTGTAGTCACTAACGCATAACTTTAATAAGTATAATGGCAAATTGATAAACGTCATATTTGATCTTACCGTGTCATACATGGATTGATTACATCTCTCGAACACTTTACTCATAGTGGTGTTCCGGGAGACGCAAGTTATGACACTTTTTCACAACTCATCAGACGTTCGCTAAACTTGTAACTCAAATATTACTTTCTACAATCTAATTTGCAGAAGCTTTATTTTCTTGTTACAATGAATTTCTATTTCACTCTAAAATTCCTTAAACATTTCAAAGATTTCAGAAGTATGTCTCTATTGAACAGATATCCACATATCTACTTCAACTCATGAGTGAAGATAGGGAATCCACTGCACACAACTACACTTATTGGACTACACACATCATCATGTATTATTACCAATGGTTTAGTTGCCCGTTCATGTATGGCCTATCAACGGTGTTTTAGTCACATTACTTCGAGACAAAGATCGCAAGCGTCAAGTGATTCATAATCATATGACTCGAAAGTCCATCACTTATGGAAATTCTTCATGCATGTTATGTCACTTGTGATAAACGGCAGTGCCACATCTATGTGGTATTTCTGTTAGTCTTGCGACGTTTAGCGTCAGTGTTATGGATGTTTAGTATTATTATCAAGATTCATAACATACAACCTATTCATAATGGAAGTATGGCCTTTACGTTATTCATAGCTTTGAACAACTCTCTTGCAACAAACATGATTCAAAATGATGTTTTGCAACAAGGCTAAAGTGTAGTAACAATTTACTCAACTCTAAAATGAATTATGAAGATAATCATAGAGTCAACACACGGTATAGTAAACCTTTTACCGTGTTCCCGAGCGTGTCAAAACTCATCATTAGCTAGTCATAAAGGCCATAGTATTTCTTGCATCGAGTTGCAACAATATGCAATCGATGTGATATTCTGGTGATCAACAGTTTAATCACAATATACAGAATCCACAATTAACTGCTTAATCATGATTCCCAAGAATTACATCTCTTGACCAGCAATGAATTCATCTATAACTCCGTATGACTTTCATTTCTGAGCTGGATATTCCAGTCTTCTTTCGTTTTGCCTTTATACGTATCATAGTTCTATTTCCAATGTCACTCCTACTCACAGAAGATCACACATGATCAAGGGTGGCGCAGGCCATGGACTTTCCGGCGTGTAAGTCTTACTAACACCCTATGGAACTTCCTTTCCCTTAATCCTCATCATCATATGACCATTGTTCTTCTGGATCCCACACTTATCAGTTTTGTTTAGAGCACAACGAACATTTTCACTAATGCTTACAATCATACATTGTACTAGATATCTTATATCCAACATTAATTGTCTTACCACTGAAAACAATTTTTCAGTTCCATGAATATAACATAACTATCCCAAACTTTTCGAAGTTCGGGTTTCATGGTGGTGAAGACAATGCACTTAGCTGTGGTGGAATTCTAGCATTTTGGATTATGGACGTAAGTCACATCATCCATAGCGTCAGCGGGAGGGCATAAATTTTTTGCGATAGTACATGGTCCTTCTCGGCACTATTGAGGATAGTCCTCACAATACGGTACCAATCGTAAAGTTTTTACCAGATATTACAGTTAATCAAAATCAATTGGGAAGGTGGTAACGCGAGCCAATATTCTACAACGATAATGCAAATACTTAGACTTTGTTCATAATTAAGTTGCACTTGTGATTAATCAATTTAATTACTAAGTGCGCTCCCACTCAGATCAATATCTCTCGTAATTGATGCTGGAGTGATTCAAGATCCAACCCAATCGTCCGCCATTGATGTGACATTACTGATGACTTAGACTGGACTGGTAGGCCAACTTGCCAATCACAACACATGTGATTCTTGTTCATCTTTTGATGGGCGTGTTCCGGTAGCAAACTTTTATCCAAACCGTCAAGACAACCAAGTGTAATGTGTTGTGTGTTCTTTTAACACACCCGCCTTTTATGCGTCACACCGTGTGCACCCATGTGACATGACCTGCTCCGGTGTGAAACATAGTATAGACGGTGCTACAGTTGGGAGAACACTATCAACTTGATATTGTTTTGCGAGAGATCACCCTAATAAAAACACGACTACCGCACATCAAACAAGGGTGCATCAAAGGGATAAACATCACAGGCAGTTCATAAAATTATGTGATATAGTATAGCCCTTTGCTTCGTGAAGTCTTCATTGTCTTCACGTCGTCGTGGTTGAAGTCACCGTGTCCACCAACTTTGTCCTTGGCGCCGGGAACATCACCACGGCTTCCGGCATGTGCGTCGGGGTCCACCTCCGCATCGTGGATCATCACCTTGCATCTATCTATTGCTTTGCCTCGAGCTAATAAACAGTTCTGGAACGCAGGCCATAATTAAGTGACAATCATATGACTCCAGTCATCATGCCGTACCACGACATGCAGGTCGCGAATAAATATTACATCATATAGCATCTCATACAAACACTTTGCAAATCTTGAAGGCTATACCACATCACATGCATACTCTGCAAAAACAAGTTAGATCGCCATCTACACGGGTTGTTGCAACTTTTATCGTGGTTGTTAAGCAGGTTTACAAGGCAAACGAGAAACCCTAGATAAAACAAAACACGATACTTCTTTTGTTGCTAGTTTAACATACGGGGTGCGTGCAGCAACTAATGCCACAAGCCAAACTTCGTTAAACGCGTGACCCCCGTGTGGATTTGAGTTCATAAAATCCACAAGCCCCTCCATGTTAAATCTTCTATTGCGAGATTAAGATGAGATCCAAGGAGTTTGATGTAGAACATGATCAAGGCAACCAGCATACTGAAAGCAGCATAGAGGGATCGATGGAAAACTCAATCCTTGTAGCAAAACCTCAACTTGCCATCAAGCATAGAAAAAATCACATGACAGGGAAGCAACAAGAAAATCAATGCCTCATATCACACATATGATCTAGACCTAAACATGCATCTAATCAAGGATCGCTCTGATGCCACTGTTGGGAAACGTAGTAGAAAACAAAAAATTCGGCCTACGAATCAAGATCCCAAGATCATCCAAGATAGATTGCATACAAGGTTTTAGGTCATGGCTCACCAACCTATGTAGCGGAAGTAGAGTTGGTGAAGCTCGTGGACGTAGTGGAAGTAGATCTCGCAAGTTCTCCCACGAACAGTCCCTCGATCAATCCCACGAACAAGTCCCGCGATCTAGTCCCACGGACAAGTCCCATGAACAAGCTCCTCGAAGAAGGGTCGAAGGTACGACCCCTCCATTAGTATCCACACATCCCGTAGCAGCAATCCAGCAGCGCTCCGCCGTCCAGAGATGAACGCCACCGAGAAAACTAGAGGGAGAAAACCCTAACGGATTCCGATCTAGAACAGCGTCTAAACCAGGGTCTAATTGTGGAGCAACGGGGTTTAGAGGAGGGAGGGTGGCGCATAGGCCTTGGGGACAAGTTGTGCTGCGCCCCCCACCCCTCCCCCACATTATATAGGTGGCCAAGAGGCCCTTGGGGCGCAATAAGGGGGGTGGGGAGTCCAACTTGGACTCCCAAACCTCCCAAATCTTCCCATACCTTCCCACCGGAAACCTGCCATATTTGGGTTTTGGTATTCCCACCTGGAGGGGGATTCCTTCCCCTTGGTGCGCCCCCACCCCCTTGGCCGGCCAGGGCAGCCTAGGTGGCTTGCCCCCCAAGGCCAGGGGCGCAGGGGAGTGGGTGGTACTGCCCGGAACCTTCCGGAACCTTCCATGACCTTCTAGAAGCTTCCAGGACCTTCCGGGACATACCGGGACCGTTTCGGGACATTCCGGACACTTCTGGAGCACTTCCAGGACCTTCCGAGACCGTTCTCGGACGTTCCGGAGCCATCCGGATAGTTTCCAAGACCATCCGAGTTACAGTTTAAGCCACCCGAGGACCGCGAAGGTTGTCGGGACGCCCAGCGATTATCCGGAAACTATTCCGGTTGATCCAGGACTTCCCCAGTACCATTCTCATATGTTCCGGAACCACCTGGGACTACTCCAGAGTGATCCGGACATAACCTTAAATACCCAGAACTACTTCTGGTGCCCTTATGAACAATTCCATAAATCTCCGGAACTACTTCCGGTACTCGTATGAACTATTCTGCTTTGCTTCCACTAAACCTTCTACCATACTAGTATTCTAACAGACTACTGCTCATTAAGTGTGTGACCCAATAGGTTCGGTATAATGCGGACATGACTCAGAACATCTTCCGGACATAGGTCAACAACCTTTCGTCAATAGCCAATAATCAACAGCGGAGCCATGGACACCCATGTTGACTCCCGCACATACACGAAGAAACTTCGAGTGAACCATTATGTTTAGTCATGTACCATTCCCTTTGCTTCGCGATATATGACAAAGTTAGAGGAGAGAAGTTTGGCACCCATGTGTAACAACTTTTTGAACACAAGCCACTCGTTATCCTCTTTGCTCGTTTGTCCCTTTTCTCGTTATCGTATTCCGGTATCCCTGTGACTGAATCACAATGCGTCTGACCAGACTATAATGGATACCTTCATACCGAGTGGGCCCGAAGTGAATATCTTCTTCATCGTGAAGGAGCAAATCCCATTCTTGAACTATCACAATCACTAGCCACACCATTTGACATACCCAGAACTTATTTTACTACTTCCCATTTACGGGAGGATTCATCTAAGAACCAAAGCATGTCTTCCTGTGTGAAGCAACTCGATACTCTCATGGTCTAAGGAATTACGTATATGATAACATTTCATGATATGACTTATAACGTAGTTACGATGTGATCTCTAAGTATATCATTCAATGCTGGGGTCGGTTCAACATCATTGTTCTGCTAACAATATGTTCCCATTGCTACTGACATCCTTGTTACAAGAACAATGTCCATGATTACGAAAACGTAATCATCAGTTAGCACATGAGCTGGTCTTAGAGGCTAAACCAGGAACTCTTGGTGTTTACATTTCCACACATGCAAATGAGTTTTCTTCTGAATCTCACAGTCAGGGTCATTGCAATTATAGCACAGAAATATAAACATTAATTACGAACGTGGAAATATATATATAATAACATTTTATTATTGCCTCTAGGGCATATTTCCAACAGGCAGGCGCGGGGAAGCCGAGGCGGGTATTGCACAAAAATTTGAAGGCTGATATTATAGCGGTTTTGAACTTTGCATGAAATCACGGCAACCTTCATATTTATTTGAATCACATTTTATATATGTTATGAAGTATGTTAATGTGACGTCTCTTTCTAGAGTTGCTTTTAATGATGTTAAAAGATGATGGTATTACGTGTATAGTAGGAGGCTGGCTAATAATTGGATGAAATGAAATGCTTCTTGGCAAAGGCGACCTAATGTAGGAATTCATTCATTCTTTCGGTCTTGAAATGAAATGGTCTGCAAATTCAATTTTTTGGAAAGTGTGGGAGGCTCTCAAAGATCGGGCTTGGATCCGCAAATTCTACCCTCCGCCGAGGTGTCCATCAAGCACGTTTTCCAATTCTTTGAGCTTTGGACACTTGTCAATGACATTCACCTTGATGACCAAGTCGAGGACGATATCTTTTGGAAGCTCAAGATGAGTGGCTACTACACAGCGGCTTCCGCATACTCGGGTCATTTCTTAGGAATGACGCTTTCCTCCTTGGAGCACATGATTTGGAAGGTTTGGGCGCCGCCCAAAGTCAAGTTCTTTGCTTGGTTGGCCATACAAGATAGGACTTGGACCGCTGAGAGGCTTGCCAAGCATGGCTGGCCTAACTGTGGACCTTGCCCTCTATGCAAGCATGAGGTGGAGTCCGGGACACACCTATTCACCAAATGCCGGTTCACTATTGGACTATGGCACTTGGTTAGGGATGAGTACCATCTTCATCACCACATTGACACCTCGACGTGGCAAGGGGACGAGACGGTTGAAGCTTGATGGATCAATATGACCGACAACAACTCCCCGGATAGGCAAGTGATGGCCACCATCACCATGTTGGTCTCATGTACCGTTTGTAATGAGAGGAATGCGAGGGTGTTTCGACATAAATGTGCGCCTCCAACGATGCTACTTGCCACGATCGTTCATGAGGCCAAATTGTGGATCTTCGTAGGCGCCAAGAAGTTGACACTTATTTTACGCGAGTAATCATTCATGTCGTTTTCTAGGGGTTGTAATATCTCAAAACTCTACTTTTTTCCCCTAATTAATGGATAAGACAAAGTTTATGCCTCCGTTTCGAATTTTTTTTGAAATGAAATGGTGTCCATCTGATCTGAATGATAGTTTGAGACGCTCGTACTTAGGAGTACTTTTTGATATGAGAGTGAGCATATGTAATTTATTTGGGTTCAGAGACGCTGCAAGAACACACCACTTTGTTGCAAACCGTACACTTGCTGCTCAATTATTCATGTGAAAGTGCGGTCGCTTCCTTGGCAACTTCACAGCCGGAAAACGGAAAGTGCGGTCTTGGCGTCCAGCCCGATGGCGTAGTAATGCTTGACGTAGTCCCTGACGAGCGTCTCCCTGTAGAGCGCCGGTCTGCCCTCCGACACCAGCTCCCCGATCGGCCCGTACGCCCTCGTCCACGCCGGGAGGAAGTGCGTGCTGAAGAAGCACGCTATCGACACCCTCGCCGCCGGCGCAGCGCCCTCCTCCTCCTTGGCCGCCGCCAGCATCACCCTGTGCTCCACGCTCCTGAACCCATCGTTGGAGACCAGCTGCATGCGCAATGTCTGAAGTTTCAGTTCAGAGCTTCTGAAACGAACACCAAACGTCAGTGTGCGAGCACCTGCAGGAGGTCGCGGACGTTGACGACGAGCGCGCCGGGCGTAGGCGCGTCGGCGACCCACCGGCCCTCGTGGAGGACCTGGAGGCCGCCGACTTGGTCCTGTAACAGGATGGCGAGGAAGCTGGAGTCGGAGTGCCGGCTCGTGCCGATGGCGGCCTCGGGCTCCGGGCACGGCGGGAAGTAGTGGCACAGCATGACAAGCCCCTGGTTGCAGTCCATGTCCGTCAGGTAGCTCGGGGTCAGGCCGAGAGCTTCCGACAGCAGCTCGAACAGAGTGTCCCCCAGCTGCCTCACTTGCTCCGCGTACTCGAACAGTGGATCGCTGCAAATTTATCAACCGGTTGGTATTGGTATGTATGGATGATCTTATTCTCAGGTAGTAGCTTGACGTACGAAGTTGATTAAATTTGTGGAGGGCTCACAGGCAGGGCTCCGGCAGGTCGGCGGCGAGGGGTGGGTCGGGGGCCATGCGGAGGTCGGAGGCGGGGGCGGCCATGCTGTGGCTTTGCTTTGGCTTGGGCGATCTCCTCTTCTCTGCTGAGAGGGGCAGCAAACTGAGAGTGCGACCTGTATTTTTTTCACAAGATTTATTTACTCCCTCCGATCTATATTAATGTACTTAATTTTGTCTAGATACACATGCATCTAGTCTAAATACTTAACTAGATACATACGAATCTAAACAGAGTTGAGTACATTAATATGGATCGGAGGTAATACAAGTTTCAGAAGAAAAAATCTCAGGATTTGCCCACGTATATGTATACTAGTAGGATGTTAACGTGCGCAGGCACCTGAGTTAGAAAAGTTCAAAACGAACCCTAAATTTGTAGACGAAAGTTAAATTAAACCTAAAACTTTGAATCCCTGAAATAAGCATTTTGAATAATCTGATCCAAATCTATTTTAAACCTTGAGCGCGTAGGCAGCTCAAACCCGCTATCAAACGCAACTGGGGATTTCAAAATGGTTTATGTTTTAAAAAAATTGCTCATCTTTTCAGAAAGTATTTGTATTTTTAAAAACATCCAGGTATTTAAAATGGAACATGTTTTCATACATTATTTGAAAATTAATTATTTTTATAAAGTATTTGAGGTTTAAAAGGTTATTAGTGTTTTAAAAATTATTTTTATCAGAAAATTTCCGCACTTTAGAAATATCAGGGATTAAAAAATGTATAGTGTTTTAAAAAAATGTTAAAAATCAGTTTGTTTGAAGAAAGTATTTGAGGTTTAAAATTATTCGTATTTTTAGGAAGTATTCACCATTTAACAAATCATTGGGGTTTTTAAAAATGGTTCATGTTTTCAAGAAAACATTTCAATTTTTTTAAAATGATCGATTCTTTGCGAGTCTTGATTTTTTGGGTACATTAAACTACGCGTTACTATGAGAAAAAAGGTGCATCAAGCTTGACGAGCCCGCCCAATCACGTTCTATCGTAGCCTTGTTCACTACAATGTCAACAATCTCTTTGAGAAGGGCTCCAGCGGTGTCCCTGTAGTTATGGTTGACATGATTTTCAATCTCTGGTCTACCCTTGCTTTGTAGCGAGGTCGAATGAGGTCTATATGTACATCGCTTTTGTGGTGCAACGACAATGAGTATTGTTGCAATTCCCCTTGTTTACGAGGGTTTGTCTGTCTATGTTTAGTTAGCCCATTATCTAGTTCTATCTGACATGTTTTCAAAATTTAATATAGATCAATGTTCATTACAAACATAGTACTTCCTTCGGTCTTTTTTAGTCTGCATATAAGTTTTGTTCGAAGTCAAAGTATCTCTACTTTGACCAAACTTATAGAAAAAGTGATGATATTCACAATGCCAAATCAATATTATTAGATTAATCACGAAATGTAGTTTTATAGTATATACATTTGATATTGTAGATGTTAATATTTTTTAATATAAATTTGGTCAAACTTTGTAGTGTTTGACTTGATACAAATCTAATACATGAAGTAAAAAGGACCGGAGGGAGCATGTAGTATAATTGTTTGGTGCGACAATGACTAATGCAACATTTGATCACTACTCCATTGATGTTAGCCCATTTGTGGATACTTGATATTCTTTTGTTGCTCTATCACCCCGTTTAAATATATGAAGATGGTTGACTTCAAAAGGTATTGGTAGGACTTTTTGTTTGTTTGTTATTTTTCTTAGGATTTTGGTCTTGAATGAGATCTTTGACTTTTCAAGTGTTCTGTTTTATTAACGCACACAAGATAGAACAGATGAAAACAATGTGGTTGTTCTAAAAAGTAAAACAAAAAACATCACACATGATGCATGGAGAAGAAAAATAAGAAAGTATGACCATAGAAAAAGTCGATATCTCCATCACCCAAGATCTGAGTAGTACTCCCTCCGTTTCGGACGCAGAGCAAGTGATCCCGAGCTCATATGAGCTCGGGTGAACAGTAAAATAAAAAAAAATCAAAAAAATTTCAAAAAAGTCTGAATTTTTTTGTTGCGAACATTTGATAAACTTTTGATATGCATGAAAAATTTCATCACAAAACAACATCTGTGGAATACACAGCAAAAAAATTAAAATCGATGCTCCAAAATGTTTTTTTAAGTATTTTGGAGCATCGATTTTGTTTTTTTTGCTGTGTATTCCACGGATGTTGTTTTGTGATGAAATTTTGCAAACATATCAAAAATTTGTCAAATGTTCGCCACAAAAAAATCCAGAATTTTTTAATTTTTTTTGATTTTACTGTTCATCCCGAGCTCATATATCACTTGGGTACTTCCCCTCCTTTTCTTTTTACTTCGCATATAAGATTTGGTCAAAGTCAAAATTTATAAAGTTTGACCAAATTTAGATTGAAAAGTATAAACATCTACAAACATCAAAATTATATAATACACAATTTAATATCATGAGGCATCTAATGGTATTGGTTTGATTTTTCTATAAAGTTGGTTAAACTTTACAAGATTGCACTTCAAACAAATCTTATATGCAAAGTAAAATGAAACGGAGGGAGTACTTCCTTTGCTTCATACTAACTATCACTGCGACGAATGTCTCGCGTTGAAATACGGTTTGACATATGCATTTCGGCGAAAATTAATGTTGAACGGAGGAAATACATACTTGCAATATCAAAGTTCTTTTTTTTGTGGGTTAAATTTTTTAATGTTGCAATATCAAAGTTCAACTGATGGGACGATCGTGCATAACAATGTTAGTACAATATTTGATTACTAGTCATAGTTGCAATATCAAAGTTCAATTGATATTCCTATGTCGCCATCCCGGAGCTCCTCGATTGATTTGTAAGGCCCGTCAGGCGACACACAAAATCCTCCCTGACACGCCCTTTTCTGTGGTATCGTGCTGATCATCCTCTTGTCCTCCTCGCTCAATTCCCAGTCGAAGATCTCCATGTTCTGCTTCAGCCTCTCCTTGTTAAAGCTCCTCGCCACAAAGAACACACTCTGCTCGTACAACCACCTCAACGCGACAACGCCACCTATACACATCATCAACAACATATGATGAATGAATTGTTGAAAACACGAACAATTTTCAAAATCTGAAATACTTCCTGAAAAGAACGAAATGGTTGTAAAGATTTTTTGAAAAAATGAACATTTTTTAAATCCCCTACTTTAAAAAAAGTGGGAATACTCTCTGAAAAATGAACACAATTTTGAAAGCACGAAATATTTTTTAAACTTCAAATAAATCTAAAAAACAAACTATTTTATTTTTTTGAAAAAAACAAACCACTTTTTAAATCCATGATATTTTTTAAAGTGTGAATACTTAGAAGAATTTGTTTCAGGTGCACGTTATACAGAATAATTTTTTTTTTAGCTGGGGCCAGCCCAGTAACATCTGACGGTAATCAACGATCCCACTTTTGAGTTGCCACATGAACAATCCTTGTTTGGAAACACTCTCAAGATTTAAAATACACCGAGATTTGATAGTTCAGGGTGCTGATTTTAGGGATTCAAAGTTCAGGGTTTAATTTAGCATTCGTCCACAAGTGCAGGCTTCGTTTTGGACTTTTTCCAAATAAAAGCTCGATCAGGATGGTGTCCCCGTCAATATGTTGCCACGATTATCTATCTTCGGTCTACTCTTGTGGCGCGATTGGACGAGGTTTGATCTACTACGTAGTATGTATTTCGCTTTGGTGGCACATTGATTATGTGTATTGCTGCAATTTTGGTGTTAGTATTGATCCATATCTAGTTTTATTGGATGTGATCTTGATCAAATATAAACCAAAGTTGATTTGAAACATACTGCAAATATTTGGCGAGACAACGATTCAACATTTCATCACTAATAAATACTCCATGTAAGTCCAATTTGTGCAGACTTAATTTTTTTTAGCTCTATCATCGGGTACACCACAACGAAAAAATGGGCGTCGCTCATCTAGAGTGCCTCGGGGGAGCACTACGTGCCACCGCAGGGAGGTCACCTTTGCGACCAAGCATCCATGGCTGCCGCTGGCCTAGCCGCGGCGGCGACAACCCCTACGTCGTAGGTGATAGGGAGGAGCTTGTAGACTAGAAGGTTGTGCGCCCGGGATCGATATGTGCTGGAACTATGCACTAACGATGGACTCGATCGATGCGGCGTGGGGGCTTGCTGCCGTGATAATAAAGGTGTCAGTCCTCACGTTCTTCTCGTATCTTGGCAACGTCCTGCATGATCGGTCCTCCTTGATCTCGTCATCTACGTGTTTTGAAACTACTGCTGGAGATCTTTCCCAAGGATATCCGGTCGTGGGCGTCCATATCAACCTATGTGGTTCCATGAGGGCGCGACACGTAACTATGTTGTTTGTTGACACCACAGGACATGTCGGCTTCTCGATTTCTATGGTGTAAACAACGTTGAAGAAGGTCATGGTGATTGAGATCGGATGATCAGTTAGGCGGGCAGGGCCTTGGAGGCGATGGAGTCAGCTAGTTGTTTTATAACTCTCAGCAACATCAGTGATAAAGGGGGGGGGGGGGTAGCACTGGAGTATTTCATTTCTGAATAGAAGCTTATGATGTTGCTGCTGTCATGGTGTTAATTAGAATCTCCATGTTCTCGCAAAAAAATTGGAATCTCCATGACATGTATTACAATCATAATAAAATAGATAAAACTTACATTTCTTTTTGACCTGCCACAAAAACGTGGCATCATTAAATTAATGATGCTTTTGTTCGACGTTGAAGATGTCAGCTAAGAGGGTTTGAATGCATTTATGCTCATTCCAAAGAATATGCAGGCCACATGGGAGATAGGATAATAGAAGAAAAGGTCAAGGTCAAGGTCAAAAAATCGTCACGCATGACGCGTGGAGAAGAAATAGAAGACATAAACATGATGGTCAAGGTCGGATATCTCCATCACCCAAGACTACCGGTCTTTGAAAAGTTTAGTACATGCAATACTAAAGTTCTTTTGGCAGGACGATTGTGCATTACAATGTTACAATATTTTGATCACGAATCACAAATAGATACACACACACATTCATACGTCGCCGTCCCAAAGCTCCTCGATTGATTTGTAAGGTCCGTCGGGCGACACGAAATATTCCCCCTGGCACGCCCTTTTCTGCGGTATTGTGGCGATCATCGCCTTGTCCTCCTCGCTCAACTCCCAGTCCAAGATCTCCATGTTCTGCTTCAGCCTCTCTTTGTTGAAGCTCCTCGCCACGAAGCACACACCCTGCTCGTACAACCACCTCAACGCTATCTGCACACATGCATCATATCATCAACAACACATGATTGATACCGATTTCGGTTATAATTTCAAAATAAGTAAACACACATAAATTTTCATTGGTATAGCTTCTTTTTACTAAAATACATCGCTGGTATTTTTTCCAGGATTTGGATTCGTGTTAAGACGTGTGAAGTTCATAGATGAATAGATGATGTCTTTGGTTGGTGTTTATGTTGATTCTCTTATGAGACTTGTGACTTAGACTGTTTATTCATCCCTAATGCATGAGCACAAATATTGCAAGCTATGGGGGAACTGAAACAGTGCAACAGAAGCTAATTTTAGAAACTAATTAGTCTCATAAGCAATAATTTAGTGGTAGAACTTGATAAAAAAAAGTTTTGATCTTTTCCCCTCATGCTTGTTTTACCTGCGCGACGGTCTTGCCTTTGGCGGTGGCGACGTCGTGCATGACGCCGCTGTTCATGACGGCGTCGGAGCCCCAGACGGCGCCGTAAGCGCCCAGCGGCGAGTAGGCGGCGACCACGACGCCGTGGCGGGCGCAGACCTCCCGCACCTTCTCCTGCCTCCACCCCACGTTCAGCTCCACCTGGTTCACAGCCGGCGGCACGGCGGAGAGCGCCAACACCCGCTCCATCTTGGCGGCCGTGAAGTTGCTGACGCCGATGGACCTCGCCAGGCCCAGGCGGTGGCACTCCTCCATGCCGCGCCACACGCCCTCCATGTCGAACTCCACCAGCGTGCTCTTGTCCGCGGGTTTGTCGCCGGCGACGGGCCAGTGGACGAGGAAGAGGTCGACGTAGTCGAGGCTGAGGCGGGCGAGGGACTCGCGGAGCGCGGGGACGACGCTGCCCGGGCGCGCGTCGGTGATCCAGAGCTTCGAGGTGACGAAGAGGTCCTCACGGGAGCGGACCCCGCCGGCGCCCGCGCGGACGGCCTCGGCGACGGCGGCGCCCACGGCTGGCTCCGTGCCGTACACGGCGGCCGTGTCAAGGTGGCGGTAGCCGAGGCGGACGGCGTGCACGATGGTGTCCGGCAGGTCGGCCGGGGCGCGCGAAGAGCCCGTGCCGAAGCCCAGCACCGGCATCGCGTGGCCCGTGTTCAGGGTCACGCATGGGATCGCCGTCGCGACGGCGGCGTTCCCCTCGTCGTTTGCGGCCATGGAGTTCTTGGGAGTTTGGGTTGTTTGAGGTCGGGGTTGTGCGTTTGACTTGACCGTCCGGGACATGGGCGTGGCGTGAGTCGTCTTTAAATAATATTGGTGTGAAGTAGGTAGTTGCCATGACAAGCACGTCTGAGTTTGATCCTGCCTTTGCTTGGGAGAGAAGATGCTTGTTTTGTCTTGCAATCCTATCACTTTCGTTCTCTAGGACTTTTTGCAATTCACAACTCCTTGTTACAAGTTTAATTTTTGCAATTCACAACTCCTTATTAGAAGTCTTATCGTCTCGGTTGGCCTTTCATTCTCCCCAACTCCTTTTAAAAATGGATTCTCTCCGACTCTTCACTAGTAGAAAAAAAAATGCTTATCCGTAATTTTAACTACCGGCTTGCCAAATTTTAAAAACACCACCATTATTTTTTTCAAATAGTTGGGATATTGATTTTTTGGTACGTTAATATTATACGATTACTGTTCATGTGGGTAATTTATGTAATACCATCACTATGTATAACCAGTTGTACTGGATAAAGAAATAGCGGTGCTATCGTAGTAAATTTTTGCACGCTATAGATAATGTATTGTGGTGTCGTTGGTTTTCGGTAAACAACACCAAAGTAAATAATACTAAGCTCATCGATTACGGCGTCGACCCAAAAAGGACATGCCACCGATGTTCTTTTAAATTACCTAAGTTATCATCTCTTCTTTCACTCACTCCACACACACACCTCTCAAGCATCCGTGCCGCTGTCTTCAATGCCAGACAACCGTCTCCAACGCCCTGCAGCCATCTCCAATGCCTCGCCGCCGTCTCCATCGGTTTGAAGGTGCGCCCCCTCTCTCAAGCGTCCACCATTTATTTCGAGGCCGTTCCGCCAATACCAATGCCCCTCCACTAGCGGTTCATAACCAAATTAAGTGTAATTGTTTTAGACAATATGATTTTTCTTAGTGTAGATAATGTGATTGATATGCTTAGTATACACTTGTGTAGAATTTAATAATATGCTTAATATGACAATTTGATTGGATCCATTATACTTTCTATAGGAAAATGACTACTATATGTCAAGTGTGTGGATCAAGGTGCGACAACCTTGCACACTATTCTGTCTACTTTCGGCCTTATTTTCTCACTCTGTGCTAATCCACCATCTTATCTGCTAACATGACTTGTTAGATTTTTCACTAGTTCTTAGTGTTTTTATCATTAATGAACTAGATAATCCCTTTTAATGTGAGGTTGGATTTCAATGAGATTACAGATTATAATGCAGAGTTCAACGCTCGTGGAGGGGCCTACACAATGGAGGTACATAAAGGATCCACGAAGACTAGGATGGGAGGGGAATATTTGAGGTGTTTCATCACCCACAATCGGTTACGTGGGATGAGTTGCTTAGTTTCTCCTTTAGAAGGCTAATACCGAGAATTGCTATTATATATCTCAATCCTACTGATGAAGACGAGGAAGACCAAATGAACAATGCCATCTTTGGTTGATGGATTAAACTTATTGATGATGAGACAAGGCACTTCTATGATATACTTTCGCCACATTAAGACTACATCGGGGGCCATTCGTGACCCATCTGACACGGACCAATCTTGTTATCCATGTCATGGTATGTTATCAAAATTCATTATTTTGTTTGTTGTACCATATCATTGATATACTTAGTATATAAATTATTTAGTGTATAATTTCATTAATTATCTTAGTGTATGTAAAAATGTGTTTGCGGTTTGAAGCTTGTTATTATATGTTGGTCTCATAAAATGCTTAAGAGCTTAGCTCAACCCCGTGGCATCGTGGTGGATGGCCTTGCTGGAGTACGCCTTGGAGAAAGGGCCCCCTCACCACCTGTGGCTACAAGGTGGACACGGACGATCGTATTGTATTAGGAGAGGAGGGCAAATGGAGGGACTTCCTTGGTGGGAAGAATGCAAATTGGACAGGGCATTCTCATCATTCTCAGGAACATGGCACGCCATGACTTGAGGATGATCATCGTGATCGACACCATCTAAGAGCGCGGTGGCGTGTGAGAGAAGTGTTAATAAGTCTTTGCGGCGTTGTACTTGTATGCTAGCATGTGCTTTATGCTAATGATGCATATTATTGTGGAGAAAAATGCATATGTTCTTCATGCAAGACATTGTATATTTTTGTGATAAATTGATATATTGTCTTTTGTACAATGTGATATTTGTGAATAAGCTCAACCGACTAATTTAATTAAAAGACATGCTACATTTTCAATGGAGATATTAATGATCCTTGGAATCATACTGCGGATTATGGAAAGCAGGGATTTTCATGTCACTATTGCGCTCTCAAGAGGCGCGATAGAGGATCATCCTCGTAAAGGATCATCTTGGTGGGATGGCATTATCGGTGATTGCCAGCTATAAATGTGCCCTTCGAGTACAAGCTGCAATGAGGAAGAATTGACTAGTTTTAAAAATAGAGAAAATTGAAGGTAAAATCCCACAAACTCAGGTTGGAACTTGAGCTTGTAGAGGAAATGGGTGGAAGTCCAATAATTGATCTAGATTCATCTAGTGACGAGGAGAACCGTGTAAGGTTGTAAAGAGAGAAGTCACTAAGAGGTATGAAGCTTTGGCATGGTGTTGATAGTATGGGTAGTATATTTGAGGCTTGCTCTAGGAGTGGCAGCGGTAGTGACGAGTCTAGTCCTACAACTCCCTCTACTAGAAAGATAACCTAATATTTTTGGCATAAAGCTCTCTTTAGTCCTAGAGATAGTAGTCATAGGACTCCTACTACTAGAAAGAAAACCAAGTGACGTGGGGGTGACCCCACGACTCCTATGGATGGGCCTACCCGGTGTAGCCGAAGACAGAAGGCCCACAGAGATGCCGCCTGGGCCCAGCCTTGGCCAACTAGTGGCACCGACGTAGGAGTCTGCGACTCATAAGGAAGGTGCAAACCTGCCGTACGGCACGAGATCATGGTTAGGAAACCTCATATGTAATCCAGGGCGGACTCCCTGAGACCTAGCCTAGTATATAAAGGCTAGGAGGGGAGACGTCTAGATCAAGCAATACACAATCTGTAACCCTAGCCTTGTGCGCACTAGCCTTGGCCTCCCTGTAATCGCCATCTCCAATCAATAACATCGAGCAGGAACGTATCCTCCTGTTAGCCGATGAGCTATCGTCCAACCTGTGCCTCTCATGACTAACCCAGGGTCCCTGACCATGGGATTTGCCGGGGTACATCCCCGTCACCAAGGGATGCAACCTAGGATTGACTTATCGAATCAAAAGCTAAATGCAGCAAAACTTGGTCAAGCTTGGGCCAAATGGTTCCACACTAATGATATTCCTGGACGGAAAATCAATTGTCCTTTATTTCGAGCAACGTTGATGTTGAGTCGAGAGCTACATGTAGAATCATTTTCCTACAACATATGGAGTTCATGGGATGTATTTGGACCCCAACTACATAGAAATGAGGGCACTTGTTGAGAACATGAAGCAAAATTGGGATCATTTTGGTGTGACTGTCATGTGCGACTCATGGACACGACTTACCGGTATGAGCATCATCAACTTCATGATTTATTACAATGGGTTATGTTCTTCCACAAGACCATCAATCCAAATGGTTGAATCCAAAATTCAGGTAATGAAAATGCTTCATGTCGCTGTCATATTTACGCTCTCTTCGGTATCATGCAATATTTAACTTTAGTGTTTGATCAAAATTCATATTCATGGAAATTAAGAAGGTGGTTGTTGATGAGATTGGCCAGAACGTGGTCGTCCAAATAATCACAGATAATGGGTCGAACTACAAAAATTCCTGCAAATATCTTGGCAAATATATTGTCTGCCTTGTGCAGCTCATACATTCAACCTTGTGTTAACTTTCATGAGGTCACTCGAGTTGTCAAAACTACAAAAGGATTAGTAGGTTCTTCTACAATAACAAATGTTTGCATGCTGAGATGAGGAACAAGATTGGTGGAGAGTTGATAAATCCTAATGATGAGAAGGATATGTTTAGGAAATGGATGGCCTCAGATGAGTGAAAAAATTAGTCATTGGAAAATTGAGGAATAACTTGACTATATAGAAATATTTTTTCCATGAGTGGGCGGATCATTATCTTCTCTCTATTTTACATGCTTTGCAGAGGGAACTATCTTATCACACTCTCCCTTCTTAGATACTGACTATTTTAATAAAGTTACACCTATATTGACTTTGGAGAATTCCTGGATGCTGAGAGAGGGTTTTAAATATATTTTAAAAACTATTTGGACATATAGTTACTATGGTTCAAGTATAGATGGATGACAAAACAGATTGAGAGTTCTCGAGAGGAAAGATAAGGGTTGGAAGTGAAATGATGATGCTTTATACATGAAAGTTAAAACTAAGATTTTAGCTAAACTTGATCTTATTGATAAAAATGCTGATATAAATGTCCTCCCTGCATGTAATTAAGCAGAGCAAAGAGAGCATAGATATCAACTGAATAGGCTTATAAAAAAAGAAGAACTAAAGTGGATTCAGAGAGATAAAGATAAGGAGATTAAAGAGGGATATTTCAATAGTACGTAGATACCATCATGAGAAAGCTAATGGAAGGAGGAGAAACATAAATTCTCTCTCTGGTTCAATAGGATTGGGTGACTAAAGGAGATAATGAATTAATGGAACATATTAATGACTTCTACACAAAAATGTTTGGTAATCCCGAGGAAGCTAATATATCCCTGAAGGTCCAAGATATACCACACATATCATATGGAAATGCTGAAAAATTAGTTAAATTTTCTCTATCGAAGATTTATACAATTACTATTCCAAATGTACAAATAAAATTAAATACCTAGACCGCATGGTATACCTGTTGATTTCTATTAGAATTTTTGGGAAAGTGATTAAGTGGGATCTCAAAGATTCATTGGATGACTTTCATAGAGGTGTTCGGGACATTTCTAGGTTGAACTATGAAATTATTACTTTGGTCCCTGAGACCGATGATGCCAAAAACATACAAAAAATTAGAACCCATTTGTTTGTTGAATACTAGTTTCAAAATTAATACTAATGCTATGATGAATAGAATTAGTAAAGTTGTGAGTCATATGATTTACTATAATCGTACTCCTTTTATTAAATGTAGATATATAACAGAGGGAATGGTGGTTCTACATGAGGCATTGAACTCCATACACCATAGAAAACAAAGTGATTTACTCTTTGATGTGGACTTTTAAAAGCCTATGATAAAATCAAATGACCCTTTGTATACCAAATGTTAAGCTGGAAGGATTTTCTGATAAATGGTGTGATTGGGTTATGTGTACAATGAGGGGTGGCCATGTCGGTGTTAAAGTGAATGATAGGATTGAACGTAATTTTAAAAACGATAAAGGTTTGAGACAAGGGTATGCCGTCTCACCTTTGCTTTTTGACCTAGTTGTTGATGGTTTAGCTATTATTATGGAGAAAACTAGCATAAATAATACTCCCTCCATTTCAAATTAGATGACTTTTATTTGTGTATATGTTTAGATACACATGTACACAAATGAAAGTCATCTAATTTGGAACGGAGGGAGTATATCTAAGGCGGTTTTGACGGAGAATTTATCCATTGAAGTAAATATGCTTCAATATGTACATGATGCTATTTTCCTGATACAAGATGGCAACAATAGTACACATAATTTAAAATCCATATTATGTGCCTTTGAGTAGGTGTCTAGATTGACTATTAACTTTCATAAAAGTGAGATGTTTCTGTTTGGAGATGCGCTATTGGGAAATCTAGCATTTATCAGGAGATTTTTCCTGTTATATTGGAAAATTACCTCTAAAATATTAGAAGATACAATGTCCAATGTAAGAATTAGAAATAAGCATTGGAATGAGGCCATTGATAAAATTGAGAAAATATGTGGCTGCTGGCAAGGTAGGCTCCTTATATGTATTCCTCGCATGATTACTTTACTTCAACCTTGACTGGCAAATATTTCTTTATGTATAATATCATTTTACCCTATTCATGTAGGGGCCAAGAAGAAAGCTGACTTCTCAAGAGCCAGGTTAGTAGCAAACCGTTCTTCTTGGGTACCCCCTGATACGTCCCAAACGTATCTATAATTTTTTCTTGCTCCATGCATGTTTTGTGTGACTTTGCCATATTTTGGTTGAACTTTATTACACTTTTAAACCAATTTGGACTAACCTACTAACTCAGTGCACCCAGTTGTCAGCTTCTGGTTTTCTGCTGTTTTTGTTTTTCAGGTTTTCCGGCTGATTAAAGTGCCCAAAAAATTCCGCAAAAATTATATTAAAAATCAGCGGGCAGGAAGCTTCCGGAATAACCAAGGGAGAGAGCCGAGACCACCACCAGGGAGCCAGAAGGGTCCCTGGCGCGGCCCCAACCCTAGGGCACGCCAGGCACCCTCCTGGCTGCCCTGGGTGGCCCCTCGACGCCCCCCTTCGCCTATATAACCCCCTCGGGGTAGAAACCCCAAAACAAGAACTCTTTTTCGCGGAAACCTCTCTGTTCCGCCGCCGCCGCCGTTTTCAGATCGGGGCTGCCTGGAGAAGCTGCCCCGGCACCCTGCCGGAAGGAGATCACCCCTCCGGGAGACCATCCATAGCCATGGACGCCTCCCGTATGTGCCGTGAGTAGTCCCCCTTGGACCATGGGTCCGTGATCAGTAGCTATGTGATGTCCTCTCCCTCTTTTGTGCTTTCACTTTCGAGACCTCGTGAGCTGCCTCACATGATCGAGGCACCTATGTAATTTTCTGCTGTTGCTATGCTGAGTTTGTTGGGATCTGATGGATTATGAGACTATGTTCAGATTGTGATGAGTAATATATTTGGTTTTCCCTTTTATATTTTGTTCTTGAGTAAATTCTTGCATGTTCTCCGTTGCAGTATTTTCTTTGGCCAAGTTATTTGCTTGCAACTCCAAGAGAGAGCGTTATGCTCGATTGTGGGTTCAGCCCCCTGATGTCTAGCTTGAGTGACAGAAACATGAGACTAGGGGATGTGTTGTTGCCACCAGGGATAAAACAACGGTGATTGTGCCTATTGGTGCAAGAATTGTTTACTTTACGCAAAGTTCTTTTAATGCAGTTGTCTGTTGCTTTGAGTTTACACTTTGGGTGGGATTCGCAACTTAATACCAGCGAGATGTTCTGGATATATATATCAAGGTGGATGATTCGTAGTAGATGCAGATGGATTTCGGTCTACTTACCTTGGCGTACTGCCCATTGCTTTTGAGCCCTTCCTTTCTTTGCAGCATAGTTAGCATTGCGGTGCCTTCATAATCCTGTCAATTGCCCAACTGTGATTTGTTTACCTCGCTAGCATTTTTATCGTCTTTTGGGAGAGAGACATCACTAGTGAAAATCACGGGACTCCGGTCCATCTTCATACCATTGTTCACACCCACTATTTATCTTTCTGTCTTTACTTTTACTAGTACCTTTTTATCTCTTGTGTTTGATCCTTTGTAAACGACAAGGCCGGAGGAATTGACAACTCCTCTGAACTCGTTGGGAGCAAAGTTATTTGTTTTGTGCAGGTCCACGACAACTCCACGCATCAAAATAATTTCTGGCGCTGTTGCCACCTATCGTACTTATCGTTGAGTCCTACTGGAGACAAACCTTGGTATCTTTACTGAGGGAAATTACCGCTACGCTGCATCTCAACCTTCCACTTGGGGTAACCAACGAGGGGCGAGAAGCCATCAAGATAATTTCTGGCGCCGTTGCCGGGGACTCAAAGGAAGTACAAATACGCGAGTCCTGATAACCGCCAATTTCTGGCGCCGTTGTCGGACTCCTGTATCAAAAATAGGGGAGTTACACGCTATCTTTTACCTTTGCTTTTTAGTATTGTTAGTTTACCTTTCAGTTTTTACTTTTGTGTCCCTAATAAAAAATACCAAAAATACCTGTTACCTTTCTTGTGTGGTGAAGTATGTTAAGAGCTGGTACTATGGGGGAATCCGAGGTCTTGGATTTCCACCAAAAGAACGGGGAGAATATGAAGAAGGCATGGGACAGAAATTCTGAAGCACATGAGGCAAATATGCCTTGGTTACCTACAAGAATTGTGCTTAGAAATTTTTACTTTGGCCTCTTTAAGTGGTGTAAGCACTCTCTTGATCTTATAGCCGAAGGAGACTTTTTAGAGTGTGATGAAGCTAGAGCACTTGAAATTATACATGGTTTATCTGGCTATTTTGTTTATGATGGTTTTGATACTATTATAGATAGAATTGCTACTATTGAAAAGAGACTTGATGCTCTAGTCCTAAAAAAGGTAGAGAGCCTAAATCCTCCTAGAGAGGAGATTTTGGAAATAGAAAATGACTGGGAGCCTTTTATTAGGGTTGTTATCTCTAATCAAAACTTCCTTGCCTTTTGTGACATTGGATCTACAGTTTCTATAATGCCAAGCTTTATCTATGATTCTTTGTACCTTGCAAGAATGGACAAATTTTCGTCTTTCCATGAACATTCTAATGGTGATATTTCTGAGATACAGGGAAGACTGAAAAATGTTCAAGTCATGTTTCTTAAAAGGAGTGTGGAGATTGACTTTGCCATCATGAAGTCCAATAAAGGAAATATAGTGCTCGGAAGGGACTTCCTCCGAGCCATGAAAGGCTTCATTGATATAGGTAAAGGACAAATACGTTTGCGTGGTAAGGCGAAAGGTACGTATCTCTTCCCTCGGAAGAACAAGGATGAGCTTATTGAAAACCCTTTTGAAATCCTTGGTGAACCTTCCGATGATTTTGGAGAACTTTGATCTTCTGCTTTAAGCCTAGCTAATGGCTATAAAGAAGCGCTTTCGGGAGGCAGCCCGCAACGAATTTAGGTTTTTATTTTTGTTTTTGTTCTGTTCTTAGTGGTCTTGATGATTGTTACTACTGTAGCAACATCATTGTATCTTTCTTTTTCAAGCTTTGTGCCAAGTTTAGCCTCAGAGTGCTTGAAAGTTCAAAAGTTGGAGCTTGCTGTCCAGAAACAGATTTTGTCTTCTTGACGGGAAAATTCGCGATAAATCACCAGATCATCTTTTTGATCTGATTTTTTTGACAGCATGCTCCATACAATTGGCTTGCTAGCCTCTGTTCAAAGTTTTTTGATTTGAGTTGCAGAAGTACCTCGAAAAAATTCCCCTTTCTCTGCTGTTCTGTTTTTCTCAACTTCTGCCCCAGTTTTTCGCTTCGCAGTTTTTGCAATCCTTAAGCTTGCTTTTTCTTTGCAAACTTTTTTGGGAAGGCAAGAGAAACAGTAGATCTTCCTGGAAATATTTATTTGCAAGAGAGGAAAATTATTTTATTACGGTACTAACCTCTCTAATCAGCCTACAATGAGTTATGTATGAAGGGAGTTTTCAAGTGCGCGATGGAAGGTGATGAAAGAAGATCCAGGAGTGTCAAACGCTCAAGCTTGGGGATGCCCAAGTGCACCCCCAATAAATATTCAAGGAGACTCAAGCGTCTAAGCTTGGGGATGGCCCCGAGGCATCCCCTTCTTCATCAACAATCATCGGTCTGTCTTTCGTTGCACTATATTTTTATCACTTCATGCGTTATGTGCTTTGCTTGGAGCGTCTCGCTCTTTACTTTTCTAGGTTTGTTTAATTTCTTTGCTGTAGTAACAAGTTAGACCCCAACTTACTCTTTTATGTGGGAGAGAAACACGCTCCACTTGAACTAGAACTCCTCATAGGATTTGCATGCTTATTTCTTTTAGCTGTGAGTTGTTCTTTTTCTTTTCTTAGCTGCTGGTCTGTTTAGCTGTAGTGCTTTAGTTTTTCTAGAGCTTTTCTTTTCAGGTTGAACTTTCTATAGGTTGCATGTTTTATCTTGTTAGAGAGTTTGCCTGTTGCACTGAGTTCTGTGTCTTGACTAGAAAGTAGGTAGTTAAAGTTGCTTTTCTTTTTGAAGTAGTAACTTGCAATAGTTTTGAGGTATTGACTAGAGTAATGTTTGAACTTTTGGTGTCAAGAGCTCTTGCCTATTAGTGATAGATGTCGTATTTTTGGCAATCCGTGTGTTTTTCGAAAACCAAAAACCCCTGTTGAGAACTCTAGCTACTAGATGGATCACTAACCTCTGGAGGGTTCGAATATTAGAGTACACTCACGTACCATGAGTCGAGGATGCGCAAGGATAACCAAACCCCCATACACTCCTCCTCGGGGTACCTGTCTCTTTGTGAACCTCCTATTAGATTGAGAGTTACCGATAATAAGTGCATGAGTTCTTCGGACTAATGTGAGTATTCGAAAGTTGACACTTCCACCTACCCATACTTTTTCTAGCCTCTTCGGTACCGTGCATTGCCCTTTCTCACCTCGAGAGTTGGGCATACTTCGCCGGTGCATCCAAACCCTTGGCATGATACGCTCTGTCATCGTAAGCCTCATTATATCTTTCCTCAAAACAACCACCATACCTACCTACAAGGCATTTCCATAGCCTTTCCGAGATACATTGCCATGCAACATCCACCCTCTCATGACTTGATCCTCATGTTATACATGCTACTTGCTTGATCGATGAGCCGCATGCTAGTTGGGCCTTGCCCTAATCATTGCTACATGACGCGCTAGTATCATTGCATATCCTGCTATCCTGGCAGAGGCATACATTTGCATCATGATTAGTTACATTTTCTTTTTGTGAGTACCTTTGTAAAGTGTGAAAGATCTCCTATATTCTTGTAAAATATAGAGTATTGCCCCTAAAGTGAGGAAAATATCCCAAAGAGGACAAAATCAAAAGATCCCAAAGAGGACAAATGAGAGTTAAATAGAAAGAGCCATTGAGGCCACCAAAAAAAAGAGAAAAAGAAAAAAAGAAAAATAAAAAGAGAGAAGGGGGCATACTACTATTCCTTTTGAGAGATCCACACTAGTACTTCATCTTCTATCCCTTGTACTCCATAGAGATTATCATCATGCATATAGCTATGTGGGGAACTTTTACACTATAGAACTTGGCTTGTATATTCCAATGATGAGCCTCCTCAAACGAGCTCTAGGTCTTCTTGAGCAAGCAAGTTAGATGCACCCCCACTAGTTCCATTGGAGAGCTTTTAGCTCACATGTGCATCCGTTGTATGGCAATCCCTACTCCTCACATCATATCTATCATATGGCCTTCTCTCGCCTATGATTGTCCTCATTGATGTGAGCCTTTCACACACCTTTTTGTCTTCCTCCTCCACCTCTTCTTTCTGTTTCGCCTTTTAGGTGTCAACTTTCTTGCTCACGCTCATCCATTGCATGAGTGCTCAAAATATCGAAAGGGAGTGGATCAGTTTGACTTGTACCTGGCTAGTGGTCTGGGGACGAGTCCAGATAAGAATCCAAAGGAGACTAAGTGTGGAACTTTAGTAGATAGTTGTTCTCAACAACCTTTTTTCTCTTTCTTCCCAGTCCCTTGCTTGCACGCAAACACCATCTGGAGACATTCGAGTCACGGACAGCAAGAGCTCTTGCACCTTTTGTTCTTTTGTTGCTTGTGTTAATGCCAATATAGACTCTTTCCTGTTAAGACTTGAATTGAATTGCATGCTTTGATTGCTTTACTTAACAGTCCTTATTTGGTTGTGTGGCATGTACCACAGAAATTATGCTTGTTATCATTTACCTACTCGAGGACGAGCAGGAATTAAGCTTGGGGATGTTGATACGTCCCAAACGTATCTATAATTTCTGCTTGCTCCATGCATGTTTTGTGTGACTTTGCCATGTTTTGGTTGAACTTTATTACACTTTTAAACCAATTTGGACTAACCTACTAACTCAGTGCACCCAGTTGCCAGCTTCTGGTTTTCTGCTGTTTTTGTTTTTCAGGTTTTCCGGCTGATTAAAGTGCCCAAAAAATTCCGTAAAAATTATATTAAAAATCAGGGGGCAGGAAGCTTCCGGAATAACCAAGGGAGAGAGCCGGGACCACCACCAGGGAGCCAGAAGGGTCCCTGGCGCGGCCCCAACCGTAGGGCGCGCCAGGCACCCTCCTGGCTGCCCTGGGTGGCCCCTCGACGCCCCCCTTCGCCTATATAACCCCCTCGGGGTAGAAACCCCAAAACAAGAACTCTTTTTCACGGAAACCTCTCTGTTCCGCCGCCGCCGCCGTTTTCAGATCGGGGCTGCCTGGAGAAGCTGCCCCGGCACCCTGCCGGAAGGAGATCACCCCTCCGGGAGACCATCCATAGCCATGGACGCCTCCCGTATGTGCCGTGAGTAGTCCCCCTTGGACCATGGGTCCGTGATCAGTAGCTATGTGATGTCCTCTCCCTCTTTTGTGCTTTCACTTTCGAGACCTCGTGAGCTGCCTCACATGATCGAGGCACCTATGTAATTTTCTGCTGTTGCTATGCTGAGTTTGTTGGGATCTGATGGATTATGAGACTATGTTCAGATTGTGATGAGTAATATATTTGGTTTGCCCTTTTATATTTTGTTCTTGAGTAAATTCTTGCATGTTCTCCGTTGCAGTATTTTCTTTGGCCAAGTTATTTGCTTGCAACTCCAAGAGAGAGCGTTATGCTCGATTGTGGGTTCAGCCCCCTGATGTCTAGCTTGAGTGACAGAAACATGAGACTAGGGGATGTGTTGTTGCCACCAGGGATAAAACAACGGTGATTGTGCCTATTGGTGCAAGAATTTTTTACTTTACGCAAAGTTCTTTTAATGCAGTTGTCTGTTGCTTTGAGTTTACACTTTGGGTGGGATTCGCAACTTAATACCAGCGAGATGTTCTGGATATATATATCAAGGTGGATGATTCGTAGTAGATGCAGATGGATTTCGGTCTACTTACCTTGGCGTACTGCCCATTGCTTTTGAGCCCTTCCTTTCTTTGCAGCATAGTTAGCATTGCGGTGCCTTCATAATCCTGTCAATTGCCCAACTGTGATTTGTTTACCTCGCTAGCATTTTTATCGTCTTTTGGGAGAGAGACATCACTAGTGAAAATCACGGGACTCCGGTCCATCTTCATACCATTGTTCACACCCACTATTTATCTTTCTGTCTTTACTTTTACTAGTACCTTTTTATCTCTTGCGTTTGATCCTTTGTAAACGACAAGGCCGGAGGAATTGACAACTCCTCTGAACTCGTTGGGAGCAAGTTATTTGTTTTGTGCAGGTCCACGACAACTCCACGCATCAGAATAATTTCTGGCGCCGTTGCCACCTATCGTACTTATCGTTGAGTCCTACTGAAGACAAACCTTGGTATCTTTACTGAGGGAAATTACCGCTACGCTGCATCTCAACCTTCCACTTGGGGTAACCAAAGAGGGGCGAGAAGGCATCACCCCCACCCCTTACTAAATTCTGTAAGGGGTAATATGGACCTTTCACATTTTTCATATATGCATATTTTATTATAGATTGTATACTTATACACCGCCCAGCGAATTGGGCGACATTTTTTTTATTATAATACACAAAAGTATACTTGAGTCGGCGCTTGCACTCGAGCTCTCTTACTTGTTAAAGAGGCCACTAGCCAACAGGCCAACTCCCAGGTCGTGTCAGGGTATTGTCTTCCATTCATTTATACACTACTAGTAAGCTTGCACGTGCAATGCATGTATGTACTAATTATAATACAAGCAATAAATTAAAATTGTGGCACGATGTTAAACAAAATAGCTACCCATCAAACTACAAACATAATAATACTAATTATACATCCTTGAGTCCTTAATTCCAAACTCCAAGTATGATATGTCCCCATGTTGAAGCTAATAGGATTGCAAATGATCCATACTTGCGAAGGGAACAATGTTTATCTCTTGATCCAATTAAAGATATTGTTGGAGAGCCCATGTTGGCCACTGACTACAATATCACTCCTCATATTATATTTACATTGCGAACCCGGTAAATAAACTACTCACTCGGATCCTAAAAAGGTGTCTTGGAAAAATAACTAAGATAATTATAATTTATAGTGTAACTCGTGACACTTTTTTAGCATCGGGGGTAGTAAAATAGATCAATATAAAAAACAAACAAAATTCATCAACACTGAAATCTTGGCCACAAAAAAAACACTTAAATCTTGTTCGACTCTATAGAACAATGTAGTGAAGAATAAAAATATAGAGAAATACATCAATCATTCATTGTTTTCTCTGACGGGTCATTTAAAAAGTTTACAATGTCACAACCAGCTGGCTAACAACAAAAGGCTATTCATCTAACTAAGTTTCCTGAACACCTAGAGCTCTCTCTTTCCATCTCCCAACTTTTTCTCAAACAAAACCAACCGAAATTTCATGTGGTTAATGTTTTCATAGAGATTACAAATGCGATACAGTAATCTTGTTTGCTATTGATGACACCAACAATATAAACATTGTCAAATTCCTAAAACAGCATGAAAAACAAGGAGGTCTCACACGAGTTGTAGACCGATTAGGCAAGCTTGGGCTTTGGCTTCCTCCACATCGTTGTGTCTCTGGATGTTTAGAGTAGTAACCAATATCACACCCCTTCATTGTTGCAAGCAATGATGCAATCGCAAGATTTAACCATTATTCTGGACCAAACTAAGCAATAATAGTTCAATCTGCAAATCGAAGAATGGTTAGGAATACTATTAGTACCAAGGTTGAAGGTGTTGACCCGTCCACCATCCATTGCCACCTAGTGTAATGCAATAGGGTTCAATTGTTTGTAATATTAATTGTCAAGTTTCTCGAAGCAAATGGAGTTGGTAACAATACAACATAACATAAATGTTCTTTTACTCTAAGGTGAACATAAAATATATATTGTGGGAATAACCTTATGTGATATTTATATTTCTAGTTACATTTAGAGTAAATACAACCCAACTTAAAAATAATGGAGGCACTTGGAAAATGCAGTCTGGAACATTTCAGGATAGATTGTGCAGATCCAATTTGAACAATCCCTAAAGCAGTTTTGCATAACACATGGCATGATGTGAAATTCACGATGGTTAATATGAACTAAATTAATGTTACTTGTGTGGTGAAATTCTATTCTTCGTATAGACGGCCATACCAATCTTTACCATTATGAGCAACTCCAGCAGATGTGTCATCCCGCCGCCGGCCTGTATATATGCGGGCTTTTTGGCGGTCGGGCGCGTTTTTGAGCCAGAACAGAACCAACTTACTTTCCCCGTCCAGTAAAAATTATGCGGGCGGACTGTAAAATCCTCCCGAGTTGCTATATCTACGGCGTGGGAGGGGAGATAGGGTTCCCGTTTCTCATTCCATCCCCTCCCTGCCACCGCAACCTTATTCCCTCCGCCGCATCTAACCCCAACTCCAACGAGCGATTCAGATGGCCAGAGGAGGAGGAAGCTCTCGCGGTGGCCATAGCAGGTCATCTTCGGCCAAGTGCGGTCGGAATGACGACGAGGCAGGATCATCCCGTGGCCCCGCGCATGCCCCGGTCGATCCGGCGAGGTCGGCGTAGGCACGGAGCCGTGACGCGCTCGCCTGTGGTCAGCGCAGCTCTTGGTCGGAGTTCCACCGCCTTGGTCCTCTAGCCATCGATGGCGCGTTACCACGCCACAGAGCGGGAGATCTTGGAGGCTGTGGCGGCGGGAAGACCATGCGTCGTCGAGGGTCTGGAGTTTGCATGGGAGGAGTATGACTTCGCCCACGTCCACGTGAACTACGCCTACGACTACTACCTCAACAACGGGCAATGAGTACCGTTTTAGTTTATATTTTGTAGTTCGTCAGTCCAAATTCTGGCGTAGTTCCGCCGTGTGATGTACATTACACAATGGAACTACGCCGGATTTGGACAGACGAACTAAAAAATAAGGATCGCCGGGTACATTATTTAATAGAGCATTCTACATCGCCGGGTACAGTATTTAATAGAGAATTTATGAGGATATATAGGTCATTATGGGATTGAGGTGCAACCGATTGATTCACAGGTAGGGATGCTGGTGTAGTAGTCCTATTTGTGGTAAGACCTATGAACTAAATTTAGCTGGCCAGAGAAACTATGTATACATCTGCTAAGAAGAGAAAGTGTGTTCTCTGAAGTTCTAGCAAAGCAATCTAGTTAGAATACTCGTACATTAATTTCTATAAATTAGTTCTGCCCTTTTAATTAGCGCTCATAGTGAAAATAATTAGCTCTCTTCCATATCTCTGTCCTCAGAATTTTTCCCTTATAAATCCATGAAAATGAAATAGCACAACTAATGAAAATCTGAAAATAAATCTGATATATATCTGCATCTTCTCACTCTGAGGCAAAATAGAATCAAGCTGAAGTACTCAATGATGAAGCTCGTTGAAGGGTCTCACCTGGTCGAGTGATAATTTAACGAAGAACAACATATAGAGTGGCACTGTAACATAATATAATTAAAAAAATTAGAATAGCCTCCAAAAAACCCATCGATAACATTTGCATGATAAAAGGTGTGTTCTAGACTTGTAGCTTAAGATGTAGTTGAGCTCAACATGTCTTAGTTGCGGAAATGAGAACTAGAAAGTCTACACAATATATGTTTCAATTAAAGCAAAAATCCAGGGCAATGCTTAAGAAAGCGGAGATAATTGGCTGTTTTTTTGACACCAGTGATAACTTACATGTGTATAATGAATTATCCAACTATAAAATTTCGTGCGCTACGAATAAACAACATCAAATGTCTAAAAAAACCCAATGGTGCTACTGACTGAATAGTAAAGCAAATTTCAGAGCCACTTTTGATGCATCTAGCATACCAATTAGTGAAAACCTTAAAACAGAATATTCATATAATTAAATAATTAACTCTAGAGCACAAACTGCATGCCAATACAGTTTAAATTTTCAGAATCTATAACAATGTGAGAACCTTCAAAAAGCCTCATAATTCTCACCTTGGTCCCAGCTAGGAATTCTTCCAGTTAGATAAAGAGTAGAACACATACATGCGTCCCATATGTCTCAGATGAACGCACACGAATTCATCGAATTTCAGATCCTGCAAATTTAACTGTATAGTATATACCAACACTTAAAAATCAATTTTTTTCTAGAAATTACTTTAGCAAACACAAACAATACATTCGTGGAGTGGAATGAGGAATAGCATGGAATGAATCAGCAAAGCTAGTATGAAGAACCAGACCTTGGGAAATTTCCACTGGTTGTTATAGCATGCGAAGGTGTCTCCTCTGTTTGCATCTGGCCACAGGAGGAACAGTTGATTCATGCGCAGAGGCCGTTGCTTGGTCGAGCGGAGGTAATGGTTGCAGAGGGGCCGTGCAGGTTGTGCCCACGAACGGCGCGAAAGGAGGTCGCACCGGCTCCACACGAGATGGCGGGGGCGGCGGCGGACACCGTGCGCCATGCGCCACAGGAGAGGCGGACGGGCGGCCCGACGTCGGGCGAGGCGAAGGGAGGTTGCGCCGACGTTCGTCGTCTTACGGTACGGAGGAGAGCGAGATCGATGGGGAGGGAGGCAGCGGACTCAGTCGGAGGCAGGGGATTGGATTAATCAACGGGGTGATTAAGGTTGCATTTAATGGCGTGTTGTGCCCCGCTAAACATGGACTTAACATGATCCGTTGGATGAAGGGGCATGTACGTACCGGATGATTTGGATCAGCCCCTCTCGTGCTTTTTATATTAGTAGTAGATTTAGCCATCTATCGATCCACAACCATGTATTTATCGAGCTTCGAAAACAATTCCAGTGTACATATTTTATGATTGGTCAGGATTTGTGCGCTGATTGACAACAAATATGTGTATGCATCGATCGACCACAAAAAGTATAGACCTACTATTACACCTATTTTTGAATTATTTGAATAAAAGGAAACGACATTTAAAAATATGTGAATCAAATTTATTGTTCTGTAAACAATAAAATTTGGTTGACATATTTTTAAATCTTATTTCCTATTTTTTTCAAACAATTCAAAAATCTATACAGTACATTCTAATGTGCAATGAATAATGTGTCTAGTTTTTTTCTTAAAAGGTAAGCGTGGTAAACATTTTATGAAATTTCTAAGAATTTTCCGATGGGAAAGCTGTACAATACTGACGAGCATGACGCAACATGCGTAAGGTGTGTGAATTCGTTCAAATGTTGCATAGAGGATAACCTTGGGCATGCCCACCTGCTCATAAAATTTTGTATCAATTCATGCATGACAATAAATACACCATGATTAATGGTGTTTGTTCAGGAAGGCCGGAAGGGCTAGTCTTAAAAGATTACCATGAGTATGCCCACCTACCAGTAAAATTCGATATCGTTTCATGTAGGACCGAAAATACATCATGTTCAAAGGTAATGGTTCGGGTAGGCTGAAAGAGCTAGTCTTAAAAGAGTTTTTTCACGTCCATCAAATGGACACAATTTTTCTCACTCACTCGCATTAGCATAGCAAGCATCATGCAAAATTTCATTGCTTTTTGACATAGTATGATTTTTTTAAAGTTTTTTCCGATGAAAAACCCCTAAAATACTAGTCGAACGTGACACAACATGCATACGGTGTTAGAATTCGTTCTAATTTTGCATGGAGGGTTACCATGTGCGTGCCCGTCTGCTGGTAAAATTTGGTATAATTCCACACATGAAAAAAAAAACATCATGTTCAAAGGTAGTGGCTCGAGTATGGCGAAAGGGCTAGTCTCAAAGCAATTTTTTAAAATGTATCAAATGGCCCCAAATTTTTTGTGCACACTCACATCACCATGGAAAGCATCCATGCCAAATTTTATTGATTTTAACATTATGTAAATTTATTTTAAAAATTTATCAATATTTTTGGAAATACAGAACTTTCTTAAATTTGTGAAAATGATAATAATCAAAAACAGAAACATTAAAATTCCAGAAGTTTTTTAAAAATTGTAATCAATATTTTAAAACATGAATATGTTTTAGTATTACAAAAATATTGCGAAATTTAAAACAGGTTGCAGAATAGTTGTACTAGAAAAATTTAGAACCATTTAGCAATATTTAGCAAGCAAAGATTTATTAGTCCCTCCGATCCCAATTATTTGGGATAGAGAATTCAACGGGCTCAATAAAAACAATGCACATAAAAACAGGTTGCAAAGATTTATTACTCCCTCCGATCCCAAATTTAGTCTCTAGTTTTATTTCCCACGACACTTTTAACGGATCGGAGGGAGTAATAAATCTTTGCTTGCTAAATGGTTCTAAAAACTAGAGACTACAACTCGATTATTGCAATATGATTAGCTTAATAAATATGCTGATGGTAAATGTTTTACTAGTATAAAACCAAAGGTGGGTGATTCTCACTTTTGGAGTAGTGTCTTAGAGGCAAACGATGTATTTTACAAAAATCTGCTAGAAGGTGATTAAAAATGGGGAGAACAGAGTGGACTGTGGATTCTGAATCTGGAGTTAATTACTCCCTCTGATCCCAAATAATTGTTGCTAGTACAACTATGAAGTTATACCTCATCAGTTCATTTCCCACGACACTTTTAACGGATCGGAGGGAGTAATAAATCTTTGCTGCTAGAAGGTGATTAAAAATGGGGAGACCACTAGATATCTGAGAAAATTGGTGGGTAGGTGATAAACCTCCTCAATATGGTTACCCAAAATTGTATAATTTGAGTTTCAATCACAATTTTTTTGTGGCTGATGCCATTAGAAGACTCTGGGAGGATTTTTCTTTCAGAAGAACTCTACTGGGAGAAACTCTGTATTTCTGGAATAGTTTGAAATATATATATGTGAGAAGATTAGGATGTCTGATATTAAAGACAAAATTAAATGGATGCTCACAACTGATAGGAAATTTACCTTTAGATCATTGAATAAAAGTTTAGTATGTTCTCATTGTGGTTTCCCTAAAAAATTAAGCTGATGAGCTTCTGGCTCTTGGGTCGAGCAATTTTGCAGAGAAAGAAGCCAATACAAAGGTGTTAAGGTTGGGGGAAAAGCTTTCTAAAACATGTGGCAAATGAAATTTATAAAGATTCTCAAGGTTGAAGATCTGGAATGCTAAGGATATGTGACTAAGGTTGATGTTGTTGTTTATGAAGTTCTGTGTTCTAGTTTCAATTTCCTCTCTTCTTCTGTCTAGGGTCCTTTGTTTAAATTTTGACAATCTATTTAAATTGTGTTGGAGTCTGATCTTTTAGCCATATGTTTAGCACAAGCTCCTGAGTATGATCATGCTTGATCATTTTGCATGTGCCTGTTTGGATCTTTGCATCGCAGGCAGTGTACATTTGGCTCAGCTTGGTTCTTCGTTGAGCTCTGATGGCTCTTTCTAGAGTAGTTGTTTTAAGTTTTTGAGTACTTGGGTTCTGTACTAGTCCTAGGACCATGTGATTTCCTCTAATGAAATGAGAGAAAAATATCTTTCTTTCGCTTAAAAAATTGTAAGCGCAATTCAACTTTGTCACATCACCCTTACTGTGGGGGTTTAATTTATCGGCCTCAATTTGAGTTGCTAGCAGCTGCTCACACACAAGCAGCCTTCAAGACATACAACTTCATACGAAGAATATGCAAGGACCTGACATCGGAGGAAACTTGTGGCGTTCAGTTTCATGACCCGTCCTGCATGTTTGCATTTTAACACCTGCTGTCTGAAAAGTGAAAACTGAATCACCTCTAACATCAGTTGATGGTTCTACTTCTGACCCACCTGGATCAAAGCCTTGCAAACACCAAAGAAATGACGCCCAGCACCTGCCCTGACAACATTTTGAGTGCAAGTCACAGAGTAACCGGGAGAAAATTCATGGGAACAGTAAGCGATGAGCATAAATGTCAGCATCATATTTTGTACATTTGCAATCATGCATGCTTCCATTTATAAGTCTTCTTTTCTTCTTTCCATCTGTGTCTCCTTTTCTTTATCCATGGCAGTGTCTCATCCATCCATATTACTCACTCTTTTTGGCCGAATAAAACCAACCGACCAACCAAGAAATAGCTAGGGGGCTAAAAACCCAAAGAACAAAGGAAACCTCAGAGCTTTTGCTTGCCAGGACTGCAGAGAGCTAGCTAGCTATAAAGTCTAAGCTGCAAAGTAGATGGTGATCTGATCTGCCTAGCTAACCCCTCGCCTTCAGATCAATCACGACCACACTAATGTTATCGGAGCTCTCCCTGCCGAGGGCGAGTCTTGCAAGGAGGGCTGCGGCGCGAAAGCACCGGGCCTCTTCCTCTTGGCCTACTACAGGTGCACCGCCACTGCTGCTGGGAGCGGCTTCGCTGCTCCCAGCTGCAGGAGCTCTCGTCGGGCTCCCATCTTCCAAGCATTGTCGGGCCACATCGCAGGCCACCTTGTTGGAGATCACATCCCACAGCCCGTCGCTCGCGAGGATCAGGCAGTCATCATCCTCTGACCTTTCGGTTATGGTGATCTCTGGCTCACATATCACTTCAGGCTTTAGGAGCCTGTGCCCTGCAAGTATAGTTCAATGTCAAATGAGATCAAATACTTATTTTTTCAGAACAATATATTGTGAGAAGAAATACTATTTTTGTAGATATGAACAAACATTTGAAAAAAGCTAAACTGGAACAAAGCATCAGAAGGCTTCGCTTTTTCACCATCTTTTGAAATAATATGCCTTGTACAATGCAATATGCTTAGGGGAGGTACTTACAGAAATATACCAATTTCTCTCTAAGCACCGGTGCTTATTTGTAGAGGATAGACGCTTAACTAAATAACGCTCCTATAAAGATAAGCATCGGTGCTTGAGAAAACTCGATTTATTTTACTAAGCACCTACCTAAACACCTTGCATTGTACAAGACCTTAGAAACCCAGCTCACACATTAAAACCAAGCAAGTACCCTGCTCCTGAAAGATTTCAGAAACAAAGTGCAATGTCCTATGCACATCTATGGATTATCATTTGTCCTTCTAGGGAATATGAACCACAATATGACATCAATGACAATGCAACGATACATGATAACATCCTTGCTAATGCTGAAACTGTTAAAAGGATACAAATACATGGTTGACCAAATAAAATAATAATTTGTAAAGATCAGAGGTGACAAATTATGTAGGACATGTGAAAATTATTAGATCAAAGTATTGTTGCCAGACTAAGTATCTAAGTATCTTCAGTAGTTCTAGACTTCAAGTTAGTTTCATGACATACAAAAGGCAGCGAAAGATTGAAACAATATAGGTATTCAAATAATATGCTCATGCCTCAGTAGTTCTAGTTAGTTTCATTACATACAGAAGGCAGCAACAGATTGCAACTATACATGCAATCAAATAATATGCTCATACAAATAAACATCTGCATAGATAAACTACTACTAGGTAGCAGTTCAGAGAACTAGCTAGCCCAAAATAGAGCTTCAGGGCAAGCTAATGTACCTGAAAAGGTTGATAGTGACATGCATCAAAGTTGCCGGTATCTATTCCCTACTTAACGTAAACAAGAGGTGAGAGGAACATGAGCGGCTTCAGATGTAAGCATACGGAGTACATATGTTAACACCAAAAGTGATAGCACGTGTTAACACCAAAACCTAGCTAAATACTATATTCTTAATTTCTTATATATGGAGTACATATCAAGATTTAATAGGAAGTAAGGACCACAATAGCAACAATACTCCTAAAATTTACCTCCAAATTAAAGGTGTACTTTAGCAAAAAGTAGCACGACTTGATGCAAAATGATGTAACATGCCACTATAGGCAACTCAGCATATATCAGCAAATAAAGTTACATATCCTAACTATTTGTATAACTGCTACCTATGCAGGGAAACTGATAAACTGCAAAACAACACTCTCAACATCGACGGATGGGAGATGAACATGTGTGGCCTTCTTGTCCACTACTATTTTTTGTGTGTGGTGGTTGTCTCCACTCTATCTTTGTTGTATACACTTATTTCGGAACAGAGGGAGTATGATAATGTAACTAACCGGCACAGCTCTACATATATATCGAGGCGATACAGTGTTAGCGCTTGAGTGGCTAGCGTGTGATGGATGGACACGGTTCATATATATGGTCATTTTTCTTGGTAAGCCAATTAGTATGACACAACTCATCAAGCCATGACCAGTGATGTCCATTAATTTTAGAGGCCAGTGATGTGACCCATTGTCTATCTTCTCAACAACTGCCAAGTAACTTGTACCGGGGGTCATTCGAAGCTGGGGTTATCCCTCCCATCTCTGTCACCCATTATCTAATGTACATAAGAAGCAGTAAACAAAAAGTGTAGAGGATACCTCAATTTCACAGAATGTACACCATCACAACCTCTATTTTTTATTTAAAAGTGAAACATAAAAAAAGGGAGGATCAATAAAACTGTTGTAGGCTTGTAGCCATCACAACTACTTGATGATATCAACGAAAACTCAGTTGTAGCCATATATGTTGTTTTCATCACAAAGGTTAATAGCACCGCTCTTAGTATACCCAGCTATGCTTGTTCACTAACCGAAATCCCTCGGCAGGCAGTTGTTAATATAATTGGTTCTACTAGATAGATGCGTTGGTAGCGAAAAGAGGCAAATCAACATTCTAATCTATTATTTCCATAAGAAGGTAACATGACAACGCAACTAAAATTCTTCTTTTTCTGATAGTACCATTGCTCCTTCCGATCCATAATAAGTGTCACTTATTTTATACTAAGCTTGTATAAATTTTATACTAAATGATCGACAATTATTATGGACCGGAGGGAGTAATTATTAGGTGTGCTGATCATCCAACATATGTAAATGGGAAGAGCAAAGCGTGCGTGAAGCGACAAAACGACGACACGTGCGCTTTATGAGACTAATCACTTGATAAATTAGTAATAGTAGCTTTCGTTAAAGACAATCGATCGATGATGGAAAAACAATACAACATGGAGCAAAACCTAACCATATGGGTTGCTTCCTCCCTACAATGACACGCGCGACGAGATGCATCTTCAGGCTCTCGTTGGTGTCGGGAACAATGCTAGACCTACTTACAACTAGTTACGAGTTTTAACGTAAGAAGCAACATGGGAAATTATGGTTGGAGATATTGAGAAGGGAAGGGCTCACCCTAGTGAAATTCAAGGGGTAGGGCGTGCATCGGTTGTGTGCACCACATTGTCTGTCTACCACAGTGGCGATGATGGAGGACGACAATGCATGTGTTGTGTTGGTGGCGATGAGATGTCCAGGTCGCATGTCATGAGTTTACAATAGTTGGTTTGCCGAGCTCCGGGAGAAAGCCTAGCATCAACTTGGGAGAATGTTGGCGATGGCGACATCCTCAAACGTCGTAGCCCTTCTCGAAGATGTCATCGTGGATCCTCTTCATCTCCCTCGTCGTTTGGATCTCGAGTTCTCTGGGTCGAAACTCAAGTTTGCGTCGTCGTCGTTCTTATCATTTCCTTCTTGGGAGTGTCGCCTCGCAGGTCAGGTCTTCTGTTAGACAAGAGTGGCATGTGTGCTTCTTCCGTTTCGTCATTGTCTACGCGAGTGTGCGGCCTCGTGGTTGTTGTGGAAGTCGAAGTGGGGGACTCTGGATTTACAAGGTGTTGTCTTGGGTTGCTTAGGCAGCAGTCAACTCATCCAATACGCGGCCACGAAGCCAGTGTGTGAGTTGATGTGATTTTTTTGCTGGAGCACTGACTCCAGATCGTTTTGTAAGGTGTCGACTTTGATTGCTTGTGCGGCAGGATCATCAACTCGTCTGGTGCATGACCTAGGAGCATGTGTGTGTGTGTGTGTGTGTGTGTGTTCTTGAGGTTTGTAAGCCGAGCAATGGCTTCGAATCGTGTGGTAGAGTGTGTCTCTGCTTGCTCGAGTGACAATTGTCGACTTGCTTAGGGTTAGGGCACAACCTCAGAACTGGCGTGTGTGACTATGTTTGATTCCCAGCAATCTTTTCTAATAAATAGGTCAATTCTATTCTTCTATATATAAAAAAAAGTAGAGCTCTTGCCGCTTTTGCTTGAAAGAAAAGAACTAATTAATCATATGCATCAGTAATCAATCAATGCGAATCAGGTATGCGTGCTCATATAGCATATGTAACGGTAAATCAAAAGTGTATGTATGTATGTATGTATGTATGTGTAGGAAGGGTAGTAATACGTACCTAGCGCGCGGGACATGGCAAGGATCCCTCTTACGCGCGCCCCGTTCATGAACATGACCTTGCCGCCGGCCGCCTTGATCCTCGCCATCTCGTCCGGCCGGTCCGGCTGTTGTTATTATTAGCATCAAGAAGATGAAATTAATTAATCCACAGCTGCTAGAGATGGGAGGAACCAACGATTAGAGAGATAGATAGATCAACGAGAGAAATGCATGCATGCATGCATAAAACTACTACTGTATACTACTAACTCCGTATCAAAATATATTTTGGTACGGAAAAAACATAAGTAATTGAAGTATACCACCTATATTTCAGTAGGAAAAAAGTACATTAGAGGATCGATTAATAAGGTAGATCGATAGCTGATGATATACTCAATTACTCTTTCCTTAAACTAATATAAAATGTTTTAGATACTAATTAATTAATTTGCTTCTGGTTAATAATAGTAGTACATACTATTTGGCACTGGCAGCAGCGACAGCCGATTAGGAGGGTAAGCAAGACCGGTTCAGAAGCAAATTCAGCTACGTATGTGGTTAAGAAATTTCAACTAATATCAAAGTTGAAATTGAGTTTTGATGCTTTAGATCGTTAGATTGATGAAACGAAAAAAGATGTACACACACAAAAAAATGAGCAAATCCATGAGCACGAATCTTGGCCCTGCTCATTGTAGGTAGGGTCCGACAAAACGGCCCCACATCCCAGAGAGAGCGAGCAAAGAGAAAAAGCAAGGGAGAGAGAGAGAGACATGAGATGAGATGAGGCAGCCATACAGATCTCACCAAGTCTTCTTCTCTCTCTATTCTGAGGAGAGGAGAGGAGAGGAGGTGAGCAGAGAGCACAGGTGGCGGCACTGCCCACCACTCGCCCTCCGGCGGGCCCCCCGCGGCCATGCTTTGAATCCCACACCCGCCGCCGGCCACTGCCGTCTTCCCACGTGCCGCCGCCCGAACCACCACGCGTCCCCCCACACAACCAGCGGCGAAAGCGACCCGTTCCAGGAATCTAATCTCATCTCCACCACGTGGCGACGGCGACCGGTCAACCCCAGGCCCATAAAGTTGTGAGGTAATCACAGCAACGCCACTGCATGCATGGGCATGGACTTGCCCCTGCTTCAATATTCGCGCTCCTCTCGAGCCCACACCATGCTTCAGCTTATCTTTCTCCCTCCTTTCAAGATTGCGTGTGATTATAGTGGTGGCGTGGAGTTTGTTAGTTTATCGTTGGGTAAAGGATCCGGTGAAAAATTCCTTTGCCACGGACGGACTGACAAGACCTAGCTAGCTGCTCTACACGTCGGTGAGCAGCAAAGCCAACTCCAACTCCATCCATGGAGCCATGGAGGGAGTGCGACGTCGACCAACCACGGCCACACGACCCGAAGCTTCCCGACAGCCGACACCTCACCACCTTGGCCCCTCCTTTTCCTCTTACCTCTGGGGTCAACGTACGGTCAACCCTCCACCCGTCCGTCGGGTCGTCCGGCCGGAGCTAGCGGCTCTCACAATGCACACACGTACGTAACGCCCGACGACGAGGGGTCAAAGCTCAAGCTCGCGCGCAGGCATTCCTTCATGCATGGCATGGCACACACGGTACACCGTACACGTACGTACGTCGAACGTCGACAAGAACAAGGACGGACTCACTCACCTTCTGGTCCTCGGAGAGCGGGACGGCGACGCCGCCGCGGGACATCACGGCGCGCGAGTCGCCGCAGTTGGCCACGATTAGCCGGTCGCGGACCAGCAGCGCCACCACGGCCGTCGACCCCACGATGGCGCCCTTCTGCGCCGACGACAGCAGGCACGCGCACGACGGCGTGCTCCCGCGCCCGCACGCGCACGCCGTCCCCGCCAGCACGTCCGCCCGCGCGAAGCTCCTCGACAGAGCGCCACGCCACGCGCGCTCCTCCTGGTCCGACGACGACGACGACTGGCCCTCCCGTTGCTGCTGGTTGAAGCCGGCCGCCGCCCCGGCCAGCTCCTCCGCCAGGATGACGTGCATCTGCTCCCGGCACAGCGCCGCCGCCTGCATATAGCGTACGTGCGAAGTACGGTTAGACTTTTGGATCGACATGTACGAGTTGTTGGTGAAAGAAGACCGGATGGAAGAAGAGAATGTAAACGTGTCGAGACGGAGCTGGAGCACAGGAGCGGAAGCCGCTGGAGCGTGGCCAGGTGGAGGGCCAGAGGCACTACTCAACAGCGAAATGCATCTTGTAGGGTACTACACTACACTATCTCGGATCGGATTGGATTGGATGCTGCTCCCAGACAGCCAGCTTTTGCCTTGTCGCATGGATGACTGGAGACGACTTGATTAAGCAAACACAACAACTATACTACTGGAGACGACTTGTAGGGATTAAGGGAAATAGGGCATTTGATTATGAGTTAATCGATTAAGCCGGCGGAATGCTTAGTTAATTAAGTGAGGCGAGGTGGGCATGGCGATGGCGTACGTGGGGGCCGCCGTGGCCGTCGAACACGGCGAAGAAGTGCATGGGGGAGCCGTCGGCCCAGGAGCAGAAGGAAGGGTGCAGGGAGACTGTGTCCTCCATCTCCCGCAGCCGCCCCGCCAACGCCACCGACCCGAACGCCACGGGCCACGACGACGCCGCCGTCGACGAGCCAGCGGGCAGCTCGGGAGCCACCGCGTCGGCCGCGCCGGAGGGCTCTCCCTCGGCTCCTTCCTCTGATCTGTCCGAGGACGTGGAGGAAGAGGGCGGCGGGGACTGTAGCTCCCCTTCCTCAGCTGGGGCGCGGGCAGAGGACGCGCTCGCCGTGTGGACGTAGCGGCGCGGGGTGAGGCGGCGGCGCCTGGCCAGGCGGCAATCGTCGGAGTCGATGGCCCCCTCGGGCATGTTGTTGACGCCGGCGCTGGCCATCACCATGGACGGATCGCGTCACGCGCAGGAGCGGAAGGTTGAGGAGGAGGAGGAGGAGCGCGAGGATCCCATGCGATGGGAGTGAGTGAGTTTGTCAGGGTCAGGGTGGTGACTATCGATAGGTATAGCAGGAGGGAGAGAGCTTCATGCTTGCTCCTGGCTCCTGGCTCTGCGTGGGATGAAGAAGAAGAAGAAGAGGAAAGGCTCAGCGGAGAAGGGACGAAGAGGAGGAAGTGGGTTTGTGTTCCTCTGTCTCGCGTCACGTCGGATGGCCGGCGGGACCCACGTGTGCGGCGACGTGGCGACACGTGTCAGCGAACCCGGGCCACCAGGCCGCCTGCGTGGTTGGCTGCGGCGCGCCGGAGGCGTTGCTGCTCCCTCCATTCTCCCGTACTCCTTTTTTTTTCCTTTTTACGGGAGAAGGTTCCTCACGTCGTCGCTGGTATCTCGCAATAACCTGGGCATGGGCAGCCTGCCAACGGCCCGAACCCAAACCACCATGGTAGATTGCCTAACTGGGCCCTTTGCTGTTTTTGGGGAGTGCGGATTTTTAGAGGCCGAGCTACACGTAGCCTTTATTTTAAAAAATTTGTAAATCATTTTAAAAAAATCTGAAAATAATTCTGTGGAAACTTATATGTATTTCATACGAACATGTCAAATTTCGTTTGAAAATATTGTAATATGCAGTCTACACAAAAAAAAACTTTCTGCCCAAAAACAACAACAAAAAGCCCATTTAAAATCAAATATTTGTCTTTTTTTCATACACCACATGTGAAAGTTTAATGATATGAAAATTTGCGCATATGTTATATACATATGTATGTATATTCATATTTTTTTAATACTTTTTGGATAATATAAATATATTTTATGACTTGTTCAAAATAAAGGGCTACGTGTAGCTTGGTCTACGTTAGGCATTTTTGGTTTTTTGGGTCCCTTTTAGGGAGCAACTAATTAGCGTGTACCCTTCCGCACGCCCCCGCAGTGGTCACTTTTTGTGCGCTTCGGTGTCGCCACGTGGCATATTTTGGACGCACAGCGTGCAGCCACCGCGCAGGTTAGATCCAGCCATAGTTTTCCGCGCAGGTTAGATCCAGCTATAGTTTTCCGAGCAGCCATAGTTTTCCGCGCACAGCTCAGTTTTTCAGCCACAGCCTCACAGCCACAGTTTTTTCAGCCAAAACCTTTGCCAAAGCCACAGTTTTTTCAGCCACAACCACAGTTTTTTTCAGCCACAACCCAGTTTTCAGCCAAATCCGCAGTTTTTTCAGCCACAGCTCCTTGCCACAGCCCAGTTTTCAGTCAGAGCCACAATTTTTTCAGCCGTAGTCACAGTTTTTTCCAGCCACAGCCCTGTCACAGTCTAAAGCCACAGGTCCGCCCGCAGCCACAGGAGAGTCCGCGCGCAGCCACAGCTGTTGTTCGCGCGGTACACGGTAAAAACGCGACAAATGTTGGATCCAGAAAGCGCCAAAAGTGACCTCTGCGGGGGCGCGCGAGAGGATATCCGCTAATTAGTGATTGACCCCTTTTAGGTTGCTTCTCTAATTTTCATTTCAGTATTATTTGATAGTTTGTATTAGCTAAAGACTTGTTGGTTTCAATTAAATGAAATCCAAGAGGGTGGACTCACTTTTGATAGAAAAACTATGTTAATTATTTATTATAGCTCAGTCTTGGGATTTCAGCGTCCAATATTTAAAAGCCTAGCCTCAAAAAACCAAATCCATATATTATGTCATTAGGGGAACACAACTTAATATATTTATATAAAAAAACAACCAGCATCCCCTTGGGTTTCCATTGCAGAAACGGTCGGCTTAGTGTAGTATAGTTTCAAACTAGGCGGGTTTAGTGTTTCTTGTCGTGCGTACGGGATGATGAGATTTGTTGTTAGATTATTTAAACCAATTCAAGGGTTCAACGACGATGACTACGGATCTGGTATGCCGGTCATCAGGGGCGCGTGTATAAAGACTTTCCAACTATCATCGACAAGATTAACCCAACTTGGAGATAGACGATAGCGGCATGTCGGTGGCTTGTTTCGATGGGGGTAGTGGTTGTTCATTGGTCCATAAATTTTGATGCATTTTGTATTATATTTGAGTTGCTTTCTACTCCCTCCATTCATAAATATAAGGTGTATAGTTTTAAAAACGTAAAACTTGTTTAACTTTGATCAAATTTGTAGATAAATATATTGATATAAATTAAAAAATGTTATCATAAAACTCATCTTGAAATGTATTTTCAGATTGTATTTATTAAATATCAAAGATGTTAATATTTTTCCTACTATAATTTGGTCAAAGTTATACAAGCTTAATTTTTTAAAAGAAACTATGCACCTTATATCAAGGAACGGAGAGAGTATTCAAATGAATCTTTATCATAGATTTAGATTGTTCATGCAAAAGAACACATATAAAAAGAAAACAATGCACATCATTGTCCTAGTTACACATAATATTTTAAATGGTGGCAAAAACTGAAAAACAACAAGATATCTGAAATGCCATTTTTCATGTTTATATTTAAAGTGTACCACACTTCATGTTTTAGGCGTAATGTTGGTTGTGCACAAAACACCATATTTTATTGGCTTGTTTAAATAAAAACTCTCTTTTTCGTCAAAGAGATTATGAGTTTCCCTATTGAACTTTCAAAGGGACCTGAATTCCCAATCCTCAAGACATAAACCAAGTTGATTGAGTTGTACATACACTCCCCTAATCTAGTGAGCTAGACTCACATATTAGTTTCCATATTGATTTGAGAGGTGCATGTGAGGAGTCGCCATACAAATTTAACTAGTCAATAACGAAAGGATAAGCGATCCATGATTTGTATCCCTGCACAAAAGTAACACTCCTCGTTTCATTCATGTGATCCAAAATTTCTTTATTAGGGTATCTCTAGCAGATCCCCTAAAACACATTTAAAACAAAAAGTGATGTTTGTACAAAAAAGAGCCAACTAGCATAAACCTTATAACCAATTTATTTTACTAAAATTGAGTATTTGGCCGCTAAAACTTGCCCCACTCTTTTGTATTTAGTCTATGGACACTGCCAAATTTGAGTATTTGACAACTAAAATTTGATCCTTTATTCGGCTTGATGATTTAGCATTTTCATGTGCTTTGATATATAGAGTGGTCATCTTGCAATCTCACAAAACACGTTTGATGCTCAGAATTATGGTTTGAACATATTTTTTGGTGAGACGACGCACATTCTTGAATTCATGCTTTTGTTACCTAAAGTTGACACTATTAATCTCTAGAATTCTCTAGAATATTATTTATTTTATTCATACACCATACAATGTTGTATCTAGTTTTGTGGATATTTAAGAAACTACGACAAATATCATAAAAATAAACACATTAATGGATGTATGTTGAGTAATGAAATCATAAATGACCAATAAAATCTAGTTACCATTTTGGTCAATAAAAAATATATTTTCAATTATTGATATTAGAATTGAATGTTAAATATGCAACTTAAGATATATGCATAGTTATGTTTTGTCCAATTTTTTTGACCTATAAATACTATTAAAATGTATTAATTTATATATATATAACTATAATATAATTATTATTATTTTATGATAAATAAACAAGTTTAGTATAATGAATACACACCGAGTTGATGTCAAAATTTAAATTGTAATTGCCCGATTAAAAACCCATATTGTTTTTTCTCCATGAGCTCGTGATAGGGTATATTGAAAAAAAATGAAATTCAGAGTGTTGCAATAAAACATGAGACACTCTATGTATATACAACTACAAGCAGATAAACAATCGATCAAATAAATGTGTGAATCATTCGTGTAGATATATATACAACGACAAGCACGCAACTGATCATACAACAATAAATCAACTTATTTTTGTAGTTAGGTAGGTTTTGTACATCTTATAGTAACCATGTAGCTTTGTAACTTTGAAACACATAATAATTAGTTCGTAAGTAACCATAGATAGTTTTGTATGTTCAAAATACACAATAATTAATTGGATTGTGAAGGGAATTATCTGCGGATGGGCTGGTTGAAACGCTTAGTATACGTACCATACAAAAATATGGTTTTATAATGAAGAGATTCATAACCCTTTTTGACATCCAAGAGCGCCAGTGGAATTGCCTTACACAGGAATGGAGTGTCCACACTGACTTATTAGCGGATTAGGGCTAATGTTTGTCCTCATGACAGTGAACCTAGATTACTGTTAGTCAATGTTGCAATATGAATCTTAACAAATAAGTTATACGCGATATTTTATTGAGATCCAACAAGTGAACACTCTCTTGTCCACGAATTGTTTCCTAGAAGTTTTGCCATCTAATAAAAATAATGAAAAATTCGGATTCGAAATCAGATATTCTAGGAGAAGGCACAAGGCACTAGCCAATAAGTTGTGCAAGTGTGTTCGGATAGAGAGAGTTCACGCTATTTTTCTCTTTTAGTGGAAAAGATCAGAGCTTCACTGCTTTAAGATATGTGCATCACATTAGATAGCATATAAAACATTTGCGCGAGTTGTCAACAATTCAAAAGCCAGTTCGCTAAACTTTTGCAAAGAGGGAAAAACTATTAGAAAATTACTCCCTCTGTTCCTTTTAGTCTGCATGTAAATTTTGTCTTAAGTTAATGTATTTTTTATTTGATCAAACTTATAGAAAAAATATCAACATTCATAATACCAAATAAATATCATTAGATTCATTATTAAATGTAGTATCACCATTGTACATGCTCTAGTAACACTAAGGGTTAGTTTGGGAACGGGGAATCATTCCCAGGGGAGCAAATCCCATCAGGATAGGTGAAGAGATATGAAAAAAAAATCTTGATGTACCGGGATTTTCTACCAGGAAAAATTAAGGGAATCCTTGGAAGACCCCTTGCCTCCAAAAAAGCCCTAACTAGTCCCAAAAGACCGAATAGCCCGTGACATACCCTCAAGAAAAAAAAGACCGTGCCCACACTTAAAAAGGAAAAGGAGAAAGTATGTAAAATGCCATGCCCTGAATAAACATATAGGGAAACGATCCCTACCGGCCGACCGGCTGATGCTTCGGCCGGTCGGCTCAGATTCCACGCGATTCACTGCGAAGGTTCATCGGCCCATAGACTTCATTCTGTGCGATTTTTGCTACATTTGATGTACAAATATGCTGCAACCATGATATTAGAATGCTACCATCAGTACAACTATCATACTAAAATGCTATTACGTTGATTTATATTATTTTTTGCTAAACAGATGTATCTAGATGTATTTCAGTGCTAAGCACATTCATTTAACATGATATGAAAATGCTATTAATGATTTTTGTTGCAACAGAAAAGGGAAGTGTGATCGATGATGATAGGTATGCAACAGTTTTGTCAGATTTTTTTTGCAACAATGCACACAATAAATTTTTGTTGCATCCATGTACCAAAAAAGTTACAACCGTATCAAAAATGTTGCAACCGCTCGGCAAATGTTGCAACGAAGGGGTATGCAGCGATCTGCGCCGTTAAATCACTGCGCGGCGACCGGGTCCTTGCGTCGCCCAAACATATAGCATACATGGCACAAATGCATATACTCCCTCCGTTCTGATTTTTTTGAGATTTCAGTATACACTACATATGAAGCAAAATGAGTATACCTACATTCTAAATTATGTCTATATATATTTGTATATATCTTCTATTAAAATATTAAAAAAACTTATATTTAAGAGCGTAGGGAGTACATGATACGTAAACCTAAAAAAAACATGATACTCCCTCCGTTTTTTAGTACGCATATATATTTTTCCGAAGTTTTAGTACATTTAATTTAACCAAACTTATAGAAATAAGTATCAACATTCACAATACTAAATCAATATCATTAAATTCATTATTAAATATAGTTTCATTTTTTTATTATAGATATTGATATTTTTTAATATAAATTTGATCAAACTTTGCTATGTTTAACTTAACACAAATTTTATACGTGGAGTAAAAAAATGAAGGGAATACACAGGAAGCTCCAAATGATGGCATATTCATTGCAAATCAACTAACTAAGCTAAAGTTACAATTGACAATTGTTCATGTGCTTAAACAAATACATGCCTCCAAATTTTATACGCGGAGTAAAAAAATGAAGGGAATACACAAGAAGCTCGAAATGATGGCATATTCATTGCAAATCAACCAACTAAGCTACAGTTACAATTAATAATTGTTCATGTGCTTGAACAAATACATGCCTCCAAATTGACATACGACTACATAGTTAAAACTTGAAACATTAGTGCATCATTACTCGTTTACTAGCCCGGCCAACGGTACCATGCATGCATGCGTACGTGGTCGTGCATGCCGACATGTCAGGGGTAGATAGACGGATAGATAGGTCGATCGATCATAGTGTCAGTCAACAAGAGTCAAACTAGACTCAAGAGCAGCCAAGCCTAAGCTCGAGATCCAAACCTCCTGCCCCTCCTCCGACCCCCAGCTCCAGGTCCACCACCAACGCAGCCTTCGCCGCCTCCGCCGCAGCCGCGGTAGAGAAGAAGCTGTAGACGGCCGGAACGCCCGCCGTGGATGCACCGTTGCCGTAGTCGCCGGCGGGGCAATGTTGGGGCGGTGAAAAGTTGAGGTTGGGCACCCTGCTGTCCCTGTGGACGGCGGCAGGAGCCGGAGCTGCGGAGTAGGAGGAGCAGTAGTAGTGGCGGATCCTGGCCCTCTCCCGGCGGTGCACGTTCATGTGGCCTCCCAGCGCCTGCGCCGACCGGAACTCCCTCTTGCAATACCCACACGTGTACGAAGACGACAACGGCGGCGACCTCTGCACGGGCCACGACACGCCGCCGGCGGAGGCGTAGCTCCAGGCCGCCGCCGCCGGGCGCCGCAGCAGCAGTTGGCGGTGGTGGTCGAGGTGGCCACGGTCTCCTCCTCTCGCGCTGCTCCTGCCCTCCATCAGCTGGCTAGCTACCGACTTTGTGTGTTGCAGTGTATGTTTGTGCAACTGATGAGCGTGGTGTAGGGAGGAGCATGGTAGAGTGGGTGGTATATATGCTAGCTACTCGCTTGAAGTGGCCATTATGTCATGTACACGGTACACTTGTTGTTTGTTTTTTCTCCTGGGACTTAACACATGTAACAATGGCTAGCTTGCCACTGTCTCACACGTTTGAATGACTGAGTGAATGAGGGTGGATGGACAGACGGAAGTGACCGAGTGCACGCGGAGTCAAAGGTGGAGTGAGGATGGATACCATGGATGGTTAGTGATGTTGCAGACGAGATGCCCTCAGAACAATGCTCTCCGTTTCTGGGAAGTCTATGTGACATGTATTGGCAATGTGTGCACCCTTCTTTCCATCACGACAGGACATCATGTGCACCCAAAGAGGCCACTATGAGGAGACACAATCACAAACTACATATATCGGCATATATTTCCATCGATCGTCTCACTGTAGTAGTAGCTGGTACTGTGTGGTTTGCTTCTGAGTTACTCCATGGCTGCATAGCTAAGGCGCTAGGTACGTGGTAGCTGCAAGCCTACATGGCCAAGGAGGCAAAAAGACAGCGGCTGTACGTGACCGATGCCCCGAAAGCGTACGCGCCCTTTGCCCTCCCTATCTGCTGAGCTTGACTGCATCTCTTTTCTCTTTGATTTTCGATTTCTTTCACACAAAGAAATATTACCCGACTGGTTTGGTTTGATCATCACGTCAGTGTCATAACTCTTACAGACTACTACATCCCATCAATCACGTCACGCACAGTGCATTCAAAGCCCGGCCGAATATTATCCATCTTTCGTCAACGTATCTCATGCATGCATGCATGCATGGCTCTCGGTTCTTTGTGACTGGCATTGCATGCAAGGCATTGCACCCCATTGGCCAGCAATTGACATGTTTGGGCGCTGGTAGCCATGATGGTAACGCAAAGATGGTGTAGAGTTTGCCATGTATGTAAGCATCCACGTCTCTATTTGTGTTTTTACCTTTGGAAACTTGTAATCTACGATACTATCCCTCATGAGGGTTTGGAGTATCTTTCTTTTCTGAGAGGATACTAGTATTCTCTTCGTTTCAAAATAACGGTCGTAGCCTTAGTACGAATTTATATTAGATCTAGTACAAAGTTGAGTCAATTATTTTGAAACGGAGGAAGTACTTTGCAAGGGTCACAAGATCGAAGAGAGCTAGCTAGCTAGTAGCATGTTGAACTGCTGAAGCGTCTAGTTACAGTGTTACACACGCGTGGGAAGCCTGTCACGTAAATATACGCAAGTACAACGGTAAAATGATCTCTTCTACTTAAAAAGAACCTAGCATTTTATCGTCCGTGTCTCCTTTTGGCCGTACTCTCGTTTCGTTTTTTCTTCATTCACCCATCCACATCACTCGGTTGCCAAAAATTTCTTAATATTTCCCTTGCACAGATCAACAAAAAATAAAAGGAATGTACTTCGACCCCGTCTCAACTCCTCCAAACCTCAACTCCCTCTTCTCGATTTGGTGCTGCCGTGGTGCGACTTGACTTATCGGCGCCATGGAGCATCCACAAGCTATGAATTTGGCGATGGCGAGCACCACCATTGTAACTTGTGCTTGCCATCGCCATAGCTACGGCTCCAAGCCCACTGTATCTGGGTGCGGATTTTCCCATCCTATCCACCAAGCTTGGTGTGGCTTATCCTGTTGTGTGATGGACTATCTGAGAGAGACCATGCCATCGAGAGAGCTGTCGGGAGCGGAGGCACCTGAAAGTTGTCTCTGCCGGTGACGACGAACTAATTGATTTTTCTTTGAATTTGCGATAGGTGAATCGCACCTCAACAGATCCAAGAAATGTGTACACTTCTCCTATGGTGTCAACTTTGTTGTCTTGGCTTTATCTGCTCTAAGTGATTGTTCCTTCTTCTTCTTCTCAAATGTCCATTAGCCAGGTTATTGTGGCGTACAATACAGGTGTCCTTTAATATTAGTCCTCCCGTTAACTTAGCTAGTTTGTTTAGCTCTTAGTTGAATGTGATTGAGCCGAAGACAGTCGCACGTATTCACGTTGGAGTATGTGCATTACTTTGGGCCGTTTGGACTTGTCGAAATGATATTGTATTTAATCGTAAAAACATTATCAATTTTTTGCAGGTTATTTTCAGGGCGTCTGCCTTTATCTGTATGTAGTCCTTACTAAGCAGCGCATAGGGCAGGGAGCATTTGGATGCTGGATGCATCCGATGGGAGACCGTTGCACCTTATACCTACAACCGGTTTGGATGGCAGTCTGTTAATATTATATGTGTTTACTCATCTTTTCTTATTTATCGCTCGTTGTAGCGGATTTTTTTTCTCCTACGCGAGAATGAAGACATGCAGTCTGTGTAAAATTTATCTTAAATTGGGTACTTTGCTTAATAAAATGGTTGTATGCATCGATTGATGCAGAGCCAGGGTACACCTCCTTTTCAAAAAAAAAAAAGTGATCCTTCCTGCTTCTTACAGAATCCATGTTTCCTCACGAGAGAGATGCTAATGATGAGCAATATTTCTTGGGTCATACTACTATGTTTTTTTTTACGTGTGCTCAAATCTGAGGAGACGAGAAGAAGCTGTAACGACTATTTGCGATCTGAACCACATCCGGTGGACCGGCGCAATGCGTTGCCCAAATACTTCCAGAAATTAGGTATATATAAAAAGGGGCAGGTCCTAGTATCTCTTTCCTTTACCGGCTTGGACTCGAATTCGGGAATCAATACCATCTTCTATACTCAACAAACTCGTAGGATCGTGCCCTACAAAATAGAAAGTCTACGGTCACAAATCGATCGATTTCGAGTTAATAGCAGGCTTGTTTCTAGTGATCTATATATTTACGATGAGACGTCGTCGTAAATTCAATGATGCAGAGATGATCCCTAGAGAGATGCTACAGGAAATCCTGATGAAGCTGCCGATCAAGGACGTGGCCAGGTGCTGCTGCGTCTCTAGGTCATGGCGCGGCGCCGTCCGAGACCCCTCGTTTTGCAAGCTCCACGCAGAGGCGAACTACGCCGCGCCCTCGTCGGAGGCCGAGGCATTGCTCTTATACGAGATACAGGAGGCCGTCCGGAGCGGCAAGACCGGTGTCTTGAGCCTATCTTCGGGCAAGGCGATGTGCTCTTTCACTACCCCCCTTGGCTACGGCCTTGCCAACATCTGCAACGGCCTCCTCTGCTTCGTGCAGCACGACGACGCTCAGGCGCCGGCGGTGGTGTGCAACCCTGCTACCGGCGAGACGGCGGCGCTTCCCAAGGCACCTCCGCTTAGTAACGGGCACAATGGGCATCTCTTTGCCTTGGGATTCAGCCCGCCCACCAGCGAGTACAAGCTGTTCCGCCTCTCTTTCCGGTCATCATACTCCAGTTCCTCCGAAGAAGAAGAACGGGTGGAACTGGACGTCTACACCTTGGGTGATACCCTCGGCTGGCGCAAATCGGAGTCGTTCCTCTCGCCCTCTCGCCCAATAACCAGAGCCCATACTCATTCCACGCCGGTGCTCATCGGCGGAAGGATTCACGTGCTCACCATAGGTTGGCAGCTACAATTCTCGAGCGTACAGGATGCCAAAGGAGTATTGGTCGTGGACGTGGCCGGCGAGAGGTGCCGCACCTACCCTCTCCCGGCCAATCTCCCGTATTATGATAACCCTCAGGCCTTTGAGCTCAACGGGCGGCTGTGCTTCGCCACACACACATTCAACCGTGGTCGTCCCATGGCCCTCCGCTTCTGGGTCATGTCGCCGCCGCCGGAGAAGAAGGAATCGGACGACCGGAAAGAGCCGCAGTACTGGGATTTGCTCTATAGCTTCTACGTGGAAGGTCCCTGCTTCTACATCGGAATCGGAAAGCCGTGGAGTGCATGGTGTGACAAGAAGACGCTCTGCTACATGCGCGATGGCACCTTGTGCAAGTATGAAACAAGGCCGTCGATTCCTGACGGCGACCAACTCATACGTTGGGACGAGCAGCTCGGCTTCCAGCGGTCTGCACTACTATACCAATATCAATGCAACATCCATGGGGGTTACCGTCCCACTCTGCTTTCGCCTCGCATCTTTGAATTGCCGCCGTCCCAAGACGACACAACGACCTAGTTGTTTTCAGCTTAAATTTCTTATCAATATAAACGATGGTGGACATTAGCTCCTAAGGAACTCTAGTTTTTTTGAATAAGTTTATTGTTTAAGTAACTCTACTCTCTTTGATCCATATTAATTTTTGCTAAAATAGATGTATCTAACAGTTAATATGAAAGATTTGTTCTTTCGCATGACAGAGAGATACTCTGCGCCCACTCGATGAGATTACATCCGTAAATTAAAACTGCGCAACGTGTAACTAGGTCTCGAGGATGGAATATCACACGAATGAGTTAAGAAGCACTTGTTTGCAACGAGATTCACCTAGGTATGATGATACCGACGATTCGATCTCGGACAAGTCTAGTATCAAAGTAACAAAGGGAATGTGACTCGACGTGTTTCTGTAACATGGGTAAAATATATTCTCGTGGAATGCACAAGGTCGTTATGGGCATCCAGGTCCCGCTGACGATCATTGGTCGGAGAAATGTCTCGATCATATCTGGAGTATTCACGAACCGTAGGGTAAAACACTTGAGGATACATTGACATATCAAAGATTGATTTGGAATCATCGCATTGATCGGAGAAAGGAGAAAATCAACCGGAAAAGTTTCGTGTTGATTAGAAGTAAGTTTAGATTGATCCGGAGCAAAGGGAATCAAATGATATGTATTTAATATTAATTAAATGAAATAATATTTAAATATATTTTATTTTAATTAAATTGTGGCAGCCCACCTTAATGCCCCCCTCATAGAGGGAGGCCTATTAGGGGAGGCCACCTCCCACCAAGGGATAAGGTGACACTAGTAGAAAAAAGTTTATCTCTAACTGGCACAGTACTTGCATGGAAATTTTAAAAAATGGCATCACTACGGTCATTCAACTGTATTGAAAAAACAAAAAATACTGCTGGCATGGTAAAATTTGACACACCATATATTACATACTGTGGTGACGTTATAAAAATATAAACACCATCAAAAGTAAAAAAGAACCATTAATTTATTGTATCAAATTTTGTATGCTTATTCTTGTCTATTATTGAAAATCTAAAATATTTGTTTTTACTAATGCCCTATTATATGTATGCCTATTTTCTTGTATAAAGTTTTTTATTTTTTCATTTTTTTCATTTTCTTTCTTAATTCAAGGGTTTTATTATTTCATATTGTACTTATATATAACATAAATACAATATTTGTGTGTAGTGTTAAAATGTGTAGGTGTGAACATTATTGTTGGCGTGGTCCATCGGCTCAACTGGATCACGCCAGCAGTTAGGTTAAAAATACAGTGACGCGGCGCCGTCGTTTTTCTATCCAAACGAACCCTGAACTTATCGATGAAACCTAAATCAAACCTCGAACTTGTAATCCCGGAAATCAGTACACCAAACTTTCAAGTCCCGATCTATTTTGAACCTTAACTAGGATCGGACTAGGTCGCTAGATACGAGGATGAGTCGGGTCGAGACATTAGGGAAGTCGCTTGTGTTCCTTTTACCTTTTTATTTTTTTTCCTAATAATAATTAATATTTAAACAATTTCGTAATAACATATAACGTGCGATGAAACAATTTAGAACGAACAAGAAGATTCATATATGTAAACATTTTAGATTTTACTGAAAGAACCATTTTGAAATGTCGAATATGTTTCATAAAATTCAAATCGCTTAAGATTTTCCGAAAGTAAGTTTTCGAAAAATGTGATATAATTTTTGGAAATCCAAATATTTTTTGAAACATTTAAACGTCTTCTTGCAAATTTGTTTTTTTAATCTCAAATGATTTAAAAGAATACAAAAAATGGAAAATTCCACACATTTTTCGAAAAACAGTAAACATGATTGAATTTTAAAAAAAATCGACATATTGAATTCCAAACATCTCACGGAGAATATATTTTATGTGCAAACATTTTTAAAGTTCCCAAACATTATATAATTTATAAAACATATTGAAAAAATGTTTTTTTTGAGAATTTGTACAAATTCAAAAAAACATTTTAATTGTTTTTTATGTTTTTAAAATTTTCACTATTTGAAAATGTATTGTTTTATAAAAAATATTATTACTAAAGAAGTATTTAGATTTTTAAAAATATTCTCACATTAAAAATAGTTTTGGATTTCAGAAAAAATATTTTCAATTAAGAAATGGGCCTACCCTACCGACCATGTTATGTTTGCGCATAATATCTCTGCAATAATATCCTGGTATTTTCACATTGCGCCTTACGAAAAAAAAACTCAGTTCACGCATAATGGACCGGTCTAGCTAACAATCTGTTGATTTTATATGCCCCGTCGTTAATTCTTATCTGAGAATGATCTCAAGGTTTAAAATAGGCCATGATCAGAAAGCTTGGTGTTCTGACTTTCGGAATCATAAGTTTAGTGTTTGATTTAGCTTTCGTCTATAATTTCAAAGTTTCTTTTGGACTTTTTTCTTTTCTCATGCGAATTTGTAGGTGCATATATTATACTACTAAATGGATAATGTTTCAATATTTTGTTTTGCACCTGTAAAATAAGCTTTTTGATACACTTTCCTAAACAAAGGGTGCAGTCCCATCCGAGTAACACAAAATCCTCTTTAAGGAAGTAGCAGTGATTCGGTGCCTGGGTGCATCTGCTCCCGAGGAGACTAGTTTTTTTTAAGTAAATATGAAAAAAGCTCAAAAAAATTCAATTTTTTTGTGATGAAAGATGCTTACGTGCGAGACGTTCATGCACATTTTGAAGACGTTCGGACATCTGAAGAGTGCGCCGCAAAAAAAGCAAATTTGCAGTTTCTTTGAACGGCACTGTTCATGCACTGTTTCAGATTGAATTTGTCTTTTTTGCCTCGAGCTCCCTAGATGTCCAAGAAAAACTCAAATTTTACACGAACATCTACCCCCTCAGCATCTTTCACCATAATAAAATTTGGAAATTTTTTGAACTTTATATATATGGCTTTTCGATGATCACTTGTGTAGGAGCATATAAGCCTGGGCTCATCTTTGAATATCTCTTTAATATAAGCCTGTTATGTTGCGTCAGAGTGAAGTTTGATTTAAACCCTGAAGTTGTAGAGCTCGACGGATATGAACGTCCAAGTTTAAATCCCTGAAATCCATACCCTGACCTTGCTAATCCCGGTTATTTTTAACCTTAGAACCGTATCCAAACAGGGATTGGTACCTGTGATGGGAAAAAAGCAGCTATCGGTGTCTTAGTCATTACCCGCGAGTGGGTCCAACGCACTCAAACTAGCTGTGCACCTCTTCGGATCGTTCGTCAAGCTCTTCTACGACGTCGTCCTCTTGTTGCCGTCGTTATGGTACTGTACGTCGTCCGCCGTGATGTACTGCCTCGCTCGCAGCCACCGGTGGTCGGGTCCGGTGCCATGCACACCGCGTCTCTTCGGTGTTTCTGCATGGCAACAGTGAAGGCCGCGCCTATTGGTCCCTGCCACTGCCAGACCGCACACAAATGGGGAAGGAAGCGTGCCGGACCGTAGACGAACTGTAAAGGAAGCGTGTGGTGACCGTAGGAATCAATGAGCTCCCGTCCCTCAATCCGTTAGCCATCATCGTCATGTTGTTCGTCCAGCACAACGTAGGCAAGTTGCAAATCTAGCAGCAGCACGTCTGCTCTCATGCTCTCACGCTCCGACGAAGCCTGCTCTCTTCGTGCCGCCTACTGCGTCGCCCCGCCGTATGCCCGTACCTGCTCGTCGTTGTCCGACCCACGGACTCGCCATTCTCGCATCGGCCCAGCCAGTAGCGCCGGCGGCGGCGCTCAACTGTGTCCACGCGCCCGTAGTTCTCCTCGCCCTAGATCTCTCCCAACTGAGGTTGCGGTGCCCTCCATCTCCATGAACTGTGAGTTGAAACATGAATTGCAATCCACGCGCACGATGCGCAGCGGTGGATGGACGGACCACGTACCAGGAGTCGCACTCTTCACACCCTCGGCCGTGGAAGAACGCCTACGGCAACAACTCCGGTAGAAGTTACGGAGTATTATTTGGTCAGGGTCAACAATCCCAGCCACGTCATCAAATCCACTCGAAAAAAGCCTGAAGGTTAAAAACGACGGGATCAACAAGGTCAGGGTACCGATTTCCGGGATTTAAACTTGGAGGTTCATTTCTGTCGAGCTCTACAACTTCAGGGTTTAAATCAAACTTCACTCGTTGCGTCACCGTATTTTTCACTCCCAGGTAACTTCAGTATTATTATTATATAGATTACCAAAGAAAAAGGAAATCGCACAGGAAGTTGTATTGTATGCCGTCTCATCCCAAAAACTCTTGTTAAAAACCAGGCGTGACTTTTTGTCCTCTCGCCATTCTTAAACTCTTGTTAAAAACCAAAAAATAAAATTTATTCAGAACGGGAGTCTCTTTCCCTCCAATGATAATTTCAAAAAATTAAAAAATAAAATAATATCAGTCCTCATCCCAGAAATATTTGCCGTAGAGGCGCGAGGATATGACGACGAGGGCTGCCGGCACCAAGAGCACCAGGCCGGCGCAGACCACGATCTCCACCCAGCCGTAGGAGGAGCCGACGACGTAGGCCACCAGCAAGGCCATGACGTCGAGGGCAACGAGGACCTCAAGGGCCCTGGTCTTGGCCAGCTTGCGCAGGTCCCGGCTAGCCAGAAGCAGGATGAGGGAGAGCGACAGCGCGAAGGCAGCGGTGTTGCAGTAGTAGAAGATCATGTACGCCCTGAGGTTGGTGTTGCGAAATACCGGCTCCATCGTCATATTCTGGGCGACCTTGTTTTGCGCCAAGCGCGACACCATCGTGGTCGGGGGCACGCCGAGTTTGCTGTTCTCCGGCAGCGGCACAGTCTCGAAGCCGCCGGGTGGGCTGAGGCCGGCGGCGTAGGTGATGGAGGCGATGAGGGTGGCCAGCACCATCAGCCACCCGCGCAGGTCTTCCCGGTGATGGTGATCCGAGGGTGTCGATGCCGCCGTCTGCTGGACTACTACTGGTACTGGCGGCGGGCACTGGCAGGACCCCGTCGGTGGGTCACAGTCAGACACGCTGACGACTGTGATCATTTCTTCTTCATGATGATGAGGCTGCGGCGGCGGCGGCGCCGGTGGATCGGCGGATCCGCCGCCGCCAGTGGCGGGCATTGGTGTCACGGCTGACATGACCTCTGCTGCCCAACGCGGACCGGATCCGGCCGATATATAGACGAGAGTAGTATATCACAGAGCGCACAAGAGTTTTTTCTTTTCTTTTATTAGGATCGCAGAAGAGTTAATTGTGGTGACGATGAGATCGATGGTACTACGTACATGCAGGCCAGACCGGCCAGAGGGTGTGCCGATATGTTGGAGACTGAGGTTCTATTTTGTACCGCAACCTCCTCTCCTTAAAAACGAAGCTACTATTCTGCTTAAAAAGTACCGCAACCTTGTATCCGATGCACAAAGCGCTTTCATTAAATCTTGCAAAATAGGTTTTTGTCCCGCTTTATCGATCACAAGTCCAATCCACAAGTTCCAGATACAATACAATAATAACACATCCGCTATGGGCACAACACAACCAGCCCAATACATAAAAGAGATACACACCACATCATGAGAACTAAGGGTAAACACCATAGAATGATCGCCATGAGAAGGCACACATCATCAGGTAGCCACCAAAGATGGAGAAGCCAACGCTCGCCCCGTGGTCATGGCATCCATCGGGCGAAGAAGGTGCTTGCTATCCCTGCGCCTGGATAGAGGATGCCAGTGCTGCAAGAAGGCGAAAAATTTGAATATCATGTCAAACGCACGTCAAAGAAAGACCTGCTTGATGACCATCTTGTTTCTAATATTCCAAAGGGTCCAAGCTAGCGCGAAAAATACCAGCCTAAAGAGGCGCCTCCTCTTGTTGATCTGGTTTGCCCGCGTATAGAGGAACCTAGCCAACTCTGAGGCCTCTCAGTCTCGCCCCAGAGCCTCATGGACATACCGCCACATGAACCTAGCCGCCAGGCACGAGAAGAATTGTGAGTCCTAGTCTCGGGGACCTGATACAAGGGGCACATGCCATCCCCAACGCCCTTCCGCTTCAGAACCTCCGTGCCAGACGGAAATCGATCGCGCAGGAGCTGCCAAACGAAGATCTTAAACTTCAAGGGCATCGGGGCCTTCCAAAGGTGATCAATCCAAGGCAAGGTCGGCAAACGACAAAGGACCCGGTAGCAAGACTTCATCGATAAGCAGCCAGATGGGGTCAAGAACCACGAAACATTGTCCGGCTGCGATGGGAGCAGAGCCGACAAACGAGCTATGAGGGATTCCCAAGCCCTCAAATCTTAGGGGCCAAATATACGCCGAAATGATATGTTCCACTGCCCATTGGCCCCGGCCACAGAGACCAGGATCTCCGGGTCCGATCAAATCACAAAGAGTCCCAGGAAGGAGAAGCGGAAGGGGGGGTGTCCTATCCACCCACGGGTCAAGCCAAAACATGGTACTATCCCCATTGTCGACCGAAAAACAAAGGCCCAGACACATCTCCTACTTAATCGTCTGGATTGCCTACCAGAACCGCGACCCGAGTCCAGAGGGATAGGTCATCAATGGTCGGCCCCTCAGGTATTTAGCCTTGATGAGCTGTAGCTGTTGGGATACGGGGCAGAAAACACAAATTTTTCACACCTACGGTACCCGAACCCAAGATCTATGCTATGGCGATGTAAAGTAACGGAGGGAATCGGTGTTCATACCCTTGAAGACCGAAAGAGGGAAACGTTCTTGTGAACGTGGTTGGCGTAAACTCGGAACTACGACCTCCCTGTCATGTAGAAGATCACCACCGGCGAGGATGACTCCCGGTAAACCTCCAGCGACGAAGTAGCACCACAGGTGTAGTGCCTCGAAGAGATTATACACGTACGGTACAATCGATGTTCCTCCCGGGCCCCGAACCAGGCGAGCAGCGGAAGAAAGACGGCTACAGATCCCGACTCCAGCAGAACGACGGCATGCCTTATGGTGGAGAACTCCAATCCTGGTGCAGACTCCAAACAAGGGGAGTCCACTTCCGGGAAGGAGAAGGAGGAAGAAGGAGATATTTGTGTGTTGGAAAAAGGGGGGGGGGGCTACCCCTCCTTATATAGGCCAAGGGGGGGTGTGATCCTCCTCCCCTCCCCCATGTGGGACTAAACTCCCAAGGGGGGGAGTGCGCCGGCCATAGGGGGGGATGGGCCCCACCCTTGGCGCCAAGCCCAAGGAGGGAAACCACCTCCTCCCCTAATGGGCCCCATGGGCCCATATAGCCTTTTTCCCATTTTTTTAATTTATTTAATATGTTTTAAATATTTAATTCAGATAATTAAATAATAAAACATTATTAAAACAATTAAACTTTATTTTGAACTATTCAAAATGTCCGGAAACCATTCCGTCCTCCTCCGGAACTATTCCGGTGATTTCTCCTATTTCATCGATTGATCCTGTAACGGTCCTATGCATCGATTTCCCTGAAGTGTAACACCCTAACGGTCCGGGAAACAGCAGACATGGTCGAGACTCTTCTCATTGACCAATGACTAGTCAGTTGGACCTGGTTACAATCCTTGACAGCCCCTGCGCTTCCATCGAATGAACTTCGATCGCTTTTGGAAACCGTTAACGATACGACGTAATCCCTTTGTGCTGCGGTACTTTGTTTGTCCGAGGTTTGATCGTCGTTATCCTAGATACCGTGTTCACATCTCGTTCACAACAAACAACTTCTCTCGTCCATGATCATTGCATCTTTTGTGACCTAGTCACGTCCTTGCAAGGTGTTGATGCAATATCACCGAGTGGGCCCTGAGTACCTGTCCTGTCACAAGGACTGACAAATCCCGCTATGATCTATTTCGGAATACCCAAAGTGCACCGTTATAGCCATCATATTTCAGTCAGGCGGTGGGATACAAATCAAAGTCTCCTCATAGATGACAATTACGTATGATCATTACGGTCTAAGGACTAAGCCATACGTTACAAAGTCATAGCAACGCTGAACTATGTGACTCGATCACATTGCAATACTTTAGGTGGGTGTACGTCCATCACATCATTCCCCTTAACGATATGACCTCATTGTCAATGGACTGAAGTGTCGCCATGATCAGGAAAGCTTGATCAATCAATTGCCCAATGAGATAGTTTACCCGAGTTAAACTATGGACCATGTTTTATACTACACCTGTATTAGTATTTCCAAGTAATACAGTTATAGCATAGTATAAAACGTATTATGAACAAAACGGATATGTGACAAATATCTTTATTAATTTGTCTCTAGGGCACATATCCAACAGTAGCCACAACCCACCATCCTCACTAAGAATGCAACAAACCCATCTCAGCATAAGCGTGACTTTCATACGCCTCGAAGCGATGATCAAGCTTCTTAGTGGTCGAGGGAGGCACATATCTGCCCACTTGACCATATGGTACTTCTGGCGGCCATTCACACCCTGCCCCTAGAAAAAGCGGGCCAACTCTCGATCAAACGAGCCATGAACACCCTCCGGGAGCAGGAAAAGACCCATCTAATACTGATACATAGGAAACTTCGAGTGGCATGCAGCGATAAGGAATGTTTTATATCAGCGAGCGAAGGCAACGACGGTGGTTCATGGATTATATCAGCTTATTTTCATTCCTTCTCCAAGTAGCGGTGTCAGTGACGCCTCCAACTCCAGCAAGTCAGCACGGATGTTAACCATGTAGCCGGTATCGTCAAGTCAACCACCAAGTGAGAGAAACCTCTCTCCATCCCATCTCGAAGTGGCGGTGTCGACCTCATTCCATTTCCTTCCCAAGTCCCGATCCACATCACCGTCGTGATGCTCCTCGTTGCTTTCGACGCCACTGCTGACGTTTTTCCGTGCCCTTAGGCCAAAGTGGTATCGTCCTTGTGCTTGTTTTCGATCTAGTTTTTTTCATCTGCAACGTCAGATCAAATGATGATTTGTTTAATTAGGAGTGTTCTATTTCCTTGCGAATTAGAAGTGTTCATGCTCTGAACCTAGCTCTCATATGCTTCTTTGTTTAATTAGAAGTGTTTCCTTTCCTTACGAATTAGGAGTATACATACACTATGTCTAGCTCTCATATGCTTCTATGTTTAATAAGGAGTGTTCACTTTCCTTTCAAATTAAGGAAGCCTTAAATTCTATAATATATTCATATGTAAAACAGTATTTTTAGATATGACACACTATAACTTATATATAGCATCAGAAGATGGGTGGTGCTAAATCTTGCAGCGTGCTACTTTTTTCATTAAGTATCGTCCAACAAAGACAAACCAAAGAAAACGATTCTAAAAATATAAATTAGCGCTGCCAAAAATACTCGAGAAATTACTTGTGCAAAGGAGGGGCTCGCTCTAGTCTCTATCGCTCTTACTGGCTTGGATTCGAACTCAGGAATACCTGCTTCTACATAAAGGAACTCGTGCGATCGTGCCCTATAAACTGTTAATAAAATATGGTGTAATATTTTTTAAATGGAGTGGTACAAATTCATATAAAATATTTGGTAGGTTTTTCACAAAAAAAATTCTACTTTTGGTACTTGAGAAATGAAAAATAATTTTTTCGTGCAAAGAAAATAAAAACTTTTTTCAGACAAACTTGTTGGCCATTTCAATATGTGCACATTTGTAAAATATGAGATTATTTGAAAAAAAAACTATGCCATGAATCTGGCTATAACATCGATCATCTGACTTGAAAGCCACAAACTTCATGCCCGATAGCTCGTCTATGAGAAGACTTTTTAATGGTATTTTTAGTATTCCAAGTTTGTTATTATTTATGGTTACTAGGCAACAAAAGATGATGCAACAAGAAGGTTATATATATATATTTATTATTTATGTCCATCTAAAAATGCGGGCAAAACGGTGGGCTTGACTACTTGTTACCTAGAAATGACTTTTAGACAAAATAAAGAGCAAACTATAAAGCATATATAGTTAAAATTTGACCTTGTTCCACTTGAATCTATAGAAAATTGTCTTTTTGAGGAGAGGTGCATGAAAATCATCAGACACGTAAAAATTTGTCAATTGTTAATAAACTATGGTGTAATATTTTTGAAAAATGGAGTGGTTCAAATTCATATCAAATTTTTGATAGGTTCTTCACATAACCCCCCTACTTTTAGCACTCGAAAAATGAACTTTTCGACGCAAAGAAAATAAAAACTTACTTCGGCAAACTTTTTGAGCATTTCAATATGCACACTTTTGAAAAATATGATATCATTTAAAAAACTAAGCCATGAAACTGCTATAACATCGGTCATTTGGCTTGAAAAATCACGAATCTTCATACTCGACAGCTTTATTCTAAGAAGATTTTTTAATAGATATATGTCATATTCCAAGTTTGTTATTTTATATGGTTACTAGGCCACAAATGATGATGCAAATGACGATTATCCCGTTTGTGATCTATCTCTAGCTTATCAACTTGTGTGTCTAATCTATTTGGCTACCCCGCAGTGCATTCATATATTAATTAGGTTATTCGGGTATACGTATCCGATTCGAACACCTAACCCACTGCTAATACAAGTGCAACTGTAGCACATCTAGTGCATCTAATATTTGGCACATATATTTTAACATTGTGTTACGATCTCTTTGTGAGGGAAGAGGAAGATGATGGTGGTTTGGGGGACACATACACTTGAGGTGCAGGCTCATCTAGTATTTTACTAGATAAACGAACAATTTGTTTAGTTGAGCAATGTGATAAACCTACAACAGCTCGAGGTGCAGACGACGGAGAAACCAAGCTTGTTCGATTACTACAAGAGATACCATCGTTACAAACAGACAATTACTCTGCCCAGCTAGGCGATACAAGCGCAAGGGATTAATAGACGCATGTGATAACTGGGATACAAGGGCTTGCCGAGTCTTTCACCAGTCTCACAAACTTTGCATCCTCTCTTCCATCCCGACTGTCTTCCACGAGTACAGCAGGTCAACACAACCGTTGCGCCGCTGACGCCGGCGGATCTGATCCACCACCAGAGCAGAATCAACAGGAAGAAGGCAGCGTCACGGTCGGCATGCCGGATGACCCAGCTCCGGAACCAATCTTCAAAGAAGAGGAAATATTTCTTGGACCCGTAATCAATTATCGACAAAAAACAATCCAGGTGACGGGCGAGCGTGGGTGCCGTTGGTGAGCTCTGAGGAGGAGACGAGAAGAAGCACTAACAATGCCGGGCGATCCGAACCACGGACTTCGTGAAATTACGTGGGCAGGTTCTAGTCTCTATTTCTCTTACCGTCTTGGACTCGGACTCGGGAATTAATACCAGCTTCGACTCAAACTCGGGAACTCGTTGGGTCGTGCCCTATAAAATTCAAAGTCTACGGGCACAAATTGATCGATTTAGAGCTGCAGCATTATTGTTTCTACTCTAGTCTGTACGCATTTACCATGGGAGGTCGTCGTCGCTATGATGCTGTGGAGATCCCTAGCGAGATGCTACAGGAAATCCTGATGAAGCTGCCGATCAAGGACGTGGCCAGCTCCTGCTGCGTCTCTCGATCATGGCGCGCCGCCGTCAAAGACCCCTCCTTCCGCAAGCTCCACGCAGAGAAGAACCACGCCGTGCCGTCGACAGAACCCGAGGTCTTGCTCTTACACAAGAATGACAGGATACACGACGAGCCCGGGCAGAGCCGCCGCAAGACCGGCGTCGTGAACCTATCTTCGCGCAAGGCGATGCGCTCCTTCACCGTCCCCGCCGACTACGTCCTCGCCAACGTCTGCAACGGCCTCCTCTGCTTCGTGCGGCTCGACGACGCTCAGGCGCCGGTGGTGGTGTGCAACCCGGCCACCGGCGAGACGGCGGCGCTTCCCAGGGCCCCTCCGCTGGGCAACGAGGACGATTCGCATGTCTTCGCCTTGGGGTTCAGCCCGCCCACCAACGAGTACAAGCTGTTCCGGCTCTCTTTCGGGCCATGCTCCAATTCCTTTGAAGAACGGGTGGACCTGGACGTCTGCACCTTGGGCGATGCCCACGGGTGGCGCAAATCGGATTCCTTCCTCTCCCCGTCTCGCCCAATGACCAGAGCCCACAGTCATTCCACGCCGGTGCTCATCGACGGCAAGCTTCACGTGCTCACCAGAGGTTGGAGGACATTCCTGAGAGAGCAGGCTGCCGGAGTATTGATCATTGACGTGGCCGGCGAGATGTGCCGCACGTACCCTCTCCCGGCCAATCTCGGCTGTTATCCACATGATACTAAGCCGCAGGCCTTTGAGCTCGACGGGCGGCTGTGCTTCGCCGCGCACGTACTCATCTCTGGTCGTCCCAAGAGCCTCCGCTTCTGGGTCATGTCGCCGCCGCCTCCACCGCCGCTGCCGGAGAAGAAGGAGTCGGACGACCAGAAAGAGCCGCAGTGGGATTTGCGCTACAGCTTCAAGGTGCCAGATCCCTACTTCGCCGGAAGTACGTGGAGTGCATGGTTTGACAAGGAGTTGCTCTGGTACATGCGCGATGACATCTTGCACAAGTATGACACGAGGTCGTCGATTCCTGACCACGGTCGACTCATACGGTGGAACAAGAAGTCCCAGGCGCCTGCATTATTATCCCAATGGCGATTGAACGTCCATGGGGGTTACCGTCCCACCCTGCTTTCGCCTCGCATCTTTGAATTGCCGCCGTCCCAAGATGACACCATGGCCATGTAGTTGTTTTCAGCTTAAATTTCTATCCACGGAAACGTTGATGGACATATTCAGAGGAGCTCTAGTCTTTCACTCTTTTGTATACAAGTTTATTGTATGAGTTTTTCTACTCTCCTCGATCCAGATTAGTTGTTATTGGAATGGATGTATACATCAATTAATATGGATACAATTTGTATAATGTCCTTGTGTTTATCTCGTACCACGAAATCAATTTCTGAAAAATACTTTTAAAGAAAAAACCCGGATAAATCTACCAGTTTCTTTATTATTACGATGCACACAATCATATTTATGTTTTTTTAGCATTGTTGTGCATCAAGAAGGCTCTCTCCGTCCTCCCCCTCGCTACCTCAACCCACCCTTCCCTCACTGTTGGCACCACACCACAACCCTCTATTCATGCCGGCAACACAATCACCCAGACCTTCCTCGCTTGCCATGAAGAAACCATGGGCTGCGCAGACTGAAAAACATAACACGCTATAGCACCATTAATAGACAAATATAGTATACCGAGAGATAGCCCACTAAATAAATCAGTGTACAACATCTCAAGGATGGCACATTATAGCGTGATATAGCATGCTATTCCTACCGAAATATAGGTAGTTGGGCTTCCTTGCATGAAGAAAGCACAACTATCTATATTTCGGTACGGAGAGAGTAAAAGTGTATTTTAAGGTTGCTGTTATTTTGCTGTCCCATGCAATTTTTTCATTGGATATGCGCTCTGGTAGGCTCTCGGTATTGGTGATAGATTGGGGCAAGAATTCTAGCATCAAGTTTGGTGCCCCCACAAAAATTGGATTGCGCCTTACTTCAGCGACGAGATCTACTTCTCCACTGTCAAGGCTTCACATCGTTCCATCAAACCGGAGAAGGCCCTTGTTCCGGTGCTCCCCCATGCTTGTATCGACGCTCCTCTATTGCCTTCCATGTACACAAAATATCAAGTGACCGCTTTTTGATGCCCTGTCTCAGATCCCATTCTCGTCCGGAGCCTAACTCAGAAGCCTCCCATAGTAAAAAAAAATCATGCTCACTCTCTTCCTCCCTTTCCCTCCTCCGTCGATTCCATCAAAAACTCAAGATGATGCACCTCCTCGTTAAGACCACATCATCACAAAGAATAAGCAAAAAGAAGCCTCTCTAGACATTGGAAATCGCTTTGCTCGTCCAAAATCCTTCCTCTCTTCTCATCTCAGCATCTCAGGTAAACCCGATATAGAATTTCAAAAATATATCAAGCTCTTCTGCTCCAACACCATTTGGTTCCACAGAAACACGGTCACCGACACCGGGATCATCTTGTTATTCTATCGACCAAATTTGGTGATCGATATCTCCTTGGTAGCCACTCTTCTCCCTAAGTTTGGATGAAATTCAGCAAACAAATATGTTTCATGGTTATCGCTGCCGGCCTTTCGGTTTTATGTCCCCCCTCACAATCGCCAAACTGGTTTCCTCCTTATCGTTTGCCAACCCCATATTCTTCGCAACTCTTATCATAGAGTCTTCGGGGCATGGCAGCTCCGCCTCGATGTCTGCAACATATTTTTCGTCCTTCTTGGCGGGCCCCTGCTTCCTCATAATCAAGACTCCAGGACATTCCCTTGAACTGGACGAGACTCTCATTGTGGTGCTCCTCCGGGCATGTATGGTTTCATTTTACTATGATTAAAACAAATCTGATTTCATTTTACACAATAAAGTTGTGAAGCAGACTTCATGAGAAGCTGGAAAAAAAATCTCACCAAGTCAAGTGTATCCACATTTTCATATTGCATACTTGATTAATATGATTGAATTCGTCGTCAACCTATATGCAAATTATTTTCTCATAAATAGGTCATGGGATTCCCTGGAGACTGCAACTTGTTGTGTATGGAGGTAATTGCAAACTTCAAATTGGGGTTGTAGTTGCTTCTCCAGAAGGCCATAATGGTGTTAATGTGGATGCACAAAAGTCAATGCAAGGTTCCCTTTATGAGAGTGCCATTGAATTCAAGAAGCGGGAGTGTCGCTTGTTCGTTAGAACCTTTTACATTTGTTTCGGAAATTTCATCGTGGTATGCTTGCAGAATCTTATCTGGCAAATATTGATTTATATCTTGGAAAGACCGAGTTGCCATTTCTGCCAGCTAACACGTAGGTGCTAATTCATTTCATTGTTGATTAATTATTCAATGTCATCATGCATTCAAATGATTGGGGAATGTCGAATGGTGTGCCCCGGGTGGCTATCGCAGACAATAGATCCAAGATAAGGTGGTTGTTGTGATGTGAAGTGGTAGTATCAGATGCGGGCCGCTGGCTAGTAGTGTGGTTGTTGGTGTCGGCCTGTCGGCGTCTCATCGTCCTTCCTCAAGGTGTGTCGTGGATGGAGAATGGCATGGTGGCGACACTCACACTTGGGGGTGGTTCGCGAGTGTCAATGGTGGTTCGAGGTTCCATGGAGGTGGTTCTTGGCAATGACAAGTTGTATGGGTTCTTGCTTGTTCAAGCCACGGCGAGACGGCTTCACGCCCTGAAGGAACCTGCGGCGCTGGTGAAATTGGATATTACAAAAGCTTTTGATTCGCTGGACTGGGCTTTTCTCCTGGAGGTTCTTCGTCGTTTGGGGTTCAGGGACCGGTGGATCACTTGGCTTTGCGGGCTTCTCTCGTCTGCCACCACGAGGGTCTTGGTGAATGGGACGCCTGGAAGCAAAATTGGGTATGCCAGAGGCCTGCACCAAGGGGACTCATTGTCTCCCATGCTCTTCATCCTAGCGATGGAGGCCCTCCACCATCTCTTTCGAGCAGCGGAGCAGGCAGGGGTCCTCTCCCCGTTGGCTAGTAGGGGAGTGCCCGGGCGTCTGTCATTCTTTGCGGACGACGTTATGATTTTTCTGCGGCCTAAGGCGCAGGATTTGCAGGCATGTGCTGGTCTTCTACTCGACTTTGGGGTGGCCTCGGGACTTCGGATCAATCCTTGCAAGTGTTCAATTCTTCCAATCAACTGCACGGCTGATATTCAGGAGAGGATGGCCACGATGCTTGGTTGCCCCATCGGGTCCTTTCCGTGCCGGTATCTGGGGCTCCCGTTGTTCATCCATAAGGCGACTGCGCTGCAGTTCCAAGACACGGTGGACGGGATCGCCAAGAAGCTGCCGTCGTGGCGTGCGTCCATGCTTGATAAGGCGGGGCGGTTGATTTTGGTGCAGTCCGTGTTGTGCGCCATGCCGGTTCACTCGATGATGGCCCTGGAACTCCCTGTCAAGGTAATCTCGCGGATCAATGATGTTTGCCGTGGGTTCCTGTGGACTGGTTCCGAGCAAGCTAATGGGGGCCAGTGTGCCGTGGCTTGGGAGGTGGTGTGTTCACCCAAATGGTGTGGAGGGTTGGGAATTCCGAATCTTCGATGGATGAACGTCGCGCTGAGAGCTCGATGGGCTTGGTTAAAGCGTGTGGACGGGGCTAGGCCTTGGTCGGATTTGGACATCATTGTGCCCCCTAAGTCCCTTGATATTTACCATGCGGCAACATTGGTTCAGGTTGGCAATGGGAGGGCAGCCTTCTTTTGGGAGGATCGATGGTTCCATGGGTGGAGGATAAAGGAAATTGCGCCGCTTTTGTACACGCGAATCAAACCAAGCGTTAAGGATCAGAGGACGGTGGCGGAGGCCACGTCAGGCGTGTGGGCACAGGACCTTGGCCCAAACCTCAGTGCGGCTGAATTGGCTCAGTTTCTTATGTTGTGGGAGCTACTCCAGGATTTCACGGTTCTCCCCGACGTGGAGGATGCTGTGAGGTGGGCTTGGGAGCCGTCGGGATCGTATTCTGCGCGGTCTGTGTATGCAGCGAAATTTGTTGGTCGGGAGCTTGATCCCGCGGCCCCTATAGTTTGGAACTCTCGAGCCCCTTTGACCTGCAAGATGTTCCTGTGGTTGGCCCTCAAAAACAGATGTTGGACGTCAGATAGGCTCGAGAGCAAAGGGCTTCCACACCAGAGCGCTTGTCCGTTTTGTGACCAGGAGCCGGAGACGATGGATCACCTTCTGGTGTCCTGTGTATTTGCGAGAGGAGTTTGGCACAAAGTGCTGGTGGCATGGGGTGGTACCATGGGACACCCTGGGCCGGAGGATCGCCTGCTTCCGTGGCTCACTTCTTGCGTTGAAGGCTTTACCCACCATAGACGGGACGGCGAAGCAATCCTATGCCTTGTTGCTTGGGAGTTGTGGAAGCATAGGAATGCGATCGTGTTCGACAAGGCCCGACCCTCCGAAGGAGTCGTGATGGCACGGATAGTGGATGAGAGCAAGGCCTGGGTAGAGGCTCGGCTACTTCGGGAGGGCGCTCTGGATTTTCACCAGAGATTGTGTGCGTTGTATACGTGGGTTAGTAGCGAGTAGTTCGCATGCGGCGTTTGTAACCGTGGATGTAACTTGGTGGACGGGTTTCTATACCCTCTCTTCTATTAATATATGATACGCATGCTATGCGTATTCTAGAAAAAAAAACAAGTTGTATGGGTCGAATGGATGTTGTGGCTTGGGTGGATGGTGGATCATGAAGCAATGATGATGGGTTTGGTGAGCCCCGGGTGAAAGTAACATTGGCCGGGCAATGCCAGCGATGATATCATCCTCATACATTGTTGCCCGCCTTGGTGGAATCGTTATGGAGCCCCTTCACCTCCGTTGTGTCTTGTGTCTTGACCTCTCCGGATGAAACCTTAGCTTTGGTCTTGGCCTGAGCGTGCATTGCCAATATTCTCGCCGCTTCCCCCTTGGGCTTTGCCTTTGGAGGTTCGGCCTTTGCCTATAGTTCATCATCATCTAGGAAGGTGCATAGCCCTGGGACTAGTGTAGAAGCAGGAGCGATGGTTGAGGTGCTCACCTTTGTGTTGCAGAGTGTGGAGTCATTATACTTGGATGAGTGTGCGTGTTGTTGAGGTTGTAAGATGGAGTGGCGGCTACGGGTCATGTTGTAGGGTGTCGAGTCAGATCGGTTAGATGGCAGAGTCATCGGCTCACTTGGAGCGCAACCTTGGTGTATGTGGCTCCTTTGTACGGTTTTCGACCGCTTTTCTTTATTAATTAGTCGATTCTATTCTTCTTTCTATAAAGAAAAGGTGTGATCATCAACATGAGATCCCAAAAGGAGTCCTTTTGTGTCATTATTAGTCTTGCATGCAAGAAAAAGAAAACATTGCTCGTTGGCAGAAGCAAAAACGCTGCTATTATGTGGTGCTCCCGTGATGTGACCAGTCCTTGCAAAGGGTGCCCAAAGAAGCTATGATGCAGTAGGTAAATTTGCATACGTATCAATGACTCGATTCTAATCATACTTTCGGAGGAAGAAACGGTAGGAAGTTGACAAATGGCGCGCACGTACCGTTGCGAATCGGCGTCACATACAATGGTCCAAGAACGCCACACATCATCCACAGTCACAAGCGTCTGCATCCTCCTGTTTTGACCCGTCACACCGCATATCCTCGCTCCCATCTCAATTTCAAACCTGGAGAAAATGGGCGCGCGTGGCTGTCTTTTTGTGCAGAGAGAGATCAACCGATCCTTGCAGATTTGGCTGGAAGCGATCGAGATCTCTCTCAAGTCTGAACATGCGGCGCCTCTGGGTTCTTGGCGGAATAGGACCGGTGAAGCAGCTGCACTCCAAACCGTTCCGTTTGATCGCATCCCATATTCCCCACGCAATCCACGGATTTCATTTCTCATTGATCAGTGGCTATTATTCATCACGTCAACGCCCGGTGTGTGTGTGTGTGTGTGTGTGTTTGCTTGTCGATCTGTCTTTTCCCTCCAATCAAGAGCTAGAGCCATTGTTTCAGGTCGTTTTCTATTGCTACGTCACCTCGCCGGCTTTCCCGTTGCATCCCTGGTTCTACTATATATTTAACCACCACGGGTGCCCACACGTATTCTCCTCCCGAGTTCTTCTTATATGCCTTTGCCCAGCTACTTTGATCCGCCTCTTCCTGCTCAGGTATCTTGTTTCTCTGTCACTCAAATATCAGTTTCATTTATCTACCTCTAGAATTCAGCTAGTTCAGCAACTGGCAGTTTGTTTACCATTTTGTTGTCTTTCTTGCAGGGGGTTTAATCTTTGTGAAGGGAGATCGATCCATGGTGATGATGGGGCAGCTGGGGAGGCTGGTGGACGGGCTCAGGTCCAAGATGAGGGCCGGTGGCGGCGGCAACAAGGGGTCGGCGAAGAAGGCAGCAGCAGCGGCCGCGGAGTACCAGCAGATGGGCAAGACGGACAGCATGAGGGTGGAGATCAAGAGCCGGCAGGCACAGAAGCTCATCGCCAAAAACCTCGTCGCCGCCGACTCCATTGGCCGCAGGAGCAGGAAGAACAAGCGCTTCTTCCTCGCCTTCTAGTTCTAGCCCTCCGTGTTCTTCAGAAAAGAAGAGGTGGCATGTCCTAACCTGTGAGCTTTAGACAGTGTACGTACGGTTGCATAGTGAATGTGAAGAGAACTCAACGAAACCACCGCGCATACAGCGCGAACCACCTGTAACCAGTAACCACACATGCAAATGATGTAGCCGCATACAGATATCTATCTGTCTCACCCGTGAAGTTGCTATTTACCTTTCAACCTTGGCAAACTGGGATCAATGTTTCGTTGGTCATATTGTATCAGGTACTAGTATCTTTCATTCGCTCAGCAGCACATGTGTGTGTGTGTGTGTGTCCGTACGTACAAGTACAAGCTAAAGAAGTTGTTTTTCTTGCAATTTGTTTATTCGGTAATTAAGATGTTCCTGTCCGAACACAAACTTTGAAAGAGAAAAAAAGATGAGGTGAGAGCCCAGGAAGCAGTACTTCGATCGAACACATGAATAATACTCATCTATTGGGTTTTCTTTTGGATGGCAATTTAGAGTGAACGTTTGTTTCAGGACATGAAAAGCATGAATGTTTTTGTGTCAACTCGCAGTACAAACGAATGACAACTCATTGTGCTTTTGAGTTTTTATGACAATCGTATATTTCGAATTATCATGCGTTTGTACTGTTGTTACCATGCAAATCGTTCGGAATTGCCATGACCTAAAGCGAATGTTCACTCCCTATACTTACCGTTTCATTTTTAGGGCATGCAGTCAGTGAACCAAATTGACTGCTACTTGCGGTTTACTCTAGCCAGAAAACGGAAGAGGACTAGTAGTACGGCCACCTCTTGTTTTCCATCATTCACATTTGACTTTGCTCTCATGTCTGACTTTTCTCTCATGAGGCTTATCCATGGTCAGTCGTCTCCCCCTTCCTTTGAAAAATAAAGCTTATGGAAGCCAGCGTTATACATGCTCTAATCTATACCCACCTAATCCGCTAATTTTGTGGACTTGTAGCCAAAATGTGCCATTATTTTTATATAATGAGCCATTATACAGATATGAAAAGATACAATATGATTTGACCGCCATTTCCCACACACCGACCGCAACAAACGCCACCGCGGTGTGACGCGTCGTACGGATCAAGCCGTACAACCAGTAAACAATATCTCGGTTGTGCATGGCGTGCATGGTGATCGAGGTCAATATTTTAACGAAACAACCTATGATTGAGATAGTTAGCAGGATAGTGGTATCCTTAATCTATCAATGTTCAATTTCTAAATTTAATACTGGTGTTCGTATTTTATTGAATTTGTTTTAGTTATTTCGGCGATGTGCTTAATTTAATGCAGACGTCTCCGTCAACTATGAGGTACCTATAATGACTTCATCAAGCTCAAAATGATGTGTCGACTCAGTATTACAAAGATACACATAAAAACAGGCTATGCGTATGTGCGTTTATACGATGAGTGTATGCTAGTGTATGTAAACGTCTACATTGTAATGTGTTCTAAAAGATCAATATTTTATATCACCATGTGGTACTTTTTTTGGAATAATTACGTTTTGTCACATTTTTATTTGAAAACAAGGGGGGAAACTCCATGTGTATCGATGGATGCATGAAACGCTATTCAATATTAGCCACTTGCCTTGATCTCTTTATCGAGAGACATCGAGGAACATGTGTGCCATGGCATTCTTGATTAATAATTGAAATAACATTTGTTTCAAAGGAAAGTTTTGACGCTAATAAAAATAGAACTATGTTTCAAGCATGTTCTAAATTAAACATCTATGAAATGAAACGTATCTTTTATCAACGAACCATCAAGCTTAGAACGACAAAAGAAGATGGCACGCCAATTTGCACCATGATTTATCTTAAGTCATGAGTGTCATACTATTAAGAAGGACACATCATGTACCATGTGTAGGAATAACTAAACTTCTATAGCCCAAATACACACACATCCCATGAGGGAATGGGACAAATATTCGCCCTTGTGTTTGGCTTAGCTAAGTGCGCCGGGACCAAGTCGAAGTATCCGACCTACGTCGGACTGTTTGACACATGGTTCGACCTTGTTCAGCTTTCTCTATATATAGGATAGGAATTGGTTTGAATATTAACCCGGACTATTAGGTAATTAAGTTAGAATGTCCGATTAGGTCGGTTTGTCCGAATTTTCTGTGATGAGCCCATACTGTGAAGAGCCTAAATAATTTATGAAGTTTAATGTGAAGCAAAGGCACAATATGAAATTCCAAGACAAACTAGTAGTTGACATCTCATGCAACCTAGAAGTTTCTATTCACTCACGCTAAAGCTTCATAATCGTGTTTTCCGGATACCTCTAGCATTTTGTTACCAATATACATACACTTGAAATACTGTAGCAAGTTGTTAGTTATTTAACAATGATAGACATACAAACACATATTTTACTATGGTTTTGTTCTGAAATACAATGAACATCATTGTAACAACATGGTTTTTTAAACATTTCAAAATCAACAAGAAATAGTTTTGTGGCAAATTATAATTTTACTTTAGTCCCAAAAATGTTTACATTATTTATTGTTTATTGTTACTATACCTAAAAATAGGATTGAAAATAATATATTGAATGAAGTACATCAATAAGAACCCTTGAACGATATAAGTTATGAAGAAGTATAGAAGTTTAATATAAACATGTGCAATATTTTAACTCATCAAAGGATCAACTTTGAAAAAACCCTGAATTGCATTGTAAGTCGCTAGGTACAAACTAGTAATGAGACGTACTAGCTAATAGCGATTATTAGAGGATTATGAGTGTTTCAAGGACTAATATCAACATAAATTTGGAAGCCTCTAGGCATCAGACTTCTGATTTTTGCTACTTATCAAACCACTCCCAAGCCATTGGATGTAATTTAAATAAATGGTGGATAGAGCATGGATGCATGTTGCCCAACACCGCGTGGGAGTTTCAAATTACAAATCAATCAACCCGCATGCATGCATGCGTGGAATTGTTGTCGATAATCACTCATAGATTTGGATTTTACGGTAACTAATTTGAACATGATTTAAGGAAAATAATTAATTATTAAAGCTCCATGATTTTTCAACGTCATGAACTTCTGACGCAGTTGAAACTTGCTTCAATCTAAAGCATGATGTGCAAAAATTTCTTCAATTCAATAGAAATACATTTCCAAAATATTCACATAATTTATTTTGATATTAACTCTAGGTCCATATAGTCACGCACTACATGTTTCCATCATATCATAAACTTGCTTCCAACACTATAAACCATGCTTCTTAATTTCTTCTTTGAAGCACATGTAATTGTATTATTGCACAGTTTTATGATGGCTGAAGCATGCCAATTTATTTGTGAGACATAGAAAACATAGTTTGATAAATGTTGAAGCAGGAACCAAGTAGTATAGAAGCTTTGCCATGCTTCTGTAAAAGGAAACAAACAATCATGTCGCATCTCAGGTATGACAGAACCGATGACATTGCATCTGTAGAAAGAACTTAGTACACACTCTGCAGCATTGCATCTATAACATTGAAGCACAACATTACTACCGTCGGGTGCACACACACATGTTTTGAGAAATCAGTGGTGTCGGCAATGGCAGGAAGCATCAGAACAAGGGCACCATCTAGAGGGACGTCTTCAGGCCGTTATGGAATAAATGTGTCGATCTCGTTGTGTCTACTAGCGGTCCGCGCCCCTCATCACCATCCCCGGTCGTGTCGATGAAGCGCGCTTCAGGAAGTGGTGACGAGGAACGGAAGCAAGAGATGATGCAGGGTGCATACGCACTGGTTCCTGTAGGCCTGCTCGTTGTGGGTCTCGTCTGATCGGTTGTAGCGATGGATAAACTGTAGGGGCAAGGGCAGCAACACGCTACTCATCGTGGGTCTCATCGGATCGGCAGGAGTAAAATGGTAGGAGGCGATTATGCTTATGGGCGCTCTTCGTGGATCTCGTCAGATTGGCGGTAGGAAAATGACAGCAGGGCAGTTAGGGTTATGGACTGCGGGGAATTAGGTGGAATTGGGGGTTTATATAGCCCACACAAAAGTCTTTGGATCCATTATTTCCATCCAACGGCTAGGTGCTAGTCTGACAAATTGTTCGGATCAGCCTTCTGATAGGAAGGGTTTTCCCATAAATTTCAGACTTTGTCTCCTAATTTAGTAATTAGGAGTAAAGAGAACTCATTTGACTGTTTTAGCGTAGTAGATGGCTCTAAAGAGATGTCACTGGCATTTCCATCCAAAATTCTTGAAAATCAACATAACCGGATGATACTCTCAACCTGCAATATACTAGAAGCACACGCGCGCGCTTTGTTGCGCTGTTTTTCTCACAGATGCACGAAACCAGAGTCGATAGCTCAACCAGTGACACCAAATCCCACTAGCCAAAAAAGCACATGGCATTAGGCAAATCATCACCCATGTAAAAGACCCAACATTCAATGCCAAAAATAAATAAATTATTCTCGTGTCTGCAGTGTACTAAATCATGTGCAAAGGTGAGAAAGCAGATGCAGCTTTGCAAGCATCTTCGTGTTGGAGCAAAACGCACATACACAGATGATGGTTGTACCTACAAGGGAAATGTAGAAAGATAAATGGACTCATAAAATGCTTGGAAGCACATAGAGAGGGGACACATAGTGAGCAATAATTGTCTGAAAATAGAAATAAGAAACATGTGTGATACCTGATTCATAGTTGTGATATTCAATCACAACATTAGTCTTAATCAAAGTCGAATTTTTCACCAGTTCCAAGTAGCACCGAGGAAACATATAAACCAAGCCAGGTTCAGCAAAAAGGGTCATAAATACATTTCGCAGGATTGTCCATCTGATCGATGATGGCCATGCCAATCGTCATCCACCTCCCTCCGTGAAGTTTTTCATCTATAGCGATGAAACCAGCATTTCCAAGTTAATTAATGTAAAAAACAAACAAATTGTGCCTTCTATCTACCAACAGCATCATCATGATAAACACTATTTTCAATATCTACAATGAAGAGTCACTGCTATCCACAGTTCACATCTAGCAGATCATGTCCTCAAAATAGATCATATATATGCAAGAAACAGGATACTACTTCATATACATGCAAGCAAGAAGAACAAACTCAAGCAACAAAAATATTGCTTTGTTTAACTTATTGATCACAACACAACAACATCGCATATAGCAGATCATTAACATATATGTGATTCTAATCATAAATGTATGCAAATAATTTGTACTTGTATATTTAAACCCCATGCATTCGGCCAAACATGGAAGAGGACAAAAGAATGAGCCAAAATAAACAGGGTGCACTCACTGAATATTCCACTTCGATAGATAACGACCAATGTTGAAACTGCCTTCTTGTTGATAGATAACCATTGCTTGCTAGCCAGTCAAGCTACAAAAATACATAGCTACCTTTTAGGGTAGAACAAAAACTTGGAAGAATATTTTATCTTTACATAATTTCTTTCCATAACAATTGATATTTCAAAGGCAGATCTCCGGCTAAATTGGATGATTTGTTAAAACATCAGACCATTTTCCCACTATATCTTCAGTAAGGCCATGCAATAAACCATCCATGGTGTTGCTTCATCATCATCTGCCATGATTATCTTGTGCATGCAACAAAAAAATGTCACATATGCATAAACAGACGCATAAGAAGAGAATAGTGTTTCAGCCTTTCAGGGCATCACACACCTGTGGCTAGCAGTTTTGTTGGTGTGTGTTTTATTATGGCATCTATAAGCATCCCGTCTAGAGTTAATTTCAATATGTATTTCCGAAAGACATACATGGCAAGGACCGACAGCTTTCATTATGCGTATCAAGTCAATTATATGTATTCATGTACACAGTTTCTCCTGTAAAAAATCAAGTGCAGAATCAACCTTTCTAGTGAATGATATCAACAAAAGGAAAACGGTCCAAAATGGGCCGTCCTCTTTTTGGGAAGCACCATTTTTTACCCAAAAGCGGGCTCCAGCAGCTGCCCAATAAACCAGCCTGAGGTTGAACCCTTTTTTGGGCTGCCCAAAAAAGAGTCCCTTCACGATGTATATTTGCATCATGAACGTTGCTGCCCAAAAAATTCCTGGGCCGCAGTCAACCGCCGGTTTTGTTCGGCACCGGCCCTGATCCCCCTTTCTGCTGCCGTTAGTGTCCCACCGTCGACGTCCAGCAGCTCTCCATCGTGAGTACCCACCGTCTGCCGCCGCCGCGAGTATCCACCTGTCATCCACCGTGAGTGGCCCTCCATCCAGCTGCCCGATCTGGAACGCAGGTGCCAGGAAGAGCGGCGGCGGGAGGGGATGCTTGGTTCTACGTGTTAGCGAGTGCGAGCAGGCGGACGCCGAGGCAGAAGGCGCGCACGCCAACCCCGCTCTCGTAGGGGTGCCGCCTGCACCTCATGGCTGGACCTTTGCTGCCTTCTCAATTGTCGTGTCGTTCAGTTCATCGCCGGTAGTCTATCGGCATACTCCAGCTCGCGGGGCCGTGCGTGCGAGTGGCTTGTCGCGAGCCTAGTGTATGTAGGTGGCTTGCCAAGCCTTGGTCCTCTGTCGCCAGCGTCGCCTCTGCGTACTTCGACAGTTTCGCCGATGTGGAAAATTCAGTTTCGACAGAGTATAAACCAAAAGCCGTTGATGCCCAAAAAACGTAAATATTGGGAAGTTGTTGGAGACAACACTTTTGGTGCCCCATATAATTTACATATCATTGGTGTTTTTCTATCCTGAAATAGGACAGCTGTTAGAGATGCTCTAAGGATATTGTATAAGTTTTCCTAATAACATCACAAGAGGTCAAAGACGATACTTGTCTAAAAGAATTTACTCAAAAGGTATGAACTGATAGAAATACACATATGAGTAGTTGTGATGGCCAAAAGAACCCACAAATGGCATCCTCGTGACATAGTTTTGTTGAAATGTGTGTAAAGACATAAAGTCAATCAAGATTAACATATAGATCTAGTGTAAGACATAGAAAAAATATGGAAACTACCTAGCAATTCTGTTGAGAACTAACATTGCAATAATTTGATATCCCCTCCTTTGATCCATGAACAAACACACTGGAGCCAATCAGTACTTATTGGAGCACTTATGCTAATTGAAAATAATCAAGGAGGATCACCTTTAACTGGTACCTCCAAATACGTACACAACCAGCAAAGCAGAATTAAAACTATCGCCTAATTTGTTTAATAACATCTCAAGAGATAAAAAACTGATACTTATTGAATGCCCCAGTTTGATTTCTCCTTGCCAAGCACCCAACACGGACGCCCTGAGCCTCAGTTGCAGCGCCACCGGAGACACCATATGTTGCTTCAGTCAGCCAAGACCCACATGCACTGAGCACAATAGAAATCTCCCTCTCATTTCCTACTGTAAAATGAACAAACACTGACACGCATTACCTGCACACAGGCCCTGCACTAAACCAGCCCTATTCACCGGCTGACAAGGCGACCCTTCGCACCTCAAATGGGCCAATGAGCACCTCCTAAAGCCTCCGTACACCACAAGGAATAATTTCCAAGGATTTTAGAAACTTAGGGAACCTTGCTAAACGTTCTAACATTTGGTTGTATACCTATCTGATAGGCAGCCACGAACAACTCATCACATCTTTGTTGTAGCTTGTAGCCTCCTTTTTACTGGAAACAAGTTCAATATCCTCCCTTGCCATCATCCAAGGGGATGGTTGTGCCAATCCCTGAACTTTGAGAAAGTTGCAAATAACAAAATATGGTAAACAGTGGAGGTGTTTTTCTGTCTCAGTGTCCTTCTAAGATTATATGTTCTAATAAGGCACATGTACTGAATAAAACGCTAGAAGGGAGGGCAAAACCATCCGCAGAAATGTGTCTCGGCGCCACGCGCCATCAGTCTAATTCATGTCCTCATACGCTAGAAAGAAAAATTACCAATATGTTACCTGGTAATCTTATCTAACTGAACTATATTTGTTCGTCTAATTGAACTATATTTGCGCACATAGGTATCCAGAACCAGTAAGGTAACACGAAAGAATGTAAAATGAGAGTACAGAGTTAATATAAACCAGAGGAGAGGAAGTTGGGGAGGCCGAGACTTTGAACAGGATACCATCGTCCATGGCCAGTCACACTTAATAGAATCGACCACCGCCCTCGTAGATTGGGGCATTGGGGTTGGTGGACATGGGAGAGCAACCAGCTTGGTTCAGGTAAGCTTGGCATAGGCGGAAGCCCGGAAAGGACAGGGCCGACGGCCTAAGGGAGCTTGGCAGCTACGTCCTTCCACGTCAGTTTCCGGCGGCGAGCAATTCGTGACAACCAGCGGCGGTGGCTGAAGAAAACCCTAGTCACTTCTCATGGGTGCGCTCGTCTGGCGAGGAGAGGGAGAGTGAGCGAATGGCAAGCGACGCCACGCTGCCCTCGCTCGGTTGACAGGCCAGGCCCATGCGCCCACATCAAATGGAAACACCGACCCAAACCAAGCCAGCTCACATACGGCAGTTGACCCAGTCAAAATCGAGGTGAGGATAGAAACCTCAATTGCTTCCTAGGTGATTTACCCCTAGGGGGTTTACTATATTAGAAGATACTGGTCCTCAGATAGTTACCAGTTATCATGGACCTATAATGCCAACAAAACCAAAAACTCTAAATTACTTGCCTCAAATTGTGCTACAAATGTATGCACTTGACAGTGAACTACTTATTACAGGGACTTTTCAATATCAGGAATGCATGCCTAACAGGAGAAACTTAACTTGTGAGATGAGATATCCAAAAAACCGGCAAACGTACCAGGTACATGATCAAGTTCATACCTGCAAAGTGAAGAAGGATCTATAATGTGTGCTTTACCCCATGATACAGCAACTTCCAAATTCTACCGGTGGCCAAGTGTGCTCGTATATACTATGCTGCTACTGTTAAAGTAGTTTCCTATAACTGAGAAATCCAAATGAAACACAAGTCCATTGTCGTCCAGCCCGGTTAGGATACCTGGCTTTCACCCAGGCGACCCGGGTTCAAATCCCGGCAATGGAGCATTTTTTGTGTCTGCTCGCTTTATTTTTTGGACCGTACCCAGATTGCAGCCCTTGCACCTTGCGAGCTATACAAAAATCACACGTATCAGTAAATCTTTCTCCGCTAGTTTAAACTTGTTCTTTTTTCACGGTGCAATGTACCGAATTGTTTATGGATTGTTCCTTGTACAATAAAAGTGAGTTTGAAATTTATAAAGAGTTTTTTTTTGGCAAAATATAAAGAAAGGAACAAATAAGAGTTGGTCGTGCCATTGTCGGGGTTTTGTTGAGTATCGATGGCGAGTAGTTTCTCTTCTAATCTGTGTAGCTATATCAATCGTTTGTTGAATGTCGCCGTTCATACATAAACGCAATTACTTGTGTGCTTGCTCTGATGATTACATCCTCCACAATGTAACTTCGAAATGTATCCCAAAAACACTCTGTACTGACTTTTCATGATCAATACAGACCGGCATAATGTTCTCTCTCAAAAGAAAAAAACGAGACTCAACCTCAAATGCTTCGGCCGACGAATGCTTACTGGCCGCGGGTAACACGACTGAAAAAGATTCAGACAGAAAGATGACTGAAAAAGAGGGAGGAATGAACACTGAGCATAGCTGTAATTTCAGAAGCCATAGATCTTTTCACATTATTATTATTTTCCACGGCTATCACAATCATCATAATCATCATCATCATCGTAATTATTCTTGCCATCTCCAAACCCACTAGTACTACTGCTAGTAACTCCGGATCCCAGACTAGAACCACATGGCAATCGCAGGATGGCTAAATGCAGACACACGCACGCACACTATCTTCAGAGTTCAGACATCATCGCCGGCTTGCTTGCTCACTCCCAGATGCCGACCTCCATGAATCCGTCCTGGGTGGCGCATCCCCTGAACATGCCGGTGCAGTTGAACCCGTACGCCACCTCGCCGGTGCCGGAGACGGCGATGAGCCCGGCAAAGCCCTCGTCGAGCCGCTCCTTGACGCAGAAGTCGACGGCCTCCTGCAGAGACAGCCCCTTGTACTCCATGACGGCGGCCACGTCCCGGGCCAGCGTGGAGCGGATGATGGCCTCGCCTTCCCCGGTGCACGATACGGCGCAGTGGTTGCACGCGTAGGTGCCGGCGCCGATGAGCGGCGAGTCGCCGATGCGGCCAGTCATCTTGTTCATGAGGCCGCCGGTGGAGGTGGCGGCGGCCGTGAAGCCGTTGCAGTCGACGACGGCGCAGCCCACCGTCTCCGGCGCGTAGATGCTGATGGGCAGGCCGTTCATGACCATGCCGTTGTGGTTCTCCGTCGCCGCCGCCAGGGCGCTGCAGGTGTCGGCGCCGGTAAGTGGGACACGGTAGTCGAAGAGGATGGTGTTGGCCTCCTTGGCCAGCTTGAGCATCCCAACGTTCTCCTCCGTGATGAAGTAACTGTTGTCCACGACCTCAAGACCCTGCAAAACCACATCAAAATTGTAGGAAACAAAATCAGATGAAAACATTGCAAGAGTAAAACTAATTTTAATCTCAGTAACATTCGACTCATATGAAGATCCCGCGACCACGAGATGCGCAGGGAAAGCGAGGGATTCTGTGGGAATCACGGAATCGTATCCAGTTGCTGTCGCTGTATGGCCGGATGGTGGGGTCGACAGATTCGTCGGACGGCGAGCAAGTGGACTGGTCCCGGTGCGGCGGGGCACGAGATCCGGCCAAGATTCATGGATGCCCACCACACGACGCGAGTGGTGCACAGGGGCGAGGCGATGCCGTGCCACACGTTTATCGCGGCAGAAACAGGGGTGACATAGCTAGGTATAGTAACCAAGTAACAATCCTAGGTTCATGGATCTGGTAAGAGACTCCTGTTGTTTAACAAAACAGTTCACTTCCATCTAAATAAAACACTTCACCTTGTGTTTAAATTAATTTAATGAAAAACAAAAAGAGGCGGCCACACACAAAAAATAGAAAGCCAAGCAGATGCATCGAACATTTTTTTTTCTTTTTTGGGATGCATGCGACAAGTTAGATTCCTTTGGTGCGGCTGCACCATCTTGACTAGAAAACTACATGAGGCTTGCAGAGGACGAGTTTAAGTTGGAGTGGCATGGAAATCGTAGGGAGGGAGGTCGGCTCCCCACAAATAGTGGCGAGCTTGGACAAGAGAGAAAAATCTGTGGTTTTAATTTGGTAGGTGCGGGGCGGCTCTTGTCACCACGAGACCCATGCATGTTTTTGCCTACACTTTTCACATGAGGTACTAGCAAGTAGATAAACTAGCTCAAATCAGTTGTGAAATTTCAAATTTTGTACTTTGTCAGACGGACTAGATCGACACAACTGCATGGATTGAGATGTATGCTAATGCTGGTAGTAGTAGAGCTAAGTTTGCTTAACTTGCTAGGTTTGTCTTGCTGTATTTTCAGCACGAAAAGCTGGATAAGCATGTACCTAAATGGGCATGTTTACCCAAATGAATTAATTAGCATGCATATACGAGACGGAACAATATATTACTCAAGAATACCTATTGTAGTAGAAATGGACTTGAGTTGATTCAAGAAGGATGAGCCGTCTGTGCAAGGAACCAACTGCATGCAGAAAAGGTTCAGGTCGACGGGACAGCACATATATATGGTGTGCCGCACCCCACACGTCATCTGCACGTGTCCACCACACCACGATTAATTCCGGCTGCATGCCAGCCATACTACTCCGTCCGTTCCCTCACGTGAATCCAACTTTTCCCAGTTAAAAAATTGTTAACTTATGTATTATTAGATCGCCATGCAGGCAGTTCATGGCATACTTACAGAATCAACGGAAGGTTAATTAATCAGGATTTGGAAAAGATTGATTAATAATAATTCATTGATTAATTACCTGGTCGCGCGCGAAATCCTCGGCGCCGGAGAAGGCGAGATAGGAGTGGGGGGACTTGTCCATGACGCGGCGTGCCAGGGAGACGGGATTCCGGACGGTGGAGACACCGGAGACGGCGCCGCAGCGGCGGCCGCGGCCGTCCATGATGCTGGCCTCCATCTCCACCGTGCCGGCGCGGGTGAGCGCGGAACCCCGGCCGGAGTTGAAGCAGGGGTCCGTCTCCAGCTCGCGCACCACCGCCTCCACCACGTCCAGCGCGGTGGCGCCGGACCGGAGCAGGTCGACGCCGACCTGCAGGCACCGGGCCAGGACCCGCTTGGCCTCCTCTTGGCGTTGCTCCGGCAGGTTCGGGTCTACGCCGGCGCCGCCGTGGATGGCAATGGCCCAGCGAGCCATGTACGTGTACTTGCTGCTGGTGGTAGTGGTGATGTGTTGTGCTGGGTGTGGCGGAAGGCGCTTCGATCGACCTCTGTGTGTGGCTACGTGAGATGGTGCTCTGTTTTCTTCTTGCTGGTGCTCTGTTGGAGATGGAAGATGGGAGGGCGGGGTATTTATAGGGGGTGGGAGGCTGGTGGCTCTCTCTTTCGGCTGGTTTGGGTGCTGGGAGTTTTGCAAGGAAGAAATCTCAGGTCCGGGACCGGATTCTTCTCTCCGGCGTCTGTTTGGCTCAGAAACAATAACGAAATGGATTCATGGCAAGCCAGTCTATGAATCTCTCTACGGGTACTACAGTACTGTATTACCGAGTCACTTTGCAATGGTATTCTATGTGCCTCCTAGGACAAAACGAGCATGACTGCTTCAAGCTAGTAATAGTAGTAAAAGTGAATACAAGTCAAGAGAAAGTTTCAGTGGCCTCGGATCCATTTTACCCACGTCGTTGCGGTGAACTTACTTCACCTCCATTTTCTTGACTAGTGACCGTGACAAAAATGTTAAAAATGTTTGCACGACATTCTTCTACGGTCAATAGTACTACTACGCATAATTTTTGCACAAATAATCAACGTACCTCACTCCCGTTGCCGCTGCCGCTGCCGCAGAAGATCCTAGGGTGCCGATTCCCCCGTGGAATCCAGACAAGACGGAACGCTCAATCTGAAGCTGGAGGGAATCAAATCAACCACGGGAGTAGATGCGCACTCTCAAGTCACGCGACCCGACCATGGCGATGGAATCTTTTGCGCTCGTTTTTATCTACTATGGAATTAAATTATCGCCTAATCTCGTTGGTGCTGCTTGGAGATTCTTTCTACTGCGCAAATCTCTGTCAATTCCGGTTCTTAAAGTCAGGATTAACTTTCCTGTTGGCGACCCCGTAAACTTCCATCGATCGCTTGCCGAATCAATTTGCTGGGAGAGATTGCTGCGGAGATCGATCAAACTAGATCACGCGTGAATGAAGATGTTACGATGTGTGTAAGATCGCACCCCGATAATTTCAGACCAGAAGAATCCGTGACGCAGTTGCATCACTTTCGACCCAACCCAAGGAAGGAGGTCTTTTTTTTTTTTTTTGAGGGAGCCAAGGAAGGAGGTCACAACCCACAAACAGCAGCACTCACACACATGAAATGATGCACGAACCTGCCGACTTCCACACAAAGTTAACCCGGCCACGCCTAAAACAAAGTTAATCCAACCAGTAAACGCCTCAACTTATAGGCCACTATGCCAGTGCTTGCTGATCCATGCTGTTAGTGAAATGTTTTAGCACTTGTTTACACGCATAATGTTGTTGTAGTCAAGGCTAAGTCAGGGAGACCAAATTGCATGCGCCATCTTTGAAGAAACAAAGAAGACCAAAGGAAGCTGCACGATGATGTCCGTTTCTTCCCGCCATCGATGTCATGCATGATACTTGCTGTTAGTAAGTGAATCTCTCGGAATCAATCGCACTCACTACTTACAATTCAAGTATGCTTTAAATATTCCCTTTTATTTGCAGGTTTTTTTCTTTCGGAAGCGGGTATGCAGGATATGCGGTTTATTTGCAACATGCAGAGAGTATGTATGTATCCTCAAGGGTTAAAATCAGCGGGATCCATTTGAAACAGGGGATCAAGTGCATGCTAAAATAACCACACATTCACATCAATGTTAGGCGCGAGCTGGACGAGTTCACTTTTCTAACCGTTGCTTTCAAAGGCCTTCATATCTCCAGTGAAGCTCCATCAACACGGTGCTGGTGTCTGATTAGAACAATGTATGATTTCCAATAGTGCGACAATTTTCATTGGTCTAAAGGAGTCTGAGCTTCCAGCCTATTCGTCTCGACCTCCTGAGGCGATAAGATCATGTGTGATCTACAATTGGCCTGTATAGATATATTCGTAACCCACCCAGGTTTGTAAATTTGCTCAGTTTGATATCCTTTGCTGAACCTTTGGTTCTCATTGTCTAGGCGATAGTCCTGCGCTAGTTTCGAGTAGCTGTTATATTCGGAAGTTTGTACTTGGTTTGTAAATTTGGTCGGTGTGTGTACCGGTATCAACGTGACAGACGGTGGAAATAGCTCCAAGTATCATGTCGTTTCCGCAGACAAGTATTCTTTCGTAGTACAGTGATAAGCCAAGGTACCGTATGTGATCCACTGTGCACCGATCGATCGTGTACTCCAAATCGAAACGTCACGAGAAATGAACAGGTATAAACAAACGTCACGGTTTCTGAGGCTGTACGTTTGTTTTGTTGATAACCACCACGCACGGTCGTAAGTGGACCTAATTTCTGGGTGAATCCAGGACGGACGGCCCAGGAATGAACCTACTCACCTCAGCAGACTCAGAGAAGAGCGGCATGGCAGTGGAGAAGAGAAGAGCAGGGAAAGAAGAAGCCTCGACGGCGCCGAGCAATGACGTTAATTCACGTCGGCGCTGCAGGTCGGCCGCCGGGAGCGGGAGGGACCGTTTGCTGCTGCTTTATCCTGCGAGAATCCGCGTGTGTGGCATGCGGTATCCATCTTCACCACGCAACAAGGAAAGGAGGGTCCTTCTCCTCTCCTGGCCCCTCGGAGATCCGAATCTTGGAGCATTTTTCCATGGCAGAATCGTCTTGAGCTGGTTGGTGGTGCGCGCACGTGAGTTGGAGCGGGCGTCTGCGACGGACATATGGGCCCTGGACAAGTTGCGGGCGCCGCCGGACGGACGGACGAACGGACCGCCACGCGCAGGGCAGGGCACGACCCCTAGCCCCGCCCAACGGGAAGAGGCCAGTTCCATCCAGGACGCATTCGACGACTCTCACGCGGCTGTTGAGAACCTCATGAGCCACGGGTGAAACCTAAAATTTATCCCAGTTACTTCTACAGTAGTTGAGCTAAAGCATCGGTACCTACCTGAGGAATTCCTTCTAGTGTCACTAGCTTCCAATGCCATATTTTGTCTAGCAAGGGAACTAACTAGGGGTAACTCGAACTACTGGATTTTTCAGTTAACTGGAGAAAAAAAAGTTTCAATACGTATATCAGTCGATATTGTGGGCCATTGGATCACTATGAAAATGACCACGATCACAATGCCATTGTCCATCTTCAACATCCCTTCTCTTCTTACTCTCGCGCAGTGCATCTTCAACATCCCTTGGCCTGGACACCCCTATCCATCTTCAACTTGTTGCCAGGGGCGGACCCAGAAAGCAAATGACCCGGTGTCCTATCATGTAATTACACCAATTTTTCATCAAAATCATGGGGTGTCACACAATATTAAATGCAAGCAACTAACAACAAAAAATTCTAGCACCCGGTGTCCTGTGCACCCGGGTAGCTCTGTGTGGGTACGCCCCTGCTTGTTGCGTAGTGCATGTCTTCGGCCAGGTCCTGGCTCGGCCTCCCTAGGGTTAATGCTCATCATTTCCGCTTCTCACTTCGGTCAAGTTCGAAATAGGCCGCCGCTTAGAAATAAATAGTTCTTTGATGTTTAGCAAACATGAATAAAATGGCATTTGTGCACATCAAAGTATTTTTTCTCACAAACCCTTAGTTGCGCGCGGTTGCACCACGAGAATGTAGCTACGGCGCGCCTTAAATCTCTATATTCCCAGAATGCAAAGATTCTAAAGCTAAGTAGGTGGTATATTTTGATTCTATTCGTAATTTTTTTTAAAGAAATCTGCGTTGTTGCAGACACGCACAGTATTATCTTATCTAATCTATATGGAACAAGCTCTTTTTTATCAAAAAAAGAAACTATATGAAACAACAAAGTACTTGTACTAGAATCTTTTCGCAAGTGCTGATTCTTTATATCTGTGTGGACGCACTAATTAATTAAGCTGTAGCGGCCATGCATCACAAGACGCCATTTCGGATCCTAATTCTCCGGAGGAAAGTGACAAGACAAACTACCGCGCGCCCAGGACTCACTTCATGGTGGTAGCTAGAGTATTATTTTTATTCAGAGCTAGGGTATTCTACTCGATGACGTAAAATAACATTATTTTTTAGAGTCGATCTCGTAAAATGTAAGATCATGAAGGGATTAAAATTCACCAGGCTGAGTTGGTTCCACCGGAGCATGCACATGCACACGCTCAAGTAGCAGCACACGAACAAACCTGCGTCTGCGTGGGAGAGTAATTTTGGAATGCCAATGGTCTGGCGCATTGAAAAGCACCAACTCTCGTACTACGCAGGCTCATTTGGTCTTGCTGCTAGCAGTTTTGTTTATTTTATAACATGGGACACGGCAGAAGACGGCAGTTTTATTTAAGCAGAAATATACTAGTTCTTTAATGATATATTTTTTATGTTAAGTAATCTACTTCCTTGGATTCATATTAATTGACGAATACTTAGTATAACTTTGTACTAAACATATACTAAATATGCGTCAATTAATTTGGATCGAAGGAAATACATTAAATTGAAAAATTGACAATACAGAGATATACACCGAAACGTACTACTCTCTTGCTGAGGGAGTAGTAGAGCTCGGAATTCCGTAGAGCTCGAGACGATGTTGAGTTGTGGAATGGTAATTAAGCAACACTTTTTCTGTTGGGATCCTCTTGCAGCTTGGTCGTGTCACCGAAACTAAACTGCGGCGGACGGACAGGACAGGCAGGCGCTCATTCGCCGACGATCCTACGCCGAGCTAGGCAGCCGTGCGCCACGCGATTCACTGGAGCTCAGGCAGACAAAGCAGGAGCTAGCTACGTAGTGCTGGACACTTTTTCTTTAATCGAGCATGCATGCACGGCACATGACGCGCAGGGCAAACCAACGGCTGTCCGTTGCCCGTCCTGGTCGGCCGCCGGCTAGATCGATCGCCGGTGGGCCGGCAGCACAAGAGTTGTTGGTGGTGGTGGACCTGCATGCAGCGCGGCTCCCTAGGAAGGTCTCGTGTGGTTGCGGCTGGTGGCGCCCAGCGCGCGGAGATCCTCCGAGATCCCCTCGTCGGCCGGCCAGTTTTGAACTCGGTGGTTTTGCAGCTGGCAATGCCCGATCCTGTCAGTCCTGTGCATCAGCTGGATCTACTCCTACTCGATTCCATTTCGGTGCGCACGGCTTTGGTAAAACGGTAAAGAATCTGAGCTACTCCCTCCATTCCATAATGTAGTGCATATTTTGATTTAGAAAAATCAAAAAGCCTATGTTTAACTAAGATAATAATATATAATACCAAAATTATTATCATTAGATTCATCATGAGGTGTAATTTTATATTATATGTATTTATTATTTTATATGTAACCAGTTTATGCTATAAATTTGGTCAAACATTTTTAAGTTTGTCTTTCCTAAAATAAAATATGCACTACATTATGGAACGGTGGAAGTATTATCATGGAGTACTGGTGAAAGAGTGCGTCTACAACGGGAAAAATATCTGATCATATTTGTAGATCCAGCTATTGCTGAAGAGAGCACAGTACCCCTCGCAGAACTTTCTACATCTTTCTTTCTCCTAGGTGCAGCACAGCGCAGACTAAACAGTAAAAATGATAGTAGCTCTTCTCATGAACCAAAGTGTACAGTTCCATATGCTGATGTGAGTAAATACAGCTAGTCTAAATTATACGTACGTATTCCTCATCCGAGTTTTGTAATCACGAAATAAACGTGGAAAACAGCTCATGTAACGAGGGCATGCATCGTACACGCTACACGTCAGGAAGTAGCAGAGATACGCTGGTCAATTCTCTATGAACCCTCGACCATAGTCCATGGTTATCGGCACGCGAAAAATGTACGTCTATGAAATGGTTTGACGAGTCTTATATATTTATTGATTTTTCGGTCGTCTTATTAGCTGCTGCTAAGCATGCTAGCTCACCCATTGACCAATGGCGGTGCGGGAGATAAGCTTAATCTGACGATGAAATTAGCCGTTTTTTCAGCACATCTCAACTTGCACTTGGCTACGGCATCACGGATTGGCTCCAGAACAGACCGGTCATGCATGCATGGCGAGACTAGCCTGCCACATACGCCGGTGCCATCTATCACGACAGAAATCTCTTAATTAATCTGCTCACTAGAGAACGGAGCTTTTTGTAATGTCAAAGCGTACGTGTCCAGGAGGAGCTAACTAGCCTGCAGGTCCGGCCGGCGGCGCGTGTGTGCGCATGCAGTGCAGGTCAATTACGCGAGAAGGCTTGATTTGGGTTCAGATGCACCTCCGATCCGCGTGGGTTGTGACATCACAGATGATGAGCGTGAAGCACATTAGCTTGGGATACAGCTCAACAATGGCAATGCCCGCAAGCATTGCAACCTCCCTTCGTGCGTGCTTCCGGCCGGGAGGTCTATCTTGAACGGTGACTCGTCGATATGATCGAGTTCTCTAGTGGATGTGGAGGAGTCGTCACGGGAGCGAGATGACACGGTTGAGGGTCAGGAGGATATGCCAACTCAATTCGCACTCAATCATCCCTGCATCACACTAAGACGCTTCGTTTATCTTTCCATTACTGACTAGTGAAACGAGCTCTTTAATGGATCTCTTTGGATCTTACTACTCGTAGCAAATAATCTGGTTAAACAAAAATTGAGATTGACGGGGGAATGAAATTCCCCACCGCTAGTTATTATATTCAAATCCGAAAGGAACTTGGAAGTCATACAAAAGTCATTACAAGAATTACCGCACGCGGTAAAAAGAAAGAAGATAATGCACTTAGACCTAATTTTAATCTAAAAGCTAAATCATATGAATCAAAAACAAATGTTTTGAGTGAATGCCAAATTTCATCATGAAAATATATTTGTGAAATTCTTGGTAGAAAAATCAATGCTCCGAAAATGCAATTAAAAAAATGAAGTGTTAATTTTATTATTTTTGCCAAGACTTCAATGAATTACATTCATTATGAAAATCTCTGCAAGCATCCAAAATATTTGTTAAAATTTCTTAAAACAATCAGAACTTTTTAATTTAATTTAATTTCATTTGAGCTTAGCAGTAGAACATGAGTTTCGTTCTTGTTCTGCACTATTGCGGAATGTAGTATGATGGCGTGAATCACACACATTCATTGGAGAACACCAAGAGGCAGGTATGATGAAGCACAATAATATATATTTTTTTCTCAGTTTTGAAACCAAGGTTATAAATTCGATAGGAATTTCATGCCTTCAGTTTTGTGCTCGTTGTCAAGCGCTTCAACGAACGTGAACTTGCACAAAGAACACAAATTTCTTTTCATCCCCAACTTTTCAGGAAGGTTGTCAACCTTTCCGATTTGTTGTTAACGCGATAATTAAACGTGTGGTGTGGTTGGAAATAATAAAAGTGAAAAGGAACAACGAGCAAGTGATGATCAAAAATAAGTAAACGAGGTTATGAACATTGAAAAAAAAAATGGACCGGGCCTAAGTTCACTAGTGGTGTCTCTCTTTAAAACAGTAAACATGTTGGGTGAATAAATTACTGCTGGAAAATTAACAAATCACGAGGGCATAATAATGCTATTGTGACAAGATAAAGTTCATTGCAATAATCATGTAGGCATTACGTCAAACATATATAGATTGCTATCCAGCATGCAAAAACACACTAGAACATAACATAAATATAACATCAAGATAATATAAGAAACATGAACAATCTGATGATAACTTCACAATTTATCAAATCCAGTAAACATAACATGTAGCAATTACATAACGGTGATGTTGTTCATGTTAGGCAACTTACAAGGTCTAAACATGGAAGCACAAGGAGAAATGACAACCATCTAGCTGTTGTTATGGATGCGTAGTCTAAAGACGAACTACTCCCGAATCACCATGGAGGAAATTAAGGTGATGAATAAGACTTTGATTACGATTCCCCATTCCGTCAGGGTGCCGGAGCAGGGCTCATTAAGCCCTTGGGGACGATGGCCATGTATGGGTTTCGTGGCAAATAATCACCGCTCTGTAACTTTTAGGTCTGGAGGCAATGCGCAGGCGAAGAGGGGGGCCCAGGGGGTGCCCCAGGCAAGGAGGATGGAGGGAGCGCCCTTGGGTGGACCCGCGCCCCCTCCCTATGGGCCTCCCCTCCAGCTGCCCTTTGAATTCCATCTTCTTATCCGGTAAAAAAAAGGCAACCATGGATTTTTAGGATTATTCGAGAATATTTCCTATAGAAATTTTATGAAACAAAATGACAGGAGCAAACCAAAGCTGGCATTGGGCATCCTGTCAATATGTTAGTCCAACAAAATGCCCTAAAATGATATAAAACCATAGTAGAAACATGTAGCAATCACACAAAACTAGCATGAAATAATTAAAAAATTATAGACATGTAAAATACATCTAATAGTAGCGTTGAAACTATAATCAAACATTTCGTGAGTCCCATAGGCATGCCTCTAAAAAAACGCATTTCCTTACTCTTCGAGAGCCACGAGTCACTTGTTTGCTTCTGGGAGAGTCACGAGTCACTTGTTTGGTTCGGGGAGAGACACTCGAAAAGAAAAGAAATATGTTTTCTAAAAATATTTACAACTTTCAAAAGAAATGTTCGTGACAATGAAAATAAATATTCATGTGTTTCCAAAAAATGTCCGTGAAATTTCAAAAATGTTCATACAATGTAAACAAAATCTTTGCATATAAAAATGTTTACTGCCATTAGAAACTTACAATGTGTATTCGGAAAATACTATCATGTATTCCAAAAAGTGTTTAAAATATATATTTAAGAAATTAAACATGTATCAAAGAAATATTTTACGTGTGCACTAAAATTATACATTGCATACTGAGAAGAGTAGATCGTGATCACTGGTTGTTGGAGTATATGGTTCAGAAAAATAATCTGGTATTTGAGCACAGTGAAACATCCATCACTGAAGACATCAGATTCTTCAAGGAGATATTCGAGGACAATATGATAAGGGCTAAGCCTAGTATCAAAGACTCTATGCAATCATGGTTTAATTTATTGTAATAGAATTACATATTGAAGTAGCTAACTATGATGTACTAACCAGATTGTAAATATCGTACTATCTAATTATAAATGAAAAATGATCACAGTGGGGACCTTCCCCACTGTATTAGGGGTAAAATGGTTTTTCACCTCACAATTAACTAAAATTGACGGAAGCATTGTACATGGAACAAAATGTAGTTTGGTTGTAAAATAGGGAATAAACTTTTGTTTTAGGCTAAAAAAGGAAGTAGATTTTAAGAAAGGGTCAAATTAAAAATTATCTTCAAGTATGAGCAGTGTTAAATTTATTTTTGTTTTCACTAGCAATATCATAGGCGTTATTGCTTTAGTAAGGATTTTTGGAGCTCAAGCTCCATAGAACCTGTTTTATGAAAAAAAAATCGAAAACAACTATTTTTAAGATTTTAAAAAATTCTGAAAAAAAGGATGTGTAATGGATGTGTGTAAAATTTCAGGATGAAATGAGCTAAATTGGGATCTATAAAAAAAGAAATTCATAGTATGAAAGGGTGAATAGAACCATGCGTTAAGTAACCTTACATTTGTTTTCTACACAACTCTCATTATGGGGTATTTCGTTCTGAAATTTTACATTCTTGTGCATTATGCCTTCATCTATCTCTATATATTTTTCTGATTTTTTTTGAGATATCAACATATGAAATTTCATGAATTTTAAGTTTTGCATCATTGTGCCCGTCCTTCAAAAGCAATTTCTATTATTCGTTGGCCTAATTTTCTACATGTACACAGAAGATTAACTAGTTATTTAAGAACTTGATGACTCTTCTATAAGTACTTTCAATGCTTTTGGCCACATATTTTATTTGCTAGCTCAACCATGGGGAGCAACTCCTACTTCCTACACTAGAGAACATGGCAATCGCAAGGATGGCCAAATGCAGACACACACACACTATCTTCAGAGTTGAGACCATCCATAGGAACATCGAGCTCACTCCCAGATGCCAACCTCCATGAATCCGTCCTGGGTGGCGCAGCCCCTGAACATGCCAGTGCAGTTAAACCCGTAGGCGACCTCGCCGGTGCCGGATACGGCGATGAGACCGGCAAAGCCTTCGTCAAGCCGCTCCTTGACGCAGAAATTCACAGCCTCCTGCAGAGGCAGTCCTTTGTACTCCATGACCGCCGCCACTTCCCGCGCCAGCGTGGAGCGGATGATGGCCTCCCCTTCCCCGGTGCAGGACACGGCGCAGTGGCCGCAAGCGTAGGTGCCGGCGCCGATGAGCGGCGAGTCGCCTATGCGGCCCGTCATCTTGTTCATAAGGCCGCCAGTTGAGGTGGCCGCGGCCGTGAAGCCGTTGGAGTCCACCACGGCGCACCCCACCGTCTCCGGCGCGTAGATGCTGATGGGCAGGCCGTTCATGACCATGCCGCCGTTGCTGCCGTGGTGGTTCTCCGTCGCCGCCGCCAGCGCGCTGCAGGTGTCGGCACCGGTGAGAGGGACGCGGTAGTCGAAGAGGATGGTGTTGGCCTCCTTGGCGAGCTTGAGCATCCCAACGTTCTCCTCCGTGATGAAGTAACTGTTGTCCACGACCTCAAGACCCTGCAAAACCACATCAAAATTGTAGGAAACAAAATCAGATGAAAACATTCCATTGAATAAAAAATGCCTTTTTTTGTTTATAAAGATCAGATTTGCTAGAGCAGATCTAAGTTTAATTAAACTAAGAAGAGAAAAAAATATCTACACAAATTTTTATGTAAAATCAATAGTATAGAACTTAAATGTGCTCTACTTATAGCACATCTAGATAGCGCGGGATTTCTGTGCGGCTCACGGCACGGAATCAGATCCAGTTGCTGTCTGGGCTTTCGTCGGACGACGGACGGCGACCAAGTTGGCTGGTCACGAGATACGGCCTGGATTCCGTTGCATGGCTGCCAACCTCAACCACACGACAGGACTGGTGAGTGGTGAAGAAATGCCTTTGCCACACGTTTTCAGGGCAAGCACAGCTGCTTTGCATACAGTAGCCATCCTAGGTTCATGCAAGGACCTGACACGAGACTGCTTACTTTGATTAAAAACTGTTGGCTTCGTGTGAAAAAACAGTGCCGCCAGCCACATGCACCGATCCATTTCCTTTGGTGCAAGCGACAAGATGGGAGCGGCTGTGGCTGGCTGCAGCACGATCTTGACTAGAAAACTTGTAGGCTTTGAAGAAAATATTTTTTTAATACCAGAGGACAAGTTTAAGTTGGAGTGGCATGGAAATATCGTCAAGGAGGTCTGCCCACAAAGTAGGTGCGAGGCGGCTGTTGTCACCTTGAGAACCAAGTTTTTTGCTCCACTTTTCACATGAGGTACTAGCAAGCACCAAACGGTAGCTGTTGCTTTCAGCTGGATGTCAAATAAATTTGTCCACACATTTTCCCGAGACCAAGGGACGAAAGGGAGACACGCACGTGCAGGATATGGCATGTTTACCCAAATGAATTAATTAGCATGCATATAACTACACGGAACATGTTAAACATGGAGCCTAAGCTACTCCAAAATATCTTGTGGAAATGGACTTGACGGATCAAAGGAAGATCCGTCTCCGCAATCAACTGTCTTTCCCGTGCATGCATGCAGCTGTGCACAATTTCAGGTGAGCAGGACACAAACAAATGATGTGCCGCATGCACCCCACACGTCATCTTCACGTGTCGAGCACACCCCGATTTCCAAGGACCCTTTCCACGAAATATTGAGGCTGCGTGCCAGCCATACTAGTACTCCGTCCGTTCCGTCACGTGAAATTTTCAATTAAGAATGTTATAATTACTGTGCTAATGTGTCGATTAGATCGCCATGCAGGCAGTGCGTTCTTTTGGGAGAGGTTAATCAGGATGGTTAATTGTTGGAAGATTTGATCTTAATATTGAATTACCTGATCCCGCGCGAAATCCTCGGCGCCTTGGAAGGCGAGATAGGAGTGGGGCGACTTGTCCATGACGCGGCGTGCCAGGGACACGGGGTTCCGGACGGTGGAGACGCCGGAGACGGCGCCGCAGCGGCGGCCGCGGCCGTCCATGATGCTGGCCTCCATCTCCACGGTGCCGGCGCGGGTGAGCGCGGAGCCCCTCCCGGAGTTGAAGCAGGGGTCCGTCTCCAGCTCGCGCACCACGGCCTCCACCACGTCCAGCGCCGTGGCGCCGGTGCGCAGCAGGTCGACGCCGACTTGCAGGCACCTAGCAAGCACCCGCTTGGCCTCCTCCTGCCTCTGCTCCGGCAGGTTCGGGTCCACGCCGGCGCCGCCGTGGATGGCAATGGCCCAGCGTGCCATGGTCTCTCTGTGTGTTGCTGCTGCTGGCTACGTGATGGATGCTCTGTTCTTCTTGTTGTTGCTCTGTCGCTTGTTCGTGGGTTGAAGATGGAGGACTGGAGGGTGGGTATTTATAGGGGGGAACCGAGGGTTTTGGTGCTGCGAGTTTTGGAAGGAAATCTCAAGTCCGCAAGGGAGCGGGCCGTCCCGCCGTGGCCGCAGATTCTTCCCTCTCTCTGGAACGTAAGCGAGCTGATCCATCTTCCTACCTTCCTCTACAGCTACCGTACCCCGCTTACTACAATACATACATACATACATACATACATACATACATACATACATACATACATACACTAAACAAATGGATTCCACACCTTAGTTCATTTCGTTACATTACATTGGTCTGTGGTACAGGTCAATTGCCTAGCATCAAGGTTTGCAACGGTATGGCATGCATCTCTGATCTCCCAATGATAGAAGAGAACGAGCACGACTGCTTCAAGGTAGATACAAGTCAATCACAAGAAAGATTCAGTGCCTCAGATGTTCTGCTGGTAATACGCCTATGTTGTTCCGGTAAATTTACTCAACCTCAATAATATAGAGTGGTGACACTGACAAAAAATGTTCAAAATGTTGACGACATTCTTCTGGTGCCGAATAAACCCATGGAACAAACATTGATCAACTGAAATTACTCCAATAAGCCTTATACAACACGCGTTTAGGCACTACTGGTCCTAGAACAAACCTCATGTCAATGCTCAAGATAGACCGGCAAGTGTGTGTGTGTGTGTGTGTGTTTTTGAGAATTAGCAAGCTCCTACTGGAGAATCCGGCTGCAACCAAGCAACGAGAAGTATTGTGCTGGCGCAGAAGATCCCGGTGTGCTTGGAATCCAGACAAGGCAGAGCGCACAAGCTGGGGGGGAATCAAGCACGGAGATGCGCACTCAAGTCACGGGACGATGGCGATGGAATCTTTCTTTGCCCCGGAGCTCTCGTTTATGGAATTAAATTATCACCTAATCTCATGGCGGCTGCTTGAAGATTCTACCAGTGCGGAAATCGCTGTCACTTCCTTTTTAACGATTATTATTAGGATTAACTTTCCCATTGACGAGCCCGTAAGCTTTGATCCGTTTCCTCGGTGAAATTACTGTGGAGATCACACCAAATCACTCGCGAAGGAATTACCAAGATTTTTTTGCCATGGGAATCTGCACTAGTTTTTGTTTACAAGGTTCACGGGGTACAGTCAGATTCAATTGCCATCCCTTTCTGAATTACCTACTCCATTACACAGCCAGCACCTTTCTTATCTTGTCGTGAGGAGGAGGAAAGCAAGGTTAGGCATTCCATGGGCCGGTACGATTTTTTGAGCGAAACATCGTTGTTTCTGCCACACCACCAGACATGGAGTCCTGGCCGACTACATTCACCGTTCATCACTCGACACCTGGGAGAAGGTTTTACCACTCGCGATCTGAAGCCGAGATAATTTCAGACAAGGAGAATCTGTGACGCAGTTGCATCACTTTCGACCCAACCCAGGCCTCCATGGCTCCATAGAATCCAAGTTGCCGTAGTGCTTGCTGATCCTCCATGTAAGTTTCTACGTTTAAATCCTTGTTTACAGATATAAAAATTGTTGCACTCAAGGCAGGTAAGGGAGAAGAAATTGCATGCGCACACCTTCAGCGAAACACAGGAGAAAGGAGATGCATGCACGATGATGCCCGTTTCTTGCCACGATCGATGTCATGCATGATGCTTACTTGTTAGCGACTGAATCTTTCGGAATCAATCGCACTTATAACAACGGTTCAAGTATGCTTTGAATATTCCCTTTTATCTGAAGGAGACGCAGTTCCTCTGCAATATGCAAAGAGTATCCTCCAGGGTTAAAACCCGTGGGGTCGGTTGAAATAAGGCATGGGCTTTAGGCCCATCTAACAATTTCAGAAAATCTCTAAGAGCCCATGTGGGAAAAATGACATGGGTGTGGTGCTAAGTTTAGTCCCACCCCGAAAGTGGAGGGTGAGTTGCACTTCTTTATAAGGGGAGCTCTCCTACATGCTATTGAGCAAGTAGAAGAGTGAGAGCTCACCCGCGCGCCCGCGCGCGCGTTTGCAGAATTGAGCCGAGCCGAGCTAAAACCTATGTCATGTGTGCGCTTAATTTTTGCCAATCAGGAACGGCTAATTAATTGGCATTAATTTTTAGTTAATGCAATTAATCACGAGTTAACCGTTGCACGATGAGACGTCAATCGTGGGCCGACTCGGTCGCGGGTATCCAGTCCCACGTCGCCCTACCTCGGCTGTGTATAAAAGGAGCCGCGGGAACCCTAGCCGCCGTACAACAGAATAGATCGCATCAGTTCTTCCTCTTGGCATCGCCCACGTCGTTCCACGCACTGCTGCTGCCTCCGGCGATCCCATCCCGTCCGTCGCGTGCACGGCTGTGCGGGAGAGCAGGCCTCCGGAACCGTGCTCCTTGCGATCCTGCACCGGGAGAGGACCAATAAGGTTTTTGGGGAGCGTCTACGACGCGACTGCTCGCTTCCGCTCCGGTTCGACTACTTCCTCTACGTCGCCATGTCTACCGAAGCTGAGAAGGCCGCCGCCGAGAAGCTCGCTCAGGAGGAAGCTGCCGCCGCCAAGAAGACCGCCGACGAACTTACTGCTGCTAGCAGCGCATCCGCTGCTGCGATCTGGCCGAACGGAGGGTATGATCTACTCACCCCGTTCATCGTTGTTTTCATCTATGCCATGCTTATTGTCTGCGTACATATATGTGTTATCTGCGTAGATCTGAGTTGCATGGTTAAGTATCAGTATAAGATTAATCTTGCATGCGTCATGTTCATGATTTATCTAGGGATTAAATTGCTTGGAAAATTGCTAATATATCCAACAATCCAAAAACCTTATTTTTATAGGAAATTTTCATCTCCTGGTTTTGCTGCGACACTGAAACCGAACCCGTTTACGGGCCAAAATTTTATGCGTTGGCAAACAAAGACTATTTTGTGGCTCACGTCTATGAATGTCTTCTGGGTCGTTGGAGAGACTCCCACTGGAACGATTACTCCTCAACAGGAGAAGGCTATCAGGGATGCCTCCATCGTCTTTGTTGGAGCAGTTCTTAGCGTGATCGGAGACAAATTAGTCGACGCGTATTTACATATGCGTGATGCCAAGAACTTATGGAGTGCACTCGAGGCAAAGTTCGGAGCAACTGATGCCGGGAGCGAGTTGTATGGTATGGAGCAGTTCCATGATTACAAGATGGTCGAGAACCGTCCTGTGTTGGAACAGGCCCATGAGATACAGTGCATCGTGAAAGAGCTTGAGCTCCTCAAGTGTGATCTACGGGACAAGTTTGTCGCGGGATGCATAATTGCTAAACTCCCTCCATCTTGGAGGAGCTTTGCCACCACTCTGAAGCACCAGAGGCGAGGATTCTCAGTTGAGGATGTTATTGGCCATCTGAGTGTGGAGCAGAACTCAAGGGCAAAAGACTCACACCAAAAGGGGGCTGAGGGAACTTTTACTGCCAACATGGTGCAGCAGAAGAACTTTCAGATAAATTCAAGGGAAAGAACAAGGTCCAACAGAATACTACCTTCAAGAAGAAGGGGAAGAAGAACAACAAGAAGGATGATGGTTGTTTCACTTGTGGCTCGCTGGAGCACTGGGCTGAAAAGTGCCCGAACAAGTATAAGAAGCCAGCACAGAATTCCAATTTTGTCAATGTGGTCATGGGCAACACGGACAATGGTGCACCTGGGTACGGTAATTTATTTACTGTTTTCTCGGTTTATCAATCTACTGAATGGTGGGTTGACACGGGTGCAAATGTTCATGTGTGTGCTGACATATCCTTGTTTTCTTCTTACCAGACCACACGAACCAGGTCTGTACTAATGGGGAACGGCGCACATGTTTCTGTTCTTGGTGTTGGTACGGTCGATCTGAAGCTTACTTCGGGAAAGACCGTGCGGCTGAAGAACGTGCAGCATGTCCCCGATATCAGAAAGAATCTCGTTAGTGGCTCCCTTCTATGTAAAGAAGGGTTTAAATTAGTATTCGAGTCGAATAAAACAATCTTGTCTAGATATGGATTATTCATTGGTAAAGGTTATGAATGCGGAGGTCTGTTCCGCCTTTCCCTAGAGGATTTATGTAATAACGTCCTGAATCATATACATTCTATCGTTGATGAATCTGAGATTTGGCATTCACGTCTTTGTCACGTAAATTTCGGTTGTATGACGCGGCTAGCTAAGATGAATTTAATCCCGAGTTTCACTTTAGCCAAAGGTTCTAAGTGTGATGCATGTGTGCAAGCTAAGCAACCTCGCAAGCCCCACAAGGCTGCGGAGGAGAGACACTTGGCGCCACTAGAACTCATACATTCTGATCTATGCGAGATGAATGGTGTGTTGACTAAAGGTGGAAAGAAATACTTCATGACACTGATAGATGACTCCACTAGGTTTTGCTATGTGTATCTGTTAAACACTAAAGATGAGGCTCTGCACTACTTTAAAATCTATAAAGCAGAAGTTGAGAACCAACTTGAGAAAAAGATTAAACGGGTTCGGTCTGATCGTGGTGGAGAGTACTATTCTAATGATTTTAATTCTTTCTGTGCGGAACATGGAATTATTCATGAGAGGACGCCTCCCTATTCACCCCAATCAAACGGGGTTGCCGAACAAAAAACCGTACTCTAACAGATTTGGTTAACGCCATGTTAGATACATCGGGTTTATCCTAGGCATGGTGGGGGGAGGCTATATTGACATCTTGTCATGTCCTGAATAAGGTTCCCGTGAAGGATAACGAGATCACTCCCTATGAATTATGGGAGAAGAAAAGAACGACACTCTCATACTTGCGTACTTGGGGCTGTTTGGCGAAAGTCAATGTGCCGATCCCCAAAAAGCGTAAGCTTGGACCAAAGACCGTGGACTGCGTTTTTCTGGGCTACGCTAAGAACAGCGTTGGATATAGATTTCTAGTGGTGAAATCTGAGGTACCTGACGTGAAGGTCAGTACTATTATGGAGTCTAAAGATGCTACATTCTTTGAGGATATATTTCCCATGAGAGATATGCAAAGCACTTCTAGACAGGAATCTGATGAGATTCCTGAACCCGCCATTCCGATGGAATATTATGAACGAACTCATGATGATAATCCTGTGGAGGAAGACGATGAAGCTCCTATTAGGAGCAAGAGACAGAGGACTGCAAAGTCCTTTGGTGATGATTTCATTGTGTACCTCGTGGATGATACTCCCACTTCTATTTCAGAAGCTTATGCATCACCAGATGCTGACTACTGGAAAGATGCGGTTCGTAGCGAGATGGATTCCATCTTGGCTAATGGAACATGGGAAATCACTGATCGTCCCTATGGTTGCAAACCTGTGGGATGTAAATGGGTGTTCAAAAAGAAGCTTAGGCCTGATGACAGTATTGAAAAATACAAGGCTAGGCTCGTGGCTAAGGGCTATACCCAGAAGGAAGGAGAAGATTTCTTCGATACTTATGCACCGGTGGCCAGACTGACGACCATTCGAGTATTACTCTCGTTGGCTGCCTCGCATGGTCTTCTCGTCCATCAAATGGACGTTAAGACGACTTTCCTAAATGGAGAGCTAGACGAGGAAATCTACATGCAACAGCCAGATGGCTTTGTAGTAGACGGTCAGGAAGGAAAGGTGTGCAAGCTATTGAAATCTTTATATGGCCTGAAGCAAGCACCTAAGCAGTGGCATGAGAAGTTTGATAAAACTTTGACATCTGCTGGTTTCCTTGTAAGTGAAGCTGACAAATGTGTATACCATCGCCATGGTGGGGGCGAAGGAGTTATACTGTGCTTATATGTTGATGACATACTAATATTTGGAACCAACCTCAAAGTCATTGAGGAGGTTAAGACATTTCTATCTCAAAACTTTGAGATGAAAGATCTTGGTGTGCTGATGTTATCTTGAACATCAAGCTATTGAGAGATAATGAGGGTGGAATTACGCTTTTGCAATCCCACTACGTTGAGAAGATTCTGAGTCGCTTTGGATATTCAGATTGCAAATCTTCTCCAACGCCATATGATCCTAGTGTGCGGATTCGAAAGTTCGAAGGCACAGCTGTAGATCAGTTGAGATATTCTCAAGTGATTGGATCACTCATGTACCTAGCTTGCGCTACGAGGCCTGACATCGCATTTGCTGTGAGCAAATTGAGCCGGTTTGTCTCAAATCCGGGAGATGTTCATTGGCATGCTATTGAAAGAGTTATGCGCTATCTAAAGGGTACAATGAGCCATGGACTTCACTATACCGGATACCCGTCGGTACTTGAAGGGTATAGTGATGCAAATTGGATTTCTGATGCTGATGAGATGAAGGCCACAAGTGGATATGTGTTCACACTTGGAGGTGGCGCTGTTTCATGGAAGTCTTGCAAGCAGACTATCTTAACGAAGTCGACAATGGAAGCAGAGCTCACATCACTTGATAAATCCTGCACTGAAGCAGAATGGCTTCGAGAGCTTTTGATGGACTTGCCAGTGGTTGAAAAGCCGATTTCGGCTATCCTTATGAACTGTGATAATCAAACGGTGATTGTTAAGGCAAAGAGTTCAAAGGACAACATGCAATCCACAAAGCATATAAGAAGGAGATTGAAGTCTGTCAGACATTTGAGAAACTCCAGAGTAATAGCATTGGATTACATCCAATCGGCTAAGAATCTGGCAGATCCCTTCACCAAAGGTCTATCACGTATTGTGATAGACAATGCATCGAGGGAGATGGGTATGAGACCCACATGAGTTGCCGTGGTGGTAACCCAACCTACATGATCGGAGATCCCGTGAAATAGGACCTGGGAAAACAAGCTAGTGGTTAACTTAGGAGAGTAATTTTACTACCAACTCCGTTGGATATGCAATACTCTCGGTAACTGAATGGTAGGTTGACTTTTGTCTTAATGTGTTCTGAGGCTTTCATAAGCGAGATGCTATCCTACAGAGCGATCTCTGGAAGAACACACCTATATGAGCCCGACTGCTGGTCACAGTCTATGAGATAGGGTAATCTCTAGGAAGCTCATGAATAGGCAAGGAGTGTGACTAATATGCTCCACCCGCGGGGTCAGCCTTCGGCAGCCTAGTATCGGTAAGACAAGGAGTGAAACTTCTTTACGCCAAACTGTCAATTCAAGGCATAGTCCATTGTTCAGTTGTGAAGGAATGTAATTCTTTGCTCTAGGTGGATGTTCAACCTTAACTGATCTCCACTGAAAATACTGATATATCAAACAGTGTTTGGAACCGAGGACAACACCATGGGACCTTGAGATCTGGTGGGGGATTGTTGAAATAAGGCATGGGCTTTAGGCCCATCTAACAATTTCAGAAAATCTCTAAGGGCCCATGTGGGAAAAATGACATGGGTGTGGTGCTAAGTTTAGTCCCACCCCGGAAGTGGAGGGTGAGTTGCACCTCTTTATAAGGGGAGCTCTCCTACATGCTATTGAGCAAGTAGAAGAGTGAGAGCTCACACGCGCTCCTCCTCCGCCGCCCGCCTCGCCACGCCTCGCCTCGCCTCGCCTCGTCACGACGCGCGTGCGCCGCGGTTGGCGGAATTGAGCCGAGCCGAGCCGAGCTAAAACCTATGTCATGTGTGCGCTTAATTTTTTCCAGTCAGGAACGGCTAATTAATTGGCATTAATTTTTAGTTAATGCAATTAATCACGAGTTAACCGTTGCACGATCTGAGACGTCAATCGTGGGCCGACTCGGTCGCGGGTATCCAGTCCCATGTCGCCCTACCTCGGCTGTGTATAAAAGGAGCCGCGGCAACCCTAGTCGCCGTACAACAGAATAGATCGCATATGTTCTTCCTCGCGCACCGCCCACGTCGTTCCACGCACTGCTGCTGCCTCCGGCGATCCCATCCCGTCCGTCGCGTGCACGGCTGTGCGGGAGAGCAGGCCTCCTTGCGATCCTGCACCGGGAGAGGAGCAATAAGGTTTTTGGGGAGCGTCTACGACGCGACTGCTCGCTTCCGCTCCGGTTCGACTACTTCCTCTACGTCGCCATGTCTACCGAAGCTGAGAAGGCCGCCGCCGAGAAGCTCGCTCAGGAGGAAGTTGCCGCCGCCAAGAAGACCGCCGACGAACTTGCTGCTGCTAGCAGCGCATCCGCTGCTGCGATATGGCCGAACGGAGGGTATGATCTACTCACCCCGTTCATCGTTGTTTTCATCTATGCCATGCTTATTGTCTGCGTACATATATGCGTTATCTGCGTACATCTGAGTTGCATGGTTAAGTATCAGTATAAGATTAATCTTGCATGCGTCATGTTCATGATTTATCTAGGGATTAAATTGCTTGGAAAATTGCTAATATATCCAACAGGGTCCATTTCAAACAGAGGTTCAAGTGCGCGCTAAAAATAGCTAGACGTTCACATCAATGTTAGGCGCATGCATGACGGGTTCACTTTGCTTTCAATGGCTTTTAGATCTAAGGGCATCTCCAAGGGTAACCTTTAAAAATCTCTCGAATGTTTGTGTCCTAGATTTGAAATCATTTTTACTGTTCGATGAAGATCTATACATATTCACCGATCGGTTTGGACGTTCGTTTTTCTACCAGAAATCTGAACCTAACTTTGGGGGGGGGGGGGGGGGGGGCTTTGGGGTGTTCGGACATGGTATCTTCAATCTCAATCAATCACATGGAATTTTAGAACCAGGTCTATGGCATCCTGAGCCCACCAGAAATCAAATTATAGGTTTAAAGCTTTGTTGTTTTATTAAAGGCGAAAATTCTTTCGGTGAGAGGAAACGTTTTTGTCGACAGCGAGGCGCGTTTGGTGACTCGTTAAATCTCAAGACTCGCCGAATCAAGACTAATCTCTTGAAGTTGCTCAGAGAGATACGATATGCGTTGTGCGTTCATAGGAGATGATTGTATGTACGTGCTTGTGAACTTTTGTGTTTATACCGCGTGTTTTTTACCGTTAGATTGATTTGATTCGACAGTTCCTAAAATCCTCAGCCATTGTAAAAGTTGTATTTTATATGATGATTTTTCAGCAATTGTTCTTAATGGACACAAATGAACTGGTCAATATGAATGAGACATTCACGTGCGCATTGCATGTGTCTCAGAGGGAAAAACAGGTAATTTTGGAAACAAAGAAGAAGAAAAAAGAACGGTGTTCACGATTCTATGGCGTACAGGTATCAACGTGACAGGTGGTACAAAAATCTCCAAGTTTTATGTCGTTTCCGCAGACAAGGATTCTTCCCTACTGCAGTGAGACGCTAAGGTGCCGATGCGTGGTCTTGGAATCGAAAAAACGCTGATGAAAACGTCGGGAGCAGGGAAGCAAACGAAAATGGGGTGGGGGTCCTTCTCCTGGTCCCTCGGAGCATATTTCCATGGCGGACCCTGACGCGGGATCGTCGTATCCGTCCGTAGGTTGCGCTGGTTGGTGCTCCGCCTTAGGAGCGGCGTTTCGTGGAGGCTGGCATGTGGACCTGAACAAGTGGCGCGCGCCGCCGGATCGACGAACGGACCGCCACGCGCAGGGCGGGGCACGACCCCTAGCGGCGTCCAATGGAGAGGCCGCCACTTCCAGGAGGCAGTCCGGCGGTGGCTGGCTGCTGAGAACCTCAAGGAGCCGGAGATCAAAACCAAAATTAACAGGATCAGTGTCCCTTCATTTTATCCCAGTAACTTGTACTCGAGCTGCTCAACAAGGAATGCTGCTACTACTTGCTTTGTTGGAAAAAAAAGGCTAGGTAGGAACACTTGGTTGCGATTGCACCACAATAACCGACGGCCTTTAAATCTCCATATATGCAAAGATGTATGCAGCAAGCTCTGAAGCTAAACAGGCAGCGCATTTTGAATAGGTTTCCCATTTTATTCCTAGAGAAATTGTCCTTGTCACAAACTCACAATCATATGGAGTACTGTTTAAAATACGGGAGACGACGGCAGAAGACGGCACTACTGGTAGTAGTAGTTTAACTTAACAACTCTGAAAGACGGCACTACTTGTACCGGAGTATAGTACTGTGCTACTACTAGTTTTATTCAATTAAAGAAAGAGAAATATGGAAGACGTACGGCAGTAGGAACCTAGATTTGTTTATGAGTTCCATGCCGCCACTAGATAGATGTGCGGAGAAAATAATAAACAATGGATCGGATGTAGTACTAGAACGTCCAAATTAATCGGTCACTGTAAGACGTACCGCCCGAGCTGGATCGATCGATCGATATTCGATTGATTCTTCAACAACTTGGCCGACCCCTGTACGTACCTGTTGGTCGGCAATTGAGTTTCACTTGTCCCTTCAACCCAGTCCTGTTGCTTCGCCAGACTCGACACTTGCATCCGGAGCACGCACGCACTGTGCTAGTGCTATGCTATGCTAACTCGGGATCATGCGCCGAAAGACACGAACACGACGATCCTTGCTGGACACTTTTACTTTAATCGAGCATGCATGCATGCACAGCAAACCAACGGCTGTGCGTGGTCCGCCGCCGGCTCGATCGATCGGCCGGTCGGCCGGAATTCGCGCGAGATTCCTCTGCCTTTCCGTCGTCCTTGCTTGCGGGCTTGTGGTGGACCTGTATCAGCGCGGCTCCCGAGGAAGGTCTCTCGTGGTCACTGTGGTGGCGCCCAGCGCCGAGATCCTCCCAGATACCATGTTCCGTGTGTTCACGGAGTGCGTACGTATGTATTTCAGATCCTCCCAGATACCATGTTCCGTGTGTTCACGGAGTGCGTACGTATGTATTTCTGAATTTCTCACTTGTAGTCATGAAATAAACGCCAGCGGGAGCGGCTGCATGCCGGCTACTGTCACACAACACGTCAGGAAGAGGCACATACATTATACATACATATTAATGGTATAAAAACCCGACCACAGTGCATTGCATGGTTATCGGCACGCGGAAAACGGATATACTGAATGATTTGACGAGTCTTGTATTACGGAGTACGTACTAAATTTTCCGGTCAGCTTGCTAGCTAGCTCACCTATTGACCAATGGTGGGTGGTGCGGGAGATAAGCTTAATAATCTGGAGATAATTAACATTAGTTCCTTCTTCAGAGTATGTACATCTCAACTTGCACTTGGCCACGGCACCACGGATTGGCACTGCTCCAGACCAGTCTGCCACGCCAGTGCCATCCATCTCATTCTCATCACATATCTCCTAATTAGTCTGAAGGTTTTGTGTGCTGCGACAATGTCAAATACTCGTGTCCAGGAGGAGCTAATTGACCAGCCAGGTCCGGTATTGCCATGCATCTGTACGCGGTGTATAGGTCTTTTTTTTTTTTTTGAGATGTGTATAGGTCAATTAGGCGAGAAGGCTTGATATGGGTTCAGATGCACCTCCATCCGCGTGGGTTATGAGTTATGACATCACCGATGAGCGTACGTGAACCAAATGAATTTGGGATACAGCTCAACAATGGCGATGGGGGCTTCCGGCCGCGAGGTTTATCTGGAACGGTGACTCGTTGATATGATCGAGTTCTCCGGTGGATGTGGAGGAGCCGTCACGGGAGAGAGATGACACGGCCTGACTGAGGATCAGCATAACGGCAACTCAATTCACACTCCATCATACTAACACGCATCATTTTTTTTGTCAATAACTTGTGAAAAGAATATATAATTATAAGGAATTGAATGCGGATCATAGTTTTGGCAAACATTCTTGTCTAGTTAATTTTTCAATTAATCGAGCAAAGTATGTCAAATCGAGCACCTTTTTTTTATTCGAAAAATAAATAAACCAAGCACTTTTTTTGTGGGTCTCATATTAAGTACATCTATCTATTATATACTAAAAGCAAAATACATATGAAATACGTATGAAAATAGAGAGAATTGCTAGAAAATCCCACGTTAATCAGAAACATCCGATCGTTAATTTGGTGGACCCTTTATTATGATTATTACATGGCCGTTAGATCTTCATAACTTAAAACGGACCCACCACGTTAAGCCACATCATCTTATTAAAAATCATATAATCACCATTGATTTTGTAGACCCACTTTAAACTAATACCTCATAGACGTGAGATCTACGTAATTATATCTCTTTTTCAAATTCCCACTGAGGCATTGACCCATACGTGTAGATATCATATTCTAACTCTTTCTCATCTCACGTACGATGAAAACCTAATCTTTACCATTAACACATGTGTGGATATTGGATTCTAACTCTCTCCCATCTCCAAATAAATTTGTCAGGACACTTACTTCCTAGCTGCAGCACGATTATGTGGATGACTTTATGTGATTAGCTCTGCTGCATGATTATGTTGATAGACTATTTGTAATTAAAGAGGACCCACGTCATGTTTAGATCTTAATCTTTCTGAACTAGGACTCTTTTGTTTTAAGGGCTGGACACAAACTTTTAATTAGCTTACAAAACAAGATCTCTTTGTGTCACAACAAAGCAGCAGCCGTAGCTGCAATAAAATAAAAGCAGCGGCAACTAAAGAAAAGTTATCTATTTGTACCGCATGTTTGAGAAACAAGACACGTACAATTTTTCCATGAAAAAGGCTACATACAATTTTCTACGTAAGAATATTATTTGATGATGATATGCTAGCTAATCCATCGATCTATTTCCGTAAAATTAAAAAAATCCATCGATCTATAGCCTGTACGTACTTTTTCTTTGCTGTCTCAGTGCCTAATTAGTTGGACGAACCGTGAATCAATAACAAAGTGATAATCAACGATGTAGTACCGAGTAAAAATTTATCTATATTTTTCAAATTAAAGCCCAAAGTAATAATAAATAAATTCATGTTCATACTATCGGTGCTAAGCATACATACGTCTACCTTGAACTATAAATCAAAAAATTTGTTTCACTATTCTGAAAGCAAATCCGAGTCAAAGGAATAAGAAATAATATTGTGTTTGAACTAACTTGTAAAAACCAACTGGGCATGTTAATGCAATAAATGTGTGTATGTTAAAGTGTAAAGTTAATTCGCATAAAATTGTCATAGCGTTAAGTTTCCACACGAAAATGAGAAAATCATAAAATTATAAGGTATGGACTAAATATTTTGAGTAAGGCAGGTGAGATGAAGTAGAAACATAGAAGGCTTCCCTACTTATTTAACCTATAATTTGTGGTGGTTATATAGCAACCTTATTTCACTTAGTGTAAAAAATATACTCCCTCCGATCCATAATAAGTGTCTCGCATTTTATACTAAGCTAATACAAACTTTGTACTAAATGAGCGTATTATGTATCGGAGGAAGTATATTATTTCTAATTGTATAATAATATTTTTAAGTAACTGTACATTTATTAATAAGAAACATTCTATACACCAAAGAGATGCCCTCGCAAGTTGACATAACAACAAATATTTCGCAGTTTCTATTCTGCTCCCGAGTACAATTGCAACTGACATGAAGAATAGACTTTGAAACATAATGAACAATTCATAAAATTTCAAATTGTTTCAACTACACATATAACCGAGTCTCATCTATAATACCTTAATAGTTCATCCTCACTAACATATTTATCTTGACATGCAAACTATCCACATCATCAAGTAGGTCCACCATGTAAAAAATCTTTCACTAACTCTTCATGCACATGCTTTCATTAACTTTTGCATGTGCATGCAACCTATGAAAAATAAATAATAAGTTTTTTATTCACTCAACTTCATAATTTCTAAGAAACTCTTTTACAGAAAATCAAACAATGAGTTACATTGCATTTTATTTCTCTATATATTGTCAAGTAACTAAATTAACAAAACAAAATTAAACTCATTTTTTGATGTTTCATAAAACCACTAACTCTTCATATACATGCTCCCATTAACTTTGCATGTGCATGCAACCTATCACAAATAAAAAATAAAAAATTATGCACTCGACTTCATAATTTATAATTAACATTTTTATTTATCTTGACATGGAACCTATCCACATCATCAAGTAGGTCCACCATGTAAAAACTCTTCCACTAACTCTTCATGGACATGCTCCCATTAACTTTCCATGTGCATGCAACCTATCACAAATAAACAATAACTTTTTTATGCACTCAACTTCATATATTTTTAGCATTTTATTATAGAAAATCAAATTATGAGTTACATCGCATTTTATTAATCTATATTTTGTCACGTAACATAACAAAACAAAAAACAAATTCATTTATGGGTGTTTCATCAAACCACTAACTCTTCATGTACATGCTCACATTAACTTTGAATGTCCATGCAAACTATCAAGTAACCAAATTAACAAAACAAAAATCAAGCTCATTTTTTGTTTTTTCATTATTTTTTTAGTTTTTCTAATTTAAACAATATTTATTTCAAAAAACATATAATCAAATTATATTATGTTTCATAATTTTTCACATGTTTTAAAACACCAATTTTTTTCTTAACAGTTCCCGTAGCAAAGCGCGGGGTAATATGTTACATTTGAGCCAAAGTATTTCTATTGTTTCTTTATGAAAATCGGCACGAATGTCGAATATTCAACCATGTTTCTTACAAACTAAGTTCACAACTATATGAATTGTTTTTCCGGAAAAAAATAAAAGGATCTTTTACTACTTTTTAAAGTCTTGCCGTTTATCAGGGTTGGATATTTGCTCAGAGCAAAGAAATCTGTGTCTCTTTATTTAACAAGTTCTATTCCCTCTGTTTCCAAATATAAGTTTTTTTAAAGATTGCACTATAAATTACATATGGATGTATTTTAGAATGTAGATTAATTCATTTTTCTTTGTATATAGTCCATAATGAAATCTCTACAAAAAATTAGGAACGGAGAGAGTAGTATTTAGCTGCACAAACATGTTATTCTCTACTTTCTGCTCGTTGGGGAAAATAATAATCCTACTCATGCGGCACAACGCTCACCTCCTCCTGTTACTGGCCTGGCCCATGCAACATTCGAGTAGTATTCTTGTTTCCACCCAGTTTTACGAACCCCTAAAAAAAACCAGTTTTACGAAGTTTCAAGAATGCTTTGCAACCATAACAAAAATAAATCTAGGATGCTGTGCGTCGGTTTCTTTTTTATATTTTCTATTTGTTCCCTCCGTTTAATATTAATTTATATCTTTATATTTAAAAATAATAGTTTTAAAATGCTCCACATAATTCTATTCCAAAAATGCATGTACATAAATTCCAAAAGCTTTCATTGAGCATTTAAAATATATAGTCAAGAGTGCAGATGATTTATTTTTTCAATTTTTATTTTTTTATACCATTCAAATTTTTTTTATGATTATTTATTTATTTATTCGAGATTCTCTAAAATATATTTCATCATGTTTTTCTATGTAAAAATAGTGTACATAAAGTTTTAATAATATCCCATACTATTAAAAAAAGATCATAAAATTAGAAAAAAAATCACAAGTTTGAAAAATATATATGGAATATTAGAAAAATAGGAGTGAAAGACCTCTCTTGAATTACAGAAATTTCAATGTGTTTCCAAGGTAGCGACTAGCGAGTAGTACTAACAACTACTATTGCTTATATGAATAAAAGATCCACTTCAAATTAACAAGTGGCATCGTGGTTTTCTCCTTCGACGGCTCTCACGTGTTAGGTTTCGTCCGCCTCCCGTTGGCGGTGCCCCCATCTGCATCATCTCTCGTGATTTTAGTATCATAAAAGCACGATGGATCATCATTTTTATTTGGTACTTTTAGTACATTTATGCTTTGTATCCTGCTTAGGAAGACGAAGCGGTTGCGACTTCTTGAAGATGGAATAATGTTTTTTTTGACTAGCCTCCATTTTGATGACACGTTTAGCATCATCAAAGGGCATTTGGAGGTCTGTGTTTGATGGATCTCACGTGATTTCATCGATGTTTGTCTTCGGTGGATCTGCTTGGATTCGATCTTCGTTCGTCTTCGTTTGCGTGCCTGTGGTTGGATCCTTCTAACCTACGATTGCCTTCATTGGTGGTGTGTGTTGTTCTGGTGTGTTGTTCTTTCGGGGTCTTAGCACGATGACCTTACAAATGTCTACTACAACAATGTTTGCCTAGCTCCGGTGATGGAGAGGTGATGATGGCACCGCGGCTTCGGCTCGCTCGAATACTTGTAGTCGCCGCTAGATGGTCTACGTGTATGTATGTAATTTGTATTGCTTGTTATGTCCTTTACACTACCATGCTGTTTGATTAGTAGATTGAAGTTTCTCTCACAAAAAAAAGTATTTGTGCTTCCTTCGTTAACACAATGACTTGTATCGTATATGTAGGCGGAAATGCTCTTTGGAGCTCGGGCTCCATGGAGCCCTCCAAATTCAAATTTAAAAAATTCATCAAAATTCATATTTCTACATTTAATTTTTGATGAATAAAAGATAGATATACATGAAGATATAACGCATAAGTGTGTATATTTTTAGGATGAAATACATTGAAATAAGGGTTGTGCAAAAAAGAAAAATCTGATGCTTGTTAACACATGATACTATTCATTCTCCTAGGTCTTGAATTTGTCTTTTTTGTACAAGTCGCAATTCAAGGTATTTCATCGTAAATTATTCCACACATGGACATTACATCATTACATACTTGCATATTTATTTTCAGATTTTTTTGAAATCAGGAAATTTGAATTTTGATTTTTTTAAATATTAGGATTAATGGAACTCGAGCTCCAAACGCTCCACTCATATATAGGCGAAAATGCTCTTTGGAGCTCGGGCACACAATTCATCCAAGAAGTGACTACCTCTACGAAAATTTAATGGAATGAGCTCTCTCTAATCGTCCAAAGGGCATTTCAACCAAGAAGTGACAACCTCTACGAAAATTCATTTTGGAGGACGAGCTCCAGGGTGGAATTTATTTTCAAATTGAAAAACTTAGGAAAACATTTGAAAAAATCGAAAACAAATCCAGGAAAACCTTTATGTATTTCACACGGACGCTTGAAATTTCGTTAAAAAATGTTAAGATTTGAAGGTTCTACAAAAAGACAAAATTTCAGCCCAATAACATAAAAAGCAACCCATTTAGAAAATCATATTTCTCTTTTTTCTATAAGCCGCATGCAAAAATATAATGATTTGAAATATTTACTGATATGTTTTATATGTGTGTATGTTACATCACAAAAAATTAAAAAAAATCACCAACTAAAAATTTGGATCTCAAAACAAACTCCCTGGAGCCCGTCCACTGAAAATCTGCGTCCCAACCTCTAGCCCTATAAAGCATAAACATGTACTTATGTATAAAAAACTGGTGTCCACGTTAATGAAAAGAAAAAAAAACTACTTTTGAATAGAAGATAAATGAGGACCCTTTTTTCTATTAGCTGACGTTATAAGTATCAATATATTGTTAAATGCAAATAATGGACTGACAATTATGTAAATTCTAAATCATTATGTATATTCGAGCAGTATATGAATGAGTTTTCCGGCAACAAAATCGCGTTTTCAGCAAGCCTGAGCCCGGCCCGACGCAGCCTTCGGGCCTAAAAATCAGGCCCGAGCCCGGCCCATGGGCATGGTCGGGTCGGGCCGGGTTTCCAGTGCCCAGGTCTGTTTATAAAAAATAAAAATAAAGAAATAACTTTATTAAAAAAACATCTGCAAGACATTTCGGGCCTGTCTATAGATAGATTCTAATTTGAAAACATTGCACCAATTGACCTAACCATGAGAGAGAGGTGGGCTTAAGCAGCACCCGATTCTCCGTCGGCCCTTTAACGATTAGGGCTAATTTGGTAACAAGGGGATTCTAACCAGGATAGCAAATCCCAGTCTAGTGGATTTTTTTGCGTCAAAGGAGATTCCTTTCCTTCGTAGAGGTAAGTTTCGTGTTGATCACTGGAGGATGAAGCGTCGATTTTCTTTCCGTTCGTCCCAAACGTGGATCGATCTCCCTGTCCCATGGGCTTCGAGGCCTCCAGCGATGTACAAGTGAGTTGTCCTGTGGGCTTTGAGGTCAGAGATTTGACGGGAATACCTCCGGAAAAAGACCAAATTAGCCCTTAGAGAGAGCCCATTCCATGACCATACTACTATGGGCCCTTAATGGGCGAATCCTTCTACGAAGCTGCCTCGCCAAACTGGGCTAAACCGCTACTAGCCCTAGAAAGAAGTGGTGGGACTTTTTTTCGGCCATCTCTTCCCGTGCCGCGCTCTGCCCGACCGCCGCCGCCGACTGCACGCGAGCTCGACGACACCGCCGCGCCGCAGAGCCACCCTGCCCGCCACCGTCTCCCCTCGACGCCGCGGAAGAGAAGAGCGTCCGAGGAAAAGCGAAGCACCATTAGCCATACCCCTTCTGTTGCCCCCGCAGCCGTCCGATGGGGGAGCGGCTCGCCGGCGCCGAGAAAGAGGTAAAGAAAGCAGAAGAGTCGGCGAGCGAGAACCTGCCGGAGAGGCCTGTCTCTGATTCTTCTTACTTTTGTTGTCGCCAGGTGCTCGTGGAGATCGTGAGGTTCACCCAGAAGAACGGGCTGAAGGGCGCCGAGGGGGGATGGAAGGATTTCCTGGCTCGCAACGACAAGAAGTTCGGCGCCTCCGTCAGCGACCCCAAGAAGCGGACCAAGGACGTGCTGCTCGCGTTCCTTGTAACCTTCTCCAAAGATTTTCAGAAGGTGTTATTTTGATTCAGAGCCAACTGTGTTTCTACTTTTGAGCCTTCGGACCATGGCACTGACAGTTTTGAGGCTCTACTTTTGGTTCCAGTACTTCCGCAAATTGGTTAGGCGCCACTCGGAACGGAGAGCTATCGAGCACTATATGAATGAGTTTTCCGGCAAGATTTCTCCAGAGCAGGTAATTTCTACCTTTCCTGTAAGGTTAATTTGAGCAATTAGGTTGCTGTATTCACTAGTTTTCAATGACATCAAACATTGTTTAGTGAGCCATTGTATTAATGTATATTGTGCAAATGCAGAAGCTTGTCCAATTGACGACAGAGCACCTTGAGTACAGGAAAAATTACTACTTCCCATCTTACCAAGAGGTACAAGCTTTATTGTACTCTTGTTTATTCACAAATCATGATCCAGCATTTTGTGTTTCTTGCACGTTTTTCTGTCAAAATTAGGTTGTTCGGCCATAATCATTTTCATGATCGTTTGCTTGGGTCACATTGGTACTTGTACATCGTGTAGGATGCTTCATACAAAACCAGAAAACGTATCGCTTGCCTAACTTGCTAAGCTCGACATCAATTTACAGTCCATCTCCTTGTTGTACTGAGTAACTTCAGTCATGTATTAACATCTTGGACTCTTTATTTACTTGTCTCGTAATTAAGGAATATTTTAGCTCTTACAGAACCAAAAATTACTGGCATTACTAATTTGCAGGGGTGGAAAGTAATGCGGATAGGAAAAGTTTCTAGTAGTATGAACTCTGGAGCCATGTTGGCAATTGACTGTGAGATGGTCCTTTGCCACGATGGTACGGAAGCTGTAGTGCGAGTATGTGTTGTTGACAACAAACTGGAGGTAATATATTATTTTGCTAAATAAAGTGTATTTAGATTCGTGTATCCAGTCTCGCTAAAATTCATTTTTCCCAGGTGAAGTTGGATACACTTGTAAATCCCCTCAAAGCTGTTGCAGACTATAGGACACACATCACTGGTGTATCTAAGAAAGATTTAGAAGGAGTCACATGCTCATTACTTGATGTCCAGGTATGTTGTGTGTACAAACTTCTTGCATATTATTTTTATATTTCCTTCCTGCGAGTTATATTTGTCCTTTTCTTCTGTAGAAATCATTGAAGAAAATCTTGGCCAAAGGAAAGATTTTGGTTGGCCATAGCTTATATAGAGATTTATATGGTAAGCTGTGATTAGATCATGTCTGATCTTCTTGAAGTAATTACTCAGTAGTTGTACTGTGTTTGCTAGACATGTTTTCTTTTCTTTGACAACATTGAACTCAAGTTCCTGTTGTCCCTCTCTCTGATTTCAGCTCTGAAGTTTGATTACAGTCGGGTCATTGATACGGGATACATATTTAAGTATGCGAATTTACCTACAACTTCATCAGCTTCTTTGAACAGCCTTTGCAAGGTATGGTCACAGGGGCACCATATACCAGTTTTTTTCGCTTCTTCGAATTGAGCAATATTTTTGCACACAAGACAAATGATGACATAAAAGGACCCCGTTGGAACTGTGAATGCTAAATTGTTTGATTATTTTTTGTGCTTGTAGACTGTTTGTGGGTATTCTGTTCGGGAAGAAGGAGAACCACATAATTGCTTGAAGGATGCCGAGGCTGCGATGAATCTAGTTACTGCTAAGCTTAAGCATGGATTTAATGATCCCATCGAAATTGCAGAGAATAGTGTAAGTTTTAAAAGAAAATTCTTAGTCCTCGCTGTTGTTATTCAAGTTGCCACTTGACTGTTTTTTTTCTTAGGTACCTGAATCTGATCAGATGAAGTTGCTTGCTCATAGAATTCCAGTCTATCTTCCTTGTCAAGAGCTGCTTAAAATGTTCTCTGGGAATCCCAGCGTTGATGAGAAGGTTTTCTAAGAGCTTTCGGTGCTTGTTCGATAAACTTATATGCATAGATTAGTGATTTATGCCCTTTACTTTTCAACAGATTGATTCAAGGATTCGGGGCGAGTTTTACTCTACGTGTATTTCTTTTAACGACATAGACGAGGCAGATAAAGCCTTTGATGCACTAGATGGCCAAGAGACTAAGGTACGCCTGAGTTCGTAGTTTGTTTCCTTGCCACAGTCCACTTGTGCTTATTCATCTAAATCGTAGAATAGCATCAGTACATGATTAATCCTCTGCATTTAACACTTTGCTGAAACATGCAGGACTCCAGCGGACGGCTCCAAAAATCCGTACTTCTGAAGCGTGAGAATGAAGATGTAGCGGGCTTCTTTGTTCGGAAGATGGCATATGGTTCTCGGGTCAACAACTCTGAAGTTTCGAAGAAGAGGCCGCAGCCTACTGAGAACGGGGAGCAGAAGAAAGAAGATGCCAATGAGGATAAGCCAAAAAGGCAAAGAGGTAGCAAGAAGCATGTGAAGAAAGCAAAGACACCTATGGTCGAGTGAAGAACTTCAGGGGTGGGCTGATGCTGAGTCCATCCGGCTACAAATGGATGCCAAGCGATTTTATGAGGTGCTGTTGGTGTAGGATTTTGAGATCAGACATGCTGGAAGCACCTGATATGTCCTCGCGTCGAGAGAACAGGTTCTTCACCTCTAGGCGATTGATAGCTAGCCAAGGATCATGAAATTTTGTTCGGGTGGAGGGGATTTGCTAACTGACTTAAACTTGAGTGTTCTTTGAGCTGAAAGTGGCAAGGGTTTAGAAAGCCTGCATCGTCAGTTTTTTTCTGAAATTTTGTGAAATTGTTTGTTGTTTATTGGTAGCATAAAAAAAATCACTAGTAGGCTACCAGAATTTGGAGGTTGGTGGACTAATTCCTAGATAAAATTGTGGTTCTTTTTTAACAATGGTTTGCACAAGGAGTAAGATTTTTATCATATCACAAGTGATCAAAGATTAGGAAATCCTGGAAATGATTTTTTTCTCATCATTAATACTTGGGTCAGGTGCACTCTAATAGTTTTTTATTTTAAAAAATATAATAAAAGACGTCAAACAAATCTGCTCGCCATGTACTATATGTGTGTCCCCGCAGCTGAGCATAACAAGCTGTTTTTATATTAAAAATCTATAAAGTATAGTTTTATCACACTAATTTATACAGTATATAATTAATTTAATAATATAATAAGTAGAAAACTTTGTTATAAGAAATGTGTTCATATGATAAAATAAATCACGCACCTCTAAAAAAATCATGAATTTTATAAGTGTTCACATATTGAAAAAAACATTCATATAATTTAAAGGAGGTATTCACATATTTTTAAAAAGTTCTTGAAATTATAAAAAGTGTAATTTTTTAAAATGTTCTTTTTCTAAAAACAAAGTGCTATGCTTTCTAAAAACAGTTCACATATATTTTTCAAATATACTCTATATGATAAAAATAATAAAAAATATTTGTGTAATTTTGTAAAGTGGATTACACCTTCTACAAATATTACTGATCTAACCCTTTTGCAAATTTTTAACACGATTTTACCCCTTTTAAAGATGCCAATCATCGTGGCGTGTCTACTCAACTGAGAAACGTCAAAAGTCCCGATGTGTCTCCAAAAATAAAATGGCTTTCGAACCCGTGACCTACTGGTCACCGCGCTAGGAAGCACTTGTTTTCTATACCCAGCCAGTTTCACAGACCTATATGTAACTTCAAACCTAACGGGCTGCAGGCTCATTTATATCTTTTATTTTTAAGGCGCAAATATATATATATAAATGTTAAATAATTATAAAATGTTCGTGTTTGTAAAATTATGTATTATTATAACGTATTTATATAATTTGTAAAACATATAAATAGAAATACAAATATAAATTTTTATATAAATTTTTTATATAAAAGTTAATATTATTATATAAATAGAAATATAAATATAAACACGTTTTATAAACAAGAACATTTTATAATTATGTAAATATAAACATGATTTACAAACACGTACATTTTATTATTATATAAATATAAACACGATTTACAAACACATAAAATAATAATATTAAATTTTATATAAAAAAATTATATTTGTATTTCTATTTATATGTTTTACAAATTATATAAGTACATTATAATAATACATAATTTTACAAACACGAACATTTATAATTATTAACATTTATATATATATATATATATATATTTGTGCGCTTTAAAAAATAAAAGGCATAAATGGGTTTGCAGCCCGTTAAGTTTGAAGGTATATATAGGGTTGTGAAACTGTATAGACAACAAGTGTTTCCTAGCGTGGTGGTTTGGCCTGAGTAAATCTCGCGCGACACCATTTTAATGTCTAAAAAGGGTTAGATCATGTTAAAAAAATTAAAAGGGGTCAAATCATGTTAAAAAATTGTAAAAGGGTTAAAATAGTAAAATTGTCGGCTAGGAGGATCCAACTGAACGGTCGCGACAGTCTGAGCAACTGAGAGGCATGCGAGCAGGCCATAGCAGACTGAGCAGCCAGGAGGCATACTAGCAGGCTGATCAACGTCTCACCGGGAGACGCGCCCTTTGACTATCTTTGTCGCCCTCCCCTACTGTTTCCATTATGGTAACTATGGTGCCTTATAAAATTCCACCACACCCGTCTTCAATGGCACACCTGAAGGAGCTCCTGCGCGTCTTTAGTTTCGGAGATGATGTGGAGGAGCAACAACCAAGGACCTCACAGAACGATGGATCGACATGGAGGTGACCAAAGAGGCGTGGCGGTGGGAGTAAGTACAACGAGAGCGCTGAATTTGGATCGCACGCCCACCCCTGCCGCTGACACCAACAACGTACCGATGAATGGCTGACCTCGACGAAAGACACCCACAAGTGATCAGACTGGGACACGACCGACTAGGCACATTTTCAAGGCCATTGATGCCCACCTTGTTGAGGTCGCACCATCGGCGGTGGAGATCTCAAGTATAGGTGTTAAGAATGCACGTAAGAGTGCGACTAATTATTAGGTGTTAAAAATGTAGGTCGTGGTGCTACAAATTTTCCTTCCGTATTTAGACGAATGAAACCGTGCTTCTGAACCTACCCTATGAATCGAATGTGTTCGTCTAAATTTTTAATTTTAAGGAAGAACAGTTGTTCTTAATGATAGATGAATCATACTTGCAAAACAAATATATAGGATACGTTTATGAGGACTTTGTGGTTATGTGTTGCCTCTTCAGCCTCCATATTCATATGAAGTGCACCTCCATATAAAATATGGAGACAGCCAATCCAACGACTCCGGTAAAGTACTTGTGTTTAGGTGTTGCCTGGGCAGTCTCGATATCGATATGTATATGGAGGCTGCTAATCTGATGACTATCCTAGAGTTGCTCTAACAAAAGAAGGCTTCATTACTTGTGTTATGTTACAGCGTGCATCTTGAGAGGTATGTTTGGTTCAACCGTGGTCATCTCCATGTCTTTACCACATTTGTTCAACGTGGGAGATTACCACTTTGGGTTTAAAATTCTTCCAGTTTTCTTCATGCACAGAACATTGTTGGGAAATGCTAGGTTGCACCGCCGCACCTGGGCTTCTATCGTGCGGCGCACTGTGATTCGTGCCACGCCCAACCGCACAGCTCTCGGCGCTATTAAAAAAAGCGACCGCACGCCCCACGCCCCACGCCCCATGCCCAACCGACCAGGGGGAATTTATCGCTGGGAAGGGAAATCCATTTCCCCTGCAGCGCGAAAGCAGAGGGGAAGCGGCGAGGCGGCGATTTCTTCGTCGCCGTCGACGGAGCGGAGTTTTGAGAGGAGGCCGGTTTCCGCGAGATTCTCGTCAGCACCGCGGCGTTCGCCTGCGACGGAGAAGAAGTACATCGACGTCGTCGACTCGTCGCGCGGTGAGTTTTCTCTTTCCTCAGCTTAGCAGATCCACGCGGTTGAGGGGTAGCTCGACGGCTGGACGAGGTGGACCGCCAGTCGTAGGCGTCGCGGTCGAGGCGGAATCGGCGACGCATCGGAGTCTTCGCCGTCGAGGCGGAACCGGTGGCGGAAGATGGGGCGGGGAGCGGAGGGGGCTCGCCGGCGACGGCTTGATTTGCGCTAGTGAGAGCCACCAGATGCGATGTGCTGGTGGTGGGGGGGGGGGGAAGGGCCATGTGCGATGTGGAAGGGGAGGGAGGCGACGACAGAGGAGAGGTGAAGATGGGGACTGTTATGACGTGTAGGTTCAAAGGAAGAAGATGGGCGGCGAGGTGGTGGTGGGGAAAGGGGGCCAACTGCAATTTGGAAGGGGAGGGAGGCGACGACAGAAGAGAGGCGAAGATGGGGATGGTTGTGAGGTGTAGATGCAGAGGAAGAAGATGCAGAGGCGAAGTTTGTTGTAGGTTGCCATTTTATTTTTGTTTGGTTGCCAGATTTTATAATATGCTATTGCCACATTAAAACCCAGCCCCTAATTTTGACTGTGGTGTTATAGGGCTTCAATTTTACAACAGATGGTGTGGCGTGGGCACCAGTAATTCGTTGCCAAATTGATATATGTTGGTTGTACGATATTTGACATATATAGGTCGCCATTTTATTCTTTGTATTGATCGATAGATTTATCATATGATGTTGCCACATTAAAACCCAGTACCCTAATTTGCTTGTGGTGTTAGAGTGGGAATGGCTTAGATTTTACAGCATACCGTGTGGCGTGGTTACTGGTATTTTCGTTACCTAATTCATCTATGCTGGTTGTAAGATCTTGACATACGTAGTCTCCATACTTTTTTGCTAGTTTTTATGCCCTAGTTTGTATCCTTGTTTTGATTCTCAGATATCATCATGCGCGGTTGCCACATTAAAATCAATGTTTCCTATCTTATGCGGTGTGAGAGGGGAAATGGAGTAGTTATACGGAAGATGGTGTGGTGTGGTTGGTTTAATCACACTTGGTTTAATCGCATTTTTGCGGCAAGTACTTACACAGATTTCTGGGGACCAAGTCTTAAATTTGCGGCAAGTACCCACACAGATTTTTGGGAACTAAGTCTTACCTTTGTGACAAGTACTCACAATTTTTTTTGTGGAACCAAGTCTTACCTTTTGTGACAAGCACTCACATAGTTTTTCTGTAAGCCAAGTGTCACTTCCACTTTTTGGGGAATACAAAATTTTAATTACATTTTTTCATGGTAGCAGTGTTTTTGGGAACCAAGCTTTAATTTTGTGGCAAGTAATATACAGATTTGTGGGAACCAAGTTGTAAATTTGTGGCAAGCACTCTACAGATTTGTGGGAACCAAGTTTTATGTTTTGTGGCAAGTACCACACATATTTGTGGGAACCAAGGTTTAAATTTGTGGCAACTACTCACAAAGTTTTTTATGAGAACCAAGTGTTACTTATGTGGCAAGTATTCAAATAGTTTTTTCCGGGAACCAAGGTGATCAATAATTTCTAGCAAGCAGACTGAAAAATTCCCTTACCATGAAAGTCAGAAGCCGCTGAGTTGTATGACTCCATGATTTTTTTCTGCCTGAAGTTGTTTTTATCACACCACTCAATCACCACACTCCCACAAAACTCCTGAAATTCGATGGCAATCATTTATGTTAATAATATGTTATTTTTTCAGATGAGAAGCACAAAGGGGAGGGGAGAGGTGGCAGATTTTGTGGAATTGAGCCAGCAAGAAGGAAGGAGCAGCATGTTATTCTAGCAAGTAGTTGTAGATGAGAAGCACAAAGTAACAGTTTGTCGAATGTGTTTCAGTTTGCTATGTAAGGATGTAACTTGTAGGTTCTGGATGATCACACTTTGTCAGTTTTATGGATGCTTACTAGTTCTGGAGATGTATGCTATATTCTGGTAGAAGTTCATGTGAGATGTATGCTAGGATGATCACACTTGTCAGTTACCTCTTTTGTGTTCTTTGTCAGATCAAAAGCAACTTTTCTTTTTTTGTGTGTTGTGTAGCAGATCTGCTTGGTGGGCTGACCACGGCTGCTTGGTTAGGACAAGCAGCGGTGGTTGGTGGGGGTGGCGCGCTGCTTGGTGGGCTGACCACGGCTGCTTGGTTAGGACAAGCAGCGGTGGTTGGTGGGGGTGGCGCGCTGCTTGGTGGGCTGACCACCTAGGGGTTGGTGGGGGGTGGGTTGTGGTGGGGCTGGGTAGCTAGCTGGCAGGGGGTGGGGCTCGGCTGGCATGTGGGACTACCGCCGCACCACAACTCTAATATGCGGCGCCGCCGTAGAGTGTAGTCCAACATTGTTTCGTTTTTCCCTCAAAGAAAGTATTGTTTCATTTTCCCTGTAAAGAAGCAATTATCTAGATTTGCAAAGATGATATCATGAAGCTGTTACTCAAAATCCATAACAGAAATGAACAATACGTTTTACTCCCCCCGCCTGGCTTTATTAGAGCCCCTCATATTTGAAGTCAAAATTTGATCATCTATATGTGTAATAAAATATAAAGTATACACTATAAAAATGTATTATATTGTTGAATTTGTACTCTAAAGAGGTTTTCCATGATATAATTTTTTGACATATAATTTGCATTCCATTAGTTAAATCTATAGTCAAACTTTGGAACAAAATAAGAGAGGACATGATAAACCCGAACAGAGAGAGTACATACTTCCTCTAGTGAGTAGTCCTAGTCCATGTGCAAGCGCAAACATAAATGCAAAAGCTCCAGGCCCCCAATTTCATCCAACAACATGAAGCAGATACACTGTGTATTCGGTAGGACATCAAATCAAACGCACACAGCCGGCCAACAGCAACACACATATCTTACAGGTCTATCGTCATATTAAACAGACCTCCAGCCAGATACACACCTACTGCAGAACAGGAATGGACTACGACCAGCTGCAACAAAACAAAATAACTACCAGCTCCATAAAGAAGCATGCTCTGCTCTCCAAAACAAAACATCATCTTCCTTCGATCTAAGCACAATGTTGAGAATGTCACAACCATCGGGGGCCCACTTTCGGCACCGTGCTAGTTGTCCTACCGAATATATTTTTTGAATATCGTGGTATCTAATTTGAATAATTATTTTCTGGTGCAATCTTTGGATTCGGAGGCTCTTACACAACTTGCTTGGTATGATCATCTTTACTTAATTTGGTAGCTGTTGTCATTAAGCATCCCAACCTCTCCACTCCACAAGGCAAGGCCACCCCCTTCATGTTCTGGGAGTTGACCATCGATGATGGCAATTCATGAAAGAAGGCTATACACCATCTCACTTTCTTCTAGATCCGTTCCATGGTGATCCGTGCAACCACTAACAAAGGAAGGCTCCATTGATTGTGTTATGTTACGGCGTCCATCTTAAGAGGTATGTTTGGTTCAACCATGGCTGTCTCCATGTCTTTACCCCGATACTTAAGAGTTTTTCGTTCCGAGAGATTAGCACTATAGATTTCAATTCCATCACATATTTTCTTAGTCGATTCATACCTGTTGTCTTCATGTTCAAAAACTGTTTCAGTTTCCCTGCAAGGAAGTAAACATGTACAATTACCCATATCCTACCATGAAGCTGCTGTTAAATATCCAGAGCAGAAAGTTAACAATATATATTAATTATACTCTATCTGGTACTTCCTCTATCGATGTTGTGCGAATCCAGGAACAAACACAAATGATTCTTGCAGTTTCGTGTGAGTATCTAAAACAGTAAAAATACAGATCTAGATTGGTTGTCTTCGGCAGCTAGAAGAAGTGTTTTGCTTCCAAACGAGCTCTAATGGACTGTAAACAGCATCTATAATGGACTGTAAACAGGAACTGAAGCACTGTTACATATTTGTTTATCTGTTTCCTCGTTTCTATGTAGGATTAAATTTAACTTTTATCACTACCAAAACTGTTTCTAGGTCAAATTGTATTCCAACATTGAATAAGTTACCTGGTACTTCAAAACATGGATCAACCAGAAAATATAGTAACAACACTTATTCAGGAAGATCATAGATCGAAGTGGATTGCACGTAGCAATCATAACGTGAAATGTTTTACAGAAGATGAGATACGACAATTCACCAACAACTATGAAACTATACTTGGTAGAGGTGCCTTTGGAGAAGTTTATCAGGGAGTCCTTGAGGATAAAAGTATGGTTGCGGTCAAGAAGTTCATCTACAATGTAAAAGAAAAATTTGCCAAAGAGTTGATCGTCCACCGTGAGATCAATCACAAGAATGTAGTCAGATTAGTTGGCTACTGTGTAGATGAAAATGCCCTAATGGTGGTCATGGAGTATATTTCTAGAGGAAATCTAAGTAACATCCTTCACCAAGATAGTATTCCCATCGCTTTGGACACAAGGCTAAGAATTGCCATTGAATGTGCAGAAGCGTGGGGCTATATGCACTCACAAATGTATACTCAGGTCATTCATGGTGATATCAAGCCTGCTAATATACTTCTGGATGATGGACTCGGTGCAAAAATATCAGACTTTGGAATATCAAGACTAGTCAATACTGAAAATACTCTATATACTCTAAATGTGATAGGAAGTATAGGCTACATGGACCCTCTGTTTGCTCAGAATGGTCGTCTCACAGCAAAGAGTGATGTTTATAGTTTTGGAGTTGTACTCCTGGAACTGATCACTAGGAAAAAGGCAAGAACAGAGGATGGGGAGGTTGGCTTGGTTGAAAGTTTTATTCAGTCTCTTTCAAAAGGGTTTAGGAGGGTGAGGGAGATGTTTGATCCTGAAATTGCAACATCGAACAGCATGAAGACCATAGAAGAGATTGCTAAGTTGGCAGGTAAATGCTTGAGGATGGAACACAACAAACGCCCTGAGATGTTAGAAGTTGCAGAACGTCTTCGCAAACTTAGAAAGGATCCACATCAGGTACAAGAAAGACTAACTCTGTTTTCTTGGGTGAGGAAAAATAAGCAAGCTCCTGCCGAAGCACCATCACTGGAAGGCAGCAGCGGTAGCCAAAACGTGAGAACTGTAGCTCCAGCAGAAACGACATCAAACATGCCATCACAAGAAAGCAATGCCAGTAACCCCCAAAAAAGGATTGTGGCTCCAGCCAAAGCGGAACTATCACATGAAAGCAGTAGGAGTAGCCGACGGGGAACTTCTATTGCTAGGCCGACAGTGACAAGCCAACCATTCGACCTTGAAGACCTGCTTCGGGCATCGTCTGAGCTTCTGGACAAGGGTACAGTCGGGACAACATACAAAGTGACACTTGATGATGGATATGAGCTGGTGACCAAGAGGCTGAAGGGTGTGGACTTGCAGAAGGTAAAGTTTGAGCAGCATATCACGATGATCAGCTCCATCCAGAACAAGCACGTTGTGCCACTGCAGTGGTATTACTATAGTAAGGATGCGAAGTTGCTAGCGTACGATTTCATCCCCATGGGTAGCCTAGCAAAAGTTCTGCATGGTAATGTTACAATGCTATCATATGATTGCATTCACAATTTCTAATGTTTTTAATGCATTGCTAATTCATGATGTGTGAATCTAGGTGAAGGAGGTTCTGGCCCAGCTCCACTGGACTGGGAGGAGCGGTCAACTATCTCACTAGATGTTGCGCGCGGTGTGGAGGCTATCCATTTAGCTGGACTATCGAGCTGCCATGGAAACATCAAATCCTCCAACATCCTGCTCAGCAGCACCCACGGTGCATGCGTGTCAGAGCATGGCCTGATTACACTTGGAGTTGGAATGTATTCTGATATCTCCGGCTACCGCGCGCCTGAGGTCACCAGCAGAAGGAGGGTCTCCCAAAAGGCCGACGTGTACAGCTTCGGCGTCTTGCTACTGGAGCTTCTCACCCGCAAGGCTCCTGCAAATAGCAGGAAGGATCAGGAGGGAGTTGATTTGCCACGGTGGGTATTCTCCGTTGTACGTGAGGACTGGACGGCGACGGACGTGTTCGACGTAGAGCTCATAGGGCGGATGCAGGACAGAGAAGAGGAGCGCATGGTGCGACTTCTGCAGCTAACCATAAACTGTTGCAATCAAGATGCTGACTCGAGGCCTACAATGTCTGACGTCGTGCAGCAGATCGAGGAGATTCAAAAGTCCTCGACTGCTGACCAAAAACCTCGAACAACATAGTAAGTGAAGTTGCTTGGTCACAGCTGCATTGAATGTCATAGATTTTTCGGGCCCCCTTTCAACTAGTTATCCTAGAGAAAAAGACTGTTTTTCACTGCAAGTTTGTAAATTGTAATTAATCACCTGTCCTGGTTATAATTGGCATATATACTCTGCACAGTTCCAAATAAAACTCTGGGTTCATGATTCTACCAGATGAGGTAAGCAGCAATGCTTAGATATATATATGCAAAGAATGAAAACTTTGCAGAAGATGCAATCATGTTTGCTTTAGACTCATGTTTCCGGAAAAGGGACTGCCCCCTCTTCACGCTGAATTCTACGATTACAACAGAATAAACATCGATTTGTTCCATTTAATAGAAATAAGCATCGATTTTGTTAATTCTACAGATTACAGATGAACAAAACACATCAAGCCAGGAATAACAATGTTCAGTACCTTCCTCGATCTGTCGATCAGGAGCAGCTCTCTGAACGAAATCCACGCATGCTCTTCCAGTCCTCTCGCCTATGTCTCCGTGCCTCGTGCAGAAGCTCCACCTACGCCGGCGTGGAAGAGCTTGCCAGGCGTTGCCGGCGCTGGAGCAGACGGTGCACTGCAGTGTGCGGGGAGGGAAACAGGAAGATGACGTGTCGGCGCCAGACGCTGAAGGTGGAGGAGCTTGCCGTAAAGGTGGGCCCGGCCGCGGGACGGCGCCGCAGTGGAGCCGGAAGCAGTCGGAGCTCGGAAGGAGAGGGGAACTAGGGATTCAGGCATTCAGCGGCGGCGTGCGGCGTCGAGCTCGAGTTTTTTTTTTTTTGAGACAACTTCGAGCTCGAGTTGTTGTAGTAAGTATCTCGCGAGCGCGAGAGCTAACCTACAATGGGCCGGCCCAACAATGTAACGTAAGTTTTTTTCCGTTGTTGTTTTCTGTTTTTTCACTGTTGCAGCAAACTTTCGATTCACTAGTTGGAAAAACTCACTGGCCGCCAGAATTCACAGTTTTTCCGGTGGTTTCTGCCCTCCGGAATCATCAGACAACCAATGTTATTTGAGAAAAACACTACTAGTTGGATCTTGAGGCGAAATATCAGCCCGTCTTAAGTGTGGTATATTCCATTATTCAAAAGCCAAAAACAAGGTGCTAGTTGTCCCAAAGTCAAGGTCCACGTATATCGTGGTATCTTTGGATTAGGACGCTCTTACACAATTTAGGTAGACCTAAGAGCAACTCCAACGCGTCGACGCAAACGGAGGTGCGATTTGTCTGGATTTAGTCCGTTTGCGTTGGCCTTTGGACACTTGTCCGTGAATTTTTTTTGATGCGTCGGCCAATGCGGAGACGCATTTTGTTCGCGCCAACAAAAGCGACATTTTTTACTCATGTCAGCGCGCCATTCCGGGGCGCGCGCTAGCAACAAAAAATACACAGTTCGCGCCATGAATTCAAAGCTGGGTACACATACAAGCGCCAAAACCAAAAAAAAAAACCCACGTCAATCCCTTTTGGCATCCCCAATCAATCATCCGAAGCAAGCATCTCATTTTTGCATCTTCTCAAACCATGCCCGCTTCCTTGGAGATACGGTGTTCAAGTCCACCTTCATAATCTCCATTTGCTTCGTCATCACGGCAAGTTTCACTTGCTTTTCTTCGATCTCAAGTTTCCTCTTTTGAATCTCGAGATATGCCTTCAATTGCTCTTCTTTCTCTAGTCGCTTCTTCTCTTCTCTCGCCACCTTGCTCGTGGCTAAACCTTTCAAGGTTTCTTGCAAAGCAAGTGTTGCCGCCTCACGTTTTTCTTCGATTTTAGAGTTTTTTCCCTCTTGGCCTCTTCTCGGAGTCGCCATGATCAACCACGACGGACGGGACTCCATTCTTCTTTTGGCAAGCATATTACTCCCTAAACTTTGGCAACTTGCTAATGATGTTCCAATAATGGGTGAGGGTGAATGACTTGTTTCCATGTTGAACTTTGAACAATTCCAAAGCTTGAAAAGCCTACACACAGTGAGCATAGACAATTAATGCGACGCGCGCGCTATGGGAACAATTCAAATACGCTGGACGCTGCTGTGCACCAATTTAATGCGCTCGCTGGGCGCTGCAGTGCAACAATTTAATGCGTTGGGCGCGCCCAGCGCACGCTGTTGTACATGTAATAAAGGCAGTAGGTGATCATACCATGTCGCCGACGCCGAGGCCACTCACGGGGCGGTTTTTGATGGTCTCGAGGGTGGCGCAAAACTTGTTGCACTCTAGTTGAATCAACCCCATCTTTTCTTGATCGATTCCTCCGTCCGGTTGCTTTTCATTTGATATGGAGGAAACATCTTGCGCTCGTGGAAGTATGCATAGATGCGGCGCCAGAAGACTGAGTCTTTTAGCTCCGCGCCGGTCTTGGGGTCTTGGCCAACATCCCTCCAAGCATGACAAATGAGCTCATTTTCTTTGGTCGTGAACGCCTTGGTGAGGATGCTTTGGCCCCTTTTTTTGCGCTTTTGCTTGTTGGATGAGCTCGTCCATGAATGACAATGGTGCATCACCAATGTCAAGACCATCATCGGTGCGCCATTTTTCTTCAGCGCCGGGGCCATGCAAGACACCGTCGTCGTCCACAAAGCAGTCAGTGTCCGCGTCCGCGTCCGCGCCCACCATGTCCTCATCTTGCTGGAAGGCACGGCTGTCCTGGCTTTGCGTCTCGTCCAGATCGACGCCGCGCCCCTCAAAGTTGAGATTGTTCATGAGCATGGAGGCGTAGGCGATGATTGCCTCTCCCCGGGCACTTCCTCTAGCTCTTCGAGCCCTGGCATTTCGTCGAACAGTTTGCGGGGAGGTGGCAAACTGTCGATGGAGAACTCCCTCGGACGCATTCTCCCTGCCATGGAGCCACTGCCCTCGTCCCCAACGGGCTCAACATTGAGGTCGACGTCGATGGCGCACATTGGAGGGGCCATCGACGCCGGCGGCTGCATCATCACCTTCGGCGACGTGTCATGCGGCGTGGTCGACAATCTCGACGCCACCGGCGTGGTCGCGGATGTACGCGGACCCTGGGATGATCCTGTGCCGCTCTTGACAGCAGCAGACGAGCCCGCGGCCATGATTGAGGGGTCACGCACGTATCCCGCCATGTATAGAGCTCGCGCCGCCGCTTTTTGCGCGATGGCCTCGTTCTCGCGCGCCATGGATTCCGCCTTGGCTTGTGTGGCCATGGCTTTCGCGGCAGCCTCGGATTTGGCGACGGTCGCGGCTTTGCTGCGGTCAGCTCTTTTGGCCGATTGCAAGGCCCTGTCCCGCGCCGCCTCCACCTCCGTCAACTCCTTCTTCGGTTTCTTCGGGCGCTTCGGGCCGACTGGCGCGGTCGCTGCAGTGATGCTTGGCTCGGGCGGGGCGGAGCCGGCGGCGCCGCCGCTGAGATTTGGCTCGGTCTCCATGAAAGGGCGTGGGAAGCTTTGTAGAGAATGGAGGAAAATGGCGCTCTGTGTGATCGACGAGTAGGCCAAGGGAGGACAAGGGCGGGCGCTCGCGTCCGTCCGCGCGTGTCCGCGCCGACGCAAACCAGCCCCATTTTTTGGCCGGGAATGAGTCAGAACGGACGCGAAAACGGACGGACGTCCGTTTGCGCCGGCGCGTTGAGCCGAGTTTTCTGTCCACGCCGACCCAAACGGACTAAATCGGACAGAAAACGGACAAATGCGACAGCGCGTTGAAGTTGCCCTAAGCATCCCAACCTCCACAAGGCAAGGCCACACTATTCATGTTTTGGGAGTTAACCATCGTGATGGCAATTCATGAAAGAAGGTTCTACACCATCTCTTCTTTCTTCTAGATCCATTCCATGATATCCGCGCGACCACTAATAAAAGAAAGCTCCATTGATTGTGTTATGTTACGGCGTCCATCTTAAGAGGTATGTTTGGTTTAACCATGGCCGTCGCCATGTCTTTACCGCAATTCTTAAGAGTTTTTCTTTCCGAGAGATTAGCACTTTAGATTTCAATTCCATCACATATTTGTTTAGTCGATTTATACCTGTTCTCTTCATGTTAAAAAATTGTTCCAGTTTCCCTGCAAGGAAGCAAACAGGTACAATTACCCAGATCCAGTGGCGGAGGACGGATAGAAATTAAGGTGGGGCGAAATCTAAAGAATAATTTTGCTTGATGCAAAATATGTAATTCAACACAAAAAAAAATCCCAAATGATAACCACCGAATGTCAGGGCGACACCCTCGCTCTGATGGTTTTGGATGGTAACTCTAAGCAGACGGGGACGACAATCCCAAATGATATCAACTATACTCTGTCTTCCTCTAGCGATGTTGTCCGAGTTCAGGAACAAACACAAGTGATTCTTGCAGTGTCGTGTGAGTATCTAAAGCAGTAAAAATACAAATCTAGATTGGTTATTTTCAGCAGCTAGAGGAGGTGTTTTGTTGCTAAACTTAACTCTAATGGACTGTAAACAGCATCTATATATGTCGCCCATTGCCCAATGGGCATCTAAAATGCCTACCGATTCATTGATGATTAACTAAGGAAATGAAGCACTATCGCGTAATTTGTTTATTTGTTTCCTCGTTTCAAATTTAACTTTTACCACTACAAAACTGTTTCTAGGTCAAATTGTATTCCAACATTGAATAAGTTACCTGCTACTTCGAAAGATGGATCATCCAGAAAATATAGTAACAAAACTTATCCTGGAAGATCATAGATCAAAGTGGATTGCACGTAGCAATCATAATGTGAAATGTTTTACAGAAGCTGAGATACGAAGATACACCAACAACTATGAAACTATACTTGGTGAGGTGCCTTTGGAGAAGTTTATGAAGGAGTCCTTGAGGACAAAAGTATGATTGCAGTCAAGAAGTTTATCTACAATGTAAAAGAAAATTTTGCCAAAGAGTTGATCGTCCACCGTGAGATCAATCACAAGAATGTAGTCAGATTAGTTGGCTACTGTGTAGATGAAAATGCCCTAATGGTGGTCATGGAGTATATTTCTAGAGGAAATCTAAGTAACATCCTTCACCAAGATAGTATTCCCATCACCTTGGACACAAGGCTAAGAATTGCCATGGAATGTGCAGAAGCGTTGAGCTATATGCACTCACAAATGTACACTCAGGTCATTCATGGTGATATCAAGCCTGCTAATATACTTCTGGATGATGGATTCAGTGCAAAAATATCAGACTTTGGAATATCAAGACTAGTCAACACTGAAAATACTCTATATACTCTAAATGTGATAGGAAGTATAGGCTACATGGACCCGTTGTTTGCTCAGAATGGTCGCCTCACTGCAAAGAGTGATGTTTATAGCTTTGGAGTTGTGCTCCTGGAACTGATAACCAGGAAAAAGGCAAGAACAGAGGATGGGGAAATTGGCTTGGTTGAAAGTTTTATTCAATCCCTTTCAAAAGGGTTCAAGAAGGTGAGGGAGATGTTTGATCCTGAAATCGCAACATCAAGTGACATGAAGACTATCGAAGATATTGCCAAGTTGGCTGGTAAATGCTTGAAGATGGAACTCAACAAACGTCCCGAGATGTTAGAAGTTGCAGAACGTCTTCGCAAACTTAGAAAAGCTCCACATCAAGCCCAAGAAAGATTAGCTCTGTTTTCTTGGGGGAGAAAAAACAAACTAGCTCCAATCGAAAGACCATCAAAAGAAAGCGGCAGCAGTAGCCAAAATGTGAGAACTGCAGCTCCAGCTGACAAGACTCCATCACAAGAAAACAGTGACAGTACCCGTAAAGCAGGAATTGTGGTTCCATCCAAAGAGGCACTTCCATCCATAGCCGAAATGTGGGAACTTTTATTGCTGGGTCGACATTGACAGGACAATCATTCGAGATGGACGATCTGCTTCGGGCATCGGCAGAAGTTCTGGGCAAGGGAACAGTCGGTACAGCATACAAAGCGACGTTTGATAGTGGATATGTGGTGGCGGCCAAGAGGCTGAAGGATGTGAAATTGCCGAATGCTGAGTTTGAGCAGCATGTCACGCTGATCAGCGCCATCCAGAACAAACACATCGTGCCACTGCGGTGGTATTACTGTAGCGAAGATGAGAAGTTGCTAGTGTATGATATCATCCCCCAGGGTAGCCTAGCAAAAGTGCTCCACGGTAATGTTACAATGCTATCATATGATTTCCATTACAATTTATAATCTCTTTTATGCATCATTAAGTCATGATGTGTGAATCTAGGTAAACAAGGTTCTGGCCGAGCTCCGCTGGACTGGGACCAGCGTGTAGCCATCTCACTTGCTGCTGCGCGCGGTGTCGCGGCTATCCACTTAGCTGGACCATCAAGCTGCCATGGCAACATCAAGTCTTCCAACATCCTGCTCACCGGCACCCACGATGCTTGTGTTTCGGAGCACGGCCTGATAACAATTGGCGTGTATTCCAATGCCTCCAGCTACCGAGCGCCTGAGGTCTTTGGCAATAGACAGGTCTCCCAGAAAGCCGATGTGTATAGTTTCGGCATCCTACTGCTGGAGCTTCTCACCCGCAGGTCTCCACCGGCAAGAAACTTACAGGATGAGCCATTATTAGATTTTCTAGGGTGGGTGTCCCCTATATCTAAGTGTGAGTGGACGACAGAGGTGTTCGACGTGGAGCTCCTACAACGGGAGCTGAAGGATGGAGAAGAGGAGTGCATGGTGCGACTTATGCAGCTCTCCATAAACTGTTGCAGTCAAGATACAGACTCGAGGCCTACAATGTCTGATGTCGTGCAGCAAATCGAGGAGATCCAACACTCCTTGCCCCCTGACCAAGACCTATCAGTTCAAAAATAAAGAACAACTTGGGTATCTGCTTACCCTCGAGAACTACTATCATGCTAATGAGTGTTTTTCATTGCAAGTTTGTAATCGATCACCCATCCTACATGTTATTGGCTTATATACTATGCACTATTCCAAATGAAAATTTGGGTTCATGATTCTACCAGCTAAACTGCAAGAGTGATGCTATGCGTACGACGTTCTATGTCCGATTAAAGTACGATGATGCACATCGATCCATCCATGCTTAGAACAAAATCATAACACGTCATTGGATTGATTGTCATACAGAGGTCGTACACAGAAGTATCGTACGCGTAGAGGTTTCGAAACTGCAATGCTTTTAGCTGGAGTAGATTTGGTACGGTGGGTGTGGTCCATGATACATGAGGAGTGGAAATGGGAGGTATTGGACGTGGAGCTCCTAGGACGGGTTCGGAAGTAAATACTAACTAGAAGGGTTCAGCGCGCTTTGCTGCGCCGTTGAAATATCTCACATACCATTTTGATTCGCTAACAAGATCGGCCAGCGAAACTTTTTGTCCTATATAATTTCTACAATTGTGAACCGAGCACCTACACAGCTTACTGGTATAGTAGACCTATCAAATATATATAGATGTGGTGTAAAGCAACCATAACAATTTGAATACAACTCGGCAGACCGGAAGGAATAGAAAAGGAATAGAACATAGTGATATATTGAAAATAAATATCTTGGTCTCAGTCCCCAAGCAACTTCAAGATCATTTGCAATAAGAAAATGCACAAAGCAACCTTGTTTTAGGTTCACAAAATATATTCAAATAGGTCAAATACACTTGAATTTGTACTTTCACCAACTGATAGTGGTGGAAACTTGAGCACATCAACCTTCACAAGCCAACTCAAGAGCAGAATAAAACTAACCTACCACTACAAATCCATTGAGCATGGCACCCTTGCCCTCTGGTCTGTCTTGCTTAGCCAACGCCATCACGTTGCCACCATTACTGCAATTGGCCATCCTTCTAGCCTGGATGGATGTGCTCTGGGATGGTCTGGGCTACTTACCATGTCCATCGCTACTAAGGATGGCTGACTCCCCAGCCCATTTGCCTTCAACGCAGTGCTCGGGCTCGCCCTTCGCTTCCACATCTAAGAAGCAGCGGAACAGACATCCCTGAAAGGCGGTGTCATACCCACTGAAGCGAGTCCACTTTGGCAACGCAACACATTGAGAGATCCATAGCAACCTCACACGCAAGCACATCACAAGACTCTACATGTAGGCACAATGTCGTACATGAGCAATGGATAGCAAACACATAAATCGATAGTGAATTCACTGATGGCCTCACAATCCCTCCTAAATCGCATCCCGTGAAGCGACTGCTGATCAGCTCACGAACTTCCCCAAATCTTCTCCTCTGAAGTGACCACTGATGCGGCCGCTCGGGCGATATATTTTTCCTGTTTCAAGGTGGCATTTGGTAGGATGCAAACTTAACCAGCATCGTTCCTTACACAACCTGGGAAATTTCAAAATTGACGAGCAATAGTTTATCTTCTATACCCTCATTGTGCTATATATATAAACCTTCTAAAGAATCATTAGAAATATTCCGAACATAATCAAATAGTAGAAAAAGGGTAATATACACATGTAATATTATTCATCGGGTTACCCGGAATTATTGGATCTAAGAAGCCCATGTATTTCCCAATAGATAATAGAAAAGTCGACGAATCTGGTAGACAAATGAAACTTCTAAAAATTGTTGAACTATGGTTACTATGTTGATCCTCGGGGTTGAATCATTTAACCTGCTTGGTAAAAAGATACAATATGTTAAGCGTATAAGAAGCAACACATTTCCGAAGGCAATGGCACGTAGTTACACCAAAACGCCAAAACTGATACTCCTTCCGTTCCACAATTCTTGTTGTGGTTTTAGAATATTTTAAATAGCGGGCTATGCCAAATAGCAGCGGCCCTTCAAATCAGCTATAGCGAGGCTATAGCCGGCTATATCAAAGCATTTTTGAATAATTGTACATAAATAGCGTGGAGGACAATTTAGCGGCACCTTGCTCAAAAGTCTATAGCGAGGCTATAGCCGGCTATTTAAAACTATGGTTTTAGTTAACAGAGGGAGTAGTATGTTATGCATTGGACATGAAAAGATAATTTATCAAACATAATGAATGTACCATCCCATTGGAAGGTTAAATATCAATAATCTCAAAAAGCGCACAAATTCCTTATCGATGTTGTACCATAAGGCTCGGCAACTTCAAAAGATAAGACCATACAGATCATATAACCCAATTTAGTGACACAACACATGGTGTAATAGAAAAATGATGAAGCTAAAACTTGTGAAATTTGTATCACATTGCGTGTAAGAGCTAATCATTTTTAATTAGTTGTGAATTTCCATCTGAAAGTTTTCAAACTTGTGTTTTTGTTTAAAATATCAACCTATTTGTGAACTAATAAACACATGACATGCAAATTTAGTATTCAGAACTGTAACTTTTCAATTTTAGGAAAAAAAATTAATAACCAAAGAATGAGACACAAATGCTATTATAAATACATAGTACGCAAAATTTCAGTAATGTTCTGAACTACTGGAGCTCAGGTTGTATTTCCAAAGCATAACAGACGACTTCTAAGCTTTTTATCATTGTCAATTTCTCAAACATACAGAAAGTAACATACCTAAATTTTGTTCTATGTAATAGGGAGGATGAGAAGTAACGATATTATTTGTGCACAATAACATCCAATGGAAGGCCTGGCAGTCAGCAAGCAACAGTCAGGGAGAAAGTACATGGGTCATCAGTGTCACCATATATACCTCAGATAGTTTGCATGTACTTTCATAGTTGACATCTCGATAGTTAGTTGCTCCATCAATTGTACTGGTATATCCTTCAGCCATGTAGTATGTGCTAAACTTGGGAAAAGAAAATGAATGGTCAATGTTGTTAGTTACATAATTACAAAGTTTGTGCAAAAAAGAAGAAAATTTCTATCTATAAACAATAGCATATCATGTAACTAATAGTAAAAATATACTGGTTGTTTAATTCGCAGGTGCCGGCAGGCTCTTCTCTAAATCAAAATATTGATGTTTTTATTTCATTTTTTAGATCCCGTCATAAATTAACTTTATCTTGTTACCGTTGTGATTTATATCGTCGAAGCAGCAGGTCGACTCCTACCTGAAAGACAGCAGCTCAATTACAAAATCAATTACAGATTGTGAGAAAACAATGTTTATTGCATACTCAGCTTCAGTGAGTGAAGTTGGATCATCTCACATACCTGAGCACAACACTCCCTCTCCCAACTTATACTTCATTAATATCTAAGTAAAACTAATTTCTTACAACAGTAGTGGGATTAATAAAATAATGTATTGCCTTTTCTCTATTTTTTACGAATTGCATATAGTAGTAATCAGATTTCATAAATAAACTCGATCTCCTTTATCATGTCAAAACACAACAAACTGCACAGAGTATCAATCGAATTGGTGAAAAACTATGAGACCAAACGATGGTTAGTTAGTAAAAGAAACCTTTTTATCTACTATATAACAGAAGGTAACTACAATCAGGTAGAGGGTCAATACATACCTAGGTCTGCATTTTAAAGGGTCCTGGGAACTGAAGTCTCCTTGTCCAGTATGAAACCAACCTATATGTGTACGGACGACCACATATGAGTAAGCCTGCAAATACTTTCAGTTCAGTGCTTCGGGTCAAGTGATCCAATGTCCGATTCACTTCTTCCGTCTACATATGAAATGACTGAATATGAGGATTTCAACCATTTTTAAACAAGCAGTTCATCATAGAGATAGGAATCACCTGCAACAACACGTAGTTGCTAACACTTGTGCGGTGGGCCCTCTTCCTGGCCACCGCCTCCAATGCCACCGAGGATTATCCATCCGCCAGACCGACCCTCCCCGACGACACTGCCTTAACTGACGCCGATCCATAAAAAATAACTATACAAAAGTTCAGCAACATAAGCACAAAAAAGAGAACAATAACCCAGCCCCAAAACAAGAAAGAATCAAAAACTTTAGAAGTAATCTATGAACTCAAATAAACACACAAGAACAACAATGCATATGAACAATAAACCAACAAATAACACCACACAAGAATAAAAGGAACCTGAGCAGCAACTCATGAAACCCAACAATACTGGTAGGCTACCAACTTAAGCTATTCCCTCCAGTTAAATGAAAACCATAAATCACTAAAAAGCATCACGTCCTACACGATCTGAAATATTTCCTAGCAGATAAACTGAAGCTATCCCTATTACTCCACAAAATTACACCTCATCAAATCAATCGCTTGTGGACAATCAGCACACCCAGCCAAATAAACATTATCTAGAAACTCTAGAACAGGAAAGAATGAACAAAAGAGAGGAAAACAGGGTATACCTCGCCGACATAGGAAGGATGCACCTAAGGAGGAAATCGCCAACAAGAGCAGCACCGCACTGGCAGGGAAACCGCGAGCAGCAGCACGCCGGAGGAGCGACCGCGATCAAACCACCACCAGCACCACGCCGAAAGGGGACCTGAGGACAAGACAACACCGAGCGGAGGACTACACCGACAGGAGAAGCCCGTCAAGCGCCACCCTCGAGCAACACCTTCACCCGGCACTGCGACAGCGGAGAAACAACAGATCGAAGGAGAAGACCTCTTTCGCGGAGAAAAACAAATCGATGCAGCGAACAACGAACCAATCCTCCCCTTTCCCCCTAGCGGCCACCGACCAAAACCATGACGCGTGTACACCACGAGCCCCCCAGCCGCCACAAACCCCTCGAATCGACACGCAGCCCACGCAGGCCCACATCGCAGAATACATGGACCAAGTCAAAATTGGAACCCACAGATCTCCAATCGAACCTGGTGCTCTCAATGTTAGGGAGCATAGAGAGCACTAGAAGCAACATGTGCGCTTTGCCGCGCCAGATGGCATGAGCCCAATATCAATTGTGCATGGTATGCCAAGATGTTTTTAAAAACTGCATACATCCGTTCCTGATGGAGAACACACTGCACATCTCAGAGAATAACCCCCTTTTAGGTAGAAAGATGCTTCGTTTAACTTTCAGTAAAAGATGGAACCTTTTGCTTTAATTAACAAAAAATCATATGGTCAGTTCGAAGTAACTCAAAAAATCACAAGAAAATTAACAAACACATCACTAATTTTTATACCTGCAACAATGGCATTCAGATAACAAATTTAACAACGACCAAACAGTAATCAATAGAGTATCCTGAAAAGTCATTTTATTTAGCACCTAATGCAAATAGATGCCTGAAAAGATAATATTTCCTTGTACCACACTAATTCGCAGGACACCAGTCATTTTAGCAGTACATCTAGCATCACAACCTAGTGTTTAGAATGGTCCACGGAGAGCCACCATCTGTAGGTTGGGTGTCTCAGATTTACACTTCGTGTGGTGCATGTATTATAGAAAGCATTCACTGCTATATCAATTTTAGGAAACAACAATGGTATTAAGGATGAATTGTTCTCCATAACATAAATTTATCGTGAGACCTCAGATAACATCATCTAGATTCAAGTGTAAATGTGTGTGTAACTTCTGAACAACAACTATTGGTGCTTGCAATGGAGTTAGGTGATCATAAGGGACTGAGAAAATAGAACATACATCTATTTAACTATAGAAGTAGACAAATATTACTTATAAAAGAAAGCTAGACAAATTTTTACACTAACATAATGTACACTTCATTCGCTAAATATCGGTACATTTCTACAATGATGCGCTCAGGTCTCACTACTTTAATGGCTACATCCTGACTACAAAATGATCCATGGTACCTAAGAAACCAAAGCACCAAATGACACTCACACTCTTTCCAGGTTTTGTAAGGTTGTACTATTTTCAATTTGCAATCAAAACAAAAATTGAAACTTGCATGTTGTCGTTTAATTCATATGCAACCTTGTTCCCTAACTTGAGCAGCTTCAGGTCAATCTCCCAAAGCATGATAAGAAAAACAATAGGGGCTCCAAAACAAACGTGGTTAGTGTACTTCGGGAAGCCGTCAAAGTTTTCGATGGTAAGAAGGCAAGTGGAGTCGACGAAGAGATCCATGAGCCCCTCATTGATGCCACTGCCAGCCCTTCTACTGTTTGCGATTGTACTTTGCCTGTCGTCGCTGCCACCACCATCCTCCACCTCACTTGGCGCCACTATCTGCACAAGGGCAATGGATCATGGCGCATTAGAAGTTGGTCAAGAAAGCAGGTTGATTACACATCTGCTGGAAAAGATATGGTCTCCTTGCAATCAACAAGCGCAATATAATTGATGCATCAGCAGAAAAACTCGAACAACACCAATGCCTAAGCAAACCACAACACATCCTGAACCAATTCGTCGCCCGCCAATTCTGTGGGAGGGAGTGGAAATGCTGGAGGAAACAACCAGGAAGGGGAGACCTAGAGCAGGGACACGGACCGAAGAGAGAACCTGCCCGCGCGGATGCACCGGATTTTCAAGAGGCAGCGGTAGCGGTGCTACAACATAGCCTTCATGGAGTATATTAAGTCAAATGTATTTGCAATAAAGAATATCTTATTAATTTACCATAGCTAATTAATTATGCTATGCATACACACATGCATCGTTCTAGATACCAACTTAATTTTTCATTATAAAAAGAAGAATGATGTGGTCCAAATATACAATATTTTCAAGATATCGATTATGTAGAAAAATTGCCACATTCGATCATGGTGTAACTAAATATGGTCACAATAGTTATGCAGCATAAATAATTACCTATCTTCTAGCCCTCACCTCAGACCAATCTGCATGTTGATGCGCTTCACTCTTTCTCCTTGTCTTTTCCAGTGTATGCATAATACAGTCAGCTCTGGCTAAAATTGGATATAGCTTTAAAGAAAGCATGTGCAAAAAAATACACAGAAGAGAAGAGAAATTTAACAGACTACAAATCTTACAGATGAGTATATATCCAATTCCCAATTCAATTTGGTGTGATGTTTTTATCAATATTCTGTGATCTTGAACTGGGCAAGAAAAGAACTATAACTTGATTTTGAGATGGTTTGTGTGAGGCTGCAGGTTTTAATTTATTAGCTAGCCTTATGGGCATGGCTGTGCGCAGGGACGATCTCGATGAGGTATCCAAAGAGCATAGATGGAAAGATTTGGAATTGAATCCCTAGATAGCACTATCAAAGAGCACGATAGGAAAACATGAATCTGAATACATCGAAACAGATATAATCGATTCAATTATAAACCGAAAAGGAACTGGGGCGAGAAGAAAATTCATATTCCCCACCATGCTCCCGTAGCAGCCCCGCCTCGCGCCGCAGGCCGCTCCGGCCATCCACCCCGCATTTATGGGACGGCGCTGCTCCTCCTCCTTGTCCTCCAGGTCGTGCCCGAGCAGCGGCGGGTGCTCGCCTCGGTCCCGCGGTCTGTCGCAGGTCCAGATTTGCTGGAGATCGTGGTGTGATCGTGTGAGGCGGCGAGGATGGGAGGCGGCGGCGGCGATTTGGGAGGCGAGAGAGAGACCAAGGGTGGACTGGAATAGATACGTGGAGGGAGAGATTTTTCTGGTGTATGGTGCGTGTCATAGCACAGAACCCATGGCAGCAGAGTCCAGGTAAGCTTGACACGACCAAAGAAGTGGACCAAGTCAAAATCGATGTGCACAATCCTAAATTGAAGCCTCAATCAATTCTAGTGCCTCCAATTTTAGGGAGCATAGTAAATTTAAGGATGAATCGGATTAAGATACAATCATGTTTGCTTTCTTAGACTCATGTTTCCGGAGAAGGGGCTGCCCCATTCCTCTTCGCAGGTTACAGATGAATGCAACAAATCAAGCTAGGAATCAAAATGCTCAGTACCTTGCTGATGTCTACGCACGCTTCTATTTTTGTAGACTATGTTGGGCCTTCAAGCGCAGAGGTTTGTAGGACAGCAGCAATTTCCCTCAAGTGGATGACCTAAGGTTTATCGAACTCAGGGAAGTAGAGGTTGAAGATGGTCTCTCTCAAGCAACCCTGCAATTAAGATACAAGAAGTCCCTTGTGTCCCCAACACACCTAATACAACTAGGAGTTGTATAGGTGCACTAGTTCGGCGAAGAGATGGTAAAATACGAGTGATAGGTGTGGCAAAGCAAGGTAATATAAATCTGTAATAAAAAGTGCGGCAAGCAAACATGTGACAAAAGTGAGCACAAACGGTGTAACAATGGTGGAAACAAGGCCTAAGCTTCATACTTTCACTAGTGGCAACTCTCAACAACATTAACATAGTCTAATCACATGATATTTCCCATAAAACATGCAATGGAGACGCACTCGAAGGTCATTCCTTTGTGGTCAAGAGAGGATGAGAATTATGTAGGGCTACAAAAGCACACCTCAAAGTTCATAGTTCTCAATCTATGGATTTCCCAATGTCACCGCGCCCATCCAAAGAGAGTACCACAATCACCACAACATATCTCAAGGATAGTCAAAGACAAGCACCAAGAGACTCTCAATCTTCAATCAACACACAAAAGAGGAAATCACTCATGATAATATTCTTCTAACCCATGTCCAATAGACCGCTGTCACCTTGGTCTCGGGGATTATACTAGATAAGATCAATTGAGTACATCAATCCAATACATAGAGGAAGGGGAAATATCATGGGATCACCCTAGATTAACATAGCCTATGATCACAACGAAGATCACATCATGGGAGAGAGAGAAGAACACATAGCTACTGGTAGAAACCTCAGCCCCGAGGGAGAACTACTCCCGCTTCATGAAGGGAAGAAGCAACGTCGATGGAGATGAATCCGGGGGCACTTCCCCGTCCCGGCAGGGTGCCGGCACAGGAATTCTGTCCCCCCCCCCCCCGAAACTTGATGGCGATGGCGGCGGAGATCGGAATTGCTTCTGGATAAAAGGGGTCCGGAATCAGGGTTTCCTCCGCGGGGGTAAAAATAGGGCCAAAGGGGGGCACCAAGGGGTCCACAGGGCAGCCTAGGGTGGGGCCGCGCCAGGGACCCTTCTGGAGTCCCTGTGGTGGCCCTCCCCTCCTTCCTTGGTGATTCCGGAAGCTTCCGGGACGCTGATTTTTTATATAATTTTTCCGGAATTTTTGGAGCACTTTTAATGGCCGGAAAACCTGAAATACAAAAACAGCAGAAAACAGGAACTGGCAATTGGGTGCACTGAGTTAATAGGTTAGTCCAAATATGCTCAAAAGTGTATGAAAGTTCAAGCAAAACATGGCAAAGTCACACAAAATATGCATGGAGCAAACAGAAATTATAGATACGTTTGGGACGTATCACTTACTCAAGCAGGAGCAGCGTCAAGCGACCACCCCTTGGGAACGGATTTCACGCGCGCTCTTCCAGACCTATCGCCTATGCCTCCGTGCCTCGTGTAGGAGCTTCACCGACGCCAACAATCTTGGTCATAGTACCATCCAGAAGGTGATAGATGCATTGATGTGCATGATAACATATGGTGTTTCGATGGATTTGATTGATGGTAACTTGGCAATGATAGAGAGCACTTCCATCTTTTATGTCAAGCGATTTGCAAAGGCAGTGGTTGAGGTGTTCAGGCCAGAGTATTTGAGAGCATCAAATGCTTAAGACACGACAAGGATTTTGGAGATGAACTTTGTCCGTGGATTTCTAGGTATGCTTGGATCCATTGATTGCATGCACTAGAAGTGGAAGAACTGTCCTGCAGCTTAGCATGGATAGTTCAAATGACACAAATGCCAGCATCATTCTTGACGCCATGGTCGATCAGGAGACATGGATTTGGTATGCATAATTTGGGATGCCCGATTCTTGCAATGAAATCAATGTGCTTCGGCGCTCATCTCTCTTTGCCAAGTTAGCTAACGGAGAATCATCATCAGTGGAGTTCAAAGCAAATGTCCGCACATACAACAAGGACTACTACCTTGTGGATGGGATATTTTCAAAGTGGTCCACTTTTGTGAAGCCAAATTCTAGTTCCCAATGTAAGAAAGAACTCTACTTTAATAATGCTCAAGCAACCGCTAGGAAAGATGTGATGGCTTTTAGAATTTTGCAAGCCAGGTAGCTATTGTGAGGGGACCAACTAGTCTTTGGGATCAAGAGATCATTTGGTACATCATCAAGGTGTGTGTGATCATGCAAAACATGATCATTAAGAATGAGGGTGGCAAAGATTTTGATTACACCTTCTATGAGCTCATGTGGCAACCTGTGCGACCATGTGGATCGAATCCGACGCTTTTGTTGAGGTGTAACACTCCATTTAAAATGTTTACACGCATGTTGATCTTAAAAAGGATGTGGTGAAGGAGTGGTGGAAGTGGCATGGGGAACAACATCCCTAGTTTCATCTTCTGGTGTGATGAACAATTTGTGGGATGTGCGGTGAACAATTTGTGTGATGTGTGATGAACAATTTATTATGTTTCTAGTGTTTGTAATTCATTCGAGACGAGTTTGGATATTAATGTGTCAATATGTATGCAATTGTCGTGTTTAATATACTTCACATGTTGAAGCAAAGGTGCCCTAATTTACACTATATGTTGGAGCAAACATGTTTTAGGTGATATAAAATACACTTTTTGGTGATGTAAAACTACTTTATGTATGCCCTAGATACATCACCTGTTGAATATGATCTTATGTTATAACATCCATTCTTGAGGGGTATGTTTGGTTCAATCATGGTTGTCTCCATGTCTTTACCACATTTGTTCAACATGAGAGATTAGCACATTAGGTTTAAATTTCTTCACGTATTTGTCTCGTCGATTCCGGCCTGTTTTCTTCATGTTTAAAACATCGTTTCATTTTTCCCTCAAAAGAAAAGAATTTTATCTTTTTTCACTGTGAAGAAGCAATTATGTAGAGTACATATTACTCCCTCGGCCTAGTTTTTTTTTTTTGCAGACATTAAGGTTTCATTACTCAACCCTCAACATGGGTTTCTCAGAATTACAAGATTTTAAGACTGCAGCAGGGCCTGAGCCAAGCCAAACCTTTGTTCTAGACTCCAAAAATGCAAACTTTGATAAAAGGGAACTAGACTTATTTCAACTATTATCAATAGAAGAAAAGGAGATGTCTCTCAAGGATGAAAAATTCTTGATTTTGGCAACTTCAGCGATAGATCTTCCAGCTTCATGACCGTCAATGAGTTTGATTGCTGTGATGGATGGAACTTCAATGATGATAGGCAACTGGCTCCGGTTGCAAGCAATGTCCATGCCCTCTTTGATAGCATACAAAATTTCCAGAACATCCATACAGGGAGTAATATTCCCTGGGTTTATTGTACCCGCTCGTAGTGCAAAGTCAAACTTTGATCATCTATATGTCTAATAAAATACAAAGTTTATACTATATTTTTTTTGTTGAATTTGTATTTTAAAGAGGTTTCCCATGATATAATTTACATTTCATTAGTTAAATTTAGGATTTTCATACAGAGCGAACATTCGCTCCAGGGCATGGCAAACGCAAACCATTTTCATGTCAATTGCAGTTGAAATGGGGTGATTTTCCTTTTTAATGGCAAATGCGTACGGGAATTGCCATCTTTCTCTAGCAGTTGCCATCTTTTGTATTCGCTTTTGCCATGTCCTAGAGCGACCGTTCGCTCTATATACTTACAATAAATTTATGATCATACTTTGGCCCAATTAAGGAGTCTAATGAACCCAGACAGATAAAGAACATACTTCCTCTCGCTATGTAGTTCTAGTCCATGAACAAACATAAATGCAAAAGCTCCAGGCCCCAATTTCATTCAACATGAAACTGATATACACTGTATTCGGTAGGACATCAAACAACATCAAACGCGGCCAACAGCTAACCTGCCGGCGAGCATAGTAAACTCCTACTACAGAACATAGAATGGAGTACGACCAGCTGCAACAAAGCGCCACCTCAATAAAGAAACAGGTTGTACTCTCCACAACAAAACATCAACATCCTTCGGTCCTAAGCACCATCGATCCCAGGTTTCATCGGTTGTGTTGAGAATGTCACAACTAACGGGCACCACTTTAGAAGTCCTTCTAGTTGTCTGTCAAAGTCCACATATATTGTGGTATCTAATCTGATTTTTTATTTTTTTTATTGCAATCTTTGGATTGGGTCACTCTTACATAACTTGCTTGGCATCATCATCTTTATTTAATTCGGTAGCAGTTGTTTCTTCTAGATCCATTCCATGGCGACCCGTGTGATCACTAACAAAAGAAGGCTCCATTGATCATGCTATGTTACGGCGTCCATCGTAAGAGGTATGTTTGGTTCAACCATGCCCGTCTCCATGTCTTTACCGCATTTGTTAGAGTTCTTCTCTTTTTTTTCAGAGAGATTAGCACTTAAGATTCCTATTTCATCACATATTTGTTTAGTCGATTCCAACCTATTCTCTTCATGTTAAACGACTGTTTCAGTTTCCCTGCAAAGGAAGCAAACATGTACAAATTACCCAGATCCAACCATGAAGCTGCTATTCAAAATCCAGAGAAAAACAGGACAATATATATTACTTATACTCCCTAGTCGGCATACTTCTTATACTGATGTACTCCTAGTCAATTAACTGATGAATATTTGATTTCATTAATGCAAATCGCACGGGGGGTTGGGGAGGGGGGGGGGGGACTTTCATCTAGAAAAACGCAAATGATTTTTGCATTGTTGTGTCAGTATCTAAAACAGAAAAGGAGCAATCTAGATTGACTATACTTTGGCAGCTATAAGAGGTGTTTTGTTTCTAAATGAACTCTGGGGTCCAACACCATCTACATATGTTGCCCATTGCCCAATGCGCATCTGAAATCCTCACCCAATTCATTGATGATTAATCAAACGAAATTAAACACTCTTAAATACTCCCTTCGAACGGAAATAAGACACTTATTTCAGAACGGGGGTAGTACTTTGTTCATTTGTTTTCTCATTAATATGTTGGGTTAAATTTGAGTTTAGCACTACCAAAACTGTTTTATAGGTCCAAAGGTCTTCCTTCATTGAATAAGTTCCCTGCTACTTCCAAAGATGGATCATCCAGAAAATATAGTAACACAACTTATCCAGGAAGAGCATAGATCAAAATGGATTGCAAGTAGCAATCACAATGTGAAATGTTTTACAGAAGATGAGATAAGAAAATTTACCAACAACTATGAAACAGTGCTCGGTAGAGGTGCCTTTGGAGAAGTTTATGAAGGAGTCCTTGACGACAAAAGTATGGTCGCAGTCAAGAAGTTTATCTACAATGTAAAAGAAAATTTTGCCAAAGAGTTGATCGTCCATCGTGAGATCAATCACAAGAATGTAGTCAGATTACTCGGCTACTGTGTAGATGAAAATGCACTTATGGTGGTCATGGAGTATATTTCCAAAGGAAATCTAAGTAGCGTCCTTCACCAGGATAGCATTCCCATCGCATTGGATACACGGCTGAGAATTGCCATTGAATGCGCAGAAGCTTTGCGCTATATGCATTCACAAATGTATACTCAGGTCATTCACGGTGATATCAAGCCTGCTAATATACTTCTGGATGATGAACTCGGTGCAAAGATATCAGACTTTGGAATATCAAGACTAGTCAACACTGAAAATACTCTATATACTCTTAATGTGATAGGAAGTATAGGCTACATGGACCCTCTGTTTGCTCAGAATGGTCGTCTCACAGTAAAAAGTGATGTTTATAGTTTTGGAGTTGTACTCCTGGAACTGATCACTAGGAAAAAGGCAAGAACAGAGGATGGGGAGGTTGGCTTGGTTGAAAGTTTTATTCAATCTCTTTCAAAAGGGTTTAGGAAGGTGAGGGAGATGTTTGATCCTGAAATAGCAACATCGAGCGACATGAAGACTATCGATGAGATTGCTAAGTTGGCAGGTAAATGCTTGAGGATGGAACACGACAAACGGCCTGAGATGTTAGAAGTTGCACAACGTCTTTGCAAACTTAGAAAGGATCCACATCAGGTACAAGAAAGGGTAGCTCTGTTTTCTTGGGTGAGGAAAAATAAGCAAGCTCCAGCTGAAGCACCGTCGATGGAAAGAAGTGGTGGTAGACAAAACGTGAGAACTGTATCTCCAGCAGAAACGACGCCATCACAAGAAAGCAATGCCAGTAACCCGAAAACTGGAATTGTGGCTCGAGACAAAATGGAACAATCACAGGAAAGCAGTAGTAGTAGCCGAATGGGAACTTTTATCGTTATGCCGACAGTGACAAGCCAATCGTTCAACCTGCACGACCTGCTTGGGGCAGCGGGTGAAGTTCTGGGCAGAGGCACAGTTGGGACAACATACAAAGCGACGCTTGATAGTAGATATGTGGTGGTGGCCAAGAGGCTGAGGGGTGTGGACTTGAATAAGGTGGAGTTTAAGCAGCATGTCACTATGATCAGCTCCATCCAGAACAAGCATATTGTGCCACTGCTGTGGTATTACTATAATAAGGAGGAGATGTTGCTAGTGTATGATTTCATCCCCATGGGTAGCCTAGCAAAAGTTCTCCATGGTAATGTTACAATGCTATCATTATCATATGATTGCCTTTAGAATTTCCAATGTTGTTGAGGCATCACTAATGCCTGTTGTGTATTAATCCAGGTGACGAAGTCTATGGCTCAGCTCCTCTGGACTGGAAGCAGCGTTCAGCCATCTCACTAGCTGTTGCGCGCGGTTTGGAGGCTATCCATTTAGCTGGACCATCGAGCTGCCATGGAAACATCAAGTCTTCCAACATCCTGCTCAGCAGCACTGATGATGCGTGTGTGTCAGAGCATGGCCTGATTACGCTTGGCATGTATTCCGATATCTCCGGCTACCGCGCGCCTGAGGTCACGAGCAATAGGAGGGTCTCCCAAAGAGCCGACGTATACAGCTTCGGCATTTTGCTACTGGAGCTTCTCACCCGCAAGGCTCCGGCAAATAGCAGAACGGATCAGGAGGGAGTTGATTTGGCACGGTGGGTGTATTCCGTTGTACGCGAGGAATGGACTGCAGAGGTGTTCGACGTAGAGCTCCTAGGACGGGAGCTGAAGGATGGGGAAGAGGAGTGCATGGTGCGACTTCTGCAGCTGGCCATAAACTGTTGCAGTCAAGATGCTGACTCGAGGCCTACAATGTCTGATGTCGTGCAGCAGATCGAGGAGATTCAACAGTCCTTGACTCCTGACCAAGAACCCCGAACATCATAGTGAGTGAAAGTTGCTTGGTCACAGTTGCATTCGAACGTCATAGATTTTTGGGAACCCCTTTCAACTAGTTATCCTAGAGAACTATTTCTATCCTGAAAAGGACTGTTTCTCACTCCAAGTTTGTAAATTGTAATCGATGAGATGTGCTGCTTGTTATTGGCATATATACTCTGCACTATTCCAAATAAAACGGTGGGTTCATATTCCACAAGGTAAGCAGCAATGCCTTAGAAATATATGTAAAGAATAAAAACCTTGCAGAAGATGCAATCATGTTTGCTTTAGACTCATGCCGGAAAAGGGACTGTTCCATTCCCCTTGGTGTTCAATTTTAGAATTACAACAGGAGAAAGCATTGATTTGTTTCATTAAACAGAAATATGCATCAATTCCACTGTACTTCCGTATAAAAATGTATCAATTCTACTTCTCTAAAAGAATGCATCAATTCTTCAGATTACGTATGAACAGAACACATCAAGGCAAGACTCACAATGTGCAGTACCTTGCTCGAGCAGGAGCAGCGTCAACCGACCACCTCTCCGAACGAAATCCACGCACGCTCTCCCAGTCATCTTGCCTATGCCTCCGTGCCTTGTGTAGCAGCTCCACCGACGCCGGCGTGGAAGAGCTTGCCAGGCGCTGCCGAGCTGGAGCAGACGGTGGACTGCAGGGTGCGGGGAGGGATTCAGGGAGATGACGCATCGGCGCCAGCCGCTGGAGGTGGAGGATCTTTCCGATGGGCGCGGGCACGGGGCGGTGCCGGAGTGGAGACGGAAGCAGTCGCCGCTCAGAAGGAGAGGGGAATTAGGGATTCAGGCAATCAACGGCGGGGGTGCGGCTTCGAGCTCCAACAGTATGATCCTCAATTATTTTTCTACGTATAAAAAATGGGTGGGCCCTACACACACAAAGCCTCAAAGAAAATTCAGCCCACAAGGTTATTTTTCTCATGAGAAATAATTCCACAAGGCTCTTTTTCCCCTTGTCTTCCCTAAGCATGCATAAAACTTGGCAAGAATTATGTGTACTAGATGGGACGGCTCCCTCTGCCACGCCTGGCTATAGGCACATAGTTCTTACTCCATCCGTCCAAATTACTTGGCATAGTTTTACTTCAAATTTGACACTCCCTCCATTTCAAATTATTTGACATGGCTTTAGTTCAAGTTTGATGTTATTGGACGATGTTTTAGTTTTACCACCTATATATTGTTCCGTCGGTAAGAGTAAACCCAACATATTAGGTAATAACACTTCAACTCCGTAATAACCACCAATATGATGCTAGGGTAAAACCCACACTAGTATGTTCTTCAAAGTTGTCTTCACTGCCAAAAAGAAAAAGAAAAAGGAGGAAGCACCCTATTTACTTCCCGTGAAGCTTCCACATTTCAAGAAAGGGAGATGAATTTGGAGTGCACTCGATAATTTCATGGGGCTATGGGAGGATAATTTCTCTCAACAACCTTTGTCGAAATTGAGCCACATCGCTTGGATCACGTCAAAATCGAGCAACTGCTGCCTAAATCCCCTCTACGTAAATCATTCCAATTCTTAGTCCCTCATCCACGTGGCCGGTGAGACGACCCCTTGGTGGTGAATAGGAGCTCAACTAAGGAGACGGGCACATGAGTATGCATAAATTACATCGATGTAGCGCATGTTATCATTCCCTTTCTTCCTTATCCTCTTCCTTTCATCTGAGTTCCTCTTATTTCACCTCTCCTCTTTCCATCTTAGTTGACCTTCTCCCCCATACTTCCCCTTACGCAACTGGAAATACCCACCTCCCGTGTCCATCACCGCTCTCCTTCACCTATATACCTTGGCCCATCTGAGGGCCTCGATGCCCTACTCCAGTCATGCATGAACGCACACACTTATTGAAAATTGAACTATTGCATGTGTGCGTGTGTTGAGAATAAATAAGAAAGAAAGAAAAAGATTATTCCACTGGCACGTGGTTTCCATGAGGTGGAAGAAATTTAATTTGAAGGGCAAGATATGAGGAATCTTAGTTTATGCATATGCTTCGCGTTCTCTATATAGTTTTTGAACTGCACTCTAAAATATTTTTAGAGAGGGGGTGATTTACAGATATGGGAGAGTCCGCTTTGCTGCGTTTGGATGTAGACATTCGAGTCATTGGCATTGAATTGACTCCAATACAAATACCGCATTACATTGATATTGAGCTTTAGTGTTAATTTTTGTGCTTGGAAGTTCATGCACTTGGCATTTGGAATGAAGCGGAGCAAGAGTTTCAATTCTTGTTTGGATGGACAAAGTGTAGAATTGTAATTTTTTGCAATAATGAACAATATTCTTTGTTGCACATGTTTCAAAAATAAAATCTGCACATCATGTACATCTATTTGAATCATATATCTCGAAAACAAAATACATAAAAATAATCTAAAAATTTCCAGAATGGCTTGAAAATTGTGTGTAATAGCAACAATACCGTCATAACTTGATGTCAAAAATAATAATGTGGTAAACTTCTTCAAGCTCAGCTTATGAACATTGAAGAACATGCAACTACAATCTGCTATAAATTTAGTTAGAACACATATCAATATGCAATCAATGGTCCTAGCACTCTCGGTCTTAGGGCCTGATATATTGCCTCCATTCTTGCCTCCTGACGTGCGCCGCTGCGGTTCGGACATGAAGCGCACGCCCTCGGCTGCAAACGGCTCTTCCACGGACAGTGATTGATCACCCCTCGTTTCTCTAAGTCCACAACCATCCTCGTCATATCCATTCTCCCAAATTCATACAACCCATGCAATGTGAGATAAACTACATGAATCACATTTGACATAATAACATAGCATAACACGATAGATATATACAGTGGGACAATGGGTAAATGTGCAAGTTTATCACCGCCTAGATACAAGCGATAACTAAACTATAAATATATTGTTAAACGGAGGGGGAGGGGCCGAACTTCACAATTTTCTCATCCGTCCCTCCCCCTTGTGTTCATCAAACCAACAGTCATGGTCCTCCGCGTTAGCATCAGCGGCAAAAGGGGCATCATCATCGTCGCTCATCGTGTCATTGTTGGATGATGACAAGGAGATGATGCCAACGAGACCATATGTGGCGTCGGTCAGCTCCTTCGCGAGGCGGTGTATTTTGCGTTCTTGTGACGACGACGCCTCACGTTCATCTCCACCGATCGACCAACGGATGGCGTCGCACATGAGTTGATCCTTCGAGTCGAGCGACACAGACATGCGTGAGCCGCAACTTGTGTGGGACGAACTGGTCACTACCGCCTATGCGCTGCCTCTCGTGGTGTGCAACACGTGCCTCCAATTCAGGCGTCCTCCTACGCGGGCTCGGTGGAGGGGGGACCAAGACCCAACACCGGTCGAAAAGGAGCATCGACCAAAAGGGGCGTGATGGGTGAGGGGCGGATCTAGATCGACGCGAACCTCAATGGAAAGACGTTGTCGGTCGCACTGTGTTGTCGAACTAATGGGGACAGCTTGAGCTCCTGCCCCCGTCCACCCGCAGTCGTTCTCGTTCTAGTGCATCGTGAAGGGCGAGGTCTTTGTCGTCCTCATTCGAGCCTTCACTCGCACACTGGGGCCTCTCAAACGATGGGATCTGCCTCGCCGCCGAATGTGATGTCGAAGCTCAGCACGAGGAAAGAACGGGAAGGGGAGAAGCCGAGAAGGGATGTGCACTGGAGCGGGGCGAAGAGTGAAAGAGTGATGACTAAGGTTTAGTCTGGATTGATAGGGACACGATGAAGTTGACACAAGACTATGTCGGCTGATCCAATATGATGATCCCTCTGAGCGCGGGTTTGATCGACGATCTAGTTACGAGTTAAGGTTGAAGGTGCCAGATAGCCCCATTTTAAGGGATGCGATTGAGTTGTATTTTTATAATCGGTCGTTGACTCATTTTCTTTTGCGGAGTGGTCATTGACTCGTTGATCATGTTGTTTGTGTTGTGGTTTCCTTTGGAAGGGCCAGCAGAACGTGCACGGTGGGCACTGCCTGGTGGCATGGAAGTCAGTTTGCGCTTCGAAGGAGCTGGGCGGCCTAGGCATTCCTAATCTGGCGCTCATGAACCATGCGTTGAGGGCTAGATGGCCATGGCTGGCTAGAACTGAGCCCGATAAGCCGTGGCAGTCCTTCAACCTCCAGGTCAGCAAGATATCCTTCGGGATCTATAAGGCGGGTGCTAGATGCACGCTGGGCGATGGTCACACCGCCAAATTCTGGACGGACTGGTGGCTGGACGAGGGCCCTATCGACTCGACCTTGCCGGAGCTCTTCCGCTTTGTCAGGAAGGAGGCGGCTAGGACACGGACCGTACGTCAGGGAATTGGTGGAGGCTGGTGGCCGGACGTGGTGCCCAATATGTCGGCTCGGGCACTCGATGAGCTCCTCACTCTGGTGGACAAGACCCAGGCGGTTGCCCTAAGCGAGGGGCAAGATAGGATATATTGGGCCTGGGAGGGCGATGGCAGGTTCTCCTCGCGATCGGCGTATCGCGCCCTCTTTGCTGGTCGAGTGGAGATGGCTGGGGCTACCCAAATTTGGCGTTCTAGGGCTCCGGCGACATGCAAGATCTTTGCTTGGCTTGCCGCCAGACGGCGATGTTGGACGGCCGACCGCCTCGCGCGCCGGAGCATGCCGCACCCGGCGGCCTGCCCCTTCTGCGACCAAGTGCCGGAGACGATTGATCACGTCTTGCTTGGCTACGTACTGGCAAGGCAGGTTTGGGCATCCCTGACGAGTCGATGGGGGAGGCCGGAATGGCTCCCCACTAGTGATGCGCACCTGATAGATTGGTGGACCTCCTTGCACCCACCGCGTGCGCGTAGAAAGGAGGTCTGGACGGCGATCTCCCTGGCCCTCTGGACTCTATGGAAGCACCGTAACGCCGTGGTCTTTGATGGGGCGACGCCCTCCGCTGACAAGGTCCTGCAGCTGATCTACACCGAGGGAGGCAATTGGCGAGCGGCGGGTTTGCTTGGGGAAGACGAGACACTCCCGAGTAGGCAGGTAGGGTGGGTTGTTAGCGAGTAGTTGTCATGTGGTGTTTCAGGCCATGTTGGCCGTGGCGTTGTTAACTTGCATGTAAAACCCTTGCCGTCTTGGCGTTGCTTTCTATGAGACTGATACATCATGGAACTGTATCCTTGAAAAAAAAATCATGTTGTTTGTGCGAACATAGAAGGAGGTTCGAGGGGTCTGTCTCTTGTCAGTCTAAGACGACCATTTGCTTCATCGACGAGCCATGCCACACTTCCATATTCATTTCTTTTTTCCACAGGCTCCCAATTCCAAACTACTGAAACGAGGTACCCTCCCTGCTGTGCTTCTCATGTGCGTTGTGCCCTACATGGGCCAACTCTGTGGAAGAGCTAGTAGCAGCAGCGTCCAGATACAATGCACCTGAAGCAGCTTCTCTTCCTTGTCCTGCAAGCCGCGATCCAACAAGATCGATCGTCTTGAAGCGGAAGATTCTGACACCGCCCTTATTGTAATCACGCCGATCGAGTGACACAATAGCACAGCGTGCATGTGTTGTAATCCAATCAACTAGCTTCCTCATTAGTCATTAGTTTTGCCCACACAAAAAGGTAAAATGAACACCTAAAAACGAAGTAAAATGACGGTTCGTCAGTTTCAGAGTTGGGTGGTAGACACATTGCTTTGTCCAATTTCGTTCTCGAGAAATAGTGTGAATATAATGTATAGCAGATGCTGGACATGCATGTATGGTGAAGGAGAAAACGATGAAGCCATGCAGGCAGAATCATCGGAGCAGGAATGAGCCGAGCATGGCCGTTTGTGGCGTCGACGAGCCATGCCGCCGCCGGCGTCCCCCTATTCTATTCGAGCGAGAAGCCCTGTTCTGTTCAGTGTCGAGCTCTGCACGTTGGCAGCAGCTCGGAAAAAGTGCCAACTTTCTTTCTTTCTTTCTTTATTTCTAGGGCGGCTACGGCTAGACAAACAAACGCAGCTAAATCTATCTATCTATCTCCTCGAGGCCGAGGCGATGATCTCGTTCTGTACTAAGTGTGTCCATTAATATGGATCGAAGGTAGTATTGTAATGCGACTTGTCTCCGGTGGATTCCGTTCTGACAGCGTGCGGCGCAAGACACGGACAGTACGCTCGGCCGTCGGATCTCTCTGCTTGGGTTTCCAAGGTACTCCTCTCGATGAGACCAAGGAGGGCCCGGAGGATCAGGCGTGGACGGGTGGCTTAAACAAATGCGGCCGAGGCACACCATGGCAACTTGGTTCTGTGCTCCGGCATCGGCTGCTCTGCCTCTGGAGTGTCATCACTGCCGTCAGTCCAGCCACCAACCACACTCAAAACTTGTTGGATCACGGGCGCTTTTCACCTCGTCATAAAAAGAGGTTTTTCCGAGCGCAACACCTCGCCGGCGCCAATCCTTTTCATTTATTTGGTGTACAACCATGCCATTGCAGTGTGACCAGACCAGACCACCTACCGCGGCGGCTTCACGTACGTTGTCATGGCTGGGTCGTCACACAGTCACTCTCACCAGTATGTTGCGCTTCATATTGAATACCTACCTGGATCCATTCCCTCTGCAAACATGCATGCATGCTTGATCACGACTTGTAGTTGCCCCTGCTCTGCCTAAACAAAGTTTTTCTTATCCTTTTATTACTTACGGAAGCTGCATATGCAACATCTAAAATCCATCTAACTACTACCTTTGTTTTTAAATATAGTATATAAACCTTTTCAGATATTTCAATACGAATATATAAACATACTTAAAGTATCGATTCATTTACTTTACTTCATATTTAGTTTATACTAGCCTTTACCCCTTAAGCTTGTTTGTATGAAAACATGAGCAAATACTGCCAAATTAAACTTCATACTCAAGCCGCTAACTATTGTAAATAGTACATTTGTTGAGTGATTCGTATAAAGACATGAGGAAGTGTATTTTGATAAGTTAAGCTTCGCATTTGAGTTGCTAGCTATTGTAAATGATGCGTTACTCGGACAAAGACGAAGATACATGATGTAGCCATCACTTACATTTTTTTATGGAGCAACATGTTGACTGGAATAAATGGTCGAAGGAAATGAACAACATATAAAATTGATCTTGCATGATGCTGTGGCAATTAAAGAACGAACTGCAACGGTTGTAACCAAATGGGAAAGAAAAAAACAAAGATACATTCTTGAACGTGGGGAAACAACGGATACATTTTTTGAGCATGCTGTTTATTGGCCTTGGTTACTGTCTACTCCATCATCATTCAGGCGATGGCCGGATAGCCTTGTCCATGGGCTCAAGCGCCTTCGACTCATGCGAAGCCTATGATGCCATCATTAAGTATAAAAATATAACCGCCGATAACACTTGCATCAAAAACTTCCCAGAAGGTAACATAAACAACTCCATCCGTTACATAAATATTGAAAAGATTGGAAGCCTCGTAGCAAGAGGCGAGAAAAACATGAGCTACACGCCTAACTGTAGTGTAGGGTTGCACTATGACAAAAGCACGAACTGTATCACTCTACGTGTATATAGGACAACATGGAAGATCGATCGATTCTGGGGTAGGACATGTCCATGATGAAGGGAAAATGAGTAGGCTGGTGTAAAACAATTGAAGTAGAATGGACAGACTGAGATTTTGAACCTGTCAAAGTAAGCTGTTGTTAATCAACCATGTAACTTTGTAAATGAACCGAAGATTTGACTACTTCATTTTTGGATGCAATGCTGTATTAGTGAATACCTGCAATAACAATAGAAATGCATTCAAACCATCCGTTTATTGTTCGATAAAAATTGCAATGAAAATAATAAGCTTCAGATAAACTTTATACTGTTAATAATGCAGAATTTAAAACATGCATGTTAAAAAATAATGTACATTATGCCATATCCGAGGTAGGCGCCTTAAGACCTAAAATTTATTAACATATGATTGAAATGGTAGAAATTGCCAACAAAATTGAATGTAAAAATGATTATTCATTACAAAAGAACTAATCATATCCATCTCATTTTGGTGCAGTGGAGAGAGAGAGAAAGAAAGAAAGAAAGGAAGAGATAAAAGCATACCACTCCTTAGAAAAGAAGTGGGGCCTTTACATGCCAGTGTCAGATTGGGTGGCCTCGAGCCAAAAAGAAGTCATGTCTAGCCATCTAGAGTAACTCATAAGCGTAAATATTGCCAATCTCCAAGTACAATCGGAGCCACAACAAAATACCCAATGCTTGTATCTACTATTTTCAAGAAGTTGCTTTCCACTATCTCTATTATCTTAACATGCATAATTGTCATCTCATCAAAGACCCACCACAATATGCCGCCTCACTCAACATGCATGAAAAAGTTTTCCATTATATTACGTCACTTATATTTAATAAATATTTTCAACTTTACAATACTCCCTCCGATCCATATTAATGTACTTAAGTTTGTCTAGATACACATGCATCTAGTCTAAATACTTAACTAGATACATACGAATCTAGACAAAGTTAAGTACGTTAATAAGGGTCGGAGGTAATAGTAAAATATAACACATATATAACATGTATTTTTTATTTTAGTTTATATATTATTAATTCAATTATTCATATTTCATACAATCAAATTATCCAAAATATATTTCAATTGATTCCCGCAGCAACGCGCGGGGTATCCTCTAGTTTGATTAAAAGAGACACAACAACCAAAACAAATAAAAGTAAAACTGCAAAAGACCCCCACTATTTTCAGTTTAACCATTATTGTTAGGGATGGCCCAAAAGATCTTCATCATCATTACGTAATTTTATATTAATATACATCATATGGTAGCTTGATTATTGACGGAAAATGTATATTGTTTTGCGGGAAAATGAATCTAGAAGTGCCATTTACCAAAGATAAGCCATACTGTGTAGTTATCAGTGGCTAGGTACTGATTGTGGTACTTGTATCACTATTAGGAAGAACACATCTTGTAAACAAAGGAGAAAGGGAAGAATCTTGACACACATACTGTCCAGCAAGCAGCAGACTTCGGAACCTCAATCCACAATGCGTCAAAGATTGAGTGGAGACACGCCCGAGCGGTCCTCCACTACGGTGGATATGCACAATCACATGTATACTGATCAACCAGAACAGGGGAATTTGACTCAGCCCATTCATTCATCTAGGTTCACTAAAATTTCCACTACCCAGCCATGAAACTGGATGAATGAAGAAATCTGAATATGTACTTACCAGGGCATGCATCTACTCTTTTTTTCAGCCCAATTGAGTGCTCTAGAACCACCAGTTCATTCAGTGAAGAATACCATATTCTTAAACGGGACAAACAATGTTCGCCCACTCTTGTCAATTCTAGCACTGAATCATTAAAATAGTATAGGAAGTATTAGTATTAGTGAAAAAATAACACTTATTCAAACAAAAATGACAAATGAAAAAAAAGAGTCAAACTTATCCAATTTCATACTTATCCAAACTCAATACTTATCTTAAACCCCCAAAAAATTATACCTATCTAAATTAATACTTATCTAAAACAAATAGTAAATTATACCGTAAACAAGTAAGAAACATAAGTCATGCATGTCCAAGACCAATAATAATTAGTACATATTTCAAAATAAAAACATGTACAAAAAACATTCTTATACAAATATTAAGCTCAAAGTGATTTAAAAAAAATCACAATCTCTACACAAAAAATATACAATTTATACACATAAACAAGTAAAAAGGAAAATAACATAAGCCATGCTTATCTAAAAACAAAGATAAGCTATACACATTTGCAAATGAAAAAATTTATAATAAATCTACACTTATACAAACTTATCCAATTTCATACTTATCCAAACTCATACTTATCTAAAACCAAAAAAAAATATCTATATAAATTAATACTTATTCAAACTCATACTTATCTAGAACAAATAATAAATTATACAGTAAACAAGTAAAAAAAGACATAAATCATGCTTCACCAAGAGCAAAAATAACTCATACTCCCTCCGTCCCAAAAAGCTGTTCATGGTTTTAGTTCAAATTTGATCCAAAACCATGACAAGTTTTTTGGGACGGAGGGAGTACATATTTAAAAATAAAAAATATGTACCAAACATTCTTATACATATTCCAAGCTCAAAGTGATTTAAAAATAATCATCATCTCTACACGAAAAATATACAATTTATACCCATAACAAGTAAAACGGAAAATAACATAAGCCATGCTTATCTAAAAACAAAGATAAGCTATACACATTTACAAATGAAAATATTTATAAGAAAGCTATACTTATATAAAAAAGTCAAACTTATCCAATTTCATACTTATCTAAACTCATACTTATGATAGTTTGACCTTTCATATCTCCTTGTTTTAAATTTTTGTTTTTATAGCTCTATTTTCTTGTTTTTTAAATTTTATTTATCTTTTAATTTGGAGCTTTCATTTGTATTATGTATTTGAAAAATAATGAAAATATGCAATAGAGTCATGTCTTTTTCCTAAAAAAAACATATCCAAATAATTCCCTAATATTGCGAAACGTATCGGCATACAAAAAATATCAATATAAGACCGTCTTTAAAACAACCTTCTACAAATCCTTGAAGTCATATTCGATTGTAACCGGTTGTCGGATTTAAAACCCACATTTCATCTTCCTTCGACGTCCACCACCATCATCATATCGATCATCAACTATGTTGATTGTCATTGCGGCATCCGGCTCTGTCTAAGCTCTCCTTCACCATTGCCGTCTCTGGCTCGTTGCAGAGTCGTCTCCACCCTCACATTGCCACACCTCGGCTCGGTACAACATGAGTCGCCAACAAAAATTGATCACGACAAAAAAAGGCAAAAAAACAACCACAACTAAGAAAAGACAAACAATCAACTACAGTCCATTTATGAAATTTGCAAGTACTTGCCATATCAAAACGTGCAAGAATTGGATCACATGTTGTTTTCATGTCCAAGACAACAACAGAAACAGGTTCATTGGCAACTCCGGTTCAAACCCGGAGCCGCCTACAACCAAGCCAGATGCACTTTGGCTCTTGAACGTCACGTAGGGTATGGTAGGTGGCTCCTGCACTCACTCCCACTCCGCTATAAATCCAAATCACCGCACACCAACCCACCCCACCAACCCTCCATCCTCACGACAGCCTACCACAGAGTCCAGAGCTCCCCACCCCACCCCCAAAACCCCAAACCCCACCATGGCGGCGCCGTCCCCGACCACCGCCGCCGCCACCCACCACCGCGCCCTCGCCCCGTCCCCCGCCCGCCGCGCCGCCCTCTCCCCATCACCCGCCCTCCGCCTCCCCGCGCGCGCCCGCGCCCCGGGTGCCCGGATCCGCGTCGCCGCGCCCGCCGCCGCCGCCACCGCCGCGGCCACCGCGTCCCCGCCCGCGCCCGCCGCGGGCGCCGTGGCGGGCAAGCCCACGGTCCTCGTCGCCGAGAAGCTGGGCGCGGCCGGGCTGGCGCTCCTCCGGGAGTTCGCCAACGTCGACTGCTCCTACGGCCTCTCCCCCGAGGAGCTCCGCGCCAAGATCTCGCTCTGCGACGCGCTCATCGTGCGCTCCGGGACCAAGGTCGGACGCGACGTCTTCGAGGCCTCCGGCGGCAGGCTCCGCGTCGTGGGGCGCGCGGGGGTCGGGATCGACAACGTCGACCTCGCCGCCGCCACCGAGCACGGCTGCCTCGTCGTCAACGCGCCCACCGCCAACACCGTCGCCGCCGCCGAGCACGGCATCGCGCTGCTCTGCTCCATGGCCCGCAACGTCGCCCAGGCCGACGCCTCCCTCAAGGCTGGTGAGCTTCTTCTTACTCCGCGATCTGAAGAATTCCAACAAACTTTCTCTGTTCTCTCTGTATGGTGCAGACGTGCGGTCATGTCGTCTGTTAGACTTGTTACCTGTCTTGTTAAGTCTTATTTTCCGAGATGCCGAAGCTTGGGAGGATTCTTTCAGGAGAAAACAATCCTAATTGTTTATCCCACTATGTCTCTGCATTAGATCCGTCAGTTTGGTGCTTGTTCTGAAACCACACCTCAGTCTAGATGCCTGCAAATGAGGAACTATTGAACAATAGTAGTACGAAGATCTTATTTCGTACATCCCCTCTCTCAAACAATAGCCCAACCATTTATTTACAAATAGAGAATTTATTTGCAATTGAGCAATAGTTGCTTCGGTTTCAAGGAATTGCTAGCTGATGTTTATCTAGCAGTAGTGCTTTTCTACCTTGTTTGCTGACTTGACTCTTGTGCAGGTAAATGGGCACGCACCAAGTATGTTGGTGTGTCTCTTGTTGGCAAAACCCTCGCCATCCTCGGTTTTGGAAAGGTTGGGTCAGAGGTCGCGCGCCGTGCCAAAGGTCTAGGAATGCACGTGATTGCACATGATCCATATGCTTCTGCTGACCGTGCTCGTGCGATAGGAGTTGACCTTGTAAGCATGGAAGAGGCCATGACAACTGCTGACTTCATCTCATTGCATATGCCCCTTACCCCTTCAACAAACAAGATGCTCAACGATGAAGCCTTTGCAAAGATGAAGAAGGGTGTTCGGATTATAAATGTTGCCCGTGGTGGTGTGATTGATGAAGATGCTCTGGTCAGGGCCCTTGATGCAGGAATTGTTGCACAGGTCTGTTCAGTTTTCTTCCCTTTGATACTTCATGCTTTACCAAGTTCTGAGCAGTTGTTTTACTCAGTTGCGCTTATATATTTGTATCTCTATGCCAGGCTGCTCTTGATGTGTTCACTAAAGAGCCTCCAGCTGCAGACAGCAAGTTAGTGCTGCATGAGAATGTTACCGTGACACCACATCTTGGTGCCAGCACAGTGGAGGCACAGGTATGGTGAATTAGCGCAGAGATGTTGTTATGACTCGCATTTAGGTTATGTTATCTAAGCTATCAAAATGCTGAACATCTCAAATTCCTTAGGAAGGAGTGGCTATTGAAATAGCTGAAGCTGTCACTGGAGCTCTGAAAGGGGAGCTTGCAGCTTCTGCGGTCAATGCGCCCATGGTCCCTGCTGAGGTATTGATCCAACAACTTATTCCTTTTTGTGACATCTGGAATATGTTCTGATATCCTTCTGTTTCATACAGGTGCTGTCAGAGCTAGCACCTTTTGTTGTGCTCGCCGAAAAGCTTGGTCGCCTGGCTGTCCAGCTAGTTGCTGGCGGTGGTGGTATCAAGTCTGTGAAGGTGACATATGGGTCTGCAAGGGCTCCTGATGATCTCGACACAAGACTTCTCCGTGCAATGATCACCAAGGGTGTGATTGAACCAATCTCCGATGTCTTTGTCAATCTGGTCAACGCCGACTTCACTGCGAAGCAGAGGGGCATCCGTGTCAGCGAGGAGAAGATCCTGATGGACGGCTCACCCGAGACACCCCTTGAGTACATCCAAGTCCAGATAGCCAATGTGGAGTCCAAATTCCCCAGTGCGATATCTGAGTCCGGATTCGTCACAGTGGAGGGGAGGGTGAAGGACGGCATCCCTCACCTTACCAAGGTGGGAGCATTCGAGGTGGACGTGAGCATGGAAGGCAGCCTGATCCTCTGCAAGCAGGTCGACCAGCCCGGCATGATCGGGTCGGTCGGAAGCGTCTTGGGCCAGGAGAACGTCAACGTCAGCTTCATGAGCGTCGGAAGAATCGCTCCCCGCAAGACAGCCATCATGGCGATCGGGGTCGACGAGGAGCCCAGCAAGGCCACGCTGACCAAGATCGGGGAGATCCCCGCGATCGACGAGTTTGTCTTCCTCAAGCTCTAGACGCGGCATATGTATCTTTGGATTTGAAATTTTGATGTAGCTAGCTGGTTGGTTGGTCAGGGGTCTAGGTGTCGGACGGTCATCGTCGTTGGAATAAGTTCGTTCCTGGGGGTTCTTGTGGTGGTGCTCGAGTTCGGTTTGGTGTTTTGATTAAGAATCCATCTTATGTTTCAGCATGATGCTGCTATTGATTAATAATGAGATCGCTGTCGATGCCTCTCTGCTCTACTTTCTGACATGGACCGGTGGTTTGGTGGTTTTCTACTCTTATGTTTGTGGCGTTCTAGATTTATCTGTTCCATCCTTTATGTTTATGCCAACTGAGGCACCGCACGTCCAAAGCCAAAGAGGGTTTATTCTAGGGCCACCAACCACCACTGTTAGTTCAAGTGTCACTACAAATTCATTCAGAAATATGATCTCAGGAATACTGTTTTGGTTCCTAGTTTTAGGATTATTCCAGATAGTCTGCTACACTGTCCTTTTCTTAAGAGACATGCCAGCTTGTCTGTTGCACTAACATTCAGCAGACTCTCAGAACGAGTACATACCAATACCATCTAGCCCAAGTGCATCATTTTTGTGCAGGTACTTGGCGAAAAGGGCCCGGGAGATGTTCAGGGCGTCTCCAGTGGCTGCGGTCGCGAAGATCTTCCTGTCGCTCTGCCAGTTGTTGGTGAGGGCGATCCACTCCCTTCTCCATTCTTCCAGCGCGAAGGGCTCCTTCTTCTCCATGCTCAGTATCAGGTACTTGAAGTAGATGGCGGCCCTCGGACCGTAGTAGTCCCGCAGCAGGCCACTCCAGTACTTGTTTGCTGCATCGGAAATTTGTTAGAATGAAATAAACGGAAACCATGAGAAGTAAGGTGGGAGGATCGCATGTGCCTCACCGTAATCGCGTAGCAAGCTTGCTTTTGTTTCGGTGTTGTCAAACCACATTGTGATTTGGGTTCTGGCATTCCATTCATACTGCACCCATTTGAAGCAGTTGTGTGTCAGCAACGGGTAGTAATACACGAGCTTTCGGTATACAAGGGCTGGTATATAAGACAGCCTTGATACTTTTTAGCAGCCTGGTGCTCATAATGATGTAGAACAAGATGGGTTTTGACTTAGTTATCTCATCAAGCAGGTAAGGATGAGACCATCCAGTGCTTAAAATGTCAAGAAAAAAGACATTACCTGTATCTCTTGTTCATGGTCTCGTGCAAGACCCTTCGCACTTTCCAACCAAGGCCCAAGCAGAAATCCCTCATGAGAGGCTAGCAGCACGTCGAGATCATTAACAAGGTTTAGGAATCGTTCACACAGGGTGGTCACTTGGTTTATGTCATTTGATTTGTAGCCTTCGATGATCTTCAGAAAGATTTGGTTGGCATATTTGGCTAGAGCCTGGCGAGTTAAATCCACGAGGTCATACCTGTTAAATTCATGTAAGACTGAATTAACTTATCCACTCATTAGGGAGAAAAAGAACTTGGTGGAATAATTGTATCTCAGAATCACAAGCAGATCATGTTTTAGTGTCAATTCAAATTAGTTTAGCTGAATTGAAAGCATGAAGGACCATATCAAGAGTTCAGGTAAAAGCAATTCTAGAAGAAAATGAAAAACTGAAGAACTCCTACACCATTAAAAGTTGTGAAATGCCAGAGTAAAATAGTCGCCATGAGTAGTTAGCATTAGCACATACCCTTGTAAATAACACTTTTTTGAGCTTGCAAATGGTACACAGTATACTTATCTTGTGTCTCATAGGGACGAATAAATAAATCAAACTAGAGTCGCTATGAAGCTGAGCATGTTGGATACTGATGAAAAAAATCACAAAATATGAAGACACTAGTGGCTACAGTATCATAATACTGAAACATTAACCAATAGAGTAACTATTTTATGCCATAGATTAAACAATATAAGCACATGTGCTCTCACCTGAAGGTGCTGCTGTCAGATACCTCATCTCCATATTGAAGGAAAAGCTCTAGGGCATTGATAACGGCACTGGTATCATACCATATATGTGGTTCTTCATATGCATCATTGGATGCATGGTTCATGATATAATTTTTTGATGTCATTGCAGAAGAAATTTTGCTACTTCTCGTATACAATCCTGGTGTTTGAATAACAAAAGGTTCAACATCTGGGAATGCCATTATCACATCCCGGTTTTTGTCCTATTACAATAACAAGATTTATGAGTAGAATAACAATAAATAACACAACCAAAGCTTTAAAAATCACAGAAAATTGAGCAAAAGTTTAGAAAAAATAGCTAAGTAAGAACAGGTATACAACACAGAACTATGTAAAAATACACAAGGGTTCAGCTTGTTACTAGTAATATAGCCACTGGAAGTGTTTAGTTTTGTTGCTTCACAATTCACACAATTTTCTGTTCCTAGTATATGCTTGTCTAACACCGCGCGAAAATGGATACAAGGTATGACAGCTACATATTGCAGATATAATATAACAACTTACATTTTTACCATCTGTACAGTTATATAGAGTTTGGTGCAAAATTCGCCAAGCATCTTGCAACCCCACAACTGATTTCCCATATCTTCTTGTTGGATATGTCTCAACCCATACCTGGAAAGAGTGAAAGTCTGATCAAAGCTACAAATTTGTTGCATTCCTTAGCAAGTTCTATGGGCCAAAGCAACATAAATGAGAGAAGTGCACAGCAAGTAGCATGCCACCTTTTCTGCAAACTAAACACATCACTGGCTAATCTGATGAAGTGTTTAATTCTGAAGCATGCATCAAACAGAAATTGTATAAAAATGCGGACTCAGAATATATCAAAGAAACCAAATGATGTATTACATAGCAGCTGACATGTTACAGAAGAAGACAAATGTGTTTATTGCATAAAGCTCTCTTAGAAAATGGCATATGAAATTTCACCTGAAGGTCCACTTGTCTGTGATGAAACACCATTTCTGACATAAGGTCATACACAATAGGATTTTGCTCGATACCTTCCATAGACATGCCAACTCCAACCTAAAACAGATATTGTTAGAAGAAAAAGATCAGCATATGGAATATTTGCTAGTTCAGTAGCAGCACCAACTGATTAAGCAAATGATGTATACCATTGTGGAGTTTTCACTTAGTCGAGCATCAATAGGCCCAGAAGCAACAGCATCCAAGACACCGTACATTTCAAAATCCGCGGCAAAATTATGAAGCATGCACCTGAAGAAAGGATAGCACCAATTCCTTTATGACATAGGAAAAATGGCATAAGGTATGTTTTTTTAGCCAAATAAATAGTGTGTTGACAGGAATGGAGAGATGACTTTCCAGATGTAGGGGACACCATAGAACTGATCAGAATTGATCCATACTGGTTTCACTTCAGCATACAGATCGAGAACAATCATTCGGCCAACTGGAACAGAATGCAGTAGTGCCTAACCAACACAGAATTCGCTGTAAGAAAACAAGGAGATATCTCATAGCATAAAACAGCACGCTGTAACTAGAAAACACAAAAACTTGGCAACAAGTAACAAGTAGGCAGTAGCTGCCTTTTCTTCACAAGACCTCAGTAGAAAAAACACTTAATGACTAGAAACACAGGGTCTGGGCTCTTGCAACGCTTGTTGAGTATGCCAGTTATGCATTTCAGTATATATCAATTCTGCCTGTACGTTCTAACCTCTAAATCTAACCTTAATACCTTTGCTACCAACAGCCGTATTATATCACTGCAGGCACTGACTTTCCAATTAGCATAAGCTGAATACGTGAATAGTATCACAACGGTGACCTTACAGATGACATCAGTCCGAGTTGCCCATTATTGGCGTTATAATATGTTTCTGGCACACTGAAGGCTTGTGCAGTAACAAATAAACGGGGTCACCTCACATCGTTGCAGTATTCATTTTAGATATATCACATTATAAATCCTATTTTTTCAGAGGAACTGTTCTACTTGTATAAATCACAATGTAAAATATTTGTCATTAAGAATACAGATCTCAAGAAAATTACAATGAACAAAACTAACAGTACTTAACATATTATCAAACTATCATGAGGGTGCACCTTCATTTGTGGGGGTTCCCAGAAAGGATCGTAAGTAAACAACCAACCCTGTAAAGGATAATACATTTTAGTGAAAGTTTCATATTAAATATTGCCGCAAGAAAACAATTGGTAACTGGAAAGAGAACTATGTAGCAGAAGAGGGGTTAGAACGAAAAGTAAGTGCATCAACCAAGAGATCCATACCCTACAATTCTCGCAATTACATTTTACAAACCAATCTATTGCAAGTGTTTTACAAAATTTGAACACTTCAAAAGAACTCACTTGCATTAACCAAATAGCATCATCATCACCACTTTGCATTGCCCTGAATGTTGCAGCACCCAAGGAAGAGATATAGTTTGGATCACTCAATGGAGGAGTGTTCTCATCAAAAGTATCACTAGATGTACAGAAGATATCACCAAATGAGGCAATGATTTCATCAAATGGAAACTCCTAATAATTTTAATGATAAAAAGAGATATACCAGTTATATACATGACTTGTCCTACCATATTCTGTGAAAAGAACATGAAAACTCATCATATGTGTTAAGGATTGAATTTTATTCTGATAAAAAATATAAATAATACTTTGTAAAGCAGGAAAATATAGCACCTAATAAAAGTTGGGCAGTCTTCTGAAAAAAAAGCATATATCCACGGTCGATTATTTTTCCTGAACTATATTGACCAGATTCATCATATTTTAAAATTAAAGAACTGTTATAGCCATACCATTCACTGCACCATAAACAAAGGCACCTATTGGCAGCATGTCGTCACTGCCTAACACAGTAACACATCACGTGCATGATTACGGGGTGGATCTTTTGTTATCCTTCTGTTTTGGGTATGACATACGAAATAACACACAGAGGGCTAACTATTAGAGCAATGTATTCAATAGTACTGCCACTATTAGTTGAATAACATGTAAAAGGGCCAAGACTAGGTCCTCTCTACTCTCATGATAAATTTTCAATCATGACACTGATTTTAGAACAAACATTGACTTAGGTCTGCTATCAAGATATCATGTGTTATAATATTGGAGTTCAGTTTTGAGTAAACATCCTACCTCTTATTTGTTCTTCTATAAATAACTTCCCGATTTCTACATATAAGGGATCGGATGCATCAAGAAGATATGTGCAACACCACCGTGGGTTGCTGTCAACTGTAAACCTTAATACCACAGAAGAGAGTGAAATAAGTGCATATAGCTTAAGTATAACCATAAAAAGAATATGAATGAGAAAGATCTGCAGAACATCTAATAAATTAATTTACTTAACATTAGTTGATCCGCAAAACAGTTATTCGCGTTACTTGAGCCGTGTTAACAAAATAAGGTTGGTGCAAACAGCAAGCATTCGTTAGGAACTTAATGTCCAGTTTCTTTCTTCAACAACAAATTAATAATAATACAAAGAAACACCTGATGTTAAATGAGCAAGCACAAGAGCAGAAGTTTGTTACAAATCTGAAGTGCTAATCACTGCTGGCATCAAGAACTAATTGTGTCAAATGATCCAAGACTGATTCAGTCTACAGCCTAAAGGCCAAAACACTCAGATATGCAAGACATTCAGAGAATCAAATACAAGGTATAATGTACAATGTGACGACATCAATGAAGGACAATGATGGTGGAGCACATGATTATATAAAATTGCTAGGCATTCAGCAGTGTCCAGAACCGGAGACATGGCTTGATACGTTATATTTGAGTATTTCATCACGGCAACAATATGCTCAGCAAGTATGGTTTAGAATATCACTCTTACCAGTTTCCAAGGTGGGTGACTTTAGCTGAGGGAAATTTTGACTTCAGTCCAGCTGGGATGTTACCAGAAAAGGCTGGAAGAACTGAAAGGAAAGAGAGGTTGATAAGAGTAACAAGGTGCAAATAGAAAATAAACTCAGAAATAGTTAAACTGTGGTATAAATGTCACCTGGGGACATGCCAAAAGCATACATCCTAGAAAGGATTTTCTTCTGAAGAGTTAATTGATCATCAAGCCAAGTCTGGGGAAGAGGCCCACCCCATCTGACAAATAATTTACTATTTATTTATGCATTCGCTCAAGATAGAACTGCTTATACGATTAACTGAGAGCAGAACATCTACTATCTGGAACATCAATGTATATCATGCTAAACATGATGTCTTATCTAGATCTCTACTCTTACAAAAAAAATGGAGTTTCAGAAATTCATCTAGCTACCTATAATTGCTCCACTGACTATGACAACCCACCCTGAATAAATAATGTCATGGCAATTTTTTAATCAAGATTTTTGTGCATAGGAAGTCAAGATTAAATAAACTGTTAATTATCCATTTCTGGCAAGTACTAAAGAGGATACCAATGTGCATTTAAGACAGAAAAAGTCATAATCTGACAACTTTCTTGAGAAGACTTAGGATCAGACTTAAGTTGAATATGAAAATAATTTGAAAACTAAAAGCATATATTGTTCACAATGAAAAGGAATATGTGATCAACTGAGAGTCCTGTAATATCTAATAAACTAGATGGGAGGCTCTAATTGTAAATCTGAAGCACCACTAACTTACCCATGCATATTGGCCATCCGAGACCATGCAAGGAAGGCCGGCCCACCAAAGAAATCATCCAAATCAGATTTACTAATGTTGTATCTCTGCAAGTATGTAAGGGGCAGTGAAATTTAAATTACTAGCAAACCATTTACCAGATAATGATATAACAGCATGAGTTAAAACATTCACTAATGAGTACAGGACATTATCGCCACACTGGTATTTTACGAAACTACTCCACTTTTTCTTAAACAACGGAGTACCAACATGCAGAACCAAAGATCTGATGCTCCTCTGCACTTCACAAAAGGAAAATATTAAAATCATGAACCCGACCTAAATCATCTGCGCCAACATTGCAACATGGTATCACACTTGGAAATACAATGAGGCATTTCATGCTCACTTATCCGAATTGTTTGGTAATCTACCTTTTGATTAGTATTCATGCTAACATTTGCTGATCTACATCAGCCATCAGCATATATTTCTACCTAAGATGCTGAGATGTCCCTTACAAAGAGTTAATGATTTAAGAACATATGGAAGATACATAGTTTAAATTATTCAGTGTATAGCATATTTCAAAAAATAAACTCGAACACGCACAAACCTGAAAAACCTTCTGCCATATAGCCTCTTGCCCAGTGAAAGCTAGAGGCAAATTGATTCCTTGAAGAGCCATCCAATCAATCTCCTTCTCCCACCGCTCCCAATCCCACCAAGCAAAAGAATCTTAAAAGCAAGAAAAATATCTTTACACACTTCATTACCAATACAAAAGGAATAACCAAGATTTTGTGTTTCTAATTCGGCACGGGAAAATAAAAAATCCATATCAACAATAGTGGATCCAACAACCAAAAGCTCAACATCATAATGAACTAAAAATGACACTAGACAGTACCAACAAAGAGGGGATAAAACCTGGAAACTACTTGAGCAAAATGTGGGTAGATAAATATATGAAAGGCAAAAGCCATAATGAGCTCTTGTTATCCAGAATATTCAGAGAACCAGAAATTGTCCATGGTATATAACAGCAGAGGAGAAATAAAATGACATAAAACAATTGAGCATTTTCATCATGTTCATGTGCCCATCAACGTAGCGGGAAGTCATATGTTAACATGATACCACCACATCATGGGGTTCAGAAAGTTCATTTACACAGCTTCAAAAATTCAATTCCACAAGTATTCTAATGCAAGAAATTGGAAAAACATGCTCAGCAGATGGAAAACAAGAAATATCGAAGTTGAAAACGAAGTAAAAAAATCAGCTTACAACTGGATGTAACTGCGTTCTGGTAGTAGCTCCAGTCAACAGGTCTTCGAACCAAAATGCCACCAGCAGGAACACGAGGTAATGAGCCAGGATATGGAACAGATGATAACTGTGTACCACCAGTTTTAGCCCATGATATATGTGCCGCACAATAGTGCTTCAGATACCAATGAAGACCAGCGGAAATTTCTACCCCACTTGTTCCAAGTATCCTGCCCAAATACAAGAGCAAATGTGGATGAATTCTGTCTGATATTGTACTGAGTACATAGAAACTAGAGGCATAAACTAATGAGAAGTTAAAGACCAAACAGAAACGATGTATAATGTGTAGGTAACCCTTAACTAATATAGCAGAAATGCAGAATGATATTTTAAACTGCACACTAGGCACTCAAATTAGCAAGCAGGACCGGTACATAATTCTAGCAGGACTTGTTGTGTCCCAAAATATATATAAAAGCAAAGATCACTCTGGACACGTATAAACATCCAATAATCAGAACAGTGCGAATAACAAAGCACATGAAAATGCTATATGAAATTCGTTGTTTTGCAGAATAGGAGACATTTAAAATGGGGCTAAAGGTAACATTCGATTTTTCACCAACTGCACAATGAATGGTAAAACAAAAGGCAGAAGCATACAGTATCTCGGGAGTTCCTTCTCCATCAAACAATGGATGGTTGTCAATGATGAAACACGCCTTTCCCCCACATTGCTCCTGTTATTGACAGATAGTAGAGAGTCAAGCAAATTGCCTGCTGTAAACTTAGCTAAAAATCCACCATGTCAACACTAAAAGGATACACGGTCGACATCACTTGTATCTGTGGCTTCGATTTTAACAGGTACTCCCTCCGTTTCATATTAGATGACTTGCAAATAGATGTATCTTGAACTAAATGTAGTCCAGATTCATCTATTTGGAAGTCATCTATTATGGAATGGAGGGAGTAGAAATCACCAAATCCAAAGGGCATTTTCTCGTGGTCGTAGCCTCGGTTGCCAAATGTTTAACACATCTAGTGCCACCAAAACTAGACGCCCATTCTAATCGAATACACTATGTTCATACGGCACACTTCGCCAACTGGCTTCTGAACCTAGCGAATTGCTCACTGCACTCAATTCATCGGCTATTCTCCTTGCTTCCAGCAACAGCTAAAACCTAAAATTCCGTTGAAACGAAGCACGCGTACCGTGGAGACGACCCTGAACTCGAAGCTGGCGGAGTGGGAGGGGAGGAGGCGCGCGAGGAGCCCGGCCGCGGCGTCCACCTGCTCGGCGGGAGGCCGGCGCTCCCTCTGGTGGAGCTCGCGGAGGCGGTCGAGCTGCGCGAACCGCGGACCGGAGCACCCGACCCCCGACGCGGCGCAAGCGATCAATAATAACACGAGAAGGAGGAGGAAGCGGGGAGCAGGAGAGGGCGGCGGCGGCGGCGGCATCGAAGCGGTGGGGGTGGGGTGGGAAGGGGGAGGACGCGAAGCGAGGAGGTGGGAGTGGCGAGTGGGGCTCTGCATCTGGGGGTCGCGGCATGACGACGATGGGGAGGTGGTTGGGCTGGGGCCTTGGGGGATTAGGAAATGGAGGGCGAAAGCGAAATGGGCGGCAGGGCAGATTCCGGCGACGGGGCGGGGTTGCGGGCGGCAGCGGCGAGGTGGCGAGCGAAGACGACAAGACCGGCAGGCCGCGCACGGATGACGACGGACGGGCCCGTGACGTCAGACACGTTTTTTTTCAAAAAATTGGGCTTCTTTTTTTTGTTTGGGGTAAAGTTTTGAGGCTTCTCGCAGGAAAATTCGGGATTTCTCGAGAGCATCTTCTACAAGTTTAACCGTGGCTGCCTAGCCCAACGCTCAGGCCATCTGCATATTTACACTGATTGACAAGTGGGCCAGTGTACCATGATGCGGCCTATCAATGTATTCTTTTTATTTCTTCATCTGCCGCCTGGCCTGTAGGTGGGCTGTGGGCCAGTTAATGCATGTCGTTGAACTGGTGCGTGGGTTGGACTGATTTTCTCCATCTGCCGTTGCTTTTTTATCCTCGGTCCCACAACAGTTCATCACAGACCAGCCCATCATAACACCTTTTAAAGATCTATTATTATTTGTAGAAATCAGTGAGTATTTTTAAATCTAATAACATTTCAAAAATATAACCAGGAGCTAGGAACGTGCCTGTTTTCACTGGTTATTAGATAATTTTTATTCAGTAATGCAGGTTTCTACCGTCTTTTTGTAGCCAGAAACACAGTTTTTATTTCTATCAACCAAATTATTTTTAATCCAGGAAAACGGTTTTCTTCAATCGATTTTTTTCTTCGAACATATCGCCAACACGCATGGTGACTTCCATTTTTATTTGCTTATTCCAATTGCTAAAGAAATGTATATACATTTTTTCCTGGAGTGAGCAATAGAGTAAATGTAAAGTATATCTTCAAAATATTTTTCTTTTAATAGAAAATGTGAAAGTTTCGAAAAATATATATGTCCATGTGTAATCAAGAGATATGTTCGCTTATTTTGAAGAAAATGTTCGCTTGAAAAAACAAATGCTCAGGTATTAAAAAAATGTCAACGTCGTAAAAAAAAGTCCATGAGTTTAAAAATGTTCATGCAATTGAAACATGACCATGTGTTCAAAACATGACACGCATTTATAAAATATTCATGATTTTATTATGTGTTAAAAATGTCCATGAATTAAAAATGATTACTTGTTTAATAAAAAGGAAAACAAAAAACCAAGGAGTTTTTTTAAGAGATAAAACCAAATGAAAACCTGGCATGGTAGAAACCCGAAAGAAAATCACATGTGACAACATGAAAATCGCTGGAATGTACAGTTAGGCACATGAATGCTTAGGCGGAGAGTAGGATTTGCATATAGGATACATATAGACAAACGGTTTCTAACCCACCGACACCAATAGTGCATAATCTAAGTATACCTAAAATCATAAATGAAAATCAAGGTCACATGCGGGCGCGGCGGAGCGCGCCTTTCTTTCTAGTCTTCTTCAAGCAGACCGGGCAACTGTGAGTCTGCTGTGACCCTCATTTGTTCGTTTGCGCAACATCATTTTCATTTGTTTTTGCGACCTTCGATTTATAATAAGAGTCGTTCATTTTATACTAAACTAGTATAAATTTTATATTAAATAAACGATATTTATTATAGATCGGAGGAAGTACCATTTTTATTTATTTGTTATTACATTCACAGAAATCCATACATATGGAACACACATACAATATTCGATATAGTATGTAGCATAGAAGAGAATAAATTCAATTTGACACATGAAAGATATGCTTCTACCTTCAAAAAAATTATGTGTGTATATCAAGTTTTATCGAAATCACTGTTCAAGATATCTTTCGATATTTCGATAAATCGGTCAATTTATTGCTTACCAGTGTCACACTGATAAGATAAATCGGCCGATAAACTTGCCGATATACCAATAAATTGGTTGATATGCCGATAAACCGATCGATTTACCCCTTATCTTGGATCAAGCGATAAGTTCCTGATAAGATATATCTCACATATTGGCATAAAGGTTGACGCTAGAGTTGAAGGAGTCGGTGGAGGTGCCCATACGGGGTTTGAGTTTGTTGCTAGGACGATGAGGGTACACGGCAACTCGGGCTTGCTCATCAGTGAGGGTACGAGCATCGGCTTCATCCATGGCTTTACTTCTTACATCACGGTATGATTGCTCGATGTTGAGCACGAGGAGTCAAGGACCTTTGGTGTTGATCCTCTGGCGATAAAGCGTGTCAATCTCCTTCTATGGCGATGAAGCGTTGCTTGATCCATGAATGGTCATTTATGTTATTTGTTTCTCATCCTAGCGGGTTACTTTCCCTCTCATCTCTCCCACACCCCATGGATCCTATCACAAAAAAAATGATATGTGGCAAGGTCGTCGTATGGTGGGGTCGTGGAGGAAGTCAGCTTGAGCCCCTCGTAACAGCGCCTCCCCCAGATTGGGTTTTGATTAAGAGCAACTCTAGCGAATACTGTAAAAGATATATACCACTTACCTTAAAACAGAAATGCGGTATGAAAACTTGCTTGCCTTAAACTAGCCCCTCCCTCCGTCCCGTACATATAGCGCGTGGGAGGGGATTTTGCGGGCCCGTAAAACTTTATGGACCGGGTGCGATTTGGCGTCTCTAAATTCACTATGCTCCCTAAGTATAGAGACATCAGAATCGATTGAGCACTAAAATTGCGATTTCCAATCCCTATTTTGACTTGGTCCATCGTTCGGTCTGTGGCCCGTTTTCTCAGCGACTGCCTGCGGTCATGTGGGCTTGTATTCTGAGGGTCCAGCCTGTTCTGGGGCTTCGCTGGAGGGAAAGGGGTGGCGTGGCGTCTGGAGGCTTCGCCTCTGCCACGCGTCGTTCCCTATCTGTCAGTGCCTGCGAGGGAGATAGTGGCTGCTCTGATGCGCCACATGTTCAGTTCTTCCTTCGATTCTTCGTCTGTCCTTCTCACTGGTGAAGGGCGTCGTGACCTGCTGCCCTCCAGCGTACGCAGGCGGCGGTCGCGGAGGAGGGACGCCTGTTCGCGCCAAGCAGATTCGTGCGCTTCCGGCAGCTCTCCAGCAAGGTCCCCAACAAGGTATCTGAACCAAAATTAACATCTTTTTTCTCATGATTTATCCTGCGGGCTCTCACGGCATAAAGTATGAGTGTAACCAGAGCAAATTTCACTCCTCTCACTGAGCAAGTTGAAATCAATCGTACGGACCCTCCTATGCCTTCTTCCCCGTTGTCACATGCATCAACCATGGCTGGCACCTTACCATTCTGTTCTTCCCTACCAACCAGGTTGCGTCCTCCCATATCACTTTGCCAAAAGCCCAAGATATGTTCTGCGTCAGTACTGAGATGTGGTGCTAGGTCCGATGGATTTAGACTCAATCGTGGGGTTGCCAGTCGCTGGGAAAGGACACCAACCAGTGAAAGGTCCGCACAAGAGACATGCCATCAGATTTCAAGGATAGTAGCCAAAGGTAGCAGATGTGTGCGCCGAAGTTTGAGCTATGAAGAAAAAAATTGCAGGTGTTCGAGCGCCGCAAAAATTCAGTGTCCACCTCTGTTCTTCTTCCTCCTATGTCTGGCAAGAGCTGCGAGGGAGTAGCAGAGGACAGCCGGTTCCAACAACGAACACCCTTAATTCATGATAATTAGGTGTCATCTAAATAACTAGCAGGAAGAAGGCGCGGCGACACGCCGCGCCCGCGAGAAAGCCTGTGTGAGCGCTTTGTGTTAATCAAGAGTGTATGTTTTCAAATTCAGGATATCATCAATCAGCCTGTTAAGATTCACAAAGTACCAAGATATAGGAACGTATAATTTATGTCGCGGAAGTTGCAAAGTACTCCAAAATGATCTTTTTTTTGTGGGTAAGCCAAAATGATCATTTGACACGATTATATAAGAATTATTATGTGTACAGCAGATCACAGTTGCCAAAATGATCATTTAACCTGATTATTGTGTCAGCAACTGAAATACATCTTAGAAGAACCGGGCACATGTTTAAAGACAGGTTCATTTATGATCACCTTGCATGCATTTTTTTTTTGCAAAAATTGGCTTTTAAAGCCAGATGGCTCCGTAGGTAGACAACCAACAACCATGATCATAATACCTGGTCAAGGTATATAAATACACTTTCATATATAGCTCAAATACTACAGTAAAATCACAGCTCCGATGCATGGTCGGATAGGAAGCCTGGCCGAGACCGTTGTTGGATAAATTGCAGCTTATTTCGTTGGTGCTCGTAAACCATGCCTTTTAGGCCACATCTAAATCTGTGCACTGCAGCAGATGACCTGATTCATCATTGATTTTGCTCAGCGGTGGCTGCTTTTAGAATAGAAAAGAGCAATATTATATTGGGTGAAATACATGATGAATTAATTTTTTTGTTACATTATAAAGAGAGACAACAACATATATTACAACAAACCAAATTGCATATTGATACTGCTTCTGGGATAGTTGGAGTTTCTTTAGGAAAAATTGAATAAATTTGGAAAAAAATTGATAGGTACCTGATTCGCTGTCTGGATATGTATCCGATAGAACAATATATGATCCAGACAGTGAAACAGAAACCAAGGCAGATGGTGAATCATATATTGAGGCAGATGGTGAACCAGATAAGGAGCCAAATTAAGGACAGTGCCAATGCAGCAATCAAAAGAACGAAAACTCATACATAAAAGAAAGAAAATAACTCTAGAAAAATTTAAGTTTTTGTGGAATCAGAACTATCTATATTTCTTTATTTTGAGGACTTCATTGGAAGAAAAGTTGAGCCTAATAAGATTTGGAGGACCTAGGAATATTGTGGTGCAGTAATATACTTCCCATAATATCATGCGGAATTGTACTGGTAGACAATAAAATCCACAGGACCATGTTGTGAGATCTAAAAGCTGCCTCAACTCTACTATAACTATCATCAAAGTCTAGTTATTCTGAATGAACTCTACTACCAGTCATCAAGCTCTAGTATGAATTGCATTTATAAAAAGGGTATCACCACAACAGTGCTAATTCAACTCCCAGGAATACGTCTCAGCTTTATTTTAGAGATATGCATCCGAAATTCAGTCATCAATCAAACATAGAAATGTCAACAACTAATGTTATTGGGTAAAATAATTTCTTTGATTGCTTACATACATGTGCTTGTGAGGCTACTCATGCATATGTAAGAAAACATTTACAGAATGCTTGATGGTTGCATATGTGAGAAAATCAGTATAAGAAATTAGATCATGGTTGCTACCTTACAATGTTCTCCCATAATTGTATTAAATAAATATTCTTGGAAATATGACACACATGCCTTCCTGGCAATGATGTGAATTTGGTAGTATAGCAATATCTATTTAATTGGTTGCCCTCCTTATCAGTACTCTGTTTTATCCTAATTAATGTTTTCAGCATGAGACTAAATTCTTAACTTATTTTCTTAATAAAAATATGGGGCACTGACTAATAAAAATCACTACATCCAGCACACACAAAAATAAAAGAATCCTAAGGCCAAGGCAGACCCTGAACCTTAATTCAGACGCCCATAAACTGCACACACACAGAACTATAAACCAAAGCATAGAGTATGTCCCAAGTACTGTAACCTGAGTATCTGACCATAATAAATTTCAAATCAAACAATATATAAAGTGCAATAATAGTTCGACATTAGAGATCACATAGGTATTCTCTGTTTGAGACCAATAAATCATACTGTACACAGTTAACGAAGGGAAGAAATTGCAATTCAATGTTCAGTTGGGCTAATCAAGTATGGGTCGAGGAGCACACATATTGAACAGGAGAGAATGACCATGGGCAGTGTCCACCACCAAGCGCCTTCCTGTCCGTAAGAGCGTGGCCTTCATAGGCCTGCGCAACACCCAGCGCGAACCTCTCGCGATTGGAGGGAGCGCCGCTGTCGCTTCTATGGTGCCGCCCAACCGAGGATATCCCGTCGACGTGGAAGGTAACGGGTGAGGCTGGATCCAGGACGGCAGGCTGCTGGCTCCCATGATCAGCGATGGAGAGGCCGGGGTCCTGCTGATTGAGATATTGTGCCGCTGCTCCAAATGCGCCGCCCTGCTGTTGTCGTCGTGTACCAGTCCATCTCCTGCTCCTTCGGGCGTTTCCTCCATGGCCACACCTCGGTGAGGGGGTAGTAAGGAGCAGGGGGAGGCAGCAGGGAGGAAGGGGGCGGCGGCGACAGGGCAAGAGCAGGACGGCGTCTGGGCGGCAGAAGGCAATAGCAGAGAAGGACGGCTGACTTTTTAGAGGAACATTTGGATAGGAGGAAACTGAAGAGGTTGGGCTGGATACGTCAAGGAGGAAGAAAATCTAGTGTAAGTAGTGTTTTTTCTGCAGGTGGAATACGTGTCCACCAAAGAACCTGAAAACGTGTCGAGGCAGGAGAGAAAATGCACAAAGCTTCAAATGCTTGGGAGGGCTTGAAGCTTAGCCAGCTTGTAATAGTAGTATATACTCTTTAGTTGTTATCATTTGTGTGAAGTTAGCAAAACTAATAGTTAATTGAATTTGTTTAGAAAATTCATGGTAGCTAGATATTATGTTTACGATATTAATTCTAGAGCAGGTTCAGACAAGGGGGCTTACAGTGCCGGTGCCAATGCCATAAGTATGTTCTTTGTACTATAATCACATATCCTTACCACTATCATGGAACGCCAGCCGCTGTTTTATTTTTTCACATTTCATTTTTTCTTCATGGTTTACTTGCAGAACACAATTTTCGCGTTGAAGATTTTCTGATTGTGGAGTTCTCAGTCTTCTGATGAGTGTTTCCAACAATTAATGTTTTGGATAACAATGTGAGATTAATTTCTATAGCATGTTATTTGTTTCAGTAGCTCAACTTGCAATGCTAATTAAACTCACACTAGGGCTGCAAGGACTTAGGTCAACAACTTCAGTCTGTTTTTGGTCTGAACTTTAGCTTGCAATGCAAATTAAACTCACACTGGGAAGCAGAAAGAACTTATGGAAACTCTTGATAAGTAGTCCACTACTACACTTACACCTATTAGTAGTCACCCTTAGTAGTCACCAACAATAAAGAAATATGTATGTGGAATTTAATTGTTCATTTCGGTCGTTTCTTACCCTGATCCATCTATGTATTTTAGGGGTGAAATTTACATCATAGATATTATTTTGTGGTGTCAATATTCTACAAAATTAATGTAGTGATTTCTCAACTTTTTCTATGATTTACAAAGTAATATGGTTTATATTGATGTCGCCTTGTTTGTTTCCTTTTTGATGCATCAACGAAAAAGGAACACTACTATTTTGCAAGGCTTGCACTTTCATGAACTATGCGAAGTCATTTTTATTGAGACTTTGATGAACTTCTTGGTCAATTTACTTTGTCATTATCCCAGTTAGAGATATCTTATGTTTGCAAATGTGATCTCATCTGTCCCATTCATGTGATCAAGCACGAACTGAATCCCCAATGTGGTATTGTAAAGCAACCAGGGACAAGGTATGCGAGTATAGATCAAATGAGATTTTGTTATTAATTTATTTTCTAACGAGTTCCGTGTGATGTAATAGCCTCAAGTTGTTTCCCCAGCTTCAACTTAAAGTACTTGTAGAAAAGGAATATGAGTGGGCACTGAACCATTTATCTCAAGACATTACTCTTCGGTGTACACCTACACAACTATTCTGAAGCCAGAAGTTGATGTTACAGATTCCAGGGATCAAGCTCTACGTAGTGTTGTCTATAGTTATTGCATAAAGTGCTAAGATTGTGATTTTAGATCCACTCCCATTTCATTGTATTCTTTGGAGATGCTCGTAAGGTTTTTTCAATGCTTTGAGTTGTTTGTGAGTTTATTATGAATTCATAGAGTGGTCAGTGACATTTTAGATAGTTATTGTCATACTAGCATGCCAATTACACCACATCATTGTTTCTAGAAAGCAAAAATAAACCTAAGAAACTCAACACTTTCAAAGATCATTTGTTGGTGGGGTTACTTTGAAATCTCATTAGGTACATTTGTTCATAAAAAATATATACAGATTTTTTTTCGGCGTAGCAAATCGCGCTAAACACTTCTAGTATCTGTTATGGCCGAAAAATGCCCCGTCCATTAAAAATCTTGTACATATACAGACACGGACCGGTGATGGAATGTCGTATCTTCTAGAGTTGCTCCAAATTTCATAAAATTTCATAATTAAAATGATTAATATACGGCCAAAAAATGTCTGTCCATCAAAAAGTTTGTACATATACTGATCGGTTGAACTCCTTTGTTCAAGTGATTAATAATAGATATTTAGTCATTTAAATTAGAAAATGTTATCGCGCCTTAGGCTGGTCACAGTGGGAGTAACTTCAGCAATAACATAGATGTCACCTAAGCAAAAAAATAATGTGGCATCTAATTAATGAGAAAAAAGAAAGATAGAGCAACTTAATCATATTTTTGTATGTGACCTATTTATAATTTCATATGTGATTTATTTATATTTTGTTATGTGAGTTGTTTATATTTACTCCACAGTCCCTTAAAAAATACGGTAAATCCATCTTCAAAAATAAAGATGAAAAATATGCACAAAAACTGAAAAAAGGGATGACGGCCTGCTACAGACCGATATGCCTATGCCATGCAAAGTCTGTTGGGCCTTGACGTAAAAGGCCTGCTGTCAGCCCGACATCGAGTAGTCGCCCCCCTCTCGATCGACGGGCCTGCTGTCGGCCCAACAACGGTTAACCGAGCTATATTTTTGCCAAAAGAAATGATATATATAATTTTAAAGTTTCAGGAAAAGTATTTTTTTTAAATCTGCAAACTTGTTATAGTGTAATTTATAATAAAAGAGAAGATGCGAGCTGAATTTTTGCAGGCAATCAAACATGATGTGAAAACCCAGATATCCTCAAACGAACCTTCACGGGACAAGGCTTCAGAAAACATGAAAAAGGGGCATGGAAAATGCACTCCCATGAGTCTTTAGACTTTAGCCAAACGGTTTGGCTAAATCTCAGTCGATGAGTTTTTTTTGGTTGACCAAGGTTTTTCTATTGGTAGGTTTTTTTTTGGATTTTTTTGTTTTGTTTTTTTGGTTTGTAAATGTTGTTTTCGATTGCAATTATAATTATCATTTTCAATGGCTATTGGTTTTATTTTTTTATTGAAAAAAAAGGCAATTGCATGTTCTACAATAGGCTTGTAACTGCAAATGTTGTCCTCGGACGCAACTGCGTGTCTACACATCTGACTGGAACTCTGTGTCCTATATCTTAACCGCAACTAATATTTGAAACTGCGAGTGTCACTCTCGACTGCAACTGCATCTTTGATAGTAGACTTGCAACTGCAAGTGTCACCCTCGACTGCAATTGCATGCTTGATAGTAGACTTGCAACTGCAAATGTCACCCTCGACTGCAACCGCAACGAGAAGGTGTTATCTGCATCCATCAGGCGGCAACGCAAGGATGGTTGGAGGCGGCAATACATCGACGACGGTGTCTGACGTGGTGGTGTAAGGGTCTTGGGCTATTGGCTCCCCATTTCGACAGAAGCAGCGGTCATCGGTGGAAACGATGGTGTGTGAGGAAGGAAGCAGTGGGAACGATGGCGCCAAACGAGAGGAGGAAGAGGCGGGGAGGGGGAAGTTTACTCTGCCGCATGAAGGAAGGGTTTTTGAACGTCCTAGACCAAAATTTCATTCAAAACAAATTTTTTACTCTTTTAATCATTTTTAAGGGATTGACCGAAGATGCCCTAAGATGCTAGCTCAACATGATAGCCTTGTACCCCACCAACCACGTGAATGCCAACGATGGTGAAAAAGAGACCGAGATCGGAAGCAGCTTTTCGGTGCCCAGGCCCAACTACATACGAGTAATTTTTTTTTGCAAAATAAATAAAAAAATCTATTTTTTTATGGTGAAAGATGTTTAAGTGTGAGATGTTCGTGTAAGATTTGAAGAGGTTCGAACTTCTGGGGAGTTCGTGACAAAAAAGTTATTTTTGCAATTTGTTCAAACGTGTACTGTTCATACATTATTTAGACCATATTTGTCTTTTTTACCGCGAGCTGCCTATATATTCAAAGTTCTCTAAATCTTGCATGAAAATTTCACACTGAAACATCTTTCATGATAAATTTTTCTGATTTTTTCTCTATTTCTTTTCTTTTCTTTTGCCTGGGTGTAGATGAGCCCGGGCACTGTTTTAAGAGTAATGCTAGACACACGGGCTTTTACAGGCTATTACGGGCTAATTAGGAGAGTAAATGACTGTGATTGGATTAAGTACAACGGGCCCATCAGCTAAATTCAGGGGGGGCAATTAGTTTAGGACAGTTGGCCAGTCCGTGAAATCCCGTGAAAATGAGTCCGTGAGTCTAGTATTATCGCTGTTTTAAATATTCGACCGAGATCGCATTATTGAGATTACGGAGGAAACGACGGGATTCGGTGGGTAGTGCCGATTGCGCTGCCAAAATGTTAGGTAAGATTTAGACTTGTTCTGTTACTTATATATATCTAGCTAAAGCTAGGTCCGTAGGCATGATGAGTTTAATTAGCATGTCATAATTTGGAGTCTTCCGTCATTTGTTAGTGAGATGACTGATTGTTGAAAAAGGATCTCCCATCGTTTATAAATGAAGTAATTGTAACTCGATATCACATGACACCCATCCAAGGTAAGATAAATCGGGCATAAAACAACTACAACACCTCAACACACTCTAAGCAATCGATATGAAGACAAAAGAGATCTGCTTAAAGTTGTAAGAGTTCTCTAGCATGGTAGAGCGCTACCAAAAGATGAAGTTGCTTTTGACGACCCGTGGACTCTAAGACATCGCCTTCAAGAAAGGAACGATAACGAGCATTGATGTCGCCGGTCCAACATGATCATGGTTTTCACCTGGAGCAATTCGAGTGGGGGAACACACGCGCCCCTTCCCCCGCGTCGTCCGCCTAGGGAGACTCGGGGCGACCTCCGCCGCCGCACCTAGCCCCCCCTCCGCTGCCCCTCCCTCCCTTCGACGCTAGCGCCTCCCGTCGGGCTTGCCTTGCGCGGTGCCTGCGGCGGCGGGGCTTCCCCTCGCGCCATCTGGCCTGGTCCTCCCTCTCGTCGCCCACCGAGCCTCGCAGCGACCCTCGCCGTCCTCGCCCCGGCGGTGGCGCCCCTTGGCCGTGGCCCTTCTCCCTCGCCCGATGGCCTTGCTTCCGGCTCCCTGCCGGCCTGGGCGTCGCTCCGGCGGCGGATCTGGCGGCCCTCCTTCGATTGGATCTGGATCTGGCGTCCGGCCATGGTTGTGGCCTTGTGTCGGCTGGTCTAGCCTTTGCCGCCGGATCTTGGGCTGGGGCGGTGGATCCCCTCCGGTGAGTGGATTCGTTCATGGGGGGCGCCCCAAGCGCCTCTTCCTCCTGCGATGGTGGTGTGGTGTTGGTGGTTCGGCGTCCGGTGGTGGTGGTGGGGCGGCCGTCTGGCCGTTGGATGGATGCGCGAGGAGGGTGGAAGCCGGGACGGCGGTCTCGGACCGGGTGGTCGGTGTTGGCTCTGCAACTAGCGACGGCTCCCATGGCGAGACACCTCCGGATTTGCGGCAGTCGGAGGTGTGGACGCCTGATCCGTGGATTTTCGATCGCATGGGCGGCAGAACTTCGATGGTCGTGGGCGGCGGTGGTGGCTTCGGCTGCTAGCGCTCCTTTGTGTGCCGCCCTCTTCATCCCTTCGTTGTGTGGGCTCCTTTCGTTCTGCTTCGAGCCGAAGGCCCCGCTGGTACAGGGGAATCCAGGCTGGGTGAAAGCCTTGGCTGGCCTGTCCGGCGGCGCCGACGGCGGCGCCCGTGGGCGTCGTTCCCCTTCCTGGAGGCGTCGGTCTGGCCTGAGCCCCATCACCATCCCTCCTCTTGACATCCCGGGGCGAAAGCCCTAACTTTGTTGGGCGGCGGCAGCGCTTCCGGCACTGCTCCCTTCTTGAAGGCGCCGCTTTGGGAGGTCACGGATGGCGGGTGACTTTGGGTGGTGGGCGGCGGTGATGCCCTCTTCGTCCTTGCTGCAAGCTTTTCCTCCTCTGTTGCTAGGAGGTCGTCGCGTCTCTTCTGCTCATGGATAGTGCCGTCGTCGTGCTGGGGATGTGTTGACCCCCTCTGCGGTCTTCTTCCGGCGACATTCTCTCCATCTTGCGACGGTGCGGCGCCCCGATCCGCCGAGGAGGTAGTGGCCTCCTTCGGAGATGGTTGTGGATGCGACGTGCCGGACCCGTAGATGCGTGGTGATGTCATTCCCCGCTGGTGTCGGTCCGTCTTTCCTTCGAGCCCGTGTGCTCCTCTACCGACACTTTCTACCCTGAGAAGGCCCTCGACGTCTTCGGTTCTCTGTCCGTAGTGTTGAGGTTTAGCTTGTTGCAGTTTTGTGTCCTTGTATCTTTCCGCTTTGTTTACTTCTTGTATTGTTGTAATCTGTTTCCTTGTAAGCCTGGCCGGTTGATGGATTTGTTAATTCAAAGTCGGACTCGGTTCGGGCCCTCCTCGGGCGCGGTCGTAGTCTTTTATCTAATTTTTTTTCGAGTGGAGAGTAGTCGCGGTGGCACCTTCAAGAAGGGAACAACGTCCACGAACGCCGCTATCGTATTCTTAGCCCCAGCCAGTATGCGCGCCAGACCCTGTCCTACACTCTTTGCCTCCGATACCATGACGAGTCACCAACCACCGACCACCACGTCGCCCACATGGCAATGGCCGACGGCCCGCACCTAAGTTGCGAGATTTCCTCACGAGCACTGTATCTCCCACTGCCAGGGGCGCCGCCCTGACATGCCTAATCTTCGTTGACTCACCGCCAGCCAAATAAAGGAGAAAAAGGCATCATCGCAGACCGGGGCCACTGCTACGATCAATCTGGAAACTCCAATGCCGGCGACGGTAAGGACAGGAACCCAATGTCTCCCTCCCCAGGACGCAACAACCACCTTCGCATCAACCGTCGGGCGAAGCCACCGACGGATAGAGGAGAGGGAAGAAACCTACCCAGATTTGGCTTGAGGAGATCCCACAACTTCCGCACTGCCACCACCATCAGCCAACCACCACGACAGGAGGCAGTCGCTCACGGCCCGCACCATCGGGTGAGAAGATCTGGAAGCTGCAACAGTCACCATCCCCATCACCACACGAGCACCACCAACACACCGCCCGCCACTAGGCTGACACCGCCACTGCATCACTGCATTGGCGCGCCATCGCGCATCAGTGCTCACCACCAAGTGCTTCTTCCCTAGCTCGCCACCTCGACCCGCGCCAAATCCGCCCCTCGGGAAGGCGAGAGAGACACCCTGTCATCGTCGGTGTCGACCGGGCTTCGCCTGGTAGCACCCTTAGGCGATGGCGAGGGAGGGGAGAGATGTGGAGGAAGGCTCGATGTCAGCGACGACAACTATGCCCCTCCCCCTTGATCGCATGTGTGGTGACGCGAGAGGAAGACCGCAAGAGCGGTCAGTGTGCCCTCACCTTCCCCGGTGAGATGATTAATTAATTTGTGAGCGATTTTTCTACATCCAGGCACACTGCACCTTTTATATTTACTAGCAAAATACCCGTGCGTTGCAACGGGTAATAATAATAATATTTTTTCATGTTTCTAGCTCAACAAGTTAGTTTTAAACAATGTTGGGATATTAAATAATACATGATATAAGTTTCTGAGCCAAAGTATCTACATACTTCCACCAGAAGCCTGGCCAAGGAGGATATCTTGTTTGTTTTTATTCCCCATCGAACTGTGGAAATGAAACATATAACTACTTGCAGTGATGAATCATCATGGTGCAATCAATATTTCTACTTGTAAGAAAATAATCTTGCCCACATATTCGATGTTCTCTGGGTAGAATAATCTTACATCTTATATCTTATATTCTTAAGAAGTTGCTCCCCACTACTTTCAATTCTCTCAACATGCACACACTCCACCTCATCCTCCACTAGCATATTTCTTTCAACATGCAAGCATGCCACTTCATCATCCAACATGCATGAGAAAGACCCACCTCAATATTCCACTATGCATAATAAAAATCCACATGCAACATGCATGCATGAGAATTTTGATTTTATTATGAAATTTATATTAAATCCATATATTATTTTAAAAGTTATTGTTTCATTTCAATTCTCTCAACATGCACACACTTCACCTCATCCTCCACTAGCATATTGCTTTCAACATGCAAGTCTGCCACCTCATCATTCAACATGCATGAGAAAGACCCACCTCAATATGCCACTATGCATAATAAAAATCCACATGCAACATGCATGCATGAGAATTTTGATTTTATTATGAAATTTATATTAAATTCATATATTATTTTAAAAGTTATTGTTTCATTTCAATTTTCTCAACATGCACACACTCCACCTCATCCTCCACTAGCATATTTCTTTCAACATGCAAGCCTGCCACCTCATCATTCAACATGCACGAGAAAGACCCACCTCAATATGCCACTATGCATAATAAAAATCCGCATGCAACATGCATGCATGTGAATTTTGATTTTATTATGATATTTATATTAAATCCATATATTATTTTAAAAGTTATTGTTTCATTTCAATTCTCTCAACATGCACACACTCCACCTCATCCTCCACTAGCATATTTCTTTCAACATGCAAGCATGTCACCTCATCATCAATCATGCACGAGAAAGACCCACCTCAATATGCCACTAAGCATAATAAAAATCCACATGCAACATGCGTGCATGGGAATTTTGATTTTATTATGATATTTATATTAAATCCATATATTATTTTAAAAGTTATTGTTTCAAATATACATGCTTCATTTAACCAAACATTTTTACTGAAATATTTTGCAAAAAAGTTCCGCAACAACGTGCGGGGCATCATCTAGTTCAATCAACATATCAGTTCACAGAGACCAAGCATAAAGTATTTAGTGATATGTAGACGTGATATTTTCTGTAGGATACATAAAATTGTGAAGCCCTTACTACAAACAAAATACCAAGTGACGAACAAACCAGGCGACACCATCAAATTATCTCTAGCTGTCTGAAACAATGTGATTAAGTACAAAAAATTACAGTATACAATCATCAAATAGAGGGAATCTTCAATGAATCAAACAATGTGTCACACACCTCACCAATGATTGCCCAACTGATTGATCATGATCGCCCTATCCATCCCTTAGTCATCGTCCTCATAGCTATTTCGTATGGACATTCCTCAGAGAACCCAACCTTGATAATTGTCTTCATTCCTTCCAGGCAGCTCTTAAATTTTAGATGGGATTTTATTTTATTTTATTTTTGATAAAGAGATGGCATTTGATACTCACCAGGCCTACAAAATTCTACAAAAAAATTAAGCATGAGATCTAGTATTCAGAGTGCAATTCTTTAGAAAGATAAATTTTCTTCCAAGAAAAAACATCTTAATTATTTTAAGGCCCACTCAAAAATCACTATGTTTCATGAATGCATCTTCTAGTGAAACTTACTATGGTAAGCGAAGCAATACAATGATAGGAATCTGGAGATGGAACTAATTAATCTGCTGATCGTCATATATCGTTTGAAGGTAAAGAAGCATCAATCATGAACTTGAGGTCCTAGATAGTTGATACAAATGCCCAATGACTGCCCCTTTGTACCCAAATCAGCATACAGTTGTGAATGGTACTAAGCTGTGCAGTTTACTTAGGATCAATAAAATAGAGCAACATCAGGCATCAGGGATTAGGGAACCGTACTTGCCTTGTTCACGGGGACATGGATGGAGTTAGCAAAGGCATGTGAATATGCAATTGAACTCAGCCGAAAAATAGTGAAATCCTGAACTAAACTGCACAATGCAAACAAAGGCTTAGATTTTAATTTTGGTTCTTACAAACTGAACCATAACACCATTTGTCCAATGTGTCGATTTGCGACAGTTGCACTCTCGATTGGTGTGGCGGAGGAAACCACTCTACAAGGTAAAGTTGTGAGAGTGGCAAAGGTGAAGTATGGTAGGTTGCATCAACAGAAACCAAAGGAATGAACAAAAGTCACAGTGATTCCTTTGTAAACCATAGCTCGTTGATATCAAGGGAAAAATACAACCATTATGTTGGGGAAGTAATTTTCATATTTTAGATCTGCAATAAAAGAACATAATATTTACCGATGCATGATTTCAGATTTCGTTCATGGGAAGCACCATGAAAGTAGACTCCCCCTTTAGGAGTAGAGATCCTTTAACTTTACTTTGAGAACTATGATAGTTAACTAACATACAACATTTCTTTTTGACAAAATGACATATGAATTTAAAAAAAAATACAAGAAAAAAATTTCACATTGAATCTATAATGTTTTGTTGTCCTTCATAGTTTAAAGTTTAATTTTCTCTTGAGAAAAGAACCCATGCATGAATAAAAAACGAATAGCTAGATAAGGGGGTGCGCTACAGTTGGGTTCAGCTACAACTTTCCCCTTTTTATTGACTAAAGAGGAAGAAAACATAGCACCACTCGTAAAAGAAAAACAAAACAATGCCAAGTTGTCGCATAAAAAACATTATTAATACGTCAACTTGCGTTTGGTGATGCCTCTTCAGATTTTCGACAGACAATGGCGTTTCCCCAACCCTTAAGGCCGGCTAGCTGTTAAGTATTTTACTAGTGGTGATGGCACTGGATAGCAACTAGCAACCTTTCTACTAGTCTATATGTTCATACAAGCGACATCATGAGTCTATCTCTCTATGTATAGCTAGCAAGAGCCTTCTCAAGAGAGGAAAAAAGAAGCTAGTAAGCCAGATAGTTTCAGAGTCGAGCATGGAGTTCATAACCGGGGCGATGGGCACCCTCCTCCCCAAGCTGGGGCACCTGCTCCAAGAGGAGTACAACCTGGGGAATGATGTGAAGAAGGGGATCCGGGATCTCAAGGCCGAGCTCGAGCGCATGGAAGCTGCCATGGCAAAACTGTCCAACGTGCCTCTTGATCAGCTTGACCCACAGGTCAAGATATGGGCTAACGAGGTTAGAGAGCTATCCTACGCCATCGAGGATAATCTCGACTCCTCCATGGTGTGCATTGAGGATCTTACGGCAATCAGGTCGAACACCATCAAGGGATTCATGAAGAAGGCCCGTGATAAGCTCACCAAGCTCAAGGTTCGTCATAGAATATCCAATGACATCAAAGACATCGAGATCCAAGTTAGGAAAGTGAAAAAACGGTATGATAGGTACAAGGTGGATGATGTTGTTGCCAAACCTGCCACAACGAAGATCGATCCTCGCCTCTGGGATCAGTACAACAAGGCATCTGACCTCATTGGCATTGACAAAGCAATGGAAGAGCTAATCGAGGGGTTGTCTGAGAGCAATGATGTGTCGGAGAAAAAGCTCCAAACCGTCGCCATTGTTGGATTTGGAGGGTTAGGCAAGACAACCCTTGCTAAAGCTGTGTATGACAAGATTATGAAGAATTTTGATTGTGCAAGTTTTGTTCCAGTTGGTCAAGATCCTGATATTAGAAAAGTTCTTCGGGACATTCTTCTTGAACTTGACAAGCAAATGTGTAATGCTACACCAAGACTGGATGAAAGGCAGCTCATTAATCAGCTGCGAAAATTCCTTGCCAACAAGAGGTACGCATTCCATTCCATCACCCTAACCTATTATATCCATGTCCTATAGATTTGTATTGGAGTGACATACCAGACACGGATATTTTCTATATGCCGGGTAATCTCTTAAGCTAATTATGGCACATGTCCCAACATAACGGAAATGTGGCTTAGGGGTTTTGGCCAAACAAAGGAGAACATAATAGCCCCGCAAAAAAAAAGGAGAACACAACATATAATGTATTTCCTATCTATTTTGGCCCTAAGTTGTAACTGTATATATAAGGGCTAATTTGGTTACAAGGGAAATAAAACCGGGGTAGTAAATCCCTGTCCAGTAGCTTTTTGCGGTAGAGTGATCTCTTTTCTTCACAAAAATGATTCCCTGTTGGTCGCTGTAGAAAACAACGATGCGGGGATTTTCTCTCCGGACCCTCGATGCGGGGATGGATCTCCCAGGAGATCGGGCCAGCGAGACCACAGGGCTATGCGACGAGTCAGATTTTCATACACTGATCTGTCCGCTGTGGGCTTCAGGGCCGGGATTTTAACGGGATCCCCCCGGGAAACGGCCAAATGAGGCCTAAATGATACTCCCTCCGATTCATAATAAGTGTCGTAGATTTTGTACTAAGCTAGTATAAATTTTATACTAGATGAGCGACACTTATTATGGATCGAAAGGAGTATTTATTTTATCATACTTTTATATTTGCTGACTTATGCTAATTTCATATTAGCAAAGGGAAACCAATACAATATGAAAAAAAATGATTACAGAATATGGACACAAGTAACACCACAACTGGCGAAAACAGCCACAACCGTAACTTTTGATAATAAGCTATGGGGTATGCGTATATGCATATATTTTTATTTTGTCTGGTTGTGTCTGTTTCAGTACTATTTGATACTGCGTTACTGAACTGTGTACCTGGTTTTATTTATAAACTAGATAATACCCATGCGTTGCTGCAGGAACTATTAATACATAATTTAATATATTAAATATGAGAAAAATTATGAAACATAGTATAATTTAATTATTATTATTTTGAAAGAAATATTTTTTAGAGTAACAATCTAAGAACATTTAATGAAAAATCTAAAATTAGTGTGATTTCTTTTTATTAATTTATTACCTTCAGAATATACCGATGAGACGATATGAAACGAAAACAACGGTGAGTGAAGAGATCATCCTTAGCTAAAACTAAAACAATGATAGCAATTACATATATGCATTCATATTAAATAATTGTCGCATTGAAAAATAAAATGCGAGATAATTCATAATTTGATTGTCTATTAAAAATTAATATTTAATTGTGATAGATTGCATGTGTATGCGAATTTAATGGAAGCATGTGCATGAAGAGTTAGTGAAAAAGAGATGGACATACTTGTTGATGTGAATAGCTTGCATGTCAAAAGAAATATGTTAGTGGGAATGGACTGTGTGCATCACATAGATGCACATGCTGTTTTTTTTACAGTAGATGACAGTAAATTCTCAAAAAGAAAAACTTAAAGCGACAGAAGAATCTAACTTTTTTACACATGTACATGTCGCTTCTATATCATGATGATTGCGTATGGAAAATTATTTTAGCAACCTGGAATGAAAAGAAAAAGGCAGTGATGCAAGTGTGTCGCTTTCAAGTAATTAATATACAATTTGTTTTTTCAATCAACACAAAGCGGAAAGTTGGTTTTCTTTCCAACAAAATTTATCCCAGCATATAATACCTTATCATGTACCTGGTGAATGTCTTAGAATTCTTAATATATGGTGAATCTTTATTCATTCTAGAGCATGTGCTTTTCCAGCTGCAACTTTGAATTACCCCTAAGAATATTACTACATGGCTACTAGATGTTGTTTCTCTCATTTTTTAAATTCACCCTCTTCTTTATGAACAGTGCAGTTTAATGTGTGGAACAAAGTTAAATATTTGCAACCAAAGTAGCGTACATTTATTCACATGTTTTATATTCGGACCTGAATATGTGAAGTTCTATTTCTTTAACAAAGGTGTTGTTATATCATTTTTTTACAATGGTATTGATTGTGATTTATATGACATATCCCAAAATATGAATTATATATAGACGTTGCTTACATATTTTTGTTTTCATTCTTTGGCTAATTATATATAGACGTTGCTTACATATTTTTGTTTTCATTCTTTGGCTTTCTAGCATGAACAATTGTTGAATGTATGATTGTAAATGCATTTTCTAGATCTTGCGGATTAACAGGCTTCTCTCTGTTAAGGAAAAATACTACTCTACATAGATGCACTAATTCAAGACTCTTGCCTTCTCATGCAAATAGGTACTTGATTGTTATTGATGACATATGGGATATGCCAACATCAGAAACCATTAAGTGTGCCTTGGTGGATAATAACCTTGGAAGTAGAATAATCATTACGACTCGCATTACCGCCGTTGCCCAAAATATTGGTGTGGTATACAACATGAGACCACTTTCTGATGATAGCTCAAAAGAGTTATTCTATAAAAGAATATGTGGTTCCGAAGGGATGAGTCATGATCACCAATCTGCTGAAATTTCTGATAGACTCTTAAGAAAATGTGGCGGTGTGCCATTATCAATCATAACAATAGCTAGCTTGCTTGTTGTTAAACGAACGGAGGACTGGTCTAAGGTGTATGGCTGTATTGGTTTTGGACATGAAGAGAACACAGTTGTTGAGAACACAAGGAAGATACTGTCTTTTAGCTATTATGATCTACCAGCTTGTCTAAAGAACTGTTTGTTGCACCTAAGCATATTTCGAGAAGACCAGTTCATAGAGAAAAATCAATTGATATGGCTGTGGATAGCAGAAGGTTTTATCCCTGATAAACAAGGATCAAGATTATTTGAGCTTGGAGAAAGCTTTTTCAATGAGCTTATAAATAGAAGTATGATCCAACTGGTACAAAATCATGATGGCTTTATCCTAGATGCTTGTCGTGTTCATGATATGGTACTTGATCTTATCAGGACCTTGTCAAGCCAAATAAACTTTGTCACTGTACTCGATACTAAGCAAAACATGCTATCTGCAGCGCCAAGTAGAAACAACAATACTATTCGCAGATTGGCTCTCCACAAAACAAGTATCGAGAATAACCCAAGCATAGAAATGGGGCATGTGAGGTCATTTATAGTTGCCTGGTCTGTTGAAACTAGGATGCCCTCACTTTCGAGTTTCAAAGTACTACGTGTACTAGTTTTGGAGTCTTGTGATTTTTCCGTAGGAGGCTGCCATCTTGAGCATATTGGGAAGTTGGTGCAACTGAGATACCTAGGGCTGGTGGGCACAGTGGTTGATGGGCTCCCGAGAGAAATAGGACATGATCTCAAGTTCCTCCAGACACTAGATGTAAGAGGAAGTGGCCTCGAAGAGTTGCCATCATCCGTCGGTCTTATGAGGCAATTGATGTGCTTGCGGGCCACAAATATAACAACGATGACGTGCAGCCTAGAGAAGCTGACGTCCCTTGAAGAGCTGGAGCTATACTCGGTGGACAAGTCTCCAAACTTCGCCTTAGAACTGGGTAAGATGACAAAGATGAGGGTGCTTGAAATTCATTTTGACATAATGGACAACAGCACAGAGACAACTATGTCGGAGTCTCTCAGTAACCTGGGTAAACTCCAAAGTCTGGAGATCTCATGCGAAGAGAAGCTGATAGTTCCCTTTTGTGTCTGGGAAGACTGTGCACCCCCTTCAGAGCTTCGTAAATTGTTGTTGTCTGGAATGACTTTACCTAAGCGCCCGTCTTGGATGAACTCCTCCTGTGTTCCACAACTCTCCTACTTGTGGTTCTCAGTGGAGGTGGTGGAAGATCTAGATCTGCACACCCTTGGGATGTTGCCGCTCCTTCGATACCTCTACCTCTTTGTTAATGAGGAGGCGGAGGAGGAGGACAAGAAGAAGAGGGATGATGAGGAGGAAGAGGAAAGGGAAAAGATCAACTACCAGTCATCATCGTATGCTGTCAGCAGGGACAAGTTTCAGATGCTGAGGCATCTCATCACCAACATAGAAATTACATGTGAAGATGGAGCGCTGCCTATGCTTGAAGAATTGGAATGCCGTGCCACCATGGGAAAGTATGAAGATGTAGGCTTGGTACCTGGGAACATGTCCTCACTCAAGTGTGCCACCTATCGGCTTGATTGCAGTGGGTACAGTTGTAAGGAGGTTAAGGAAGCCGTGGCAGTGTTAATGCACACGGCAGAAGCCCACCCTAGCCGCCCGGCCCTCAAAATAGTGAAATACAACTATGATTTTCTACGTGACTACATTGCAGGTAGTTACCATGCAAAACATGGTGCAAGTCCTCTTACGGAGCACCAAATAGAGACACAAATTACCCTTGTTAAATACATAGGGTTGAAGGACAGTCCACCAGTCAAGCTCTCCACCCAGAAATACGAACAACTAGGGTTGCGTCGCTTCATGACACTAGTTGAGAATTCCTTCCATGATTTTGGTTCGAGGAAGAAACAAGCGCTTGAAGCACTCAAGATGTCGATCGATCTTGGTGAAGACGAGGAGACATTATATGGGCTACCGGTTAACAAGTATGATAAGATACTTATTTGTACTAGTTTTAATCATTGCTAAATGTCCAATTTATTTCATTCATCAATTTCTAACGCATGCCACATCAGAATGACAAGCTGGGCGCCGAGCCAACCTTGATTCTTCGATCAGTCTTTCTCGAGCTCCCTTCAGTCATTCGTGCTTGCAGACACATCAAGGTATATATATACACTACCTAGTCCAGTCTCTGTGATCTACTCCATTTTGACCCACATGTCCATTCATTTATGTTCCTTTCTTAGTTGTCACTCAAGTAATCACCATTCATGTTCCGATTTTAACTTGTGCAAAATTTAGAATGTTACCAATCGATCTGGGGTTATGAAAATTTGCAAAGAATGGTTACTAAATGTAAGATATCATATTTGTAACCAAATGGAAATTTCTCGGTTGAATTATTCTCATACGTAGTCTTGGAGTTTCTAAAGTCACATATACTAGTAGAGTAGTAGTATCAGTCTACTGAAATGAAATTGGGCAGATCACAGATCAATTAGTCGCGCATCTTCCAGCCACAACTTCTTGATTTTTCTTTAGTGGACAACTTCTTGAAAATCGTCCTATCAGTTTCTACTGCTTTACTACATGTTCTTCATCCTTTGTGACATTTCGTTGTCCCATTTGCATCATATAACTTAGCTGAGGAAACTTGTGGGTCTCGAGTCTCTGACTCCGATTTTAGATTCAGTCGTCTTAACTTGTTTCGTGGATATTGACAGGCACACCGACGGTATCCGCGTAGCCTTTCGAGCTAGGCGACGCTATCTTGGAGAGTCTAGGGAGATACGGCGCTCAGCCTGCCCGGTGTTCAGAGCTCGCTGTACGTGGTCATCCGCCGCTGGAGTCTGGAATCTGGACATTAACCACAGGAGTATTGGAGTTTCAATTTATTTAGACTTTTCTTTCAAATTTCGTCCATTTAAAGTTTGTGATTCTCTGTAAGAGGGGGGGGGGGGGGGCAGAAAAGGAAATGTAAAACTCTGATGACACGGACGAATCAATACACAGACGGTCTGATTTTTGTGAGGACAATGAGACTGGTGCTTGTTGTCGGTTTAGTTCAAAGGGTTGGGTGAGATAGAGAAAATGAGTGGGTTAACCACAAAAAAGAGAAATATGCTAAAGAATCCCACAATAATTAGAAACACCTGACCGTTTATTTTATAGATTACAAAACCACAACCGTTTGATCTGCTAACATCTTGTTGAGTATATTGATTATATTAGAAAACATAAATAGCGTAGGACTCTATTTTACCTTGACTTGTACTCCAAATAGATCATTGTACTCCTATATACATGTCTATAAGGCTCAAGCAATAAACATCGATTCCATCAAACCCCTCTCTATCCTTTTACATGGTATCAACCTAAACACGATCTAAGCCCTAGCCGTCGCCGTCGCTTCCGCCCGCGCCGCCCCCGGGGCCGATCCATGATCGCCGGCGCCCGGGGCCGCGCCGTCCGTACCTAGGGTTCGTCCGCCCGTCCTGTGGACCGGCTGCCCTAGAGTCTTTTCATCCGATCCCTTGATCGGAGTTTTTTTCTCTTCCACCAGTCGTCTTGATCGGCGTCTTTTTTGGTTTTCCGATCTAAGATCGGTTTGCGTCGCCCACAGTCGCCGTCGATCCTCCCCGCCTCTTCTCCGACAACGACGCGACTACCGGCTTCTTCATCGACACGGAGGCTTCGCGCGTCGCCTCGCCGACTTCGCGCGACGTGGCGACCCTGGTCGCCTTCCGCCGAATTTTTTACCAAAATATAAAGAAAAACTGAGCGGAAATCGGAAGAGTTGAAAAATCAAAAAAGCCATTTTTAAACACCAAAAATGCGTACACAAAAGAAAAATCCAAGGAAAACATCAGTACGCAAGTGGAGTGCTTTCAAGATGAAGCTTCGAAGGAGTACTCTAATTGACGTAAAAGGCCTACTGTCACTGTCAGTCCGGCATCGACCAATATATATATATATAGTCGGCCTACTCTTGATTGACTGGCCTGCTATCGCCCCAACAGCGGTTGACCGAAATGATATATATTGTTAAATTTTCATGAAAAAGTTTTTTAAAAGATCGATCTGGAAACTCGTTGTAGTGCAATTTATAATGCGAGCGAAGATGCGAGCTGAATTTTTGCAGGCAATCAAACTTGATGTGAAAACCCAGATATATATCCTCAAGCGGACCTTCCTTCATGGGACAAGGCTTCAGAAAACATAAGTCTTTAGATTTAGACTTTAGCAAAATCCCAGACGAACGACCTAGGGTTAGATCGACATGCACACTTCTATATTCATGACGAACTCGATTAATTCGAAGACAATTCATTGCCCTTTTGCTGCATGCATGACGTGCTCGTTCTAAAAGAAAAAGAAAAAAGCCGGATAAGAAAACAAAAACACTCTTATCAGAGACGGGCAGCAGTGGAGCATGCCTCTCTCTCCTAACAACTCTTCTAAAGAATTATCCAGCTAGCTAGCTGCGTAAACCGTATGTGTCTGATAAAACCCTACACCTTGATGTCTATGGCGTGCTCCAACGTAGACGACGAGGCCGCGTCCACCGTCAAAGTGTGCGCCACGGGCGACTCCAGCGACGGGTGAGTCACGGTGAACCTATACTCGCCGTGGACGAGGTCCAGCTCGGCCACGCCGTCGGCGTCCGTGGCGGCGGCCTTGGGGTGCGTCTTCCACTCGGCGATGAGCTTGTCGACGACGTTGCCGGTGGGGAGGTTCTTGAAGTCGTTGTCGGTGAGGCACATGACCCAGCAGCCGTGCGCGTGCCAGGCCGCCCACATCACCATGCCCTCCACGTTGGGGTGGCCGTATCCTTCCCTCAGCACGTCCTCCAGGTACTCCGCCTGGTAGGGTCCCGTCCTCCGGGAGACGTCGATCTCGGTGAGCCAGATGGGCACCTTGAGCTGCGCCAGCATGTCCAGCGTCGCCCTCATGTAGGGCAGGTTGGGCGTCTCGAAGTGGCTCTCAAGTCCCACGGCGAACTTCATGCCGGCGTTGCCCGGGTAGGAGCGTATCTGCTCCATCTTGGCGACGTACTTGCTGGCCATGGCGGTGACGTCCGTGGCCTGCTCCAGCGTGCTGTACTCGTTCATGAAGAGCGTCGCCGTCGGGTCGATCTTGGCCACCTGCCGGTACATCTCCGACGACGCGTTGGCGCCGAGCCGGGTCTCGTAGAAGTCCCCGTGGAGGTTCTCGTTGACCACGTCCCAGGCGATGACCTTGCCGGCGTAGCGCGTGACGACGGAGTTGAGGCGCTTCTCCATGGCGGCCCTGAGCTGGTCGGCGGTGAGAGGGGTCACCCAGGCCATCTGGGTGTCGTTGGTGTCCCAGAACACGTTGTGGCCGCGCACCTTGATGCCGTGCCTGTGGGCGAGGGCGAGCATTGCGTCCGGCACGGTGTAGTTCTCGTGGTCGCGCTTCCACTCGGTGCTGTACCACTTCATCTCGTTCTCGAAGGTGGCCACGGTGAAGCGGGAGGTGAACCACTTCTCGTACGCCGGGATGTCCAGTATCTCCTTGGTCATGGCGTTGCCCAGCGGGAATCCGGGCCGGAGGAGCTCGACGCTCAGCCCGGCGTTCCCCAGCGGGGCGCCGTCGGGGCCCCGGGCGACCACCTTGACGGCCCTCTTGCGGGCCTTGTTGGCGGAGAGACGGGTGTGGTTCTTCCACTCGGCGAAGGTGAAGGGCTGCAGGGACACGCTGTCCACCCAGATGTCCACCGTGCCATCGGCCTGTACGTGTAGATGAACCAGAGCTAGCTAATTCAGAAGATACAGTCCATTTTGTTTTTTTAAGCAGGTTGATCAGTTCATGTGTAACGTAACGTAACCTCGAAGAAGAACTCGGCTGGGCCGGAAGAATAAGCGGTCATGCCGCCCTTGAGCATGCTCCAGCAGCCGGACTTGGCGACGACGGCGCCGCCGCCGATGTACGCGCCGTTGGGAGCCTTGAAGATCGCCCTCACCTCCGCCGTGCCGGACGAGACCTGCAACCATGCTGCATGTACGGAGCCATGTATTATGGGCACAAGTTCAGACATGTACTTTCTCTAGTGGACTCGGATGAGAGATGGTATGGTGGTATGGTACCTGAGAGGGTGTAGTGGTGGTTGGTCTTCATGTGGATCTTCTGGTAGACGGCGCGCGACGGCCGGCCCTTGTTCCTGGCGTCGGCGAACTTGTTGCCGAACCGCGAGCTGTTCACGGCGGCCTTCACGCCCGGCGGCACCAGCCACCCCATCATGCCGCTGTCGAACTCGCTGTTCTGCAGGATGCCGCCTTTGTACAGAGATTTCATCGGGTTGCTCAAGCACTGCAGAAGACAGAAACCACACGTTAATCCTGGACATCCATCAAGATCTTGTAGTAGGAAATGTTCTTCTTTCATCAGTTCGGAAATCGAGCAGTAGTTAGTTTCGGTTTTCCATGGACTTATTGTAACGGATCGTATGCATCTGTTAACTTTTCTTAAGGAAAGAATAACATCACGCAATAGATAACAATTTTCCATCCGTTTATATCTAAATCGGTAGTACCTAATTAGGTAATCACTAATTGTCATCAACGGATATACTCCGTATCACAATAATTTATCGACATAAATTTAGTTTTAGAAAGAAACACATGCATGCCTGATCCTCATGGTGATCCGGACTTTCATCCATTTCTAAAAACAAGTCTATAGACTTGAACTGTAGTCCAGTAAAAGGTGTGCATCCAGAACGTCTGTCCACCTAGGGCTAAACAGAGCTCTTTTGAGTAGCATAAATGTTTACCATCACCACCTTAATCATATTCATGCATCCATTTAATCTTTTCTGGTTGGTAAAAATAAACACATTTCAATGTTGGTATACATTTTGCAAGCCATGTTTTACATTGATATTCTAAAAGATCAGCAAATTCCTTGTTTGTCTGTGAAAGTGAAATCACCACATAGATATCCTACCGTTACAAACACTGGTAAGCAACCCCTGATTTACCTCCTTAGTCTTTTGCCATGCCAAACTAAATTATTCAAAACAAGGGAGACAAAATCCAATATCTTTACTCAAGAGTAACCTAATCCAATCCAATATCCATTTGGGCAGAAGAAAAGCTACTACTTGCCTCGATACTCGCCGAATGATCGTAGGGAACCGACTGGACCATCCACCCTACATACATCCATAAACAACATCACACATCAAGGAGGAAACAGATTCGTCGACACATCAAGGTGGAAGCTCTTCGAAAACACAAACCGCAAGAAATTAAACAAATCTAACCTTCAAACAGGGAAACGCATAGCAACAAGGCGAGAAATCTCCCCATGGCGGACACCAGTGTACGTACGTGTATGTCCCTTCTACTACTGAACTGAACTGGAGAGAGATGTTTTAGGCGATGTCGAGAGGTGAATATATAGGCCAAGGGTAACTCTCATAGGTGCTGGAGAAGAGCAAGGCGGTGTTCTTGCTACCTTCCTTCTCAGATCTTTGACGTGCTCAAGGCGAAAGACAAGGCAGGATGAGCGACAGTTGTGCATTATGTGTGGATGCAGTTAAATCTTGCTATTTATGGCCTCGGTAATTACATCTGTATCAACGCATGCGCAGATCAAGTCCATATCTTTTGATGCAGATCAAGTCCGATCAGCCGCAGAAAGATAAGCACCTACATTTCGCTATGATTCAGAAAATCTCGACATAGATAGAAATGATTTATGTCAATTAAAATTCATCCGATGATATCTCTATTGGGAAATATTTGGCGTATAAATACTCTGTATCCAACCTTGATTTTGGAGAGTAATAATAATAGAAGTAAATGGCAGAAGATTGCCAGGCGTAATCAACTAGATATCCAACTTTGGAGAATAATGCTGAATATATGCCCAATCAATCTGCAATACAGTATTCTTGGGAGAGTTTCTCCTTGCTATTTTTTAAGGGCCGTCGCTAGCTAGATAAAACCAAGAGTATGTTTGGTTGGGCGCTGCTAATTCACCATGCCAATGGATTTGCACCCTTTGATTGTTCACCAGAAGCACACAGAATCTTAATAATAATAAGTGTTACATAAAGGTCTTTGGATCACTGAACAATCACTATAGCCACCAGAACGAGCCGCTCCCCTAGCCGATTCTACCTGACCTTGTCAATGACAGTGGGAAAGTCTTCGCACACATGCCCTTAGGACTTAAGGTTAAGGACCAACTCTGTTGAAGTTGATCCAAATTCATTCATGAAGTTAAGAGGAAACTTCTGACGGAGCGGAGCGGAGGCCCGTCGCGGGTACGGATCAGTGTTGGCCTAGGTCTCTCCTACCGCCTATAAATATACCTTGTAAGCCGCCGCACGGGATAGTTTCTCAAGTTGTAAATCCCTCGGCGTTTGTAACACCTCCACAATAAGGAATAGTTCGCTGGCTGGCGCCCGTGGTTTTTCCCTTCTTCGCGGAAGGGTTTTCCACGTTAAATCTGCGTGTCCCTGTGTTGCCTTTCGTTCTACTTCATTGTTATTTGCGTGTCGATTCTCTAACAAACTCCATGCACGACGAGAAACCCTAACCTCACTGCTCTAGGGAGATGTCAAAATATACGCCAAAGGTCTGTTGATTTCACTCGGACGAACATAATTGAGGAGGATTGGAACCCAAAAGATTAACTCGGAGAAGAAGCACCACCATCCATCCAAGCACTGCCTCGTGTCAAGGACTAAAAAAACCTAACCAAAACTACTAGACGGAGTCGAGGCCCAAATTTTTTCTTCACGCCATCGGCTGTCGGAGCGGCAAGGAGAGGTAAGACGAACCCACAGACTCGTCGGTGTAGCCTGCGGGGGGAAGAGTTTTCCCTACCTTCCGTACGAAGGGAAGGGAGAAGAAAGTGGGAGCAAGATCAGATGAACATGCTTGCATGGACCAAATGACTTTTTCACTCACGAAGGACACAAGCCACTAAGATCATCTCCAGCCGCGCCCCCAACGCCCCCCCAGGGCGACGCTATTAGCGCTGGACAGAAGTTTTTCGTCCAGTCGCATCCTCAGGAGCCCAAATAGCGTCAGATTGGGCCGAATTTGGGTCCGACAATCCCAAGTCGAATCTAGCGCGCTGAGGGACGCCTGGGGGCGCTGGACAAAGAAAAACCGCCGAGTGGCTCACTCTGTCAGTCAAAATTGTTGAAATCGACCAAATCACCCACCACCCTCCCCACCACCTTGCCGTCGCCGGCGCCGCCCCGTCGCAAATAGCCGTTGCTCCGCCACCAGACCCGCCGAAAAAGGGGAGAGCTCGCCGCCGCTGACCTCCTCCCGACTGTTGGCCGCATTTGGACGAGTACACCGGTGGCTGGTCGCGCCCAGCCGAGCACACCGGCGGCTTGTCGCGCCCACCACGCCCGACAGGTGGTCGGCGAACTGCCTGAGCGCCGCGCCGCCTGATAGATTCTGACGACGAGGCGTTGTTCGCCACGCTGATGGAGGAGGATGCCGCTGCCGGCGCCCAGGACGAGGAGCACCTCCTGATGCTCGATCTGTTTGGCGCCAACACTGAGTCGCAGCGAGGTGGCTCCAACATGGGTCACAGGAAGAGAAAAGAGAGGCATCGTTCGGAGGGCTATTGCGTGCTCTACGCCGACTACTTTGCCAATGTTCCACTGCACGGCGAGAAGGTATTCCGGCGCCGGTATCAAATGAGCCAAAAGTTCTTTCTTCGCATTGTGAATTCCCTCCGGGAGTACGACAGCTATTTCATTTGCAAGAAGGATTGCACAGGCACAATTGGATTCTCCTCACTTCAGAAGTGCACAACGGCCATGAGAATGCTTGCATACGGAGCTCCTGGTGATATGCATGAAGACTATGCACGCATGGCCGAGTCCACCGCCCTTGAGTGTCTGTACAAGTTTTGCAGAGTAGTGGTGACATGGTTTGGAGGACAGTACTTGCGAGCATCCAATGTTGAAAACATTGCTCGGATCCGAGCGGAGAATGAAGTGATGGCTTCTCGCCCTTCGTTGGTTACCCCAAGTGGAAGGTTTGAGATGTAGTGCAGCAGCAGTTTTCCCTCGGTGAAGATACCAAGGTTTGTCTCCAGTAGGACTCCAGAGATGATAAGTAGGTGTCAGCGGCGCAACTGACGCGGACCTGCACACAGACACAGATAACTTTGTTCCCAACGAAGTTCAGAGAGGTTGTCAATCTCTCCGGTCTTGTTGTTCACAAAGGATAAAACGCAAGGGATAATGATAGCAAGTAAAAGCAGTAAAATAAATATAGCTTGGAAACAGTAATAAGGATATGGACCGGGATACGTGATGTTCACTAGTGATGTCTCTCTCCCAAAAGACGATAAAACTGCTATGCGAGGTAAACAAATTACAGAAGGGCAATTGACAGGATTATGAACGCACCGCAATGCTAACTATTCTACAAAAGAAAGGAAGAGGTTCAAAAGCACGGGCAGTACGCCAAAATAAGTAGACCGAAATCCATCTGCATCTACTACTAATCATCCACCTTGAGATATCTATCCAAAACATCTCGCTGGTATTAAGTTGCGAGCCCCACCCAAAGTGTAAACCCAAAGCAACAGACAAGTGCATTAAAAAGAACTTTGCGTAAAGTAAACAATCCTTGTAACCGCGGTTACAAGCACCGTTGTTTTCCCCCTTGTGGCAACAGCACATCCCCTAGACTCATGTTTCTGTCACTCAAGCGTGTCATCAGGGGGCATGAACCCACAATCTAGCACAACGTTCCCTCTTGGAGTCACTACCTACTACTTGGCCAAAGCAATAAACAGCAACGGAGAACATGCAAGAATTACTTAGGAACAAAAATATAAGAGATAAAAACCAAATATATTACTCTATCACAATCTGAACATAATCTCATAATCCATTAGATCCCATCAAACTCAGCATAGCAATAGCAGAAATATTACAACGGTGCCTCGATCATGTAGGGCAGCTCACGAGGTCTAAACAATGAAGATCAAAGAGGGGAGGAGAACATCACATAGCTACTGATCACGGGCCCATGGTCCAAGGAAAACTACTCACGAGACATCCGGGGAGCATCCATGGTGGAGAGGAGACTCCCGGAGGTCAATCCTCCCTCCGGCAGGGTGTCGGGAAGAGGTCTTCTGGTGCTCCCGATCTCGAAAGCGCGGCGGCGGCGGAACAGAGGCGAGTTCGTGGAATAGGGTTCCTCCTCTGAAGTTTTCCCATGACAGAGAATAAATAGGCGAAGGGGGCAGCCAGAGGTGGACCAGGGGCCCAAGGCGCCCCCCTGGCGCGGCTAGGGGTGGGGCCGCGTCGGGTGGCCGCCTGGGCCCCCTGGCTCCCCTCTAGCCCCTCCCAGGCTCTTCTTGAAGCTTCCGTCACGCTGATTTTTTATCTGAATTTTCCCGAATTTTTCTTGCACTTTTTATATGGGGGAAAACTGAAATAGAAAAACAGCAGAAAACAGGAACTGGCACTGGGGTGCACTGAGTTAATAGGTTAGTCCAAATATGATCAAAAGTGTATGAAAGTGTATCTAGATCATAGAAATATCACACAAAACATGCATGGAGCAAGCAGAAATTATAGATACGTTTTGGACGTATCAACATCCCCAAGCTTAATTCCTGCTCGTCCTCGAGTAGGTAAATGATAACAAGCATAATTTCTGTGGTGACATGCTAGCAACCATATAAGAACTTTGAAAAGTAAAGCAATCAAGGTTAGAGATTCAATTCAAGTCATAACATGCAAGAGTTTATATTAGCATTGAAACAAGTAACAAAAGAACATTAGGTGCAAGAGCTCTCGCTGTCCGTGACTCGAATGTCTCCAAATGGTGTTTGCGTGCAAGAAGGGGGATAGGGAATACGAGAAAAAAAATATTTTTTGTTGAGAACTCAATCTACTAAAGTTTCACACTTGGTCTTCTTTGGAATCTTATCTTGACTCGTCCCCAGACCACTAGCCAGGTACAAGTCAATTTGATCCACTCCTTTTCGATATTTTGAGCACTCATGCAATGGATGAGCGTAAGCACGAAAGTTGACACTTAGGATGGCAAAGAGAGAAGTACGGAGGAGGAAGAATAAAAGGATGAGAAAGGCTCACATCAATGAGGACAATCATAGGCAAGAGATGCCAAATGATAGATATGATGTGAGGAGTAGGGATTGCCATGCAACGGATGCACATACGAGCTAAGAAGCTCTCCAATGGAACTAGTGGGGGTGCATCTAACTTGCTCGCTCATGAAGACCTAGAGCTCGTTTGAGGAGGCTCATCCTTGGAATATGCAAGGCAAGTTCTATAGTGTGAAGGTCCCCACATAGCTATATGCATAAAGATCAACTCTATGGAGTACAAAGATATAAAGAGAGTACTAGTGTGGATCTCTCAAAAGAATAGTAGTGTTGCCCCTTTCTCTCTTTTTATTTCTTTTTCTCTTTTTTCTATTTTTTGTATTTTTTTGTGGCCTCAATGGCTCTTTCTATTTAACTCTCATTTGTCCTCTTTGGGATCTGTTATTGTGTCCACTTTGGGATCTTTTCCTCACTTAAGGGCAACACTCTATTTTACAAGAAGATAAAGGAGATATTTCACACTTTACAAGGTACTCAAAATCATAAAGAAGATATAACTATCATGATGTATGCAATGTATGCCGCTGCCAGTGTAGCTGGAACATGTATGACATGAAGATCAAGTCATGAAGAGGTGGATGTTGCATGACAATATAACTCGGAAAGGCTATGGAAATGCCTTGATAGGTAGGTATGGTGGCTATTTTGAGGAAAGATAAAGGGAGGCTTATGATGACAGAGCGTATCATGCCAAGGGTTTGGATGTACCGGCGAAGGTGGACACCAACTCTCGGAGTGAGAAGAAGGCAATGCACGGCACGGGAAAGGCTAGCAAAAATGGGAAGGTGGAAGTGTCAACTCTCAATACTTACATTAGTCCGAAGAACTCATGCACTTATTATCGGTAACTCTCAATCTAATAAGGAGGTTCACAAAGAGACAAGTACCCCGAGGAGGAGTGTATGGGGGGTTGGTTATCCTTGCGCATCCTCGACTCATGGTACGTGAGTGTACTCTAATATTCGACCCCTCAGAAGAGTAGTGATCCATCTAGTAGCTAGAGTTCTCAACTAGTTTTGTAGGTTTTGAAAATAAACACGGATTGCCCAAAATACGACACCTATCACTAATAGGCAAGAGCTCTTGACACCAAAAGTTCAAACATTACTCACAACAATACCTCAAAACTATTGCAAGTTACTACTAAAATTAAATAGCAACCTCAATTACCTACTTTCAAGACAAGACACAACTCAGTGCAACAACCAACTCTCTTTAACAAGATAAACATGAAAACTAAAAAGAGTTCCAGCAACAAACTAAACAAAATCCAAGGCTCTTGCTAAAGACAAACTAAGGCTCAAACTAAACAAGGCAGTAGCTATGAAAAGATAAAGAACACACAACAACAAAAAGATAGGCATGAAGAATCCTATGATGTGTTCTAAATTTTGAAAGTGGAGCGTGTTTCTCTCCCACACAAAGTAAGAAGGGATCTAACTTGTTATGAACAGTAAGAAAATCTAAGGAAAACTAAAAACAAACCTGAGAGCGAGACGCTTCAAGCATAGCACATAACGCATGAAGTGATAAAAATATAGTGAGACGAAGAACGAACTGATGATTTGTTGATGGAGAAGGGGATGCACGGGGGCATACCCAAGCTTAGACGCTTGAGTCTCCTTGAATATTTATTGGGGATGCATGGGGGCATCCCTAAGCTTGAGCGCTTGACACTCCTGGATCTTCTTTCATCATCTTCTATCGCACACTTGAGAACTCCCTTCATACTTAACTCATCATAAGCTGATTAGAGAGGTTAGTACCCTTAATAAAATAATTTTTACCACTGGATATAAAGATATTATTGAAGAACTACTGTTTCTCAAGAGTGCCAAAAAGTTTTTGCAAAGAAAAAGCAAGGTTAAGGTTTGCAAAAGTTAGGAGAGACAAAACGTGGCAGAATCTGTGAAAAACAGAACAGCAGATAGTAAAGAATTTTTTTAGGGGCACTTCTGCAACTCAAATCAAAAAACTCAGAACATACGGAAGTTTCGTAATTGTATAGAGCATACTGTGTAAAAATTTCAGCTCAGAAAGATGAACTGAGATTTTTCTGGAATTTTTCTGGTCACGAGGACAGAATCTGTTTTCTGGACAACATGTCACAACTTTTACTTCCCTTGCCGTAAGAGGCTATAACTTGGCACAAAGCTGAAAAATAAAGATACAATGATGTTCCTACAGTAGTAACAATCATCAAGACACAACAAAAGCAAAAAGAAAACACCTAAATTCGTTGCGGGCTGCCTCCCGAAAGCGCTTCTTTAGAGCCATTAGCTAGGCTTAAAGATTATAAAAGGTGCTCTCATAAGAATAAGGATTTGAAGCAAAAGAGAGCATCAAGAAGCAAATATGAAACACATTTAAGCCTAACCCACTTCCTATGCATAGGCATCTTGTAAGAAAATAAATCAAATAAGCACAAAGTGACATGCATAGGAAGGTGAAACAAGAACAACTTCAAAACTTTCAACATAAAGAGATGAGTTTTAGTAATATGGAAGTTTCAACAACCAAACTTCCCTCTCTCAAAATAATTTTCAGTAGTATCATGAACAACATCAAGAATATAACTATCACATAAATCATGTTGTTCATGACCTATAAGCACATGTGTATAGTTTTCAACACGGTTTTTAGGATCATAAGATAAATGCAACCCATCACATTGAGCTTTGATAAGAGGAAAATTCTCTGGAGTTGGAGATTTCAAAAGGATAATAGGACAATCAAGTGTGGGTGCATTAGCAACAATTTCATGCTTAACATAAGGAACTATAGAGAGTTCATTTTTGTCAGCATCATCCATAGTGGCATCTTGGCCATCAACAAAGCAAGTATCAAAATTTTCAGAAAGGGATATTTCAAGTGAGTCCTCAGAATCATGGGATTCCTCCTCAAAGCAATCATTGGCCTCTTCTTGGGCAGCAAACATTTTATTTTTAAAATTCTCAATATAAGAATTGGAAGTATAATTTTTGAAGCAATAAGCAAGAACTACAAAGTTTTTAGACTCGAAAATAGTATCGTGATACCTTTCAATCAAAGAAGCAATCTCATAGGCACCTTTAAAAGCAACAAACTCTTCAATCTTTTCAACATCAAAGTAATCATAAACACCTTTAGCATAAGAAGATAAGATCTCATTTTCATTAAACTCACATTGGAAAGGGAGGTGTTTATGATCTATATTAGAACAGCAAGTAAGATCATAAATGTGGCACAAAAGTTTAGCATGGCAATAAGATACATGTATTTGATCCCATAAGTGTTTCCCTTTCTGAGATAGGCGGTGCCGCGTATAATGAGCATGCTCATCCAATGATTTTCCCTCAACCAAGTCGGTTGGGTTTTTAGCGCGAGCACAAATTGATCGAAGACGATCCAAGTGAAACATGTCCATCCTACCATATTTTGGTGGTTCATCACCCATGGTGAGGATAGCATAAATAGGCAAAGAAAGAGGAAGGCAAAAGGTAGCAACTATTTTTGTGGTTTTTCATAAAGGACACAAAGATAAAAACTGAAAGGTAAACTAACAAGACTAAAAAAACAAAGGTAAAGGGTAGTGGGCAACTCCCCTATCTTAGCACTCGGAGTCCTCGGCAACGGCGCCAGAAAACTTGCCTGATGGCTTCTCGCCCTTCGTTGGTTACCCCAAGTGGAAGGTTTGAGATATAGTGCAGCAGCAGTTTTCCCTCGGTGAAGATACCAAGGTTTGTCTCCAGTAGGACTCCAGAGATGATAAGTAGGTGTCAGCGGCGCAACTGACGCGGACTTGCACACAGACACAGATAACTTTGTTCCCAACGAAGTTCAGAGAGGTTGTCAATCTTTCCGGTCTTGTTGTTCACAAAGGATAAAACGCAAGGGATAATGATAGCAAGTAAAAGCAGTAAAATAAATATAGCTTGGAAACAGTAATAAGGATATGGACCGGGATACGTGATGTTCACTAGTGATGTCTCTCTCCCAAAAGACGATAAAACTGCTATGCGAGGTAAACAAATTACAGAAGGACAATTGACAGGATTATGAACGCACCGCAATGCTAACTATGCTACAAAAGAAAGGAAGAGGTTCAAAAGCACGGGCAGTACGCCAAAATAAGTAGACCGAAATCCATCTGCATCTACTACTAATCATCCACCTTGAGATATCTATGCAGAACATCTCGCTGGTATTAAGTTGCGAGCCCCACCCAAAGTGTAAACCCAAAGCAACAGACAACTGCATTAAAAAGAACTTTGCGTAAAGTAAACAATCCTTGTAACCGCGGTTATAAGCACCGTTGTTTTCCCCCTTGTGGCAACAGCACATCCCCTAGACTCATGTTTCTGTCACTCAAGCGTGTCATCGGGGGGCATGAACCCACAATCTAGCACAATGTTCCCTCTTGGAGTCACTACCTACTACTTGGCCAAAGCAATAAACACCAACGGAGAACATGCAAGAATTACTTAGGAACAAAAATATAAGAGATAAAAACCAAATATATTACTCTATCACAATCTGAACATAATCTCATAATCCATCAGATCCCATCAAACTCAGCATAGCAATAGCAGAAATATTACAAAGGTGCCTCGATCATGTAGGGCAGCTCACGAGGTCTAAACAATGAAGATCAAAGAGGGGAGGAGAACATCACATAGCTACTGATCACGGGCCCATGGTCCAAGGAAAACTACTCACGAGACATCCGGGGAGCATCCATGGTGGAGAGGAGACTCCCGGAGGTCAATCCTCCCTCCGGCAGGGTGCCGGGAAGAGGTCTTCTGGTGCTCCCGATCTCGGAAGCGCGGCGGCGGCGGAACAGAGGCGAGTTCGCGGAATAGGGTTCCTCCTCTGGAGTTTTCCCGTGACGGAGAATAAATAGGCGAAGGGGGGCAGCCAGAGGTGGACCAGGGGCCCCAGGCGCCCCCTTGGCACGACCAGGGGTGGGGCCGCGCCGGGTGGCCGCCTGGGCCCCCCTGGCTCCCCTCTGGCCCCTCCCGGGCTCTTCTCGAAGCTTCCGTCACGCTAATTTTTTATCTGAATTTTCCCGATTTTTTCTGGCACTTTTTATATGGGGGAAAACTGAAATAGAAAAACAGCAGAAAACAGGAACTGGCACTGGGGTGCACTGAGTTAATAGGTTAGTCCAAATATGATCAAAAGTGTATGAACGTGTATCTAGATCATAGCAATATCACACAAAACATGCATGGAGCAAGCAGAAATTATAGATACGTTTTGGACGTATCATGAAGCAAGAGGATTTCCTGGGATGCTTGGAAGCATCGACTGCATGCATTGGGAATGGAAGAACTGTCCATTTTCTTAGCAGGGGATGTACAAGGGCGCAAAAGGGCACTGCAGTGTGGTACTTGAGGCAGTTGCTACACATGACCTCTGGATTTTACACTCCTTCTTTGGCATGCCAGGAACACACAATGACATCAACGTTCTGCAGTTCTCAAATGCCTTTGCTAGGCTTGTTGAAGGTCATGCTCCTCCGGTGAACTTCGAGGTCAATGGGCACCAGTACAACAGGGGATACTACCTAGCAGATGGCATCTATCCAAGATGGTCAACATTTGTGAAGACTGACTTAAACCCTGTGCCAGGAGACAAATACTCCTACTTTGCCAAGTGCCAAGAGGCTTGCAGGAAGGATGTCGAGTGAGCATTTGGTGTGCTCCAATCTCGATTTGCTGTTGTCCGGTACCCCGCTCTGACCTGGTCTAAATCTCAAATGTGGGAGGTGATGAATTGTTGTGTCATCTTGCACAACATGATCATTGAGAGCGAGAAAGAGGAACCAGTTTCATATCTCAACCAGGGACCTCTTGCAGTAGTTGATCACCAGATATCGACAGATTGCACAGCCTACCTCAATATGCGTCAGGAGATCCGAGACCCGCAAGTGCATCATCAACTACAAGAAGATCTAGTGGAGCACCTATGGATGCGCAAAGGCAATGCCTAGTTTGATTTGTACTGTTTTTAGTATTTGTGCCAAACTATGTATTGGTATCGTATGTTGTGCGCCGAACTACCGCCAAAACTGTTGGATATGTGCCCTAGAGACAAATTAATAAAGATATTTGTCACATATCCGTTTTGTTCATAATACGTTTTATACTGTGCTATAACTATATTACTTGGAAATACTAATACAGGTGTAGTATAAAACATGGTCCGCAGTTTAACTCGGGTAAACTATCTCATTGGGCAATTGATTGATCAAGCTTTCCTGATCATGGCGACACTTAAGTCCATTGATAATGAGGTCATATCGTTAAGGGGAATGATGTGATGGACGTACACCCACCTAAAGTATTGCAATGTGATCGAGTCACATAGTTCAGCGTTGCTATGACTTTGTAACGTATGGCTTAGTCCTTAGACCGTAATGATCATACGTAATTTTCATCTATGAGGAGACTTTGATTTGTATCCCACCGCCTGACTGAAATATGCTGGCTATAACGGTGCACTTTGGGTATTCCAAAATAGATAGTTGATGAGTATGTTAATAGATCAGAGCGGGATTTGTCAGTCCTTGTGACAGGACAGGTACTCTGGGCCCACTCGGTGATATTGCATCAACACCTTGCAAGGACGTGACTAGGTCACAAGAGATGCAATGATCATGGACGAGAGAAGTTGTTTGTTGTGAACGAGATGTGAACACGGTATGTAGGATACCGACGATCAAACCTCGGACAAACAAAGTACCGCAGCACAAAGGGATTACGTCGTATCGTTAACGGTTTCCAAAAGCGATCGAAGTTCATTCGATGGAAGCGCAGGGGCTGTCAAGGATTGTAACCAGGTCCAACTGACTAGTCATTGGTCAATGAGAAGAGTCTCGACCATGTCTGCTGTTTCTCGGACCGTTAGGGTGTTACACTTAAGGGCAATCGATGCACAGGACAGTTACGGGATCAATCGGTGAAATAGGAGGAATCACCGGAATAGTTCCGGAGGAGGACGGAATGGTTTCCGGACATTTTGAATAGTTCAAAATAAAGTTTAATTGTTTTAATAATGTTTTATTATTTAATTATCTGAATTAAATATTTAAAACATATTAAATAAATTAAAAAAAATGGGAAAAGGGCTAAATGGGCCCATGGGGCCCATTAAGGGAGGAGGGGGTCTCCCCCCTTGGGCTTGGCGCCAAGGGTGGGGCTCACCACCCCCCTGGCCGGCGCACTCCCCCCCCCCCTTGGGAGTTTAGTCCCACATGGGGGAGGGGAGGAGGATAACACCCCCCCTTGGCCTATATAAGGAGGGGTAGACCCCCCCTTTTTCCAACACACCAATATCTCCTTCTTCCTCCTTCTCCTTCCCGGAAGTGGACTCCCCTTGTTTGGAGTCTGCACCTGGATTGGAGTTCTCCACCATAAGGCAGGCCGTCGTTCTGCTGGAGTCGGGATCCGTAGCCGTCTTTCTTCCGCTGCTCGCCTGGTTCGGGGCCCGGGAGGAACATCGATTGTACCGTACGTGTATAATCTCTTCGAGGCACTACACCTGTGGTGCTACTTCGTCGCTGGAGGTTTACCGGGAGTCATCCTCGCCGGTGGTGGTCTTATACACGACAGGGAGGTCGTAGTTCCGAGTCTACGCCAGCCACGTTCTCAAGAACGTTTCCCTCTTTCGGTCTTCAAAGGTATGAACACCGATTCCCTCCGTTACTTTACATCGCCATAGCATAGATCTTGGGTTCGGGTACCGTAGGTATGAAAAATTTGTGTTTTCTTCCCCGTATCCCAACAGTGGTATCATGAGCTAGCTATGCGTAGATGTATTGTACGGGTAGAACACATCTAGGATGTGGGCATCGAATCTTCATTCGTTACCCTCCCACGTGTACTCATTTAGCGTTGCGGCAATGTTTGATGAAGCGGCCCCCGACCGACCTTACGCGTTTACGCGAGACTGGTTCCACGCTTGACATATGGCTTGTACCATATAAAGTGGTTGGGGGGTGTCTGTCTCTCTGCATTAGCGATGCGAAGATGTTTGCAATGGAGGGCCCCGACAGGGGTGTAATAGAGACGGATGGGAGACAATGTTGTGGCATGTTTTTCGCAGGATAGAAACGGTTCTCTCTCTCGAAACCCCTAGCATCCACGTAAAACTTGCACAAGCTAAAGTAGAAAGGCGTCTAACTTTGCTTTGCATGAAGGGGGATCATAGGTTGTATGATTTACAGTTTTACTTCCTGTTTTATGCTAGTATGCTAGATATATCGACGGTAGCACGAAACAGGACCATCTCTCACAATACCAACATTGTGTTCTCCCTTGGTGGGCACCGCCTGGAAGGTTCTCCCATATGGCTTGATGCTCCGTACATACCGGAGTTGTCCTACATATTCAACGGAGTTCGCATGAGGTTGGGTTCGGCAAGCCTGGCATATGCAGATATGGCCTTGCTGAACAGCTAACATCAAGGTTCGATTGGCAGGCTTGACGTATGTAGATGCGGGCCTGGAACACAGGAGACCGAAAGGTCGAGCACGAGTCACATGCCTGATGTGATTGGCTTAGAGGCCTACCTGGTTCGCATACTGATGGCCGTGACGATCGGGGGAGGTATGGGGGCTGGGATTGTGTAATCACTTAGTTAAATTGAGAGGTGTTTATCTAAGTGGGAGCTTTCTAGAATTTTGAGATTAAATTGAAACTCCACATTATGAATAAAAGTCCAAATATGTATCCTTGTGAATCAACCTTGTAGATGGCAGCACCTCGCCCCTCGTTCAACTAAGGATCATTCCTAGAGAAAGATAAGCTAAAAACAGATGGGACAAACTTCACCAACTGGTTCCGCACCCTGAGGATTCTCCTCGTTCCCCTCAAGATGGCATACGTACTAGAGGACGCGTTAGGTGACGCACCAGCAGATGATGCCAGTCAGGACGAGAAGAATGTCTATCTCTCCAGGACTGATGATTACAACCTTGTCCAGAGTGGCATGCTCTACTCCATGGAGGCTGAGCTGCAGAAACGCTTTGAGAGGATGGGTGCATATGAGATTATCACCGACCTCAAGGCGGTCTTTGCACCTCAAGCCAGGGCTGAACGGTACGAGGCTTCTGAAGCCTTCTTCTCAGCAAAGATGGACAAGCACGGCAGCGTGAGTGAGCACGTAGTCAAAATGTCTGGCTACGTTCAACGCTTGAATTCTCTGGAATGCCAGATTCCACATGAACTTGTTGTTGATAGGGTGTTGCAGTCGCTTCCCCCTAGCTACAAAGGCTTTGTGCTGAACTACAACATGCAGGGGATGACCAAAACCCCTTCTGAGTTGTTCGCCATGCTGAAGAGCGCCGAGGTTGAGATCAAGAAGGAGCACGCCATCTTCATGGTCAACAAGACCACTGACTTCAAGAAGTCAAGCAGGCGGGAGAAGGCCAAGAGAGGTGGCCCAAAGAGGGATGGCAAGTCGGTTGCCGGTCCTCCCAAGGCACCCAAGCCTAAACCCGGAGTGGAGTGCTTCTACTGCAAGGGTGAAGGTCACTGGAAACGCAACTGCCCCAAGTACCTAAAGGACAAGAAGGCTGGCAAGGTCGCCAAGAGAGACGAAGGTATATTTGATATACATATTGTTGATCTTCTCTTGACAAGCGCCGGGAACACATCCTGGATACTTGATACAGGATCTGTCGCTCATATTTCTAATTCCATTCAGGGACTAAGGAATAGGAGACGCTTGCTCAAGGATGAAGTGACGATGCGCGTGGGGAATGGCTGTCAAATTGAAGTCTTGGCGGTCGGCACGAAGCATCTTAGTCTCCCTTCGGGATTGGTTTTAGTTCTGAATAATTGCTACTATGTACCCGTGTTGAGTGTGAACATCGTTAGTGGCTCTTGCTTGAAGCGAGACCGCTATTCTTTTAAGTCTAATACAATTGGTTGTTCGATTTATAAGGATGAAATGTTTTATGTTCACGCACCGGAGTTGCATGGTTTATTCGTACTTGATCTCGATGGTGACGTGTGTCACATTAACAATATTGAGGCCAAAAGATTGAAGAATAATGAAGATCACATGAAGATGTGGCATTGCCGACTTGGTCATATTGGTGTAAAGCGCATGGAGAAGCTCCATAAGGATGGACTTCTTGAGTCATTGGATTTTGGATCCCTTGATACATGTGAACCATGCCTCATGGGAAAAATGACAAGGACTCCATTCAATGGGATAATGGAGCGTGCGGATGACTTATTGGGGATCATACACACGGATGTATGTGGACCCATGAACGTCCCCACTCGCAATGGTCTTCGTTACTTCGTGACCTTTACTGATGACTTGAGTAGATATGGGTATATTTACTTGATGAAGCACAAGTCTGAAACCTTTGAAAAGTTCAAGGAATTTCAGAATGAGGTCGAAAATCAACTTGGAAAGAAAATCAAGCACCTTCGATCGGATCGAGGTGGCGAGTATTTGAGTCACGAGTTTGGCAATCATCTGAAGTCTTGTGGCATAGTACCACAGCTTACGCCGGCAGGCACACCTCAGAGAAACGGTGTGGCTGAGCGACGTAACAGAACCCTATTGGATAGCGTACGATCGATGATGTCTCATACTGATTTGCTTGTGTCATTCTGGGGGTATGCATTAGAAACTGCCGCTCATATTCTTAATAGGGCACCATCCAAATCCGTAAATACAACACCATTTGAAGAATGGCATGGCACGAAACCTAAGTTGTCTCACCTGAAGATTTGGGGTTGTGAGGCTTATGTTAGGAAACTACAGCCTGACAAACTTGAATCCAAGGCGTATAAGTGCATCTTTGTGGGCTATCCCAAGGAAACTTGTGGATACACCTTCTACAACAGGTCTGACAGCAAAACGTTTGTTGCCAAGACGGGACACTTTCTTGAGAAGGAGTTTCTCGCGAAAGAGTTGAGTGGGAGGAAAATAGACCTCGATGAAGTGACTGATCAATCACTCCAATTGGAAGAAACGTCTACGGAAATTGTTCTGGAACCATCTTCCACAGTGGGAGCTGAAGAGAATGGCCAGAACGACATTCATAACGATCATGACATTGATGATGAGAATGAAGAGGAACCTTTTATGCCCCGTAGGTCATCAAGAGTCCGTCAACCTACTGAGTTTTACGGACAGCTTGTGAATGCAATCTCGGCTGATGAGTCGGATGAACCTACAAGTTACAAAGAAGCAATGGAGGGACCCGAGTCCGAGAAATGGCTTGAAGCCATGAAATCCGAAATAGACTCCATGTACACCAATAAAGTATGGACTTTGGTGGATATTCCCGAGGACAACAAGGCCGTCGAGAATAAATGGATTTTCAAGAAAAAGACTGACGCAGACGGAAACGTATCTGTCTACAAAGCTCGACTTGTCGCGAAGGGGTTCCGACAAATTCAAGGAGTTGACTACGAGGAGACGTTCTCTCCTGTAGCGATGATAAAGTCTATTCGGATCCTACTAGCAATAGCTGTATATCATGATTACGAGATATGGCAGATGGATGTGAAAACTGCATTCCTAAATGGCAACATTGAGGAAGAGTTGTATATGATGCAACCAGAGGGGTTAGTCAATCCAAGGAACGCTGGTAAGGTGTGCAAGCTTCAACGGTCCATCTATGGGTTGAAGCAAGCATCTCGGAGCTGGAATCTTCGATTTGATGAGGTCATTAAAGCTTTTGGATTTGTCCAAAACGTCGAAGAGTTCTGCGTCTATAAGAAGCTGAGTGGGTGATGGCTTCTCGCCCTTCGTTGGTTACCCCAAGTGGAAGGTTTGAGATGTAGTGCAGCAGCAGTTTTCCCTCGGTGAAGATACCAAGGTTTGTCTCCAGTAGGACTCCAGAGATTATAAGTAGGTGTCAGCGGCGCAACTGACACGGACCTGCACACAGACACAGATAACTTTGTTCCCAACGAAGTTCAGAGAGGTTGTCAATCTCTCCGGTCTTGTTGTTCACAAAGGATAAAACGCAAGGGATAATGATAGCAAGTAAAAGAAGTAAAATAAATATAGCTTGGAAATAGTAACGAGGATATGGACCGGGATACGTGATGTTCACTAGTGATGTCTCTCTCCCAAAAGACGATAAAACTGCTATGCGAGGTAAACAAATTACATAAGGGCAATTGACAGGATTATGAACGCACCGCAATGCTAACTATGCTACAAAAGAAAGGAAGAGGTTCAAAAGCACGGGCAGTACGCCAAAATAAGTAGACCGAAATCCATCTGCATCTACTACTAATCATCCACCTTGAGATATCTATCCAGAACATCTCGCTGGTATTAAGTTGTGAGCCCCACCCAAAGTGTAAACCCAAAGTAACAGACAACTGCATTAAAAAGAACTTTGCGTAAAGTAAACAATCCTTGTAACCGCAGTTACAAGCACCGTTGTTTTTCCCCTTGTGGCAATAGCACATCCCCTAGGCTCATGTTTCTGTCACTCAAGCGTGTCATCGGGGGGCATGAACCCACAATCTAGCACAACGTTCCCTCTTGGAGTCACTACCTACTACTTGGCCAAAGCAATAAACAGCAATGGAGAACAAGCAAGAATTACTTAGGAACAAAAATATAAGAGATAAAAACCAAATATATTACTCTATCACAATCTGAACATAATCTCATAATCCATCAGATCCCATCAAACTCAGCATAGCAATAGCAGAAATATTACAAAGGTGCCTCCATCATGTAGGGCAGCTCACGAGGTCTAAACAATGAAGATCAAAGAGGGGAGGAGAACATCACATAGCTAATGATCACGGACCCATGGTCCAAGGAAAACTACTCACGAGACATCCGGGGAGCATCCATGGTGGAGAGGAGACTCCCGGAGGTCAATCCTCCCTCCGGCAGGGTGCCGGGAAGAGGTCTTCTGGTGCTCCCGATCTCGGAAGCGCGGCGGCGGCAGAACAGAGGCGAGTTCGCGGAATAGGGTTCCTCATCTGGAGTTTTCCCGTGACGGAGAATAAATAGGCGAAGGGGGCAGCCAGAGGTGGACCAGGGGCCCCAGGCTCCCCCTGGCGCGGCCAGGGGTGGGGCCGCGCCGGGTGTCCGCCTGGGCCCCCTGGCTCCCCTCTGGCCCCTCTCGGGCTCTTCTCAAAGCTTCCGTCACGCTGATTTTTTATCTGAATTTTCCCGAATTTTTCTGGCACTTTTTATATGGGGGAAAACTGAAATAGAAAAACAACAGAAAACAGGAACTGGCACTGGGGTGCACTGAGTTAATAGGTTAGTCCAAATATGATCAAAAGTGTATGAAAGTGTATCTAGATCATAGCAATATCACACAAAACATGCATGGAGCAAGCAGAAATTATAGATACGTTTTGGACGTATCAACATCCCCAAGCTTAATTCCTACTCGTCCTCGAGTAGGTAAATGATAACAAGCATAATTTCTGTGGTGACATGCTAGCAACCATATAAGAACTTTGAAAAGTAAAGCAATCAAGGTTAGAGATTCAAATCAAGTCATAACATGCAAGAGTCTATATTAGCATTGAAACAAGTAACAAAAGAACAAAAGGTGCAAGAGATGTCGCTGTCCGTGACTCGAATGTCTCCAAATGGTGTTTGCGTGCAAGAAGGGGGATAGGGAATACGAGAAAAAAAATATTTTTGTTGAGAACTCAATCTACGAAAGTTTCACACTTGGTCTTCTTTGGAATCTTATCATGACTCGTCCCCAGACCACTAGCCAGGTACAAGTCAATTTGATCCACTCCTTTTCGATATTTTGAGCACTCATGCAATGGATGAGCGTAAGCACGAAAGTTGACACTTAGGATGGCAAAGAGAGAAGTACGGAGGAGGAAGACAAAAAGGATGAGAAAGGCTCACATCAATGAGGACAATCATAGGCAAGAGATGCCAAATGATAGATATGATGTGAGGAGTAGGGATTGCCATGCAACGGATGCACATACGAGCTAAGAAGCTCTCCAATGGAACTAGTGGGGGTGCATCTAACTTGCTCGCTCATGAAGACCTAGAGCTCGTTTGAGGAGGCTCATCCTTGGAATATGCAAGCCAAGTCCTATAGTGTGAAGGTCCCCACATAGCTATATGCATAATGATCAACTCTATGGAGTACAAGGATATAAAGGGAGTACTAGTGTGGATCTCTCAAAAGGATAATAGTGTTGCCCCTTTGTCTCTTTTTATTTCTTTTTCTATGTTTTCTATTTTTTTGTATTTTTTTGTGGCCTCAATGGCTCTTTCTATTTAACTCTCATTTGTCCTCTTTGGGATCTTTTAATGTGTCCACTTTGGGATCTTTTCCTCACTTAAGGGCAACACTCTATTTTAGAAGAAGATAAAGGAGATCTTTCACACTTTACAAGGTACTCAAAACATAAAGAAGAGGTAACTATCATGATGTATGCAATGTATGCCGCTGCCAGTGTAGCAGGAACATGTATGACATGAAGATCAAGTCATGAAGAGGTGGATGTTGCATGGCAATATAACTCGGAAAGGCTATGGAAATGCCTTGATAGGTAGGTATGGTGGCTGTTTTGAGGAAAGATAAAGGGAGACTTATGATGACAGAGCGTATCTGCCAAGGGTTTGGATGTACCGGCGAAGGTGGACACCAACTCTCGGAGTGAGAAGAAGGCAATGCACGACACGGGAAAGGCTAGCAAAATATGGGAAGGTGGAAGTGTCAACTCTCAATACTTACATTAGTCCGAAGAACTCATGCACTTATTATCGGTAACTCTCAATCTAATAAGGAGGTTCAAAAAGAGACAAGTACCCCGAGGAGGAGTGTATGGGGGTTTGGTTATCCTTGCACATCCTCGACTCATGGTACGTGAGTGTACTCTAATATTCGACCCCTCAGAAGAGTAGTGACCCATCTAGTAGCTAGAGTTCTCAACTAGTTTTGTAGGTTTTGAAAATAAACACGGATTGCCCAAAATACGACACCTATCACTAATAGGCAAGAGCTCTTGACACCAAAAGTTCAAACATTACTCACAACAATACCTCAAAACTATTGCAAGTTACTACTAAAATTAAATAGCAACCTCAATACCTACTTTCAAGACAAGACAGAACTCAGTGCAACAACCAACTCTCTTTAACAAGATAAACATGAAAACTAAAAAGAGTTCCAGCAACAAACTAAACAAAATCCAAGGCTCTTGCTAAAGACAAACTAAGGCTAAAACTAAACAAGGCAGTAACTATGAAAAGATAAAGAACACACAACAGCAAAAAGATAGGCATGAAGAATCCTATGATGTGTTATAAATTTTGAAAGTGGAGCGTGTTTCTCTCCCACACAAAGTAAGAAGGGATATAACTTGTTATGAACAGCAAGCAAAGCTAAAGAAAACTAAAAACAAAACCTAAGAGCGAGACGCTCCAAGCATAGCACATAACGCATGAAGTGATAAAAATATAGTGAGACAAAGAACGAACTGATGATTTGTTGATGGAGAAGGGGATGCACGGGGGCATCCCCAAGCTTAGACGCTTGAGTCTCCTTGAATATTTATTGGGGATGCATGGGGGCATCCCCAAGCTTGAGCGCTTGACACTCCTGATCTTCTTTCATCATCTTCTATCGCACACTTGAGAACTCCCTTCATACATAACTCATCATAAGCTGATTAGAGAGGTTAGTACCCTTAATAAAATAATTTTTCTCCACTGGATATAAAGATATTCTTGAAGAGCTACTGTTTCTAAAGAGTGCCAAAAAGTTTTTTGCAAAGAAAAAGCAAGCTTAAGGTTTGCAAAAGTTAGGAGAGACAAAACGTGGCAGAATCTGTGAAAAACAGAACAGCAGATAGTAAAGAATTTTTTTAGGGGCACTTCTGCAACTCAAATCAAAAAACTCAGAACATACGGAAGTTTCGTAATTGTATAGAGCATACTGTGTAAAAATTTCAGCTCAGAAAGATGAACTGAGATTTTTCTGGAATTTTTCTGGTCACGAGGACAGAATCTGTTTTCTGGACAACATGTCACAACTTTTACTTCCCTTGCCGTAAGAGGCTATAACTTGGCACAAAGCTGAAAAATAAAGATACAATGATGTTCCTACAGTAGTAACAATCATCAAGACACAACAAAAGCAAAAAGAAAAACCTAAATTCTTTGCGGGCTGCCTCCCGAAAGCGCTTCTTTAAAGCCATTAGCTAGGCTTAATGAAAAAGATCAAGTTGTATCAATTGAATCATTATCAAGATCATCAAAAAGCTCTTCAATTGTACAACTGGTCTTAAGAGGTCTTTCAAATAAATGCCTAATGAAGATAATTCTAGGAAGAAAACCAAAAGGCGGAAAATCAACGGAAGATTCATTTATAAAATTATCAAAGAGAGGTATTTCTTCCAAAGTTTTCACGGTTTCAACTTCTTTGGCAATGGGTGGTTTATTTTTAGGTCGGGGAACCTTAGGGACATAAATGAACTTAGGTTCCCTTCTTGCCGAAGTCTCTACCTTTTTTGGTTTGATTGAGGAGAAAGTAGTTCCTAGAGTATTAATGATTTCCTCAATCTTATCTATCCTAGAAAGATCTGTATCCCGGGATTTGATGTCCTCCAAAGTTTTAATAATTTTAAGCATGGAGCTATCAAGCCTATTCAAATTCTCTTGAATCTTGCGATCCAACTCATTTATCCTTGATATACTTGTTATTTCTAACTCTATCTTTTCAAGTTTATTCATAATGTGAGATAGAGTTATATCTTCTTGTATGCTAGCAATAGGGAGATTTCCAACAAGATTTTCAATAACATTAAGAGACTCCCAAGTCGGGGCTTCTAGAAAATTCCCATTGATAGCAGTATCTAATATGAACCTATTCCAAGGAGTAATCCCAACATAAAAATTTCTAAGCAAGATAGTAGTGGATTGCTTCTTGGTGGCTCTTTTTTGAGAATCATTAATTCTATACCAAGCATCTTTTAAACTTTCTCCACCTTTTTGTTTAAAGGTGAGAACCTTTGTCTCAACAAAGGCAGAAGGGCCAGACATAATGACAACTAGCAAGATAAATAATTTTTTTTGTAAATTTTGAGAAAAGACACAAAGATAAAAACTGAAAGATAAACTAACAGATAACTTTGTTCCCAACGAAGTTCGGAGAGGTTGTCAATCTCTCCGGTCTTGTTGTTCACAAAGGATAAAACACAAGGGATAATGATAGCAAGTAAAAGCAGTAAAATAAATATAGCTTGGAAACAGTAATAAGGATATGGACCGGGATACGTGATGTTCACTAGTGATGTCTCTCTCCCAAAAGACGATAAAAATGCTATGCGAGGTAAACAAATTACAGAAGGGCAATTGACAGGATTATGAACGCACCGCAATGCTAACTATGCTACAAAAGAAAGGAAGAGGTTCAAAAGCACGGGCAGTACGCCAAAATAAGTAGACCGAAATCCATCTGCATCTACTACTAATCATCCACCTTGAGATATCTATGCAGAACATCTCGCTGGTATTAAGTTGCGAGCCCCACCCAAAGTGTAAACCCAAAGCAACAGACAACTGCATTAAAAAGAACTTTGCGTAAAGTAAACAATCCTTGTAACCGCGGTTATAATCACCGTTGTTTTCCCCCTTGTGGCAACAGCACATCCCCTAGACTCATGTTTCTGTCACTCAAGCGTGTCATCGGGGGGCATGAACCCACAATCTAGCACAATGTTCCCTCTTGGAGTCACTACCTACTACTTGGCCAAAGCAATAAACAACAACGGAGAACATGCAAGAATTACTAAGGAACAAAAATATAAGAGATAAAAACCAAATATATTACTCTATCACAATCTGAACATAATCTCATAATCCATCAGATCCCATCAAACTCAGCATAGCAATAGCAGAAATATTACAAAGGTGCCTCGATCATGTAGGGCAGCTCACGAGGTCTAAACAATGAAGATCAAAGAGAGGAGGAGAACATCACATAGCTACTGATCACGGACCCATGGTCGAAGGTAAACTACTCACGAGACATCCGGGGAGCATCCATGGTGGAGAGGAGACTCCCGGAGGTCAATCCTCCCTCCGGCAGGGTGCCGGGAAGAGGTCTTCTGGTGCTCCCGATCTCGGAAGCGCGGCGGCGGCGGAACAGAGGCGAGTTCGCGGAATAGGGTTCCTCTTCTGGAGTTTTCCCGTGAGGGAGAATAAATAGGCGAAGGGGGGCAGCCAGAGGTGGACCAGGGGCCCCAGGCGCGGCCAGGGGTGGGGCCGCGCCGGGTGGCCGCCTGGGCCCCCTGGCTCCCCTCTGGCCCCTCCCGGGCTCTTCTTGAAGCTTCCGTCACGCTGATTTTTTATCTGAATTTTCCCGAATTTTTCTGGCACTTTTTATATGGGGGAAAACTGAAATAGAAAAACAGCAGAAAACAGGAACTGGCACTGGGGTGCACTGAGTTAATAGGTTAGTCCAAATATGATCAAAAGTGTATGAAAGTGTATCTAGATCATAGCAATATCACACAAAACATGCATGGAGCAAGCAGAAATTATAGATACGTTTTGGACGTATTAGTGGGAGCTCTGTAGCATTCCTTGTGTTATATGTAGATGACATATTACTAATAGGGAAGGATAAGAAATTCTTAGAGGAAGTGAAGGAATATCTGATTGGACAATTTTCCATGAAGGACCTAGGTGAAGCTACGTACATATTGGGGATTAAGATCTATAGAGATAGACCTAATCGACGGTTGGCCTTGAGTCAGAGCACTTATATTGACAAGATATTGAAAAGGTTCAGTATGGGTAACTCCAAGAGAGGCCTCTTGCCAGTTATAAAAGGTGTCAAATTAAGCGTGACTCAATGCCCAACCACATCAAAAGAGAAGGAGGAGATGTCCTCAAAGCCCTATGCCTCAGCCATAGGTTCTCTCATGTATGCTATGTTATGTACCAGACCGGATTTAGCGTTGGCCATTAGTATGACTAATCGCTACCAAAGTAACCCAGGAATGGCTCACTGGACAGCAGTAAAGAACATCCTTAAGTACTTGAGAAGAACCAAGGATCTCTTTCTCGTTTATGGAGGAGTTGATGAGGAGCTCACCGTAAAGGGTTACGTTGACGCAAGCCTCGGCTCAGATCTAGATGACTCGAAATCCCAGACGGGATATGTTTTCATGTTGAACGGTGGCGCAATTAGCTGGAGGAGCGGAAAACAGTCAGTCGTCGCCCAATCTACAATGGAGTCGGAGTATATTGCCGCTTACGAAGCGTCAAACGAGGCGTTGTGGCTGAAGAAGTTCGTGATCGAGCTTGGCGTTTTTCCCAGCTGCACTGACCCCGTGGGAATCTTCTGCGACAACACGGGTGTCATTATTAACGCGAAGGAGCCAAGAACTCACTCTACAGCCAAGCACATCCTCCGAAAGTTTCATGTGACGCGAGACTACGTCAGGGATGGACACACAAGGATTCACAAGATACATACGAATCTGAACGCAGCAGACCCGATGACTAAACCTCTTCCACGGGGCAAGTTCGAAGAACACCGAGAGACCATTGGTGTTAGATACATACCTGATGTAAACTAGTGTAATTTGTACTCTAGTGCAAGTGGGAGACTGTTGGATATGTGCCCTAGAGACAAATTAATAAAGATATTTGTCACATATCCGTTTTGTTCATAATACGTTTTATACTGTGATATAACGGTATTACTTGGAAATACTAATACAGGTGTAGTATAAAACATGGTCCGTAGTTTAACTCGGGTAAACTATCTCATTGGGCAATTGATTGATGAAGCTTTCCTGATCATGGCGACACTTAAGTCCATTGACAATGAGGTCATATCGTTAAGGGGAATGATGTGATGGACGTACACCCACCTAAAGCTTTGCTATGACTTTGTAACGTATGGCTTAGTCCTTAGACCGTAATGATCATACGTAATTGTCATCTATGAGGAGACTTTGATTTGTATCCCACCGCCTGACTGAAATATGCTGGCTATAACGGTGCACTTTGGGTATTCCGAAATAGATGGTTGATGAGTATGTTAATAGATCAGAGCAGGATTTGTCAGTCCTTGTGACAGGACATGTACTATGGGCCCACTCGGTGATATTGCATCAACACGTTGCAAGGACGTGACTAGGTCACAAGAGATGCAATGATCACGGACGAGAGAAGTTTTTTGTTGTGAACGAGATGTGAACACGGTATGTAGGATACCGACGATCAAACCTCGGACAAACAAAGTACCACAGCACAAAGGGATTACGTCGTATCGTTAACGGCTTCCAAAAGCGACCGAAGTTCATTCGATGGAAGCGCAGGGGCTGTCAAGGATTGTAACCAGGTCCAACTGACTAGTCATTGGTCAATGAGAAGAGTCTCGACCATGTCTGTTGTTTCCCGGACCGTTAGGGTGTTACACTTAAGGGCAATCGATGCATAAGACAGTTACGGGATCAATCGGTGAAATAGGAGGAATCACCGGAATAGTTCCAGAGGAGGACGGAATGGTTTCCGGACATTTTGAATAGTTCAAAATAAAGTTTAATTGTTTTAATAATGTTTTATTATTTAATTATCTGAATTAAATATTTAAAACATATTAAATAAATTAAAAAAATGGGAAAAGGCTAAATGGGCCCATGGGGCCCATTAAGGGAGGAGGGGTCTCCCCCCTTGGGCTTGGCGCCAAGGGTGGGGCCCACCACCCCCTGGCCGGCGCACTCCCCCCCCCTTGGGAGTTTAGTCCCACATGGGGGAGGGGAGGAGGATAGCACCCCCCCCCCTTGGCCTATATAAGGAGGGTTAGACCCCCCTTTTTCCAACACACCAATATCTCCTTCTTCCTCCTTCTCCTTCCCGGAAGTGGACTCCCCTTGTTTGGAGTCTGCACCTGGATTGGAGTTCTCCACCATAAGGCAGGCCGTCGTTCTGCTGGAGTCGGGATCCGTAGCCGTCTTTCTTCCGCTGCTCGCCTGGTTTGGGGCCCGGGAGGAACATCGATTTTACCGTACGTGTATAATCTCTTCGAGGCACTACACCTGTGGTGCTACTTCGTCGCTGGAGGTTTACCGGGAGTCATCCTCGCCGGTGGTGGTCTTCTACACGACAGGGAGGTCGTAGTTCCGAGTCTACGCCAGCCACGTTCGCAAGAACGTTTCCCTCTTTCGGTCTTCAAAGGTATGAACACCGATTCCCTCCGTTACTTTACATCGCCATAGCATAGATCTTGGGTTCGGGTACCGTAGGTATGAAAAATTTGTGTTTTCTGCCCCGTATCCCAACAAAAACTGCGTCGACTTTAGCCGAAATTGCATGGTCAGCATCGAATTTAGCCAAAATGGAACAGATTTGGACCAAAACTACGTCGAATCTCGGCGCCTAGGGGCGATCCTGGGGCCGCGACTGGGTGGCCGATCGCCCCCAAGGAGATTTAGCGCTTGCAGCCCCTCAAGCGGCGCTAAAATAGCGACGAAACACGACCTGGGGGACCGAACGACTGGATATGCTCTAAGGTCTCCACGTATGTCAAGCCACCACCGTCGCCACTGGTTCCCCTCGCCTCCGGGTGTCTTTAGACGCTAGTGGGGTTCGTGGGACCCCAAATTCGATATTGGTCGTGGAATTTATGTTGTCCTAGCCTTGGCTAGGATTCCATCTGTGTGCCTGGTCTGTGGTGGTGATGCGATAGTATCACTGCCAATGTGAAATACATTCTCCCCGTCCTCGGCCCTCGCTCCGACGATGCTTATTGGCGCTAATGGAGGGCATGTTTTTTAACCAAGGATAGATCTGGGGCCAAACTTTTTTCTATGTTCCGTCTAGGTTGTTGATACGTCCCAAACGTATCTATAATTTATGCTTGCTCCATGCATGTTTTGGGTGTTATTGTTATGTGTTTGCTACACTTTCATATCTTTTTATAAAATATTTTGGAACTAACCTATTAATGGTTGCAATAGTGCACAAGTTCTTGTTTTTGTACTTTATGTGTAGGAAAATACTTAGATAAAGGAAAAATCATAAAAAGGAGTCTTGTGGGAGTTGGACTCTAACTCTCCCGAAATCTGTTCCCACCGGACAGGTTTTAAAGATTGCGTCGGAAACGCCAGAAGACGACCTCAAATGGAAAAACTTAAAACTACAACGTTGTAGACAATTTTTTTCCGATGGGTCTGGAAAAGAAATTCGTCTCAATCGTAGTTCGGATGCTCCCTCTGGCCCAAAAATACCGAAGACGTAATCTGGATGATGAAAATCCGAGATTCTATATAAAGAGAGGAAACCTAGGTCAAAGGGCACCACGAAATTTCCTCCCCCTTGGCAGCCGTCTTGAGGGGGAGACCAATCTCTACAGCAGCACCATCTCCAAGGAAGAAGAACGGTCCAAGGGTCGTGGCCGCCGTCGTGGTCGTGGCTGTCGCCGCCGCCATGGACGCCGCCGTCGTCTCCTTCATCTTCTCCGGGTTGCACCTCTCCATCAACAACTCTCTCTCTCTCACCATGTCCATGTGTGAGTAGTTCCCCCTCGAGGCTAAGGCTTGTACCTTGATCTATGTGGTTATCTCTCTCTCCCATGATGTGATCTTTGTTGTGATCATTGGCTATGTTAATCTAGTGTGATCCCATGATGTTTCCCCTTCTTCTATGTATTGGATTTGATGTATTCACTTGTCTTTATCTAGTATAATCCCCGAGACCAAGGTGACAGCGGTCTATTGGACATTGATTAGAAGAATATTTTCATGAGTGATTTCCTCTTTTGTGAATTGATTAAAGATTGAGAGTCTCTTGGTGCTTGTCTTTGACTAACCTTGAGATATGTTGTGGTGATTGTGGTACTCTCTTTGGATGGCCGCGGTGACACCGGGAAATCCATAGATGAAAACTACGAGTTGTGAGGTGTGCTTTTGTAGCCCAACATAATTCTCGTCCTTTCTTGATCACAAAGGAATGAACTCCGAGTTACGTCTCCTTGCATGTTTTAGTGGAAATATCATGTGATTAGACTATGTTAATGTTGTTGGGAGTTTCCACTAGTGAAAGTATGGAGCCTAGACCTTGTTTCCACCATTTCAATACCGTTTGTGCTCACGTTTACTACTTGCTACCTTGCTGTAATTTTTATTACGGATTTATATTACCTTGCTTTGCCACACCTATCACTCGTATTTTACCATCTCTTCGCTGAACTAGTGCACCTATACACCTTGCCATTGTATTAGGTGTGTTGAGGACACAAGAGACTTCTTGTTTCTTAATTGCAGGGTTGCTTGAGAGAGACCATCTTCAACCTCTACTTCCCCGAGTTCGATAAACCTTAAGTCATCCACTTGAGGAAAATTGTTGTTGTCCTACAAACCTCTGCGCTTGGAGTCCCAACATAGTCTACAAGAATAAAAGCATGTGTATACATCAGTTGTCTTCAACGGCTTCGTTCGATGGAATGGACGGTGATGGTCGTGTTTTGGTCTTCTAGCTCATTCTCTCTTTAGTGAAGTACGGTTAGGTTTGACTTCTCTGGGAACCTAGTGAGTTTAGACTTCCCGATTCTTTCTGGACGGGTTGGAGACAACTGTCCATCCCTATTTGTTGCTTTCTTATCCAAGACAACAACTTGATCTCAGTTTGTTTCCCCCTTTCTTTTGGCTCCAACTTGTAACTTCCCGACCATTGCGTCAACAACAATACTCTAGGTGCGAGGGTGTTTCACATATTCAAAGACGACATTGAGTGTAAGAGAAAAACAAGCGATGATATACCCATGAAATTGTGTGTTATTTTTTCCCATAAGGATGGTATTGTAAAGTTTAAACAACTTTCTAACCAAAAAAGTTTGATCCAATTTAAAATCCATTTACCAAAATTAGCCTATGTGTGGCTTAGTCTAACTGTGCAAACAACTTGGGCTTGGGCTATTAATTGGATTGAGTCTTGTCAAACAGTAAGCCCAATAAGAAAGCACAACCCTCTCTTGTCAGCGGGCATATATTTATCTTGCTGATACCTCCTATTTAACGCTCGGTGGCATCCAGTTGAGGCAACATATGAACCAACCTCTCTAATGGGACGACCCATTTTCGCGCACTCAATTACGTGGGTTTTCTCTGCATTATTTTGGTTTTGAGTTAATATCACCGTTAATACATGAACTTACATGGTGTTAACAGATACATACATAAACTTGAAACATAAATAGATAAATGGCCACTTAAACTCCCGATGTATTAAAATTTTGGTACAAAACACAGTGAAATAGTCTACCTGGCATGGCACGTTGCAAAGTTACACGCGACCCACGTGAAAATTTTGCAGAAATGCACCTAAGTTAACCGAATATATCTCCAAGAAGTCCTCAACTACAGGGCTGAAAGAAATCTTCTAAAAACTAGCCCATGTTACGAGGAAATAGCACATAAGTCCGATAACCCTTCGCAAACCTCTTTTTGTCTGTTTGTTTTGGCGTCCATCTCGAGCGAGACAGGAAAGGGCATCGGCGCGTGAAGCTAGATGTTGGGAATGCGGGCGGGGCTTGTGGTTAGGGATTTAGACACGGGGTGGATAACTGGGGAATGGGGAAATGACCTTGTAATGCATTTTAGTAATACCACAAGAGGGTTTGATGAAAATAAAAAAGATCATGGACGCATGCCATATGATGACATGGCGTCCGATTTGGCACCAACAAGGATTTTCTTGTACCAAATTGTTAATGCATCAAGAGTTAAATGATCATTTATCCATTTTTTTCAAGTTTATGTATCTATCTGTTAATGCCATGCAAGTTTATGTACTGATTTTTTTTGGAAAAAGGGCTTTATTACTCAAAAGGTTTAAGTAAGTACACCCGGCCTCTGCATAGCTAAGATGCACACAGCCGCAAGTCACCAAAAGGAAAAAAATAAAATAGTGTACGACAAGTTACAATGAAAGAACTATCGACACTCAATGTAGCTCTATGCGTAGATCACACGGCCACCCATGTTGGATAAAAATATCCCTCGCCACCGCTTCTAGTCGTGCACACGCCTCCATAAAAAGGCCTCGATATTACACCCGTTGTAAGATGGACCACGAACGAAGAATACCCGTGCATCGATAAAGAACCTGCAAACAAGTGAAAAATTTATCTGAAAAGATCTTGTCATTTCTACATAGCCAGAGCGACCATATTACGACAAACGCTCCTATCCTAAGAATGGTTTTAAGCTTATTATCTATCCCGTTAAGCCAATTGCCAAAGATATTAGCAACGGATGTGGGTTGATATAAGTTTGAAGCCATTTGGATAGCTGGCCAAATAGAACGTGCAACCTTACAAGTGAAGAATATATGTTTTATTGTCTCATCATGAGCACATGAAACACATTTCTTACTCCCTTGCCAATTGTGTTTGACAAGATTATCTTTCGTTAGAATGACACCTTTTCGAAGATACCATGCAAAGACTTTAATATTTAGAGGTATCTTCATTTGCCATATTTTATAATTATTATCGACTGGTATTTCAGGTTGGACAAGCGCCCTATACATAGAATCCAAAGAGAATTTTTCATTCTATTGAGATTCCATCGAAACTCATCGTGGCCGTAATATTAACTCTTTGATTTTTAGTTGTTGTTTAAAAATATATGAAAGTGACATAATTAAAAGAGATTCAATTTAAGAAATGAAAAATGGAAAATCAATCAATGTGTATTATAAAAAAGTGCACCGTATACACAAAAAAGTTCACTGGATATAAAGTTTCTGTATTAAGAAAAGTTCACTATATGGTTGAACAATCTCCTTATATATAAAAACGAATTGTTCATCATATAATGAAAAATGATCAATGTGTATTTGGAAAAATATTTACTGTTATTTAAAAAAAACTGTTCAGCATGCATTTGAAAAAAAAAATCACCATATATTAGAAATAATTGTAGAGTATAGAAACCTATATAAAATAAAAGGTGAAAATAAAAAAGTATAAGAAAAACAAAACCCGTAAAAGAGTAAAATGAAAATTGAAAAATACTCAATAAAAAATGATGATAAAAAGGCAAGGCAGAAACTAAAACAAAAGATCACAGAAGCAAAAAAACGTTTTAGAACACATCGCCATCGAACGAAACAAAGCGACTACACACACAAACATGAAACCTGTGGTTGCCAGTGTGGGCGTAGCATCATCAATTTTCAGCTTGCTGGCGGTAAATAGGATCCACGTATCTCGCCTTTACCTAGTTTTTTTTTGGTCTTTTTTAGAAATCGCAGATGAAAGATTGGCCTCAAGGAAGTTCATAGTGGCCTGCCCAGTAAATTAGCCGGCTGGTTTCCTTCGTTTGTTTCCTAATTTTCTGATATATTTCGTAATTTCCAATCTATATTTTCAAAATTACTTTAACTAATTTATAGAAAATTTCAACATGCAATAAAAAATTTCACGTAATATAATTTTTTGTTCATGTATTTTATAAGAAATGTTTATGATCATAAAAAATCATCACATTTAACAAAAATCAAGTGTTCAAAACTTTGTATACAATGTAAAAACAAGTTCGCATAGTGTAAAAAATGCTTTGTACCATTTAAACAAGATTGTGACATTTAAGAAATGATTTTCATGTTTTTAAAAGGTTCATCACTTTTATGAAAAATGTTCAGTGTGAGTTTGAAAAATAGGCACCATGTATCCGATATATGTTCAATATGCATTTGATAAAATGTTCAATACGTATTAAAAAAAATATTCACTACATATTTCAAAAAATTCAACAATAAAATGTTCAATGTGCATTTGATAAGTGTTTAGGGAAAGTCATGGTTGAGCCCAGGTGCACTGCACCTCTTTATCTAGCCATACATGTTCTACATCGGATTTGTGCATGCACATTTCCTTTTTTTGTTTCTCCGAAATAAAATAACATATGAAATTTAAATTTGCAGAACAATAAAATATTATAACCACAATGTGGAAAAAAACTACAATAATATTGTTTATTTTAAAAACTCTAATTTTGTAAATTTATGCTTGAAAAAAGAAAGATTAGAAGTTTTTTCACTGGTTGTACTACTAATGTTTGGTTGACATGCATAATTTGAACTTCATATGTTATCTCATTTGAGAGCAATAAATTAGAAGAAAAAAGAACATGTGATAAGTTAGTTGGCTCGGAGAGATCACAAAGCCATGTTGGAGGATAAGGATAAAGGGGTAAAATGCACTTGTGCTTAGAATACCCCCTCTCTAAATGCTGTTTAACATATATTTAGAAAACATTCAACACTCATCTAGGAAATGTTCAGCGTGTATACAAAAATGTTCAACTTGTATATACAAAAATAACGACATTCGGATAATTATTTATTGAGTGGATGCATCCAACAATTTTATTCTTTGAATTTTGTTGGAGGACATTGTCATTGTGGGCACTTTTCTGTTCTCTTTCAAAGGTTGAATTATTCCTACTAGGCTACTAGCTTCAGTGCTAACTTTTGTCATTGGAACGCTCATCTGCAGACTGCAGGAATATACAGAGATCACCATTCAGTGTCATATGCATGTTTGTTAGGAGGTAGTGCTCCAATTCAGTCATTGGCTGTGGATTTCATTCTTGCATATGTATTGTGTTCTTAGCGACAATATTATCTTGACAACATGTTCTGAGGCAGGTGTCACCTTATCTTTCGTGAATTTGCTAGATTTTTGTGGTCCATTGAGATTATATTATAACCTCTTCTTTTTTTTGCCGACTTTCCACATGACAACATAGTTGTCACAAATGATTCGGCAACAACCCGAGGCATCTTCTAATTTAAGGGAGAAACATAGACCTTCGGATATTTAAGATAATAGTGAATTATGAACCCACAAAAAATTAGTGAATTATGAACTTGTTTCTGTTGATTAATAAAGCCACCGGTTAACTAAAAAATGATGCACTGCCATCATTTATAAGTATATCACTTCTTCTCACCCGAGTGAAAATCTCCATCAGCTCCTTCTCTCCCTGACAATAAGGCACATCGATCAGCTATTCAGCTCTATTCCCTCTTCCTGTTCACCACATTTTCCAAGCCTGTACGTACACACGGTAGACGGTACTCATGAGACTACGACTCTACGCTGTAAGTAACGTGTGGTGGGCCAAGACGTGTGCAATGTCTAATTAACTGAACTGAGCGAACTCAGCTTAGTGAATTAAATTTCTGGATGAGCAGAGTACTGAGCACATGAATATACAATCTGAACTCCAAAAAATTATATTTCACCAGCTGGGTGGCAACTTGGGACCTTTGACACTAAATATTGCAACTTGAGCCCGTATGAGAATCAATGGTAAGATCTCAACGTACCAACCGGGACAATGATCACATACCAAGGAGGGTGGAGCATTCACCATTAAAAATTATGGGTACAATCTCAAAAAAAATTCATGACATACAAGTAGCGTATATCATACATCTTGCCATATAGTTTTAAATCTAAGTTCGATCCACAACTCAATAAATAAATAATACTACGACAGATCCAACTGTGGACAGCGTATCCTATTTGAATAATGCGAACAATATCCTCATACCACTAAAAATTATGGATCAATTCTCAAGAAAATTCATGGCATACAAGTAGCATATATCATACATCTTGCTATACAGTTTTAAATCTAAGTTCGGTCCACAACTCGATAAATAATACTATGACAGATCCAACTATGGTGGGTAGCATAACCTATTTCAATAATGCGAACAATATCCTCATACCATTGACAATCAAATGTGTTCTGTTTTGTTTCTTGATCTATATGAATCGAAATAGGATTGAAAATTTTGTGATTCGGCCGATTCCTGTTGTACGTATCGGTAAATAAGAGGAAAAGATGTTAAATTATCAGGACTTTTTAGTCAGTGAATTGGAGGCTAGTGCACCTCAGAAATGCTAAACTATTTTTTTTGGATAAAGGGCTTTATTACTCAAAGTTTAAGTAAGTACACCCGGCCTCTGCATAACAAGATGCACACAGCCGCAAGTCACCAAAAAAAAGTATGCGAAAAGTTACAAAGAAGAACTATCGCCACCCAAGGTAGCTCTATGCGTAGGTCACGCGGCCACCCATGTTGGATTAAAATATCCCTCGCCACCGCTTCCAGTCGTACACACTATTGACGGTTGTCATTTAAGAATGTCACTGTTGATATTATTTTAATGTTCTTGTATAAAAGTAATATGTTAAAAGATCTAACAAACATGTATGGCGAGAAGCATTCCATCATGAGCAAACAAACAAATAAGAAAGCAACTGCCAATTTATTAGCAAAACAGGATCACGGAACAAACAAACACGGTATACCAAAGAAGAAGTCCATGGTAGTCCATGTAGGTAGAAAACGACATAAGCATTTGAAGAGTGCATGCATCGTTGTCCGGCGCGTTGATTTGTATGCCACTATGTTATTTCTTCTTATTCTTTGGTTTGTTTTAAGTGTGTGCAATGTTGAAAATGTAACCTGCAGTGCCTTGTGATTCTTTCATGGAGTTGAAATGGCCAAGATTACCTAGTGCGTGTTGTAGTTTGAAGCTTCATGCTCTTCGCCTCTCTCTCTCTCTCCATAATCCCCTTGGCTCCATTTTTATTGTCATTCGGTCGCTGCTCCGTCATCACCAACTTGTCGCTTCTCCATTGCGTCCACCTTAGCCAACTATAAGACGATAACTGTATAAGTCATGTCTACCATTGCGTCAACACTTGAAGGAAAATATGTAATTCATGCTTGGCCTTGCGTTAAGTTTAATGAAAAAATAATTTCTTTTAACTCATCATTTTTTACATACTATGTAGGTATTATTACTTTTAAAATATTAACCGAGAACACTCTTACATTTGTTTTTCCATTAGTTTTAGTTGTCTTCAACACCTATTTAAGAATTTACTTTAACACATTTCTCACATCATCACACGGTGCATCATCTAGCAAAATAGAAATGTCATGTCCAAGAGAGTAGTGGAAGTGTATTCTTTGCAAGACCATGAGAGTGGTATAAGGGCATGTACATTGGCTGGTAAGATTGCCTTATCTTCATCTTACAATATAATCTAGAGAAGGCAATAAAAAGATGATGCACAATGATTGTCATTTAATTATGTCTCCAATAACTAGACATTTGTAAAACTATGGTGAGACATATTGTCGAGAAGACAATTATTTTTTTATGATTTCTCTTTTCTTCACCTTAGCAGATATCTTATGTGGCACTCCTAAAATAGCACTATTATACATGCCTTAAGGGTATAAAAATTATATTCTAACGTGCATGCGCTGTCCAAAGTGCAATGAGATTCACACTCCTCGTCAATGCCTCAACTTGTATTTCCAGATTGCTCTGCATCCAATCTTTTCTGCACACATAAGTAAATTTTACCGGGACACATAGTTGAAATTTTTTTAAATTATTTTTTTTTCAGGAAAATGCAGACTTAAAATTCTTGGAAAACTTTTTCCAAGTGTGCAATTACAATATTTTTCCCATGGATTTCATTTTCACCAAACAATGAAATGTCTCTGAGATGATTCAATATTCTAAAAACTCATTAGTTTTGAATGCACCAAAATAGTTGAATTTGATTTGACTAAAAATAAAATATTATGTAAAATATTTGTGAAATGTTTAGAAATTGACTTGAATTTGTGTAGTTATTTATGAGTGGAAATATTTCCGAAATAATTTAGCCTCATTGAATTTATTCAAAAAATTGATAAAAGTGGGATTTTATAAAACATCGACATAATAAGTCTAAAATATGTATTCCAATGAAAATCGTTTTTACTCAGTTCTATAAATTACTTCATTGAATTATCACTATTACGTAAAAAAAATGCAGATAGGATTTGTAAATATTCTCACTATTTTTAATTATTTACTCATATTTCAATATAAAAAATTAGTTCCCACACACATCTCACATAAATTCAAATCAACTTTAGAAAAAAATTGTACCATTATAAAAATTTAGAATTGTGAAATTGTATTTTGATTATTCATTTTACTATTTTACTTCAAAAAATTCTTGAAGCAATAATTTTTGGATGTTGTGAAAACATAATTTTAGAATTCATCGATATATTATTTTTAGTGTTGACCATCCTTTAAAAATATATTATACATGCATCAAATTTAAAAATACCCAAATACCTCACCAATCTTAGTGTTGGCATCAAGGGGTGGTCTCGCTCTCCTAAATAACCACACACTCTGAAAAAAACACCTTCTACAAAAGTTTCCACACACACCTCACATAAATTTCAATCAACTTCAGAAACTATTTATACCATTAGAAACAATATTGAATTACCAACTTATATTTTTTATCTATTCATTTTACTCTTTTACAAATCATTTTTAATTTTTGAATTTTTGAATTCTTACATTTATGGATGTTGTGAAAAACTAATTTTAGATTTCCTTGATTTTTTGGGTGTTTACCAGTATTTTAGAAAAAAAGATTAAAATACCCATATACCAGATTAACAAAATTATAAAACTCATTGATATGTTAAAATTTATTTATGCATTGTTTCACAAATCACAATGTTGGCAACTAGGGTCGATTTCGCTATGCTAGGTAGCTAGGCACGCTAGAAAAAATCACCTTCTACCTTGTTCTTCTTTTGCCTTCTATAAGTGTGGTGGAGTAATTTTATTTGCATTTAGCAAACACCACACCAATGTCACCACATATCATATTTGGCAATAATAAGCTATCTAAAGGGAGAAACTCAATATCATCCTAGTTGAAAGATATATACAGCAAAGAAAAAACACCACACAGTTTTTTCTCACAACCTCGAAAAATAAGCTCGACACCCAACAAACGCGCGCTTGCATCTTGGCGAGTCATCATCATCATCGCTAGCTAGCTCCAATAGTGTCGCTTAGGCTCGTCGCCGTCTATGAGCCCGAGCGCCGTCTCGAGGTTGGCCACCACGTTTGACATGGACGGCCGGTCCTGTGGCTCCGGCCACAGACACCGTGCCGCCGTGTACGCCACGAGCTCCAGCGCCTCCATCTTCCCCGACGTCGCCGGCGACGGGCGCCTGTCCAGCACAGACACCAGGTTCCCACTGTCGATGATCGGAACGGCAAAGCCAGCCAAGGCGTTGGGGTCCTTCGTCCCCGCCCAGCTGGCCGGCCTCCCCGTCAACACCTCCAGCGTCACCACACCGAGGCTGTACACGTCGCTCATCGGACTAACGCGGCGCGTGCGGGAGTACTCCGGGTCGACGTACCCGGACATCCCGGCGACCTCCCCGACGAGCTGGCCGCCCGTCGCCGGCTCTTGCAGAATCGCCGCGTCGAAGCCGGACAGGCGGGGCGCCCAGGTCTCGTCGAGATGGATGCTGGACGAGCTGACGTTGCGGTGGATGATCCGCGGGTTGGCGACGCGGTGCACGTGGTCGATGGCCCTCGACGCGCCCAGCAGCGCCTGGATACGCGCCTTCCACGACGACATCACCGGCGATGGAGTAGCGGAGCCGCCGCCGTGCAGGTGATCCCTGAGCGTGCCGTTGCTCGTGTGCTGGTAGTTGTAGACGAACATACGGTCGTCGTCCTCAGCGCACCAGCCCACGAGCCGCACGATGTGGTCGTGCCGGAGCTGGCAGAGGATCTCGATCTCCGCCACGAACGCGCCCTCCTGCTCGTGGCGTTGCCGCCCGTGCGTCTTGAGGCTCTTGACGGCCACCTCCTGGCCGTCGTGGAGGCGGCCCTTGTACACCGTGCCGGAGCCGTCCTCGCTGAGCACATGGCCGAAGTTCCCGGTCAAGAAGGCGATCTCCGCCGATGAGAATTCCACAGCTGCATACTGGACCGCCGCAGACCCCTATGGCACAGGTAGTTGATTGATTAAGATCTAAAATCAACGACATGATAGTATGAAACTCACCCACCGGTGGTTCTTGATCTGACTTTGGAATGATATATCGTACGTACCTGCATCTGCGGAGAAGAACGCGAGGAGCCGGAACCCGGCGACGGCACAGTACCAGACGCGGCAACCATGGTTGGCGCTACCGGCAGGAGCACGCTGGTGGGAGAAGGAGGAAGGATCTGGTCGAGGCGGCGGGTAACGGAGATGTGGCTGAGCAATGGGATGAGGATGAGGTGGGAGTCGATGCGGCGGTTGACTTCCCTGAACCGCTCCGCCTGGTCGTCGGCGTACAGGAACTTCCTCCGCGCGCTCCATTTCTGGCAAGCGAGCACGAGATCGTGCGCCTCCTGGAGCGTGACGCCCAGTCCGGCCAGCGGTTGCGCCACACCGGGGTCCTGCAGCTGCTGCAGCAGCTCGCCGATGACGGAGACGCGGCATGCCAGGTTGCGGCACTCGAGCTTGTTCTGGCGGGCCGTCTCCGCCGCCCTGGTGATCTTGGTGACCAGCCCGTGGACGGACTGGACCAGCTGGGCCACCGTGGCCATGGTCGCCAGGGTCGTTGCGGTGGCCGCCATGGCTGGCACCAGACTGCACTACCAACTAGCAAGCGTTGATTAGTGCTGCAAACAATCAAGCCAGAAGAGGAAGTGAAGAAGGGGTGGTTATTTATGTGGTCGTCGCCTCGCCGGACGGCCAGGTCGTCGGCGTACGAGCCGCGTTATAGTAGTACTATTTGGCACGATTCTCTATAGTGTATAAGGCTTAGATTAATTTGGAAATAACTATCCTTCGCAGGAAGAAGAAGAGGTGGGGTACCGGCCAGGCCATGATAAGGAAGTGGTGGTTGTGTGGTGGAGCTAGCTAGCGAAGAGTGTTCCGAGCTTGTTCACATTCGTGTGTAAACGTTAGTCAGCGCGCGTGTTCATTCTCTGGCGAGGGCCGCTCCGCCGGTCGATCGTCCTCGATACCGACGAGGTCATTGCTGTCGCTTGAGAAAGAGAAAGAAGAGGGGAGGGGGGAGGGAGTTTCCTTGCCATACCACCAGGTCGGGTTTCTTTGTTCCGTTCTCCTTTTTTCTACGTACATATCTAATGGATATCAATACAGAGCGGTGCAGCACCCACAGCTTATGATGTGACGATTCTACTTTTCTCTACGTACTGTTTACTATATTAGAAAAAGGGTCTGACTCATGTATATGTGACATAGTTATGTCATATGTACTGTAATTTTATCACAAATTAGCCCAATAAAGTTAGCCTTAATTTTTTGTTTGTCTAAATTCTTGTTTTTTTTGTCCCACAGAAAAAAGGCAGCCTGATAGGCAGACAAAAAATATTGATATTATATTTTAAAAAAAGCATTAAAAATATTAAATATCTATAAAAAATATACAGACAAAAATAAAAATAATAAAAAATAGTCGGACCAATTGCGACTCGTTGGTGGACATGCAACTGAAAAAAAATAGTCGAACTTAGTCCCGACTCGTTTGTGGCATGCAATTGAAAGAAAAAAAAAGTGCAATACAGTTGCGACTCGTTGATAGACTTGCAACTGAGAAAAAAAAATCAAACTCAGTTGCGACTCATTCGTGAACTTGCAATTGAGAAAAAAATGTTTGACCCCGTTGCGACTCGTTGGTGGACATGCAACTGAAAAAAAATGGACCCAGTTGCGACGCGTTGGTGGACTTACAACTGAGAAAAAAATAGTCGAACCCAGTTGGGACTCGTTGGTGGACATACAACTGAAAAAAGTCAAACCTAGTTATGACTCGTTGATGGACTTGCAACTGAGAAAAAAAGTCAAACCCAGTTGCGACTCATTGGTGAACTTGCAACTGAGATAAAAAAAAGTTAGACCCAGTTGCGACTCGTTGGTGGACTTGCAAATGGAAAAAAAGACGGACCTAGTTGCGAATCATTGGCGGACTTGCAACTGAGAAAAAAACTTGTTTTGTTGTACACTAACATATATAAATAAAAAACTTGTTTTGTTGTATTTGTATGTGTTTCTTTAAAGAATCACCTAAAATACATCCATACTTGTCATGTTATTTAGGCCCAAATATCATAATGACTTGTTATGGTTAAACAATTGGTTACCGGTTTACTTATATTCGGTTGCAATATTCTTTACATCTAATGGACATAATAATTTATTATTTTTGTTAGTTTTATCAGTTTGAGTTGCCACTTTATTCTATCGGGTTGTATCCTAAGTTTAAGTATACAAAACTATTTCCTCGGCAACTATGTACAAACAAATGTGGCAACAGTTCACGGTAAAAAGGACAACTAGGGTGACCTAATCTAACAACTGACGGTGGCAAAAAAAAATCATCAAAACATATCAATATGTGATCTTGTTTCGAAGCCCTCGTGAAAACAAACCCAACGATGAAAACGAAACGCAAATTGAATTAGGGCATCTCCAATGGTTGTCAGATAGGTGTTGGTAAAATTGCCACCTAGGATATATTAATGATGTGGCATGCAATAAATGAGGTGAAAAGACATAGTTGAATGTAGATTAACCAATAACACTTGCACAAGCTCCAAGATAGAATAGAGAGCAACCACATTTATTTTCTCACCTTTTATTGGATGACTTACATACAATCCATTGAAGTACTTCTATGATAGCTTGTTGGTTGATGACATGGACATTTTACCAACACCACTTATATACAAACTATTGAAGATGCTCTTAATGGTTTATAAGATAAATAATTTTGAAAATTCAAAAAAGCATTTAATGTGATATTATCAACATGAGGTACTAGATCTTTGCATGCAATTTTGACATGCCCAGACGCCGCACCAGGACTCTCACATGCGGCGGAGCTTATTTGCTTTTCTCATCTATAATACATAAATAGTTAATCCTCACTAATATATTTATTTTAACATGCAATCTATCCATATCATTAAGTAGGTTAATTTTTTCCCACTAACTCTTCATCCATATGTGTTCATTAAATTCGCATGCACATGCAACCTATCACAAATTATGCACTAAGGATCACAATTTATAATATATTTTTAATAAAAATCAATGTATGAGTTACCTCGCATTTTATTTTTCTGTGCGATATTTTGTATGAATGCACATATGTAATTGCTATCATTGTTTTAGGTTTAGCTAAAACTGATATCTCCACTCTTTCACTCAATGTTTTTTTTCGTTTCATATCATCTCATCGGTATATTTTTATGATAATAAATTAATAAAACAAAAGTCACACTTATTTACATATTTTTCATCAAATTTTCTTAGGTTTTTTGTACCAGGCAGTATTTTTTCAAAAAATAATTAATAATGAAATTATATTAAATTTATATTTTTTCTCATATTTTAAAACAATAATCTATGGGATTTTTGTTGTTGTTGTTGTTGTTGTTGTGCATGTTGTGTTGATTAAAGTGAAAATCTACTAGAGATGTCAACCAACGGCCAGGGCTGCAGGTCATAAGCTAATGCGTCTCAGTCTACATGGGCATGGTGTCAGTACCGAATTTTGCCGGCCGACTTTGGTTGGGTAAAATTTTAACAATTTCTATGAGGTTTTGCCAATCCCTAGGAGAGTTTTTTTACGGAATCCTTGGGCAGGGGCTGCTAATATGCGCGCGTGTTGCAACGTGCAGTTTCCGACCAGATGGTGGGCTTCCGTTTTTACATTCGATCCTGTGAAACCATCCTTAAAATCAGGAAAGATTTAACCGAATGAAGAGGGATTAAAGGAAGGCCCACCTGGAAATCGGGGGGGGGGGGGGGGGGGACACTCAAATGGGAGGGGGGAGGTTAGAGGAGAGGCCCACGCTAAAATCAAGGGGGGGGGGGGATTAATTATAGGAGAAAACCAAGTTGACGCGAGGGAAACGATCAAGCGTTGGAACGCTCGGCCGTGAAAAAGTCCTTTCGCCTTGGGCATGTTATTGGTAAATCTTACAAAGGGTAATTTATTTTGCTGGCAAAAAATTTCAGGACCTAACTCATAGATTTTTAGCCAAAATTAGGTACAATATTTGGAGTTACCTTTTAATAACAAAGAAAAAGAAAATATAGGGTATCTTGAAATGTTGCCTGGACATAAGCCATATCACAGGATACTGATCCACAAGATACAAAGTTGATTCCTATTTTATTGAAATCTAAGTTCACCTTTTGGGACCACAAATTTCTTATGGAGGCTCAACATAAGCCATGTCACAGGATACTGATCCACAAGAAAAAATTATAGGATATCTTAAAATGTTGCCTTAACCCAACAAATATACAACCCCAACGCAATAATTACACTAGTGTATTATACCATTGCTTAGTAAAATATCAACCGACAGGGGGTTGAGTAGATTATACATATGAAGTAAGGTCTTTCCCTACATCAAAATAGGTTATTTTGGAAAGGATGGCAAACATAATGAATAGAGCATCAGTCTCGAACTTATCTCGGCTCAAGTTCAGTGATTGAAACTTCGTTTGGTGACATAGGTGACTTGCTTGTAGACTGCGAAAATCCTGGATAATGATCCACGTGCATGCCTGAGGTGTTCATGCCACTCTTTTGGATGCAGAATGCTGGCCTAGATGGAGCTTGGAGAGACACGGTGCTGCTGCTTAACATGACAGTCACCACAGACATTAGTGGTCTATCTGCGGGGTCTTCTTGCACACACAAAAGTCCGATGTGAATGCACTTCAGCATCTGGTCTCCAGGAGAATGGCTGGTCATGGACGGATCCATGATCTCTACAATTGTTCCCATTGTCCAGTGCTCCCATACCTGCATACGGTACATGGATTACTACTACTACTACTACTACTACAATTGTACCTTTGTGTAAAAGCCAAAGTTTGTAAAGGACAAAAACTCGAAATACTCACCAAACTTAAGAGATCTACAGATTGTTCAGAGTCATATGCGACACTGTTTCTTTTCCCTGTGACGATTTCTAAAATCAAGACACCAAAGCTGAACACATCTGACTTGATAGAGTAATTTCCACGCATTGCGTATTCGGGGGCCATGTATCCACTAAAAAAAACACTAAGTTACGGACTCGTGCACTCTCAAATATGTTATAAAGGCAATGTCACCAGTACTTACTAGGTTCCGACGACACGGTTGGTGACATCATAGGATTGATCACCGCCAAATAGCCTTGCTAAGCCAAAATCTGAAATCTTAGGATTAAACTCAGTGTCTAAAAGAACATTGCTCGCTTTGAGGTCCCGGTGAATTATCTTGAGCTGAGAATCTTCGTGAAGATATTGTAAGCCTCGAGCAATCCCGTTGACTATCCTAAATCGCTTCCCCCAATCTAGCTGACTGCTCCTATCAGGATCTATCACACATGAAAAGAAACATCAGAACTATACACACTATATTTTAATACTACATTGTTTCAATGTTGCAAGATGGTGATGAGTTATTCTACCAAAAAGAATGGTGTCGAGGCTTTTGTTGGGCATGTATTCATATGCAAGTAACTTTTCATGTTCTTCCAAGCAAACACCAAGAAGTCTCACTAAATTCTTGTGTTGAAGCTTAGCAACCAAAACAAGCTCATTTTTCAGCTCCTCTATCCCTTGTCTAGAACTTTGTGAGAGCCTTTTAACTGCTATTTCTACATTGTCATGAAGGACTCCCTGTACAAATGAAGATATTTATTAACTATAGAAGAGCAAAATACAGAATAAGAAGTCAGTGTGAAATGACACCTTATAAACCACGCCAAACCCTCCTTCACCAAGTCTATTTCTTTCATCAAAGTTATCTGTTGCGGCTCGTAGAATTGATAGATCGAGAATGAGTGAATCGATACTCTGTATGTCCTCTGGATTGGTTGGATCTATCATAAGACAACCGACACTTTAATAATGGTGTAATGCATGAATTAATGACAAACAAAACCTTAGTTCTAATTGTGTAGAACTTTTCGGAAAAGAATGTTACCATTTGTGAACAAAGAAGGACTCTCCTGCTTTGCAAAAACAATAAAAAAAACTTACATGATAGTGATGCCTTTCGTGCCTTTATGCTCTTCCTCCTCCATAGACAAAGGCAAATTACAAGAGCAGCCAGTATTGTAGCAACTATCGGCAGTGTAATGGCTAAAATTCTAACAGTTCCATTCCCTGCGCTTCCTGTAAAAGGAAGGTGCCAGTCAGAGCAAGACACATTGAAGAGCAAACTACAAGACTCTAAGCAGATTATTCATCCGCCTTGTTGTCGCACAATGAAGCTCCTATGATGATAACTGCAAAGAGATTATTGGAGAAAATCCAATAATATCTATCATGTTTATACTTTATAGCGCTGAAAGCTGTATGCCCAGCCGCTTTGAATAAGACGTGGACACAGGTAGTCAGTCTGGGATGCTGAGAAACTCTCTCTTGAAGATAATAATCGAACAAAAATAAAACTACAGTTGCACTTTTAGTTTTAACTTCTAGAGTAGTACTATGAATCCCCCAAAAAACAAGAAGATATTTTGTTTGTCAATATTCCTACTTAATTTAGAGCAAATCATAGGTAAATTCCAAGCTGCCAACCCGGACCCTTTGCAGGAGAGCTTCCTTCCATGCCTAGCAATCAGCCAGGATGATGCACACCTGGCCATGTGGTCAGAATTCTCCGTGTTGTCCAGTCAATTATTGTAAGTACTAGCTGATAGCTACGGGACTGCACACGAGTCAAGATCAAACAACAGAGATTTACGAAGTTTCTTCTGTTTACTTATTTTATGAGTTCAGCATTCAGCAAGGTTTTGTTTTGTCTCAACTCTCAACTGTCGTACAAATCGATTGCTTCCCGAGTTCTTTATAGAACTCTTGAGGATTGGATTTACTGCTTCTTTTAGCACAAATGAATCAGACAGTAAGGGTAAGTCATAAGACTGAATCGTGAAATTGATTACATCTGGTCCAAAGACTGAATCTTGAAAATAAGATGAAGTTATTTCTGCAAGCTCACCTTCTCCGACTGGTGGTGGCGTCGCGTTCGCCGGTGCTGGAGCTGGCGCTGGCTCTGGAGCTGCTCCCACAAATGGCGCCGGGAGCTGCAGCAGCGAAGCCCCGGTGAAGAAAGGATACTGCTCATACCTGTAGTTGCAGCGCACCCCTAGAATTCGGCCACCAGGCCTCCCGCTCAAATACCGTGGCATCAACTCGATGATCTTTCCGAGGCAGCTCCGGCAATCGGCCGGCGCCATGTCCGGCGTGCACTGCGCCAGACCATAAATCTCCGGGTTCCCCTTATCCACCGTCCCGAACCCCTTGACCCCAGTGCCGAACCGCCTGGACGAGTTGCCGGCCGCGTAGTCGGCGGTGGCGTTCAGAAGGACGGTCACGGCGGCGTCGAACACCTTCACCGGCGCGGTGACGTTGCCGGTGTTGAGCAGGATGAAGGGGTCGCCGTTGTCGCCGGTGGAGGCGAGGAAGTTGGCGTTGGAGAAGCGGAGGTAGCAGGGGTCGTAGTAGACGGTGGCCTCCTTGTTGTAGGGGCAGAGCTGCTGCGCGTCGTTGAAGGCCGTGGAGACGCAGGCGCCGCAGGCGGAGGCGTTGGCATCGCCGCGGCAGAGCGCGAGCGCGTAGACCGCGTCCGGGACGGCTCCGGCGGTGGAGGACGCGAAGAGCGTCCGCGAGGAGGTGGTGTTCTTGGGGAGGGTGGCGGAGAGGGCCCGGATGTTGGCCTGGTAGGTGCTGTTAGCGGTGAAGTTGCCGCTCGTCGTGCCGCACCTCTGCCACTGGGAAGCGGCCGGCGGCGGGAGGAGGAGTGCGAGGAGGAGGGCGGCGGCGGTGGCGGCGAGGTAGGAGCCTCGGCGGTGGTGCGGGGCCATGGTGCTTGGGCGAGCCGGCGAGCGGTGGAAGAAGATGCCGTTGTACTACCTCCGTTGTAGAGGGCTACGTAAAGCGAAGCAGGGTAGAATTGAAGACCAGGTGAGGTGGGGTCTAGTGTTTGACTTGACTTCCGTGCTAGAGTGGTTGGTTGTTCTGAAATGGTGGGGCCATCAATAAATTCTCGTGGGGCCCAGCCATTGAGTCAGCTTCGGTGATGGCGATCGGACAGCGGTGGCGCAAGCCGCATGGTCCTCTGGAAGAACTGAAAAACGACCTGGTCTTTTCTGTCGCTATAAATTTGAAGCTGTTAGACCATATACAATGCAAGTTGCTTAGAAGAGATGCTTACTAAAAAAAACACATTTTTTAAGCACTGATGCTTAGATGTAGAGGATAAACGATTAATTAGGCATCTTTTCTATAGAAATAAGCATTGGTGCTACAAAAAATATCGGTTTATTTTGCTAAGCACCACCTTAAGCATCTTGCATTGTACAAGGCCTTAGGGTTTTCACAATGCATTGTTTCTTAGCACAATATCATAGGTGCAATAAAAACTTAAGATACAATCTTCACAATGCATTGTTTCTTAGAGATTATATCTTATTTAATGATTTTAGCTCCATGCATAAATGTGATTGGTCTAACCATGTTTTTTGCATATGGCCACGTGCAAAAGTTGTATCTTAGCTAAGAGCAAGTACAATAATGCCTAGTCAGCTGGCTATAAGAAATTAAATAGTATATTTGTGCTTAGTTGGAGAAAAGAGAAGATGAGAGAGAAGAGAAGCGGGCTACTAATTAGTAGCCAGCTGCAACACGTGCTCCTAGGCACTTTATGAGATAGACATGTGGGCCATATTTGCTAAAGTAGTACTTCTTATAGCCTTCCTATTGTACTTGTTGACTATAACCTTAGCTATAGATGACATGGCATCTCGTTATAGCGAGCAACTGGCTATACTATTAACCATGCTCTAAGATACAACCTTCATCTCTTTCTTCATTAAATATCAATGCCACATAAGCAAAATATCTACGATTTCGTGCTAAGATACTAGGAATTTTGCTTATGTGGCATACTATTTAATGAAGAAAGAGAGGGAGGTTGTATCTTAGCTAAGATACAACCCTTGCACGTGGCCATATGCAAAAAGCATGATTAGACCAATCACATTTATGCATGAGGATAAAGTCATTAAATAAGATACAACCTTTAAGAAACAATGCATTGTAGGAGTTGTATCTTAAGTTTTAATTGCTTCTATGATATTGTGCTAATAAACAATGCATTGGGAGAACCCTTGGCACTCCTAATGCTTGTATCTTAGCATTTGCTTATGTGACATACTATTTAATGAAAAAAAAGAGGTTGTATCTTAGTACAACCCTTGCACGTGGCCATATGCAAAAAATATGGTTAGACCAATCACATTTATACATGGAGCTAAAATCATTAAATAAGATACAATCTTTAAGAAACAATGCATTGTAGGGGTTGTATCTTAAGTTTTAATTGCTCCAATGATATTGTGCTAAGAAACAATGCATTGGGAAAGCCCTTATTCTTCGAAGATCATCGATATCGATCGAAATGCGACGAGGTTTTCTGTTTTGGTAGGCTATTTTACGAACCAATTGTAATGTTTTGGTAGTTCGCAGTGAGTAATAGATGTCATTGTATGTTTGTACTCTCCTTTTTATGAAGTTAAGGTATACAATTTGCATACTTAGAAAAACTGAAACGAGCAATAAGTCCTACGTGGCCTAAATCCAACCTTTAACTCTGTGTACACTTTCTGGCTTCCCATAATAAATCCACACGAGTACAACTTGTTGAGTTAAGACAGGTACCTGTCAAACTTGGCCGACTTTGTCCTTGCCGTGCGGGTACATGCACCGATGCGTTGCACGAGTCAGACCAGAGTGGAAATCTGGGATGATGCGAATCTAGATTAGCTTAGACGGGATGGAATCATTTCATCAGCAGGATATAAATTCTAGACTTCACACATTTTTTTCTCCAGAAACCATTATAGTCTTGACATTGATGCTCATATTTTTAAGGTTGATTCATAAAAAAACATATTTTTCAGTTTTTTTTATAAAGGGATTTATTACTCTAAAAGTAAGTACATTCGGCTTCTGCATAACTAAGATGCACACAACCGCAAGTCTCCAAATCAAAAAATAAATAAAAGAGAATGCGACAAGTTACAAAAATAACTATCTCCACTCATGATAACTCTATGCGTAGGTCACGCGGCCACCCATGTTGGATAAAAATATCCCTCGTCACTGCTTCCAGTCGTGCACACACCTTCATAAAAAGGCCTCGATATTCCACCCGTTGTAAGATGAACCACGAACGGAGAATACCCGTGCATCGATAAAGACCCTGCAAACAAGTGAATTTTTTATTTAAAAAGATCTTGTCATATCTACATAACCAGAGCGACCATATTACGGCGAGCGCTCCTACCCTAAGAATGGTTTTAAGCTTACTATCTATTCCGTTCAGTCAATTGCCAAAGATATTACCAACGGATGTGGGTTGATATAAGTTTGAAGCCATTTGGATAGCGGACCAAATAGAATGTGCAACCTTGTAGGAGAAGAATATGTGTTTTATTGTCTCATCATGAGCACATGAAACACATTTCTTGCTCCCTTGCCAGTTGCGCTTGACAAGATTATCTTTCGTTAGAGTGACACATTTTCGAAGATACCATGCAAAGACTTTAATTTTTAGAGATATCTACATTTGCCATATTTCATTATTATTATCGACTGGTATTTTAGGTTGGACAAGTGCCCTATACATAGAATCCACAGAGAATTTTCTATTCCTATTGAGATTCCTTCGAAACTCATCGTGACCTTGTGACAGTTGCACTACCGCTAACCATTCTAGCAATGCATTCCAACACGCTAGTCTTGGACCGATTAAGTCTCTCCTGAATGCGACATTAGGGGTGACTCTTGCATGACCGTGGCCAACGTATCTTCCTTATGTCACACAACAGTATATAGGGCCGAATATTGATCCCGGAGTGTGGCATTTCCTAGCCATATATCCTCCCAAAATCTTATCTCCGTCCCATCCTTAATCTTGAAAACCCCAAAGCGATAAAAGTCTTTCTTTGTCGCCATGAGACCAACCCAAAAATGTGAATCTCCAGGCTTCCATACGACCCGAGATAACGCTTTTGTGCCGACATATTTTCGCTTAAGGAGCGTTTGCCATACGCCATCCGAAGTCAATAGCTTATAAAGCCACTTACCGAGGAGAGCAGAGTTCTTGACCTGGAGGTCAGGGATACCCAACCCCCCTTGGTCCTTCGGACGGCAAACGACATTCCACTTGGTCAGTCGATACTTCTTCTTCTCGTTATCCCCTTGCCAAAAGAATCTCGATCGGAAATAATCCAATCTATGTAAGACCCCTGTAGGCAATTGAAAGAATGATATCATATACAGTACCATGTTGGTTAAAACTGAATTTATGAGTACCAATCTTCCACCCAAGGACAACAACTTCACTTTCCAGCTAGCTAGTCTTTTTTGCAAACGTTCTTCGACATGCTTCCATTACGCATTAGTCAACCTCCTATAATGTATGGGTATCCCCAAATACTTAATAGGGAATTGACCTTGCTCACATCCGAATATCTCGGCATATTGAGTTGCTGCATCCTGGGCCTCGCCGAAACAAAACAATTCACTTTTATGGAAGTTAATCTTCAGTCCGGATAACTGTTCGAATGCTGATAATATTAATTTCAGATTCGCTGCTTTATCTAGATCATGATCCATAAAAAGAATTGTGTCGTCCGCATATTGAAGAATAGATAGTCCCCCATCCACTAGGTGTGGGACTACTCCCTCGATTTGGCCATCTAGCTTGGCGCGTTCAATCATGATCGCTAACATATCAGCCACAATATTAAACAATATGGGCGATAAGGGATCACCTTGTCTTAATCCCTTTTTGGTTTGGAAGAAGCGTCTGATTTCGTCATTGACGTTCACGGCAACACTTCCTCCCGAAACACAACTATGGATCAAAGCACGCCATTTCTCTGAAAAACCTTTCATTCTCAGAGTTTGTTGAAGGAAAGACCACTTCACTTTATCATAGGCTTTTTCAAAGTCAATTTTGAAAATGACTCTGTTAAGATTTTTAGTGTGCATCTCATGAATGGTCTCGTGTAAAACCACGACTCCATCTAGGATATTCATACCTTGCATAAAAGCCGTTTGTGTAGGTTTAACCACATGACCAGCCACCGAATTTAATCTAATGGTTGCAGTCTTCGTGAATATTTTGAAGCTAACCTTAAGGAGGCATATTGGTCTATACTGTTGTATCCTTTCTGCCCCCAAAACCTTAGGCAACAAAACAATTTCCCCGAAGTTAAGACGAAACAATTCAAGTTGTCCCACATGCCAATATTGGAACAACTCAATCAGGTCCATCTTAATGACATCCCAAAAGTGTTGATAAAACTTAGCAGGAAAGCCATCTGGCCCAGGAACCTTATTATGCTCCATTTGGTAGACCGCCTTTTTAATCTCCCCTTATGTCAAGGGAGAATTTAAAAAGGTGTTCTCCTCATTAGAGACATGGGGTATGTCTTCCGTCCGAGTCTCATCCATGGACAAGAGATTTACTGCTGGAGCGCCAAACAACCCTTTATAGTAGCTTGTAATATAAGCCTTAAGATGTTCCTGACCTTCAATCATACCATCATCCTGGTTGAGAGCATGAATTCTCTTTTTCCTATGTCTGCCATTGGCAAAAATATTTCGTATTCGCATCTCCCTTCAGAATGAGGTTAGATTTTGATCTTTGGTACCATCTGAGCTCTTCCTCCCGCAGCATTCGTGCCACCTCCGCATTGGATTGGCTTTTAAGCTCAATCTCTTGCTGGGTTAGCATTCGTGTTTCTGCCGCGCGGTCAAGTTCGTCAATGATGGTACACAAGCGTTTCCTTTTCTTTTTTTAGGATCCCGGTGGTATGTCTGGCCCATCCGCGAAGATATTTACGCAAGTTACGAAATTTTGCGTTCCATCTTCGAATAGGACTATCACCCGAGACCGGAGCTGACCACACCCTTCTAACCATATCATCGAAGCCATCACGCAGCAACCATCCCAGCTCGAATTTAAAGCGGTGTCGCACGTTTGGTTTCAATGTTCCGGTAGATAAGAGTAGGGGGGCATGATCCGATAGATCCTCGATACGTTCAAGGGCGCGTACTATTACTAATGGGTATTTGTCTTCCCAATCAGTGCTCATCAGTACACGGTCCAGTTTCTCGTATGTCGGCTCAGGTAGACTATTTGCCCATGTGAATCGTCTACCCATCATATATACCTCTCTCAAGTCCAAACTGTCAATGACAGCATTAAACAAGAAAGGCCAATGATTATCGAATCTCCCCTTGCTTTTCTCATGTGGGAACCGTAGTAAATTAAAATCTCCACCTATTAGTATAGGATGAGGATCATTATTCGCTAGGTTCACCAGTTCACGCAGAAAATCAGCCTTATGCTCCTCCTGAGCAGCGCCATACACGACAACCAGACTCCAAATGAATCCATTAGCTTTGTTACGAATGTGGAATTTTATATGAAATTCCCCACTCGTATAAGCTAACACTTCCATGGAGTCTGAAAGTACACCGAGTAGAATGCCGCCAGATCTGCCACGAGGAGGGATAGAGTGCCAAGTAAAATCCATGCCACCTGAAACGCGATCTAGGACACTCACTGGGAAATCCCTCCTCCTAGTCTCCTAAAAAGCCAAAAAATCCAATTTATGATCCTGAACATATTGAGCAATATTCAGATGCTTAGCCAAGTCACCAAGACCTCTGCTATTCATCAAGATGCCGTTCATGGGGAAATAATTGGATATTTTGTCTGTTTCTCAAACTTTCTCACTTTTTTGTTGTTTTTTTCCTTAGCATATTTTGATTTTCGGCCTGAAGCATGAAGATCATAAATAGATCCAAGCTCGACCTCATCCAATCCCACCTCCGTCACCTCACCCACAAGATGTGATAGAAGTTGTCCATCGATAGTGGCATTCGCTTCTTCCTCATTTAAGGTTGAGGTAACCGACCTACTAGAGGCACCTGGGTACACCGTTAGACGGTCATACTCCATATGCCTCAAAGCGTTGGTCGAGACAAGTATATCTTTTTCATTTTTACCTAGGTTGACTCCTAACTTGGCTAGGTTTGAAGATAGCTTAGAAGATGAATAAAATAAAAATGACTTTTGAGCTATACACGTACCCGACTGTGTAGGTTCCAAAAGCTTCGCCTTGCGTCTCATCGCCTTGGAAAGCGCGTTCTCGTCTGTCGTCGACGATCCATCCGCAGCCACCGGATGGCGCATGCTGCGCATGGGTGGCGGTCTAGGCTGCACCTCTAGCTCGGGCCCTTGCGGCAGCATGTGAGGGGGAGGAGATGGAGGACCCCCCTCGATCACTTGCTGCACCGCAAGAGGGGTTGGCGACGATGCTGCAGTGGTAGGGGGTTGACCTGGTGAAGATCCCCCTCGACCACACGTCGCGCAGCCTGGGGGTGTAGCGCTGGTGAAGAACCCCCCACGATCACTCGATGCGCTGCATGAGGGGGTTGAGCTGGTGATGAAACCCCCACGATCACTCGCTACGCTGCATGAGGGGGTTCACTCGATCGTCAGCGCTTGATCATCCTTAAGCGCCCCTCAGTCGATCTCATCCTCGAGCGACTGTTGTCCTTGCCCGAGAATCATGGATATATTAACATATAATTAGAATATGTTGTTGTAATTTTCATCATATCAAAACTTTCCACTGAGTACTCGAGTGTCAGAGCTTATTGATTGGGCCACAAGATCCTGGGATCTCAATTCAATGAACAATTTTTGGCTTCCAATTTGGATGTTATGCCTTTATATTTCACTGAGTACTCGAGTGTAGGAGGACTTTCGGGAGTGGTGCTATGACAGAAGAGGTGTGTTCTTGTTGGATATGTGCCCTAGAGACAAATTAATAAAGATATTTGTCACATATCCGTTTTGTTCATAATACGTTTTATACTGTGCTATAACTGTATTACTTGGAAATACTAATACAGGTGTAGTATAAAACATGGTCCGTAGTTTAACTCGGGTAAACTATCTCATTGGGCAATTGATTGATCAAGCTTTCCTGATCATGGCGACACTTAAGTCCATTGACAATGAGGTCATATCATTAGGGGAATGATGTGATGGACAGACCCCCACCTAAAGTAATGCAATGTGATCGAGTCACATAGTTCAGCGTTGCTATGACTTTGTAACGTATGGCTTAGTCCTTAGACCGTAATGATCATACGTAATCACGATCTATGAGGAGACTTTGATTTGTATCCCACCGCCTGACTGAAATATGCTGGCTATAACGGAGCACTTTGGGTATTCCGAAATAGATGGTTGATGAGTATGTTAATAGATCAAAGCGGGATTTGTCAGTCCTTATGACAGGACAGGTACTCTGGGCCCACTCGGTGATATTGCATCAACCCCTTGCAAGGACGTGACTAGGTCACAAGAGATGCAATGATCATGGACGAGAGAAGTTGTTTGTCGTGAACGAGATGTGAACACGGTATGTGGGATACCGACGATCAAACCTCAGACAAACAAAGTACCGCAGCACAAAGGGATTACGTCGTATCGTTAACGGTTTCCAAAAGCAATCGAAGCTCATTCGATGGAAGCGCAGGGGCTGTCAAGGATTGTAACCAGGTCCAACTGACTAGTCATTGGTCAATGAGAAGAGTCTCGACCATGTCTGCTGTTTCCCGGACCGTTAGGGTGTTACACTTAAGGGCAATCGATGCATAGGACAGTTACGGGATCAATCGGTGAAATAGGAGAAATCACCGGAATAGTTCCGGAGGAGAACGGAATAGTTTCCGGACATTTTGAATAGTTCAAAATAAAGTTTAATTGTTTTAATAATGTTTTTATTATTTAATAACTGAATTAAATATTTAAAACTTATTAAATAATTAAAAATAATGGAAAAAGGCTATATGGGCCCTTGGGGCCCATTAGGGGAGGAGGGGGTTCCCGCCCTTGGGCTTGGCGCCAAGGGGTGGGGCCCAACCCCCCCTTGGCCGGCGCACCCCTCCCCCCTTGGGGGTTTAGTCCCACATGGGGGAGGGAAGAGGGATCACACCCCCCCTTGGCCTTTATATAGAGGGGTAGACCCCCCTTTTTCCATACAACAATTAATCTCCTTCTTCTTCCTTCTCCATTTTCGGAAGTGGACTCCCCTTGTTTGGAGTCTGCACCAGGATTGGAGTTCACCACCATAAGGCAGGCCGTCGCTCTGCCGGAGTCGGGATCCGTAGCCGTCTTTCTTCCGCTGCTCGCCTGGTTCGGAGCCCGGGAGGAACATCGATTGTACCGTACGTGTATAATCTCTTCGAGGCACTACACCTGTGGTGCTGCTTCGTCGCTGGAGGTTTACCGGGAGTCATTCTCGCCGGTGGTGGTCTTCTACACGACAGGGAGGTCGTAGATCAGAGTCTACGCCAACCACGTTCGCAAGAGCGTTTCCCTCTTTCGGTCTTCAAAGGTATGAACACCGATTCCCTCCGTTACTTTACATCGCCATAGCATAGATCTTGGGTTCGGGTACCGTAGGTATGAAAAATTTGTGTTTTCTGCCCCGTATCCCTACAGTGGTATCAGAGCTAGCTATGCGTAGATGTATTGTACGGATAGAACACATCTAGGATGTGGGCATCGAATCTTCATTCGTTACCCTCCCACGTGTACTCATTCAGCATTGCGGCAATGTTTGATGAAGCGGCCCCCGACCGACCTTACGCGTTTACGCGAGACTGGTTCCACGCTGGACATATGGCTTGTACCATATAAAGTGGCTGGGGGGGTGACTGTCTCTGTGCATTAGCGATGCGAAGATGTTTACAACGGAGGGCCCCGACAGGGGTGTAATAGAGACGGATAAGAGACGGTGTTGTGGCATGTTTTTCGCAGGATAGAAATCGGTTCTCTCTCTCGAACCCCCTAGCAGCCACGTAAAACTTGCACAAGCTAAAGTAGAAAGACGTTTTAACTTTGCTTTGCATGAAGGGGGATCATAGGTAGTATGATTTAAAGTTTTACTTCCTGTTTAGTATGCTAGATATATCGACGGTAGCACGAAACAGGACCATCTCTCACAATACCAAAATTGTGTTCTCCCTTTTGATGGGCACCACCTGGAAGGTTCTCCCATATGGCCTGATGCTCCGTACATACCGGAGTTGTCCTACATATTCAACGGAGTTCGCATGAGGTTGGGTTCGGCGAGCCTGGCATATGCAGATATGGCCTTGCTGAACAGCTAACATCAAGGTTCGATTGGCAGGCTTGACGTATGTAGATGCGGGCCTGGAACACAGAAGACCGAAAGGTCGAGCACGAGTCACATGCCTGATGTGATTGGCTTAGAGGCCTACCTGGTTCGCATACTGGGCCGTACATATCGGGGGAGGTATGGGGGCTGGGATTGTGTAATCACTTAGTTAAATTGAGAGGTGTTTATCTAAGTGGGAGCTTTCTAGAATTTTAAGATTAAATTGAAACTCCACATTATGAACAAAAGTCTAAATATGTATCATTGTGAATCCAACCTTGTAGATGGCAGCACCACGCCCCTCGTTCAACTTAGGATCATTCCTAGAGAAAGATAAGCTAAAAACAGATGGGACAAACTTCACCAACTGGTTCTGCACCCTGAGGATTCTCCTCGTTCCCCTTAAAATGGCATACGTACTAGAGGACGCGTTAGGTGACGCACCAGCAGATGATGCCAGTCAGGACGAGAAGAATGTCTATCTCTCCAGGACTGATGATTACAACCTTGTCCAGAGTGGCATGCTCTACTCCATGGAGGCTGAGCTGCAGAAACGCTTTGAGAGGATGGGTGCATATGAGATTATCACCGACCTCAAGGCGGTCTTCGCACCTCAAGCCAGGGCTGAACGGTACGAGGCTTCTGAAGCCTTCTTCTCAGCAAAGATGGACGAGCACGGCAGCGTGAGTGAGCACGTGGTCAAAATGTCTGGCTACGTTCAGCGCTTGAATGCTCTGGAATGTCAGATTCCAGATGAACTTGCTGTTGATAGGGTGTTGCAGTCGCTTCCCCCTAGCTACAAAGGCTTTGTGCTGAACTACAACATGCAGGGGATGACCAAAACCCCTTCTGAGTTGTTCGCCATGCTAAAGAGCGCTGAGGTTGAGATCAAGAAGGAGCACGCCGTCTTCATGGTCAACAAGACCACTGACTTCAAGAAGTCAAGCAGGCGGGAGAAGGCCAAGAGAGGTGGCCCTAAGAGGGATGGCAAGTCAGTTGCCGCTCCTCCCAAGGCACCCGAGCCTAAACTCGGAGTGGAGTGCTTCTACTGCAAGGGTGAAGGTCACTGGAAACGCAACTGTCCCAAGTACCTAAAGGACAAGAAGGCTGGCAAGGTCGCCAAGAGAGACGAAGGTATATTTGATATACATATTGTTGATCTTCTCTTGACAAGCGCCGGGAACACATCCTGGATATTTGATACAGGATCTATCGCTCATATTTCTAATTCCGTTCAGGGACTAAGGAATAGGAGACGCTTGGTCAAGGATGAAGTGACGATGCGCGTGGGGAATGGCTGCCAGATTTAAGTCTTGGCGGTCGGCACGAAGCATCTTAGTCTCCCTTCGGGATTGGTTTTAGTTCTGAATAAATGCTACTATGTACCCGCGTTGAGTGTGAACATCGTGAATGGCTCTTGCTTGAAGCGAGACCACTATTCTTTTAAGTCCGATACAATTGGTTGTTCGATTTATAAGGATGATATGTTTTATGTTCACGAACCGGAGTTGCATGGTTTATTCGTACTTAATCTCGATGGTGACGTGTGTCATGTTAACAATATTGAGGCCAAAAGATTGAAGAATGATGAAGATCACATGATGATGTGGCATTGCCGACTTGGTCATATTGGTATAAAACGCATGGAGAAGCTCCATAAGGATGGACTTCTTAAGTCATTGGATTTTGGATCCCTTGATACATGTGAACAATGCCTCATGGGCAAAATGACAAGGACTCCATTCAATGGTGTGATGGAGCGTGCGGATGTCTTGTTGGGGATCATACACACGGATGTATGTGGACCCATGAACGTCCCCACTCGCAATGATCTTCATTACTTCGTGACCTTTACTGATGACTTGAGTAGATATGGGTATATTTACTTAATGAAACACAAATCTGAAACCTTTGAAAATTTCAAGGAATTTCAGAGTGAGGTCGAAAATCAACTCAGAAGAAAAATCAAGCACCTTCGATCGGATCGAGGTGGCGAGTATCTGAGTCACGAGTTTGGCAATCATCTGAAGTCTTGTGGCATAGTACCACAGCTTACGCCGGCAGGCACACCTCAAAGAAACGGTGTGGCTGAGCGACGTAATCGAACCCTGTTGGATAGTGTACGATCGATGATGTCTCATACTGATTTGCCTGTGTCATTCTGGGGGTATGCATTAGAAACTGCCATTCATATTCTTAATAGGGCACTATCCAAATCCGTAAAGACAACACCATTTGAAGAATGGTATGGCACAAAACCTGAGTTGTCTCACCTGAAGATTTGGGGTTGTGAGGCTTATGTTAGGAAACTACAGCCTGACAAACTTGAATCCAAGGCGGATAAGTGCATCTTTGTGGGCTATCCCAAGGAAACTTGTGGATATACCTTCTACAACAAGTCTGACAGCAAAACGTTTGTTGCCAAGACGGGACACTTTCTTGAGAAGGAGTTTTCCGCGAAAGAGTTGAGTGGGAGGAAAATAGACCTCGATGAAGTGACTGACCAATCACTCCAACTGGAAGAAATGGCTACGGAATTTGTTCTGGAACCATCTTCCACAGTGGGAGTTGAGGAGAATGGCCAGAACGACATTCATAACGATCATGACATTAATGATGATCATGATGAGAATGAAGAGGAAACTTTTATGCCCCGTAGGTCATCAAGAGTTCGTCAACCTACTGAGTTTTACGGACAGCTTGTGAATGCGATCTCGGCTGATGAGTCGGATGAACCTACGAGTTACAAAGAAGCAATGGAGGGACCCGAGTCCGAGAAATGGCTTGAAGCCATGAAATCCGAAATAGACTCCATGTACACCAACAAAGTATGGACTTTGGTGGATATTCCCGAGGACCGCAAGGCCGTCGAGAATAAATGGATTTTCAAGAAAAAGACTGACGCAGACGGAAACGTATCTGTCTACAAAGCTCGACTTGTCGCGAAGGGGTTCCGACAAATTCAAGGAGTTGACTACGAAGAGACGTTCTCTCCTGTAGCGATGATAAAGTCTATTCGGAAGAGTTGTATATGATGCAACCAGAGGGGTTTATCGATCCAAGGAACGCTGGTAAGGTTTGCAAGCTTCAACGGTCCATCTATGGGTTGAAGCAAGCATCTCGGAGCTGGAATCTTCGATTTGATGAGGTCATTAAAGCTTTTGGATTTGTCCAAAACGTCGAAGAGTTCTGCGTCTATAAGAAACTGAGTGGGAGCTCTGTAGCATTCCTTGTGTTATATGTAGATGACATATTACTAATAGAGAACGATAAGAAATTCTTAGAGGAAGTGAAGGAATATCTGAATGGACAATTTTCCATGAAGGACCTAGGTGAAGCTGCGTACATACTAGGGATTAAGATCTATAGAGATAGACCTAATCGACGGTTCGCCTTGAGTCAGAACACTTATATTGACAAGTTATTGAAAAGGTTCAAAATGGATGACTCCAAGAGAGGTCTCTTGCCAGTTATAAAAGGTGTCAAATGAAGTGTGACTCAATGCCCGACCACAGCTAAAGAGAAAGAGGAGATGTCCTCAAAGCCCTATGCCTCAGCCATAGGTTCTCTCATGTATGCTATGTTATGTACCAGACCGGATTTAGCGCTGGCCATTAGTATGACTAATCGCTACCAGAGTAATCCGGGAATGGCTCATTGGACAGCAGTAAAGAACATCCTTAAGTACTTGAGAAGAACCAAGGATCTCTTTCTCGTTTATGGAGGAGTTGATGAGGAGCTCACCGTAAAGGGTTACGTTGACGCAAGCCTCGGCTCAGACCTAGATGACTCGAAATCCCAGACGGGATATGTTTTCATGTTGAACGGAGGCGCGATTAGCTGGAGGAGCGGCAAACAGTCAGTCATCGCTCAATCTTCAATGGAGTCGGAGTATATTGCCGCTTGCGAAGCGTCAAACGAGGCGCTGTGGCTGAAGAAGTTCGTGATCGAGCTTGGCGTCTTTCCCAGTTGCACTGACCCCGTGGGAATCTTCTGCGACAACACGGGTGCCATTGCTAACGCGAAGGAGCCAAGAACTCACTCTACAGCCAAGCACATCCTCCGAAAGTTCCATGTGACGCGAGACTACGTCAGGGATGGACACACTAGGATTCACAAGATACATACGGATCTGAACGTAGCAGACCCGATGACTAAACCTCTTCCACAGGGCAAGTTTGAAGAACACCGAGAGACCATTGGTGTTAGATACATACCTGATGTAAACTAGTGTAATTTGTACTCTAGTGCAAGTGGGAGACTGTTGGATATGTGCCCTAGAGACAAAGTAATAAAGATATTTGTCACATATCCGTTTTGTTCATAATACGTTTTATACTGTGCTATAACTGTATTACTTGGAAATACTAATACAGGTGTAGTATAAAACATGGTCCGTAGTTTAACTCGGGTAAACTATCTCATTGGGCAATTGATTGATCAAGCTTTCCTGATCATGGCGACACTTAAGTCCATTGACAATGAGGTCATATCATTAGGGGAATGATGTGATGGACAGACACCCACCTAAAGTAATGCAATGTGATCGAGTCACATAGTTCAGCGTTGCTATGACTTTGTACCGTATGGCTTAGTCCTTAGACCGTAATGATCATACGTAATCACGATCTATGAGGAGACTTTGATTTGTATCCCACCGCCTGACTGAAATATGCTGGCTATAATGGAGCACTTTGGGTATTCCGAAATAGATGGTTGATGAGTATGTTAATAGATCAAAGCGGGATTTGTCAGTCCTTATGACAGGACAGGTACTCTGGGCCCACTCGGTGATATTGCATCAACCCCTTGCAAGGACGTGACTAGGTCACAAGAGATGCAATGATCATGGACGAGAGAAGTTGTTTGTCGTGAACGAGATGTGAACACGGTATGTGGGATACCGACGATCAAACCTCGGACAAACAAAGTACCGCAGCACAAAGGGATTACGTCGTATCGTTAACGGTTTCCAAAAGCAATCGAAGCTCATTCGATGGAAGCGCAGGGGCTGTCAAGGATTGTAACCAGGTCCAACTGACTAGTCATTGGTCAATGAGAAGAGTCTCGACCATGTCTGCTGTTTCCCGGACCGTTAGGGTGTTACACTTAAGGGCAATCGATGCATAGGACAGTTACGGGATCAATCGGTGAAATAGGAAAAATCACCGGAATAGTTCCGGAGGAGAACGGAATAGTTTCCAGACATTTTGAATAGTTCAAAATAAAGTTTAATTTTTTTAATAATGTTTTTATTATTTAATTATCTGAATTAAATATTTAAAACTTATTAAATAATTAAAAATAATGGAAAAAGGCTATATGGGCCCTTGGGGCCCATTAGGGGAGGAGGGGGTTCCCCCCCTTGGGCTTGGCGCCAAGGGGTGGGGCCCAACCCCCCCTTGGCCGGCGCACCCCTCCCCCCTTGGGGGTTTAGTCCCACATGGGGGAGGGAAGAGGGATCACACCCCCCTTGGCCTTTATATAGAGGGGTAGACCCCCCTTTTTCCATACAACAATTAATCTCCTTCTTCTTCCTTCTCCATTTCCGGAAGTGGACTCCCCTTGTTTGGAGTCTGCACCAGGATTGGAGTTCTCCACCATAAGGCAGGCCGTCGCTCTGCCGGAGTCGGGATCCGTAGCCGTCTTTCTTCCGCTGCTCGCCTGGTTCGGAGCCCGGGAGGAACATCGATTGTACCGTACGTGTATAATCTCTTCGAGGCACTACACCTGTGGTGCTGCTTCGTCGCTGGAGGTTTACCGGGAGTCATTCTCGCCGGTGGTGGTCTTCTACACGACAGGGAGGTCGTAGATCAGAGTCTACGCCAACCACGTTCGCAAGAACGTTTCCCTCTTTCGGTCTTCAAAGGTATGAACACCGATTCCCTCCGTTACTTTACATCGCCATAGCATAGATCTTGGGTTCGGGTACCGTAGGTATGAAAATTTTGTGTTTTCTGCCCCGTATCCCAACAGTTCTCAGTCAAATATGCATACCATATGATTTCAACGATTAAAGCTTAAAGGGAAGATTTGGTGGAACACCATACGGAACACTCGAACACTCAGTCTTAAGGTAAAGCATGGTGTAGGCTATGGAATGCCAAAGTCCCATCAAAGGTACATGTTTTCGTGTGGAGACTAGCCCATACATCCCTGCCCACTGGTTTGTTTGGGCATGGGATCAGAGGAAAATGGTGAGCTCGCTGGCATGCTCCATTTGCGGTGTTGAATTCGATTCTTGGAGGCACTAACTTTTTGAAGATGTATGCCCTGGTTTGTATGGGCAATTGGAGATGAGGACATCCTTGATCATGTGATTTCAAACAGGACAAGTGATGCTCGGTTATGGATTTTCTGGTCATTTCATTCGTTGAAGCAAGATGATCTCTAGCTTGATTTATCGTAACGATGTGGTCTATCTGGTGGGAAAGGAGACAAGGTATTCATGATGATCAATACCAAAGTCCTCTGTCGATAATGAGCTTCATAAATCGATATCCGGAAGACCTTCAAGTGGTGTCTAGACCGACTGGTCGATCACATGCAATATCAAGACCATATGTTTGAGCTTGAACCTGGAAACCGCTTGAAGAGACTCAAGGAAATTTAATGTAGACGGTGGGATCTCTCGGAATGATCTATTTAGAGCTTCAACTGCTATTTGCAGATATAAGGAGGGTCGATTTATGGGTGCTTTGGTTGTTGTCTTTGTAGGGCTCGTCGATCTGGCTAGTCTGGGAAATCGTGATTGCAATGAAGCCATCTCAACTTGCTATATTTAAATGTTCATCACATCTCGATTGCTTTAGACTGCCGAGAGGTGATTACAAGCATCAACGAAGGAGCGTCCCCGAAATATGCCTCGGTAATTCAAGAAATTAAACATAGAAGCAAAGATTTAATTGATGTAGAATAGAAAGAGTAATTTCAAAGCACATGCTTTAGCTAAAGCGGAGTCCCTACTTTCTGTTGAACGCATGTTTGGCTAGGGGTTTTACAAGATATTGTTTCTATTATGAAGATTTTGAATTTTGAATAAACCCTAGTTACCCCGAACATAAAAGAAAATAAAGTTTGCCACAACAAATGTCATGCAAACTCGAACAAACTGCTAGTCCCTTTGTCCCAAAATATAGCTCAGTTGCCACTTCATGGGAGTATCTTGTCCTGCTAAAGTTTGCCGCATCACATGCCATGCAAACTCAAACAAACTGCTACTCCCTCCATCCCTAAATATTGCCATGTTGCCACTTCAAGGGGTATCAGACTTGTTTCAAAGTCAAATCTTGTAAACTTTAACCAAGTTTATAGATAAAAATGCTAGCATCACTAGTAGACAGACCCCTCTTTGGTCCAGCCATCGGTCCCGGTTCATTTCAGAACCGGGACCAATGCCTTCACCGTCCAGGCAACGGTCCCGGTTCATCTGGAAAGAGCAATGTTCCCGGTTCATGTGGGACAACAGTCCCGGTTGTTGCCACCAACCGGGACCAATGCTCTGGCGACCAATACGTGGCGCACTGCGAGGCATTGGTCCCGGTTTGTGGCAACAACCGGGACCTTTGCCCTGGCTATATAAGCCCCCCAGCCAGCACTTTGCTCAAAAAATCCAGGATTTGTGTTTGGGTGGGGTGGGTGCTAGAATTTTTTCTTTGATTGCACACGAGGTGTTCGACGAAATGTCCAAGCCACACTTAGGTCCTCAGAACACCGTATCCTCGGCCGAGGTTAGCAACCTTATCTTCTTCACGTGTGCATATATAGTGGTCTTTTCACTATTCACGAAGTTATTTTAATGGTTAATTATATGACGCAGATCGAAGCACGGATGCGATGGATGTACAGTGATCGACGCGGGTCCGAGTTTATTACAAACCTGCATACATTTCTCAATGTGGCTAATGCAAACAAATTGGATAATTTTATGCCTTGTCCCTGTATTGACTGTCGGAACGTGGCGGAGTACTCTTCCTCGAGAATACTTCAAGGCCACCTGCTTCGGAGAGGTTTCATTCCCGGATATTATTGTTGGTCCAAGCACGGAGAAAGAGGGGTTAGGAAGGAAGACAATGAAGAAGAGGAGGATGATGATAGCTATCCTATGTCCCCTGAACAATTCGGTGACACTGCAATGGAAGACAATGAAGAAGATGGAGCTCCTCGAGGTGACAATGAAGAAGAACAACGAGAATCGGATGAGACCGCTGATGGTCTTGGTCGGGTCATCTCTGATGCAAAGCGAGACTGTGAAACAGGAAAAGAGAAGGAGAAGTTGGAGACCATGCTAGAGGATCACAAAAAGCCCTTGTACCCAAATTGCGAAGATGGCAGCACAAAGCTCGGTACCACACTGGAACTGTTGAAATGGAAGGCAGATTTTGCTTGTTCTGACACCGGATTTGAGAAGTTACTGCAAATAATAAAGTCGAAGCTTCCACCGGATAACGAATTGCCCACGACAACACACGAAGCAAAGAAGGTTATCTGCCCTCTAGGATTAGATGTGCAGAAGATACATGCATGCATTAATGACTGCATCCTGTACCGCGGTGAAAAGTACGAGAGTATTGATAAATGCCCGGTATGCACTGCGAGTCGGTACAAGATCAGACAAGATGACCCTGGTGATGCTGAGGGAGATGACGAGCCCCCGAGGAAGAGGGTTCCTGCTATGTGGTCACACAAACGACCCATTCGTCCTAGCCAAAGATGTGGCTCAGGTTTTCTATGTGAAGGACATGTCTTCTAGACCGAAAAAAAGGAAAAACAAGGATACGAATACATCAGACAATGAGCCCAGGCGTCACATAGTTCTTTCAGGAAAAAGAAACATCGTGGGAGTCGAGGACAAGACAGACATGTCCGAAGATTACGATAAGTTTCATGAAATTCCTCCATTCAGAGTGAAAACTGACCCAACTATCCCATTAAGCAATGAAGATGCTCCGTGGTTACGGCCCAAGAAGCGATCATAAGCAATGTAGGAAAAAAGTGATGTGTAATAATGTATTGAACCATTGGTGATTTTTTTGTGATGTTTGCAATTAGCCAAGTTTAAAAGATGGTCTAGTATAATACAAAAATGGGTTGGTTCAAATTGACATCAAATATTTGAAATGAGTACTTGTGCACTTGGAAATGATTTTTAAAAAAAATAAAGAGCAAACTATGAAGCACTTGTAGTTCAAATTTCACCCCGTTCCAGCTGAATTGGCGGCAATTTGTCTTTTTCAGTAGAGGTGCATAAGAAACATTTCACATGGAAAATTTTGTGATTTGTTAATAAAAGATGGTCTAGTATAATACAAAAATGGGTTGGTTCAAATTGACATCAAATATTTGGTAGATCCTTCACAAAAAGACCCTACTTTCGGCACTCGGAAAATGAAAAATGCATTTTTAATTGAAAATTGTAAAATTGTATAGTAAAAAAATATTTTTAAAAACAAAAAATGGTTTTGGATTAGTTAATTGAATTGAAGCACTTTTGATGTTAAAAGTTTTTTCAAATTCCAAACAAAAAATCATTTTAAATTGAAACAACTAACTAATTAAGAAAGAAAACAATTTTGAAAATGGCGGGAAGCCGAAACATTGCATAAAAGGGCCATTGGTCCCGGCTGGTAGTATCAACCGGGACCAAAGACACAAAGGTCCCGGTTGGTACTACCAACCGGGACCAATGACCCTGGTGCTACGTGGCAGCCCCACGCCCCTCCCCGCCCAGGCCATTGGTCCCGGTTAGGAGCACCAACCGGGACCTTTGTGTCTTTGGTCCCGGTTGATGCTACCAACCGGGACCAATGGCCCTCCCTATATACGCGCCCCTTTCTTCTTCCTCCCCTAACTCCTCCATATCTCCTTCCAAATCGCGCGGAATCCTACGGAGACGCCGGCAGGCTGCCCAAATTCCGGCAGGCTCCTCCCCGCGCTCCTCCCCGAGCTCATCCCCGAGCTCCTCCCCGGAGCCGCCGCCTCCAAGACCTCTTCTCCGCCATCCGTGCTCCTCCCCGGCCGCCCGACCTCCCCGAGCTCCTCCCCGGCCGCCCCGATCGAGCTCGCCTTCGAGTTCAGGTGAAAAGAGCTTCGCGACGTCGAGAGCGTCCCCCCAGTGCCTTCCTTCCCCTCTCCCGTGCCGTTTTCCCCTCTGCGGCGAGAGCTCCGGTGAGCTCCAGTGAGCTCCGGCGACCCGCGCCATTAGTGCCCTAATGGCCAGCCTAACCCCTCTGCTAATCCCCCCCTTCTCTCACTGGCAACTGGGCCCAGAGCCCCTAATCAAATTGGTTAATTTAAATCAGCAGCTAATTAACCCCCAGTGAGGCTGACAAGTGGGCCCTGCCCCTGTTAAATTAATTAAACTAATTTAATTAGACTAATTGTCACTTACATGTGGGCCACCCCCTTAGATTAATTTAAATGAAATTAATTTTTTTTAATACTAGTCACTGACCAGTGGGACCCACTGGTCAGTTAATTAAAAATGATTATTAATTGATTTAATAATTAATAAAAAGAATTATTAAATAGAAAATTGATTTAATTATTTTAAATTGAATAAAACTTGTTTATTTAATATCTTTTAATCCGTAACTCGGATTAAAATAATATATATGAAAATTGCTTAGAAAAATTCAACGAATACAACTACGCTATCCGTTGGTCTACCGCACCCCTCTAACATACTGAACATCGAACCGCCCCCCTCCGGACCGTCTGTCTGATGAATTGTCCGGTACTGCTACAGTACCCGGATCAATTTATTCCGAACACGAATGTTTCTCAGAACAGATCAACTAGCGCGGATACACCCCCCTTATGTTTGTCCGGTACCCACGACACCTCCGGCTTGATCCCCCCCTCCGGACACACTGTCCGGTAATCACCGGCGAGGTCGCCATTAGCGCCGAGCTTATTGCATCGTTTTACGTTAGATCACACCGATTGCATTTCATTTGTCATGCCTTGTATTGTTTGCTATGATTGCCGGTAAAATCCATATGCATTTAATTTGAATTCAAATTTGAAGTGAATTTGCAAATGACTTTGCCTTCCACTTCTTTTAAATGGAATTGCACCCACATTGTCATATTTTTCACTCTTGCTCCTTTGTTAATTTCCTTTGTCGCTGACACCTTAAGGTTTATGAGTCCATCATACTATGCCCACATTATTAAATGATTATTAAATGATTTAAATTGATTAAAACTTTGATTATTTGCATTATAATAGCCTGCAATTCTTAATTTGCAGATACTATGGATCCAATATTTCATAGAGATGAAAATGAGGAAAACTTGCTTCACGATATGATCAACGACAATGAAGGTCAAGATGTCACCCGGTTTTTGAACGATTCCGGTGAGGGAGACGAGTCTCTCCACCGAGAAGAAGCATCGGACGGGAGACAAGCCGGCTCCGCCTCCGGCGGAACCTTTAATCTCGAAAACACCGGCGAGGTTGATATATATGTAAATTACTGTTAATTAAAATGCAGCTGTATATGTACATGCATATATTAACACTCTTTCTTCTTTTAGCCCTCCGGATCCGGATCCGGCCATTCCTCCACAAGACCGAAACGAGGCACAACCAAAAAGTTAGCTCCGGCTGATGTCAAGAAAAAATTTGTGAAGTCATGCGGAACTCTCGTGAGGGACAACATCCCGGTCACCATTCAAGAATGGACGCAGCTAAAGGACCCTACAATCTCATTTGTGTGCGACACCATGAAAGACAGGCTTTGGAACATGCTCATGCATAATTTCCTCCTGCGGATGCCAGAGGTGGATAATCCAGCTCAGGAGTCGGCAGCTAGACTGGAGCTAGAGGCTAGAGTCAAGAAGTTTGCTCTCAGCAAGATGGCCGATCAATTCAAGAATTGGAAGAAAGGCTTGTACCACAAATTTGTCAAGCTAAACAAGACTCCAGATTTCGAACACGGCTATGGTAAGATCAGAGAGCAGTGGGCTGACTTTGTGGTGTGCAAGAAATCGGAGCATGCGAAGCAAAGGTCTGAAACAAATCAGGTTAATGCCGCTAAGAAGATCTACCACCATAAAATGGGGCCCGCTGGCTACTCCGGTTGCATGCCTAGGTGGGAGCCAACTGAGGCCAAGTATTTTGCTATCGGGATCACTCCAGAGCCTACAACATGGAATGAACGGACAAGAAACTGGTTTTACGGCCATGGGGGCACGTTCGACGAAGATGGGAAGGCAGTATATAACCAGGCACACATAGATGATCCCCTGCTGCCCATCGAAGATATTAGAGATGCAGTACGTGATATCGAAGAGGGACGGTTCATTCCCGATAGAGAGGACGACGAGCTCACACGTGCCCTAAAAAATAAAGAACACCCAGGACGAGTACGAGGCACGCCAGGCTCCAAGTGTTGGAAACTTGCATTCCCTTCGGAAAGCAGGAAATATCCAGATAAAAGCCATAAGAGGAGGAAGGAAAGGGAGGAAGCTGAGAAAGCGGAGGCTGAGGCAGAGAAAACGGCTACCATACATCGGCTGCGTAATGTAGAAGAAGGCTTAAAGCGGGCGGAGGAGCTGATCGGCAGACTTAGCCAGCAAAGTGGCGGCCAATCTCAACAGATGATGTTAGAAACTGGATTCGATGCTGCCGGTGCCCCATCGAATCGGAAAAGCTCCCAAGCTTCCACGCAGCTCCAGCAGGATGATGATGATGCACCGACAACGGCTGCTGCTCCTAAACGCTACCCAGTGGATTATATCACGGAGAGCACACGTTGTGAGCTTAAGGTGCAAGTGATGAACTTAAAGTTGACGGTGGCGGTCGGCATGGCCCTATCAATCCCGGAGAAACCTACTTATCATTGCAACCCGACTCCAGAAGGGTACGCTGTCGTCATGGTGGATGATGTGATGGAGGAGTATGAGGAGCTGAAGCTGGACCACCCTGCAGGTGAAGATGGGGAGCTGGAAAAACTAGGAGAAGCAAGAAAGGGGAGTGTTCTATGGCGAAAGGAGCACATCGTGCTTCCAAATTATGTGCCGCCAAGGTCACCCACTCTTCAGAAGAGCAATCCACCTTCGCCGCCACGTGACCATTCTTCACCGCAACCATCGCCTTCACCGCCTCACCACTCTCCGGCTCAGCCGTCTCCACCGTCGCCTCATGCATCTCAACCGTCACCTCAGCCGTGTCCATCTCCTGAGTCTCAGAGCCAGAAGCGGAAGCGTACCTATACTAGGAGGGGAAGCAAGAAATCACCGAAACGTAAGCGATCACCCCTCCCAAAAGTTCCTCATCAGAATATGAAGAATCTACCCGGAGAGATGACACCTGAGGAACTGGAAGTGTCCGCAAAAATGTCTTATGAAAAATGGAAGACTGATGTGGCCAACAAGAAGAAGCCGATAGAGCCATTGTTCCCGCGCACCCCAGAAGATCACGCCGCGTGCGCGATACTGAAGAAGAAGCTTCACAACCCCATACCGCTCACATCAGACTATGAACGCTCTATTACAAAGTCGGCTGAGGCAAAAGAGCGGAGAGTCGGAAAAGAGATTGCCCAGCTCGGACTACAGAAAGAGCAATCGATCGAACCGCTCAAAGTGTACACTTGGCCCCAGCAGCATCAGGTCGATGCGTATGATCCAAACAAAGATCCGGAGTTTATCAGACAGTACGGAGAAAAAGCCCACGCAGTAGGACTGTCTATTACTGAGTACATCAGCCGTCTGGAAGAGTTCGAGACCGGGAACGACGAGGAATTCGTACCGGCATACCAATACCGACACGGGTGTCCTCTCGTCAGACCCGAGTTAGTCAAGGATCTACCAACAAAGATGCGAAAATTGCATGACTGGTACATGGAAAAATCTGCTAATTCCGAAAATTGGATCTACGCTAAATTTCAGAACGAGCATTACGGGCATGGACAAGGCTTCGATCTGATTGAATTCTCAGAATTATTTCAGTTTTACAATGGAGACGCCATCGACAAATCTATCGTCAGTGCATATTGTCTGTAAGTACCATTAATTTCAGTGATCAAGCCTTTCTAGCTCAGCTCATTCGTTTCATGTACAATCTTACACTCATCACTAAACTAATTATATATGCAGAATGAAGATTCTCGAATGCAAGAAAGGACAAATCTATGACATTGGGTTCATTGACTGCCAGTTCGTTCATGAAAGAACTCTCAAAGATAGGCCCAACCAGACAGAGAACAACTTGTTGCAATCGTTGACGTATTTCGGCACAAGAAGGGAAATACTATTTCCTTACAACTTCGAGTGAGTGTTACTGTCTCGCACACATTCTATTTTGCTTGCTCAGTGTTAAGCGTATAATTGACTCTTTATGCGTGTGCAGCTTCCACTTTATCCTGTTGATCATTGTTCCGGACGAAGGAGTAGTAAAAGTCATGGACCCGGGACGCAAATCTATGAAATCATGGGAGGACATGCAGGCATGCCTCCAGAGGGCTTGGAAACGGTTCACCGCCAAAACACCGGGTCTTTCGGCAGAGCTTACATTTGAATCATTGAATGTAAGTACTACTTAATTGCTAGATCCGTGCATCTTTTTGATTCTAGTTTCAGTATAATTATCATGCTGATTATAATATTCATTGATATCCGTTCTCGTAAAGTATTTGAGACAGGGACCCGGGAATAACTTATGTGGATATTATGTCTGCGAGTTCATTCGCCAGACGACGAAAGAGACGGCCGCAACCCGAAACTTAAGGAAAATTGAAGTACGATAAACAACATTCAATACTTTAATTTACTGCGTTAAATTGTGTTTAGTTTCATTCATATATATATTGATCCCTTTCTTTTAATTAGATCGAACGAATGCGGGACGGTCTTCTACCACGAGAACGCGTGCGAGCAATTCAAGAGGAAATCGCCGGATTCTTATTAGACCATGTCATAAATCCGAGCGGAGAGTTCTTTTACCCTCATTTTTTGGAAGACCAGCGGTGATCAAGGACCAATGTAAATTAGATCGAACTCGTGTAGGAAGTACCGTTTGTGTAATACATGTTCGATCAAGCACGAGGAATGAGATGGTGTATATATATGATATATTCGTGATGATAATGTGTAATATATATTGTGGTTCCTTCATTGTTGCTTTTAATTATATGTATATGGTACCATTTAATTGAATACAAAACACAAAATAAAATAAAATAAAATAAATCAGAAACAGTGGCCTCTTTGGTCCCGGTTCTTCCTATCAACCGGGACCAATGACACCTCCCCCCCTCGCTGCGCGCCTGGCCACGTGGAGCCTCTTCGGTCCCTGTTATTTTCACCATGGAATATAGTTCTATGTGGAATATATTTGGTATAGATATAGATCGATATCATTCTAAATAAACTTGGTAAAAAATTGTGAAGATTGACTTTCATGAGGACCGATGCATATTATATTACTAGATGGTACCCGCGTGTTACTGCGAAAAATGTTAACAAATAATTTATAGTTTTTAAAATATGAGAACAATTATGAAACATAATATAATTTAATTATAGATTATTTTTGAAAGATATTTTATAGATTATTTTTGAAAAAAATATAAAAAATGGGTGTTATTTTTGTTTTGTTAATTTAGAACCTTGATAATACCCCCTCTGTCTCTAAATATAAGGTGTATAGTTTCTTCGAAAAAAAGTCAAACTTGTTAATTTTGACCAAATTTGTAAATAAATACTCCCTCCGTTCCATATTAGATGACTTGCAAATAGATGTATCTTGAACTAAATGTAGTCCAGATTCATCTATTTGGAAGTCATCTATTATGGAACGGAGGGAGTATATTATATATAAACTATACAAAAATGGTATCATCAAACTCATCTTGAAATGTATTTTCATATTGTATTAAATATCACAG